>JANHMN010000010.1:57293196-57329308 GCA_030674055.1 Rhabdomys pumilio | reverse complement strand
CCCCAGCCCCAGCCCCAGCCCCAGCCCCAGCCCCAGCCCCAGCCCCATCTGTCACACCTTTCTAGAGGACATCTGACTGGAATTCCTGACCCTTGCTCTAATGTGGACCAGTGATTAATGAGAGAGAATGAAAGGTCCAAGAAGATAAAATTTTCTTCCTTCTAAGAAGACACGAGACTCAGACCTGAAGGAACTAGCTGGACCCACAGATCTTGATGGTCCTGCACAGATGTGTACCAGCAGAGGTGCCCATGGTCTCAGTGAGGAAGCCCTGGACTACCAGTCTGGGTGGCGTCAGATGCCAAGTGCCTTCTCAAATGCTCCAGGAAGTTCCAGAGGGTCCATGCAGGGTGTGGAGCGCCAGAGCAGGTATTTGGGGTTCATCTGACTATACCGGCCCCAGCCGCTGAGGGTGATCTGGGGCAGCTATCCATACCGCTCACTCTCCTGATGCAGGGCCACTTTGGAAACCTGGCTTACATTCCCAGAGTCCACTCAAAGCTGCTGCTTCTCCTCTAGGAGAGGAAAAGCTTCCCCAGAGCTGACACCAGAGGCAGTTCTATATCTTCCTAATGCTGCAACCCAGTTCCTCACGTCGTCACCCCCAACCATAAAATTATTTTGTTGCTACCTCATAGCTGTAATTTTGCTACTGTTATAAATTCTAATGTAAATACCTGATTTACAGGATATATGATATGTGACCCCAAGGGGTCATGACCCATGGGTTGAGAACCACTGCTTTAGGGCAAGAGACAAAGAAAACGGCCATGGGCATCTCATCTCACTGCCATTCCATAAGGAAAACCTTACAGCATCAAGGAATGGTGCATGCTTGTTAGCCCAGCACTTTGCAGGCTGAGGTGGGATGTTTTCCAGGTAGGACTAACCTGGGCTACTCAGTGGTACTTGATCTGGAAGGAGGATGAGGAAGAGATGCTGTTACCTGGCTTTTTTTTTTTTTCAATAAGCCACTATCAGTTCTCTTTCCTTGTTGGGGAGTTTACTCATCTGTAAAATGGCCTGATACTCATTGTCCTTGACTGTACTGCACAGCAAAGGTGCAATAGTGTCAGGGGTTCAGCTTCCTTAGCAGAGAGGTGCAGTGGTGCCTGTTTGAAGACTGACAGTGGGAAAGAAAAGAGAGAAGAAGGGAGGGAGAGAGATGGAGGGAAGAAGAGATGGAGGGAGGGAGAGACGGAGGGACATAGGGAGACTATCTTATTATTGATTCTACTGTTGCTTATTAGTAGACAAACAGCAAAAGCACCAAGTGAAAGACTTTCTGGGTTTCCCAGCACAGACAGCTCTAGAAGAGAACAATGCGTCCATGCCCCATCCATCGTTCCTTCTTTTGATGTACATTTTGGGGTGCATTCATACGGGACCTCATACTTACCAGCATCATGTCCAGAAGCAGACACAGGACTGAGAGCTGAGATGTCTGAGTGGCAGGATACGCATGGTCTACAAGTCCTCGGTGACAGGTTTACAGGCTCCGCCCTCATAACCCACCCCGCTACACCCACCCCACTACACCCAGGGCCACAGACACTTCAATCAACGTCTTATACAGGAGCATTAAGAAAACCACAGTACTGAGTGCCAGCAAGTTGCTCGGCTCTTTTGTTCTTGGAACTTCTGCATGTCCACACAAGCACACATGTTCCAGGCCAAGGGCATCTCAGACTTGAGCAAGTGCTCTGCGTTCTGGGTCAGTACTGGGGAAAGAACACCCACCCCCAGTCAAAATAGAAGCCTGTCCAATTCCCATTGTCTCAACATCTTTTGTTCTTGTGTTTGGGTATTTCTCACAAGTAGCAACCAACACCTGCCAGTGACTTCAGGGAAACAGGTGTGAGGGACAGGCTCCGTTCCAGCAGGGTTTCTCTCTTCATTCTGGAGGATAGTGATTCATACAGGAGGCAACAGGAACATCATATCACAGAGCCAGCCACCAGGCTTGAGTGCCTTACAGGAGAAAGAGGGGTGGTCAACAGGTTGTTGTTACAGAGGCAACAAGGGAGTGGGTTTTGATGGGAGGAGGGGGAGATGGCCAAAGCTGATGTCCAGACAGACCCTCAGGACTTCAGCGCTGTGGGGTTGAAGGATTGGAAAGGAGGGAAATAAGACAGGCTTGGCAAGCTTGAGCTTCACTAGCTAGAGAAGCCAAGTTAAGAGGAGCTGCTTGAGGAGGAAATGTCAGGTCTATTTCAACAGATGGCGATTCCACACAGTCACCCGGCATTTGTGGAGTAGCAGCCGTGTTATTGTCCCATTACCAGTGAGTGTTGTTTCTCAAGCTCTGGGGTCTGTGGCACTGTGGCTTTTCCTGTATAAAGATCATGAGCTTCCAAGTGTGTGCCATGGGTATTCGTACAGATTGGGTTCTGAGGAAGCAGATGGAGACAGGGCTTGGGATCCATGCCTGAAGAAAGGAAGAGATTCCCAATAGAAGAAAGAGTAGGGTCTGGTGAAGAAGGAATGGGAAATCTTGGTAACTCTGCAAGGAACTTTGGGGTAAATATTACCTATCAAAATATCTTCCTATGACAAAATGTCTGAACCTTTATTGCCTTGACTTACTCAGTCCACAGTATGGGCTGTCTTGAAAGGGTATGAGCATCGGGGAGGCACACCTGGAAGACAGTAACAGCTGGAGGCAGTCTGCTGACCCACACTCACAGCCAGGCCAGACTCTTCCCTAGAAGGAGATCTGGTGGCTCATTTGATGTCTTCCACAGACCCCCAAAGCTTACAGCCCTATCTCGTGGCTTCTCTTCAGCTAGCTGTGTACTGTACAGCCTTGTAGCTTGTTGACTCCTCAGGGAAGACCTGATATCTGCTTATCTGATTCTCCCACATTGCAGGGAACAGAATAAAAGCCTGACTACCTTTCAACAGTCAGGGCACAGTGAGCCTAGGTCTGCCACCAAGTGGTCCTGCCTCCCCTCAATTTCTTCTCGACTCCTAGGTGGAGACAGTCTGGTGCTCTGAGACTCATAAAGGAAAGACCACAGTTCCTGCTTGTGGAATGGCAAATGCTATGCCCCTATTTCCACATGCACAGCCCTTCAGGAAGCCCCAGCAGCTTTCTTCCCAAAGTGAGGTGAGCACAAGACCAAGAGACCAACAGAATCCAGGTTTCCAGGGAGTCCCCAAACAGGTTCTTTCTTCTTGCTTTTATCCTGGGGTTAAGTCAGGCCAGCAGAAGTCATTCTGGAGTCTTCCATAATTGCTCTTGCTGGAGTAGGCATTAGCCTAGCCATCTATCTTCATGGAAGGTTTTATGGGAAGCATCCCAGGAAACTCCCTCTGGGTTTTACTGTAGGGTTGTGGTTGAGGCCTCTTCCAGACAGTCCAGTTGAATGTTCTTAGTCTTCCTTAGAGGCCCCGCAGGGAGCCTGAGCATAGGAAATTATCACACTTACCCGAGGCAGCTCTGCTTTGACTTTAGATTAGGAGGCTCAAAGTTTGTTTTGTAAGTCAGGAATTTTGATCTATATTGAGAACACCCCAGTGCAAGTGCCTGGGAATTCATAGCACTGCACCAAGGTAGCAACTGCTCTAGGCTTGACCTGCTCCTTCTTGCCTTTTATGTTTCTCTCTCCAAAGTCTCTCACTTTCTAAACGTCTGAGCTCTATTCTCTATGGCTCTTGTAAGTGTGAATACTTTCTAGAATGATGTAAAATATAACAAAACCAAGTAATGTCTTTTGGGGTGGCTGTTTGTTTTGGGGTTTATCTCTCCTTTTCTTTGTGGAACCACTTTGTAGGGATGGTACACTAGACTTTTAAGGGGTTCAGAGTATGCCTTCCACCACTGTGATACAAATTATGGTAGTACTTGAGAGAGGTTAGTGTGCAGATGGAGTCACAGAGCAGCCAGACATGCTGAGTGCATCACAAAAAAATCAGGCCTTCCAAGGGTCTGAGAGACAGGGTCTCACAGCCCTCAGTTATCCAGAGGGTGGAAACCCGGCTGCCTCACCCATTTTGGTCCAGACATGATGAGGCTTCTCTCTGGGCACAGATGAGTTTATTTTACACACCACAGATCTTCTAGGATTTTACATCTCTCCAAAATGCTCCCTCTGGCCACCATCGCCTTCCCGGCAGGATTCCCTCAAGCTGGATATTTCTAGCCTTGCTTTTCTCCTGCAGTCCTCAATGGCCTGCCTGAGGCATTCTTTCCAAGATGACACATCAACAGGACTCCTCCAACTCCATATCCTTAGGCAGAAGTATCAGCACTGGGGATTTGAAAACCAGATGAGTCCACCTTTCTGCCTGTTTGGGAGCCAAAGCTTCCGAAGCCAAACGCTGATACCAGGATCTCTAAAGTCCTGTGCTTTGCCCAGGATTCTATACCAAAGGGATGACTTCATCTCCAGGTGTTGAGAGGTCCAGTCATCACAAGCAGACAACGCCTGTAGGCCACAGGGTGTCTATTACCCTTTGTCTCTGGGTTATTTCAGACCACTGGAAAAGGAGCTACGGCAGCAATGAGAACCCTTAGAAATGGCATGTAGAAAACATGAATTAACCTTTCTCAGCCTCAAGCCTTTTGCCTGTCAAGTAGGGGTGGGGATAAGAACACCCACCTTGCAGAGGCGAAGAGTTAAAATGGTAGGAAACATCTGGTGTGCACTGGTGCTCTGTCTCTCTCGATGGTAAACCAGTCTCTGCAAACAGTCATCTGTAGCCTCAACACTTACTCTTCCAGAGAGGCCTGAAGGTCAGCCCCTTCTGCACTTTACACTGATGTCGATTTCTGGCTGTCTCCACCCACTGAATCAGAACCTGCATTTTAATGGGATTCCCTAGGTGGCCATGCGCACATCACAGTTTGAGAATTGTTAATTTAGAGGTCAGGAGCCTCACCTTTGAACCTCGTGTGTTTAATGGCACGTCTCCTGGCAACGAACAGTCAGTTGAATAAGTCTGCCCATCAAATTAAGACAATATTGACCTAACACAGGTGATCCCAGGTCAGGCTGGTTCTGCAGTAGCTCTGGCCAGACCAAGGTTCCCTCTGCTCACCTGCACCGTTCACCTGCCCTCTCCTATCACCTGCTCAGTAGCCAAGGCTCTGGGGACTGAGGCTCCTGTTTACTGGGTAGGCACAGATAAGGTTTCTCACAACTCCACCTGGGCCCCTCTGCCAAGGTAAACTTGCTCTCCTGAACTGCTCCCTGACTGGAAAATGTGTCCGACTATTTATTTCTCACTCCCACTGGAAAAAAAGGTGGGGGAGACAGGTTGGTGATGATGTCATTCTTTCCACGGAACTTCTCGAAGGCATCACATGTCACTGTCACTTCCAGGCACTGCTTGGGTTTCTCTGCACGGTGCCTATGGAACAGAACTAGCCAAGGGTGCAAGTTTCCCTTCCTTCTTCTCCTACTCTGCCTGTCCGTCACCCCCAGCTGGGGCTTTGACCCTCTGGGGACTCGAGAGCAGCCTGGAAAAGGAAACTCAGTCTAGGAGGTGAGGCACTGTTTCCTTAATATTTCTCTCAAAAGTGAACTACAACTGGACAAATAATTCAGTGAAGCTGAGGTCCAGTTGTTAGCAGACACATAGGAGAGGAGAAAACAAAGAGTATAGATATTTTCCCAAAGCTACACAGAGTCCACGACAATTGCATTCATTCCAAACCATTCTTAAATTATTAGCACGCTAACCTATTCACTTCACATTTTTTTTCCTTTTAAAATAACTATTGGGAACTGTGCCTGGTAACACACACTGGAGACCCCAGCACTCAGGATGCTGACGTTTGCTGCATGTTTGAGGCCAGCCTGAGCTCAACAGGCTGAAGTTGGGCTAACCTTTCAAACTAGGCTTCTGGACCCCACAGTGACTGCCAGATAAACTCAGATGTGTTATAGCAACAATAACCCTCACCCCAATCTCTGGCCAAACACAACAAAGGTTCCTTTCTCATATATTCTCATGTTCTGGATGTGCCATGTGTCTCAGAGGCCAGGGAGGATAAAAGCTTTGTATCTGAGATGCCATGTTGGCCAAAGTTTGTTGTTGTTGTTGTTGTTGTTGTTGCTGTTCACTGGCTTGTGAGGTCATAAATGTGAGCCACACTTCTATTTTATTTAGTGGGGGAAGTATCCAGGCCACTTTCAACTTCAAAGTAGATAGGAAATACAATCATCTACCTGGGAGGCAGAAAGCTAGGAAATACTTAGTGGATGGCATCTATGACAGGTACATAAGCATTAGCAAATATTAACACACTACCCTTTTTGCTTTGTGTCTTTTACTTCAAAGAAAGTAAATAGTAGAAGCCTTGCATGGTAGTGCACACCTGTCATCCCAGCATTCAGAGATGGAGGCAGAAGACTGCTTGCTGCAAGTTCAAGACCAGCTTGAGCTACAGAACATGTACCAGGCCAGCCAAGGATGCACAGGGATACACAGATTCGATCTCCAAAGCAAGCAAACAAACAAACAAACAAACAAAGAATTCTAAAAAAAAAAACACAGAAAAGAAGTAAATCAGAGAAAGATACAGCTAAGTTCCTCTCTGAAGACTTTATCCCAGTCTTTGCTCAGTTGCCAGAACTTATTTTGAATTCCATCCTAATCATTCCCCCCGACACACTTTTTTATTGTATCCGTGTGTATTCACAAACGTTGTAAAGTATTATTTACTGATAAAGTATTGTAACCATTTATATTACACATGCCATCAACATATGGAGAGAGAATTATAATCTGCATGGTGCTTCTGCCTTGGCATTAGACTCCTGGGATCGTAATCTCTGATGACACATGCCGTTGTATTCCACTGTATAACTACAATACGATTTGCTTATCCGCTCCCTTGTTGATGGATACTTCTGTTGTTTCCAGTGTGGCAGTAAACATCTTCAAACATGTCTTCCTGGCTGTCTGCTAAGAGAGGAATTTCTAGACACGATCACTTTCATCTCCATGAATTGTTGCCAGATCCAGATCGCTGTCCTCCAGAGAGTGCTTGAATCAGCTGACAGCCCCAGCAGCGGTGCATGAGCCTCGGAGCTTTGCCTGTTCTTTCCTAGTACTTGGCACGAGCTGCACATTTTTACTGATCCAGTGGGTGGGATGGAAACTCTCTTTTGTTTTGCACTGTATTTCTCTAACAGTGAGAGTGTGCATCTTTTCGTATCTATTGACCTTCCGGGGGTTTTTCTACTATTTTTCTATATTCTTTGTCCATTCCTCTTCCATATCGTGACTACTCATTAATTTGAGAAATTTATTTACATATTATATTAATTACAAATGTCTTCTCCCAGACAATATGGTTTGGTTTTCTATTTGTTATAATGGCCTTTGTTGAACAGATGTTAACGCAGCTAAATTTATGAACTAAAATTTTTTGCCTCTAATTTTCGTTTTGTGTGTTTTATTTAGTGAAATTGTTCTTTATCCTAAGATCACAGCTTATAAAAATACTTTTATTTCATCCTTCCAAGTTTTTTTTCTTTTCTTTTCTTCATTTGTTAATCTTCCTGAAGTTAATTTAACATAGGAATCTACTTTTTCGTTTTCCATACAGATGGAAGCTGCTCCAAGCGTTCATTAGTCAACAGAACACCTTCTCACCCTGGCTCACAGCATCGCCTGTGCCTGGTATTGTCTCTGAAATGGAAGAGCCATGGCTGTTTTTTCTGCCCACCTCCATTAAGCAATCCTGCGCCCAAACCGCATTGTCTTCTTATTAAATATTTTGAGACTAAATGTTGACACCTGGTATGGCAAGTTCTTCTTGCTTGTTCCTCTTCAAAATCTCCTTTAGTTATTCTTGGCCATTTGCTTTTCAAGAGGAATTTTGTGATATTATATAGTTCCAAACAAAACAAAGCATAACCCTCAGCCCCAAACCATTAAACTTAACTGACATTCTGTAGATTAATTTAGAAAGAAATGGCATTTATTTTTGAATCTCCTTTTTAATTATTTGTATAAGGTGCACACTTACGGTTTCCCCTGCTTATGTAAGACTCCTAACGGCCTTCTTCTTTTCTCTTTCCAGTCCTTCTTTGGCTCAAATGTTATGTTCAATTTCTTCTTCTTTTTTGGTTTTAAATTTTTTTTAATTTTTAAAAATTTTATTTATTTTTATTTTTTATTTATTTTTTATTTTTTTCAATTTCTTCTTATTGCTTTGTCATCCTTCCTGTGGTACCATCCCTCTCATCTCAAGTTTCCACATCCATCTAAACTCTTCTGGATTCACACGAGATAAAACCCAGATGTCTGTGGTAATGATGGGGCTGAGGGAGAGCGAGCTCTCTGGCCATTGCCAATGAAGAGCTATGAGAGCATACTGACATAGAAGGGCTGCACAATCATGCTTTCTGAGCTTTAGAAAATAGTATGCATTATATTTAACATACCCAGGATGTAATCTGGTGGCTCTGGAGTCCAGCTCTCTCATTTATCAAATCAGATTTTGGGAAAAACATATAACCTCTTTGTGTCTCAGTTTCCTCCCTGTAATGTAGTATTGAAAATATTAATTATCTTGTGCTCATAGCAGCAGGGAATAAGAGTTAACACGAGTCAGGCATTTAGAACAGTGACAGGCTCACTACAGGTACCACTGATGTGAGTGAGTGAGCCTTACTCAAAATTTTTGTTTGGTTGTTTGGTTTCAGTTTTTGGAGACAGGATTTCTCTGTGTAGCCCTGGCTGTCCTGGTTCTCATTTTTTAGACCGACCTGGTCTCAAACTCACAGAGATCGACCTGCCTCTACCTTCTGACAGCAAAGAGTACAGGTCAGCACTGCATCCTCTCAATGGGCAGAAGGCCTCCATCCCTACAACTGATGTAATCATTAGAGGACCTGATGGGTTGGTTTTGATCATGCTTTTGAATTTCAGAATCATTTTGCTCAGGAATGAATGTCACTCAAGATAATTTAATCCACTTCCTTGCTTCTTAGCCCTTAGGATAAATATCTGAAGAAGGCTGGTGGGGGTGAGGGGATCAGTTATGAGAAAAAAACCAAAAAGGTTGGAATCTTGAAGGATCATCATGCTTACTTAAACAAACAAACTGAAGGGATGAAATACCGGGGATCGGTAAGAGTTAGTAGGCTGCTGACAGAAACCTTAAGTAAAGGTCATGTTTCTCATGAGCTGGTGCTGGGATCCTGGAGGAAACAGACTTAGCAGGGAAAGGTCTGGGCCTTTATTACTCCTAAGTGGACTACTGGAGAAATTTGCAATGTGTACCTCTCCTCTGCTCCCCACCAAGCGGAGGACCTGACAGTTTCCACCACTGAGAATACATACATGCTCGTGTGCGCACATGTGTGTGCACACACACACATGCACACATATACACATGCACACAGAGATAGATAGATAGAATAGATAGATAGATAGATAGATGATAGATAGATAGATAGGCAGACAGACGGAAGAGAGGCCGTATCACCCATGACAACCTTAGTTTGAATTCCTCCATGTAGGCCTAGAGAATTGTATTATGTTGATGTCGGATAACAAGTTCTGTTGGACAGAGGGAAAGGGAAAATGCAAGGTGTTGGGCATTTTAGCGTCAGGGAAAGCCAGGGGAGATCCAGTGAAATTGGTGGAGGCTAATAGGGAAATCATGGCTGAGTGTGTAGGAAAGAAGAACCAAACTGTGGATGGATTGCTGCCATGGTGTTACTGCTCCATTGGACTTAAGTCCCTAGAAAGACTCCAGCAATCCCAATAGCTGCAGGCCCCTGGGAAGTCTATCCTCCACCCCACCCCCCCACACACAGCAGGATTAAAGCAAGGGGTCCACATTACATTTGGACATTGGGCCCTCAGACTCCAGGGTGGAGGTTGCTGTGTGTATTCGTGAATCCATGCTGTGGTGAGAGTAACGCCATGCTTTGTGTGTTCAGAGCACAGGAAGGTCTCCTCGGTTTCTTCTCATCCCTGAGAGCTACATGGGGCAGTATGATTTTTGTCTCCAATTAGAGAAAAGAAAACAAGGTTCAAGAAGAAGCCAAGAAGCCAAGTCAGACTGAGTAGGAAGCTAGTAAGAGGTCATTGGGTCAGGGCTGGACTGGGCTGGGCTGGGCTGGTTGACTTGGGAGTTCCCTCCCATAATGAGGAGCCTGCTGAAGGGGCTGCCACTCTGACAGAGGTCATGCCCTGGGTGTGGGCACCTGCTGCAGTCATGACTCAGCAGTTTCCACTGTGTGCTCATGCTCAGTCCCTCCACCCCTGTATTTTCTTGGTTCATTCATTAATCCATTCACTCAGACAATAGACAAGGCTGCACTGTGCACACAGAGATCAAGTAGGACTCATTTCTGCCCTTTACAGTGTGTTGGAGAGCAGCAAGATCTCCACAGACGAATGCAAGGATTGCTCTTTTCAGAGGGTGCAGTGGTTAGGAGCACAGGCTTTGGAGCCAGAATAACAAAGGAAGACTACTTTTGAAGGCATAGTGACTAAGCACCACTTAGAAATAAAATAGGAAACATCAGATTGAATGGATTCTTAGTGTTAACAAAAGAGACAGAAAAGAAACCCAGGTCTCTATAGTGAAATTTAAGAACATAAATGACAAAGAGAAGTCTCAAAACACTAATAGACAATAGGGAAACTTTAGATGGAAAACACCAGGACATCAAAAACTTGATGGTGAAAGTGAATATGGCAATTAAGTAATATTTAAGGGATTTCATATCTGCAACTTCATACCCAGACAAACTGTCGCTTAAATAAATGTAAAATTAGTATCAAGTATTTAAGATTTTAGATAACTTTATTCTAAATCTCTTCTGGAAAACTTCGTGTAGGCTAAATGTTCAATAGCATCTTCTGATAAACAAAAACAATAACGACAAAAATCCAGAATAAATCTAAAGAAAAAATATTGTATAAGCCAGGTATGGTAGCTCATAGCTGTAATAATTCCAGGACTCAAGAAGCTAAGGCAGGAGGATCACCAAGAGTTCAAAGGCAGTCTGAGCTACACGGTGAGTTTCAGAGTAGTTGTTGCTACAGTAAAACCTGTTCCAACACACACACACACACACACACACACACACACACACACACACACACACTGAGAAGTCAAGTGTTACGGGACTGGCAAGATGATTCCATTGGTAAAAACACTTGCCTTGCAGGCCTGATGACCTGGATATCATTCCCAGGACACACATAAGGTATAAGGAGAGAACCAGTTTACAAAGGTGACCTCTGACCTCTACACACACGTGTATGAGCCAACACATACACATCGGAATTATAATCGCATATACATAATAACAAACTCTAAAATACACATATATGTACATGGATGCATGCTAAGATTGCTGGAAAGATTAAAAAGAGAAGTGAAAGTCATATGCTAAGTACTGAAAGTGTCCACAGATCTAACAAAAGTTTTAGGCTCATGATATTATAAAATGTATACTTTGGAAACTTATTAATATAGATAAGGATTTCTTTTTGATAAAACTATAAAATTCCAAACTTGGAGTTAAATAAAAAGCCAACTTTTTTCAAGCATTCAGTAAAGAACTGCACTCTGATCAAAGACCCTCCCCTTCCTGAAAAGCTCTAGACTCAGGCCACAGGTGAGTTCTGTTCTTGTTACAGGAAGAGATAATCCCCAGACAAACACAGGCTGTTCCAGAAAAGAGAAGTGAGCTACTCCATTGTGGGACTAACCTTTAGTACAAAGTCAGATAAGGATGGTAATACTTCATGCTTCCAAATTCTAAATAAAATATTAGCTAACCGTATGTGTATGTAAGATAGAAGTCAAGTCGAGATAAGACATAAAAAAGTATCAGGGAACAAGGGGTGGAGCAGCATGTGCGGCTAGGTGACTGAAGACGGTCAAAGTGTATCATGTACGTGTCATAGTGAAACCCATTATTTTCTACAGTTAATAAATGCTAGCAAGCCAGGCCAAGCATCAGGATGTATCCTGTGATAGCAGCACTCAAGAGGCAGAGGTATGCAGATCTTTGTGAGTTCTAGGCCAGCTTGGTCTACATAGCAAGCTCCAGGCCTGTCTTGACATAAACAAATGAACTAATAAATGTTAATAAAAAGGAAACAAAGAAGTAAAAAACAGTTACGACTGGGGCTAGAGAGATGGCTCACTGGTTTAGAGCATTTGCTGCTCCTGCAGATGACCCAGGTTGGCTGCTCGGCGCCCATACTGGCCCTTTCAACATCCAGTAACTCCAGTTCCAGGAGACCTGATGCCCTCTCTGGCCTCTGGGGGCACCGAATACGCGTGATGCATGGACATATGTAGGCAAAACTCTCATACACATAAAATAAAAACAAACCACTTAAAAGCTTATTTTTAAAGTAGGGAAGTTTAATTTGAGAAAAAAAATCCCACAATTTTCACCATTAATGGACTGAAGTGTTCATGAATTAAAGTTCATAATTATATCTCGGTAAAGTTTTTTTTTTTTCTCCAGACTTAATAAGTCTAAAAACCTTGGATTTTAAAGAAATAACAAACATCTCTATGTTCTATTTTCTCAATTGGATGAGGCTACTCACTGATTGTTTATACCCAACAGAGGACACAAAGAAACTAGGCTTATGCCTGCAAAAGGGCCTGTTATCATTGCCACAGCTCAAGAGAGTGTTATAAGTCTAACCAAAGCAATAAAGCCAAACAAACAAAGAAAAGCTATAGGGGGAAGTAAAGGCGATGGCACACGATCAAGGAACTCAACCAACAAATTATTAGATTAGAACTCAGCAAAGTTCAGCAGCCTGGGCTGGAAAGATGGCTCAGCAGTTAAGAGTACTGACTGCTCTTCTCAAGGTTCTGAGTTCCATTGGCAGCAGTTACACGGTAGCTCATGACCATATAACCATGTGTAATGGGATTTGATGCCCTCTTCTGGTGTGTCTGAAGACAGAGATAGTGTACCCACATACATAAAATGAATTAATCTTTTTTTTTTCACTCCGCAATACCAGCAACAAAAGGTATATTAAAATGTAAAACATATGAGAATATAAAAGATTTTTGGAGTAGTAAATGCAAAATAAAAACAAACTCTGGGACATTTGGAATTATTCTTTCAAGAAGTGTTGCCCCTTTTAAGGAGAAAAACATTAAACTGGCCTGAAAGAAGAACTAAAGAGAAATAAGACTCTACATTCACTGATGGGATAGTTTAACCATCTTCACAATACGTTATAATCTTTATTTATGTGTTTGTGTGTGTGCATGTATGTGGGTGCCTGAGGAGGCCAGAGAGGATGTTGGATCCTCGGATGTAGTGTTACAGGCAGTTCTGAGCCATCTGACATGGCTGCTGGGAAGCCACTATAGGTCCTCTGGAAGAACAGCAAGTGCTCTTAACCACTGTTAACATTTTTGATGTGGCCATTTCCTGCAAGTTAATTTATAAATTCAATCAAATTGCAAACTAAAATTCCATCAGATTGTTTTAAGAACTAAAGAGGCATATTTTATAATGGACATGAAAAGGCTATAGGAGTATGAGGTGCGTGTGATGTTGGCACAAGAATGGGCATCTATTACTAAACAAAAGAAAGATGTCAAAGCCAGCCTCCTTATTATATATAAAAATCTGACATTTGTGATAGACGCAGACCCAAAACAGTAAGGAAAGGATGAGTTTGGAGATCAGCAGTGGGATTAGCTAGCTCATCCTGTGTTGAAAAGCAAAGTACACTCTGACCTCATGTGATATGTAAACTCAGTATGAAAAAAATGGAATTTGTCACTTTGGAGTGGGAAAGTATAAACACATGGTAGGCACCTGATGGAGTTGATTATATCCAAAGTGCATATTTATTTTAGTGTGATGTACATATAACCGAATGATAGTTTGGAAGAGTGTTTGCATCCAGAAGGGATTGTACACCTAGATTATATTTGCATCTCTTATAAACCAATAGAAAAGAGAGGAAACGTCAGATGACTTTTGGTAAACTGAATGAATAATTGGAGGAGACCCAGATGGTTGTCAAATGTATAAGATACCCAACACCATTAACGATAAAAATTAAAAGGATAGAACACCGTTGTATACTCACGCAGCCAGCAAACCAGAAAAGTGATGAAGTTAAAACATTAGCCCTTCTGTGTGGAGATGGAGGTCTAAGGAGCCCACTGGTAGGGTAAGGACTGGTGTGGCTGTGCTGGGGCACACTCTGGCTGTATCTGATGGAGCAACTGTATGAATCCCAGACCCGGTTCCTACCATCCCTACACCTGGGTCTAGGTCATAAAGAAACTTAGCAGTTAACTGTAAAGGGACACAGGCATGAATGCCCCTTGCTGAAAGACACTAGAGCTGTCTCACTAAGGGAATGGGTCACTAAAAAGAGATGGAAATGAACAGAGACCCACAGTGACATACAAGGAAGTGACCAGAAGTAGCAATATCAATGTGATTAAATCTTAAAAATGAATTAGAGGTTCCATTAAAAAAAAAAAATCAATGGTCAGAAAAGTATTTCTAGACACTAATAATGAGCAATCTGGAAAGGAAATTAAATATCAATTCCATTTACCACAGTGTCAAAAAGAATTAGATATTTTTAAGGTAATTGATTGTGATGGTAAAGGTTACATTCGTAAAACAAAACAAAACAAAAAACTAAAAAAATCAAAAAACAAAAACAAAACAAAACAAAAAAACTAAAAAAACAACAAAAAAAAGAAACCCGAAAGGCACCATGTGACCGTGTGTTCATGTTGGAAGTTAAGTGTTAAGATGCCCGCACTGTCTGATAGGATCTTCATTGTCAATGTAACCCCTAAACAATTCCAGCAGTGTTTTTTGTAGAAACAGTTTTCTATTCATGGGAAAATTAATACGGAATCTCAAGGGGCCCAAATAACAACCTGCTAAGAAGAGCAAGCAAGGTGGACAAACACTTCCTGGATTAGAAACATATTATAAACTTACAGCAATCAAAACACTGTGGCACTAGCATAAAGACCTGCAAATGGGGAAGGGCTGGTCTATTATTATTATTATTAATTATTTTATTTACTTACACTCCAAATATTGCCTTCCTTCTTGGTCTCCCCTCAAAGAGTTCTTCCCCCATCTCTCCTCCCCTTCACCTCTGAGAGGATGTCCCCCCCACACACCCCTTCCCTGCAGCATCCTCTCCCACCAAGGGCAGGCAAAGCAGTCCTCTGCTACATATGTGCCAGGGGCCTTGGACCAAAGGGCTGGTCTTAAACAAACTGTGTTGGACAGTTGGTGATGAGCCAGTACCTCATATCACAAGCAAAAAATAACGCATGAATGAAAGGCTGATAAAAAAAACAAAACAGCCAAATTATAACATCCCTAAAACTCAATATTGAATTTGGCAACTATTTCTTGGATGTGATACCAAAAGTACAGATAACAAAAACATACAACTGAGAGTCACCAAACTAAAAGTCGTTTGTGTATCAAAGCATACAATCCAAGGAGTGAAAGGGTAGCAGAGGATGAGAGGTGATAGCTACAAATTATATTTGTATCAGAACGTCTGATGACTGTTTATCTAGAATAAGTAAAGAACTACAACTCAATAACAAAAGATCAAATAACCTGACACAAGAGTAAGTTTGTAACTCAGAGATGATACATATCTTTTTAGCTAAAAAGAATAAAATTATGCGGTTTTCTGGAAAATGGACCTACAGATGATTATGTTAAGCAAAATGAGCCAGACTTGGAAAGACAAATACCATGTGGTCTCTCATTTAGATTTTTAAAAAGTAAGACAGAGAATTCAAAGGATTGCTTGGAACAAGGAAAGGAGGTACACAGGAGGCGGAAAGGGGACAAGAGAGGGCAATGGGACTGAATATGGTCAAAGTATATCATATACATATATAGAAAATTAGAATAAAACCTACTGTTTTCCACAATAAATATTCACTATTAAAAAGATGACATAGAGACGCAGGTAGAAAGTGTTTGCTGAACAAGCATGGGGACCTGAGTTTGAGCCTCACAACCCTTGCAAATAGCCAGGCATGGTGCTGTGCTTGTAATCTCAATGCTGGGCCAGAGACAAGAGAATCCCTGGGGCTCGCTGGGCAGCCAGTCTAGTAGAATCAGCAAGCTCCAGCCCATGAAGAAATCCTACTGCAAAAAACAAACTGTGTGACACTTGAGGGGACCAAAGCTGACTTCTGGCTTCCACACTCACACTGGTACTTGAGTACAAATACACACACATAAACACACACACACACACATACACATAAACACACACCCACACACACACACACACACACACACACACACACACACACACGAGCATGCACACACATACAAAAATGATACACAACTGATTAATGAGCACATGAAAAGGTGTTCGACATCAATAATTTCCAGAGAAGTGCAAATCACAACGACCATGTCCTTTATTTCTTTATGACAGAAGTTTAGGAGAGAGAGTGGATTGAAAAGAGATGGAGGCCTGTGTTGACACATGGTCCAGTACAAACTGATGGTGCTTCAGTGCCGGAGACTGGAGTCAGAGTTTTGCCTGTTGGATAACTGGTATGACTCTGTTAAGCTTTTTGGTCTTATTAAAACAGAACTCAAGCAGATCTCTCTCTACCTGCTTCCTGGGCCTCTAGCTTGGTAACTACAGTAAGCTGTGTCCTCGGGCCAGCTTGAAAAACCCTAGACACTGAGATGAGTTTTGGCTCTGGGGTTTCTGGCTTCTCAGGCTCAGCTTCACAACAGCATTTGTAGTTCTAAGCTTCGTTAGCTGCAGGAGACTCTGCAGAGGGCTGAGGAAGCTAGAGGTGTATCCAAACCCCAGGGCCCCTCAGCTGCTGACCCCAAGATTTCACATAGGACCCCAGGGGACAGGCAACCGACCTGAAACAGACTAAACTAGGATGTGCTGATGTCCACGTGACCCATCCAGATGGAAGCAGCGACATTTCCTTTTCCTTATTCCCCGTACCTCTATGCGGTCCCTGTGCCTCACGAGCTCATGAGATCTGCGTGCTGAATGCCGGTGAACTCACTTCCGCTGACCTGTACGCGCATAATGTCTGCAAAGGGCCTTTAAGTGTTCCCATACTCACACAGGCAGAAGGGAGGATGCTCTCTTCCTGGATGCAGAAGCCAAGTGTAGAGGGAAATGATTCCAGGTTAGAAAAGGGCAGGTGGCATTGTTTTTGTTACAATTCCAGGAGTGTTCTAGTATCCTGCATGGCCCCCACCTCCTCCCACCAAGGGATCTTGCGGTCCACTTCGGTTCCTTCTGCTTTGAGGGGAAGGAAAGGAACAGTTCCCCCACTCCCACCCCCACCCCCACCCTCACCTCCTGCACGTGAGGTCTTTAAAGGATGTAAACCTCTTGAGTGGCAGGCTCCTGCCCCCTACTGGTCTGCCTGGGCATTGCTCAGACAACATTCCAACCAACCCTTTGAAGATCACTTTGATTCTTGAAGATTAGTAATCTGAGCACTCTTGCGGCAGTGCTCCTCTGTATCTGAGCAGAATACAAATCATGCTATGAGCTTCAGACTAAACGTCAGGAAACCCCGTTTCCGACTCCACGTCCTTTGTGTTGTATTGGGCTAATCTCTCAGCTTCTACGAGCCTGTTTTCAAAATTCTAAAATGGATATAGTAATATTTACCTTTTGGAGTGGATGTGAAGATTGAAAAGGAGGTTTATTTGGAGTGTTACAAAGCAGAGAGACCAAGGAGAAGCCCCGTTAACATTCATTGATATTCACGGTTTTATGAGGCTGTAGCGGCTCCCTGCCCCACTTGCCTAAGATCTGAATTTTGACCAAATGTTTCAAACAACCTCAGAATTGGAAGGTAGTTAAAGGCAAGGGAGAAGAGCTAGGTATCCGCTGCTCCAAAACTCCTGCCCCGCCTACCCTCTCCCCCAGCCCCCATTCTCAGGGAGCCACAAACTAGCTATCTCCCTTGTAGCAGGGCACACCACACCTGCAGAGTCCCAAGTATGAGGTCACGGGGCAGGCTTTCATGCTTGCTCTGTTTTCTTTCCCAGTCCATTTACTTTAGTGAGTGAATTTAGGTAAGGAACTGCCTGATTTTTGCATTTATTAGGATATTTTCTCCGGAGGCATTGGATGATAGGAAAGAATGTGATAAAAGATACTGTGTGAAATTCTCAAACAATAACGTGTGTGTATGTGTGTGTGTGTGTATGTGTGTGTGTGTGTGTGTGTGTGTGTGTGTGTGTGTTATTACCTTACCCTGATATCTCTTTGGAAATAGCAGACTCTCATCTTCCAATCAAGTGTTTGCCAGCTGCTCTCAGTTGTTCCCACTTGGCATGAGTGTCAGCCCTGCCAACAGATACATGCAACACCAAGTCTCAGAACTGGGAGAGAGATCTATGGTGGCTAATATTGTCAGCCTGGTAGTATCTAGAATTGTCTAAAAGACACACTTCTGGACATCTATGGGTGTGGGAGGGGCTTGGCTGGAGATTGGGTTAATTAAAGTGGGAAGATGAGCCTCGGTGTGAACGGCACCATTTTCTGGGTGTTCCAGGCTTCATGAAAGGAGAAAGTGCACTGAACATCAGCAGCCATCTTCCTCTACTTTCGAACTGTGAGTGCAGTGTGACCGACTCCCTCAACCTTCTGTCACTGTGTCTGATTCGAGAATCGGAGCCTCACAAACCCTTCCTTCCATAAGCTGCTTTGTCTGGCATTTTGTCAAAGCAACAAGAAACAGAAGTCGTACAAGGTCCTTGGGGGCAGCTAAACCTGCACGGACTAGAACTTCAAATTATGAAAAGGCACTGAGAGCATTGTGGGGAAAAAATTACCCAGCGCTGGAGGCTGGAGAAGTCTCTGAAAGTAGGGGTTGGGGGAGGGGCTGATGAGGCTGGCTGGAACCTGCAGTTTTTATATAAGGACTCTTCTGCCATTGGTAGGGCAGATACAGCACTCCCTTATCTAGAAATCACCCAGGTTAGCATGTCTATTGGAGTCATCTTTGTTCCGCTTGTGTTTAGGCAGCCATGTTTGTTGGGGTTGGTCTGGTGCTGCTATGTATTCAGTTGCTAAATTCTGTACACCAAGATCTGGTTGCCCCAGGATGAGCTAATTCTCACACCAGCTTTTGTTGTGCAAACCTTGCTCCCCAAGTTAATTGGTCAATAAAAGGCTAAAGTCTGTGATTGGGCAGTAGAAAGGCGGGACTTGAGGATTCGTGAGGGGGTCTCAGGAGAGATCAGAGAAAGAGAAGAAAGGAAACGAGAAGATTGGAGAAGGCAGTCATGAGAGGAGATGGAACAGCAAGTAACAAGGGACAAGTGGCTGGGATGTACAGCTGGGATGTACGTCAGAACAGCCCAAAACCTGCCCGATCTAGGCTTACAGTTTTTAAACAAATACCAGGATTGTGTGTCTATTATATGAGCTAGCGAGAATACTGATCCGTGAGACTTCGTGGGTGTGGCTTCTCTGACATTTCTAGGAGATGCAATCTCACACCAAACTTTCTGTCCCTCTGACTCTAATAATGTTTTCTGCAACATTCCCCTAGCCTTTGGTGCAGGGATGTTTTGTAGATGTATCCACTGGGACTGGGCTCCACAGCTCTGCCTTCTGATCAGCTGCCATTTTCTATAGTAGTCTCTTGTCTGTTGCAGAGAGACGTTTCCTTGTAGAAGGTGAGAACTACACTCATCTGTGGGTGTAAGAATAAACATTTAGAGTGTGGTCGGGGATTATATTGGTTTAGTGAAGAGGTGGTTGTAGGTTCTTTTTCATCATGAAGTCACTAGCCCCAGGTGGCTGCCTAGGTTTCCAGTACCAGGCTTGATTTCCCATGTGTTGAGCAGGTCTTAATAGACATGTTCTAGACCAAGAACTACAGGCAACTAAGAAATGCTAACAACTGGAGAAATGGAGACATGGTCTTCCCCAGGGAAGAGCACTCTGGGTTATCCAATACCAAATGGTCAGCCTTGAAAACATACATGTAAGTAACATTATATATATATATATATATATATATATATATATATATATATGATAGATAGGTAGATAGATAGATAGATAGATAGATAGATGTGTGTCTGCACACATGCACACACATGCCACAAACATTCATGAATTTGGAAAGAAAGCAAGAAGATTCATGGGAGGGATTAGATGAACGAAAGAGAGGAAATGATGTAATTACATTAAAACCTCAAAATATTATAATTAAAGAAATCATCCAAGAGTTCAGAAAGAGCTCATCACTTGAAGGCCTTGTTATCCACTGTCTTCTTTGGATTGTATATGTACCAGAAAATCTCTTTAAATAGAACAGGAGAGACACAAACCTAACTGTGAGTTTTAATTACATTACAGCATCTGTTCATTCCTGGGCTAGCACCTTACCTGTAAACACCTAGCTGTGTGTGGCCCTTGAGCTGTGGCTCATGGACCCACACATGGGAGTCTGAGTCCCATGACAACAAGATGCCTGCATGAGAGAAACTGGGAAAACAGGGTGAGAAGATGTAAGAGCTGGAGGGTGAGAAGAAATCCTGGGGAAAGCTGTCCTCAGGGCATGACATGGCTAACGCAATTGCAAACATACAGACGCTGTGGTTGTCTGTACAAGACCTGAACAAAACAAGACAAAACCACACACAGGGAGAGGAGTTGGGAAAGGGGAATGAAGAGTGGGGGTGGGGCAGGGATAGGAAGGTGAAATGTTCACAAGTGCTGCACACATGTGCGACGGTGCCAAACATGAAATAAAAATGATCTACAAGGGAAACGACAGAACATGAAACGTATTTGGTAATAATGATTTTTCTAGGATCCCACGTTTGTATATGTGTGTGTATGTGTGTGTGTGTGTGTACGTTTATGATGTGTGCACGTGTGTGTTTGTGTGTATATATGTGTGCGTAGACTAACTGTATCTAGAACTGCAATAAACTGGTCATTCTTAAAAATCATACTGCGTGATTTACAAACACCCTAATGGCTAAGAAACATGACCTTAGAAACTCCCTGAGCCAGCCACTGTGCGATCACATGACTGTCACATGCTCTCGGTTGTGAGTGCCTTCTTTCTTGATCCAGTAGCTGGTCTGTAACCCTTCCAATATTTTCAGAGCCTTCTTGTTTCTTCTTGGCATTTTCTCTTTATAGGGAAAAATGAAAAAGAAAGAAAAAGAAAAAGGAAACAAATAGCTGTCAGTACTGATTTGAGGCCCCGAGGGAGAGAGAAAGAGACCAAAAGTCAACATCTGTGGTTCTGCAAATAGAAATGAAATGTTTCCCAGGCAGGCTGAGAAGTGACTCTGATTGGCGTGGCTAGTTCTCCCGTGGTCCCATTAAGATGGCTGTGCTCGGACCACAGCCTTTAAAGGAAACACCGGATGGGGGTGAATCGGCAGGTGTGCTCAGTCAGCCCTCCAGAGGAAACTAGAGGTGGGTCTGAAAATGCCTGGGGGCTAGCAAGGTGAGCTGAGGGGACCCTGCTCCTCACTGGAGAGTTTCTGGTAAGGCAGGACGAGCTGGCACCCAGATGTAGGGTAGACTGTAGTTCCTGTTCTGTCAGGCCTGAGCCAGGCAAGAGCAGTCATTGCTTTACTCTTCCTCGAGCTGAGGACAGGGATTATCGAGGTTCCAGGAAACACTCTAAGAGTGTGGAACCTTCTTGCTCACTGTTCCCAGCAGGTTATTTCTCAGAGACAAATCATTCTGTGGTACAAATCAGGCAGCCAGCACGGCATGGCAGATCCAGTATGGCGAGCACAGTTAGAGAGTTAGTGGATTCGCTCCAGACACCAAGGTCTCCCTGAAATCCTTGAGATGGAGACCTGGATGGGTTTCCTCCTCAGGGTTCTCAGAAGAGG
Source organism: Rhabdomys pumilio (assembly GCA_030674055.1). Lineage (NCBI taxonomy): Eukaryota > Metazoa > Chordata > Mammalia > Rodentia > Muridae > Rhabdomys > Rhabdomys pumilio. The sequence goes on along the minus strand of JANHMN010000010.1, from coordinate 57,307,445 downwards.
TGACAAAAGTAAAAATGGTGTGTGACCCAGCTGGCTATAGAGGTCCTCCCAGAGGCGGAGAATGACACTAGTCCCTTTGCAAGCCTCCTGACAGGATCCTGCAAGGTGGGCAGTGGGGGCTGGATTTATAGAAGGGACTGAGACTGAGAGATGCATAACAAGCCTAAGCTCTAGGAATTCTTAAGAGGCAACGCTTGAAGGGAGGCCTAAGGCTAGTGATCTATAGGACGAATCTGCCTCAGTTCCCAGAAATTGAAAAGCCCTCAACTTTAGTCCCAGCTGTAATTAATTAGCCCTGTAACCATAAGCAAAACCCTTTGTCTCCCATGGCTTGTTTGTTTTGAAAAACAGAAAATATTAATAAGACTCCTGGTTTTATAAGGTGCCTGGCACATAGCAAATGCCCCAGTGGATCCTAACTTTGTCCTTTTTTGAGACCTTTATACAAAGGTAGACACTATGGAGGTTTAGGTTTGTGCCATTTATTGGTGTTAGAAGAGACTAACCTCCCTCAGGTGAGGACTGAGATCTGGGGCAGAAGGGGCCTCCAACAGAACTCCTGAGTCTGTTTGCTCACCTCAGAGGTTTGTGTACACCAAGTTCAATAAGTCCCTCACCACCATACATGGCCTGAGCACCTCATACCTTATCCACTTAGCCCAAGGACGACATCGAGACAGACTCACCTTGGCCCAGCTGTAGTTTACTCTCCCCTGCTCTGAATTCCAGCCAAGAGTAAAAATCAGATGTACTGGCCTTGGGAACATCGGTTCCTCAGTGTCTGGCAGGCCTCCCAGCTGGAGGGAAAACAAGCCCCTGTGAGAAGGTGCTGGGAAGCCAGGTGGAGAACAGTCGGCTCCTGAGCCAGGCATGAAGTCTTCTCATTAGCTCTACAGTTTAAAGAACACGGCTGAAGATTCGAGAGAGCTCTTTGCAAATCGACGATGAGCGATGAGCTGTGAGCTGCGGACCATGGATGGAATGCAATGCCCAGACTCACACCTTCACGTCTTCAGAATCTCACATGTCTCCCAGTAACCGCTTGCTTCTGACATCATCCCAGCCAAACAGAATCAATGTCCTTTTACGCTTGAATGTCAAGTGTATAAATAAACACTTTCTTTCTATAGCCATTCTTCCTAGACGGTTGGATTATGGTTTTTATATGCCATAAAATGCTAAATATTCACTATGCTTAACCCAGTCTATACTCCTGATGTTCTATTCAGGGATATGAGCAGAGATATATAGGTTCTCAAGCCATTGCTTCTTATGAAAGCAGAAAAACTGGAACAGCATAATGTTTACCAAGGAAGGGCAGTTCAGTAATGACATGCATTTATGATGATAAGTATGCCCATTAGAAGTTATGCCTGTGATCATTGCTAATCACCAAGAGTACATAAGAATTATGTGAAGAGCATATGGAATATTTATAGATGCATATACTATACCTATAATATATAATAGAAAATATTCTAAAAGAAAAACCTGTAAATGTGAACTGTACCTCTTGTAGATTATTTAAATGTGGTTTCATTTACTTTTATTTAATCTATTTTTTATTCACCATGATTTCCTCTCAGAATAAAAAATGTATTTGTTAAAAGAGGGAAATTGATTTGTCTAAAATGATACATCTTAAACCCTTTCCATAATGAAGGGTCAGAGGCGATTCCATTGGTTTGCAGAAAGAGCTTTAAGGCAGGAGGTATAACTCAGTAGTTGAGTGTTTGCCCTAGCACATGGAAGGCCCTGAGATTTTTTTGCTTTTGTTTTACTTTTTTTAATTGACAGAAGGAGCCCCTGGAAAGAAATAAAAAGCCAAGACAGTAGGCAGATTTAAAAATACAGCTTTAAGCCAGGCACAGTAGTCCATGGCTTTAATCTCACTCCTTGGGAGGCAGAGGCAAGAAGACCTCTATGAGTTCAAGGCCAGCCTGGTCTACATAGAAAGTACTAGGACAGCCAAGGCTACATATTGAGACCCCATCTCAAAAACAAAACAAAAATAGAGCTTTAGTGGCAAGGGAAATGTGCCTGCTGTGAAATCATGAGGACCTGAGTTTGGATCCCTAGCACCCACATAAAAAACTGAGGCTTATAGGTACACTTCTATGACCCAGCATGGGGGCGGGGCAATAGTGGGGAAGGGACAGGCAGATCTGAAGCACACTGGCCAGGTAGCCTAGCCAAACCCATGAACTGCAGGTTCAGAGAGAGACTCTGTCTCAAGAAGGTAGAGAGCAACTAGAAAAGAAACCTGACATCCACCCCAGCATTGACCTCTGGCTTCTGCATGCACACACGTGTGTATATGTGCTCGCACACACACACACCAAAAAAAAAAAAAAAATAGATAGAAATAAAGCTATAGTGAGGTGTGGTGGCGCATGCCTGCAATCCTAGTACTTAGAGTAAGACAGGAGAATTTCTAGTCTGTGGCCAGCCTGAGCTACACAGCAGGACCCTGATTCAAAAAGACCCAAAATGACTAGTGTTTATCATCTCCTTCAGCATCTGTGTTTGCTTCATAACAAATCACCCCCAAATCCAATAATTAAATCAAACAATTCTCTCAGTTCATAATTCTGAGCCTCCCTGAACTGTGCTTCGCTGCTGTCTCCTGGTTGTATGTATAAACACACAGAGAAAGAAAAAGAAAAAGAGAGAGAGAGAGAGAGAAAGAGAGAGAGAGAGAAAGAGAGCGAGAGAGAGAGGTGCCACAGCATAGAAGCCAGAGGACAACTCTGAGAGCTGATTCCGTGGGTCCCAGGAATCAAACTCTGTCATCAGGCTTTACCTGCTTAAGTGATCTCCTAGCCCTGAATTAGGTATTATTGTTGTTGAGTGAAACTACTTCTTCTATTAAAGTAGCCATGGGAGCTTTTTATCAAATATGATTTGGGGGGAGCTCAAAAATTATCTGGGATAACTTATATTAATAGTTTTTGCTGTTGAGCCCACTTTTTTCCCTTTTTTGATCCTTTGGGGCCTGATAAGTTACCACTAGCACGTTTATTACATGAGTTTAAGTGATGATATTGGTAAAAGATTAATAGTGCCAGGCACACACCAAACACCATCCAAATGTCCATTGTTACTGTTGTTTTTGAGTGATTGATTTTATTTTACATGTATGAGTATTTTGCCTGCATGTATGTCTGTATCACATGCCTACCTGGTGTTCATGGAGATCAGAAGAGGATGAAGGATCCCAAGGAACTGGAATCACAGATCAGCCACCATATGGGTTCTGGGATTTGAACCAGGGTCCTCTGCAAGAACAAATGCTCCTAACTGCAGAGCTATCTCTCTAGTCCTCATATTATTGGTACCTTCACATATTCTATGGTGAACAGGAATCCTAAACCATGTTGGGGAAGTGGGATGAGGGGACATTTCTGGTGCCTGTGAGAAAGATACCCCAAGATTCTTGTTCCCTAGATGGGTTTGAAGAAGACTCAGTAATATACTTGCTTGACTCCATTCTCTTCTCAGAGGGACACAGGCCAGGTTCCTACTGGGAAGAGGAGCTTGTTCTCAAAATGACTAATATCTCCACTAAGACAGCCCTGACACACCGGATGACATACATTTGTACCACGCATTGCCAGTCCTCAGGACAAAGGAAGCATGAATTTGACTAAAGAGCCCTTGAAGACCCCAGGTGCACACCTGTGAGCTTCTCTAGCACCTGAGTTTGCGCTCCACAGTTTCAGTTATCCATGGTTAACTGTGACTCAGACATATCAGATGGAAAATTCCAGAAATAAATCATTCATATGTTTTAAATCACACACCACTCTGACTTGCATGAGGGGATCTTGTGCTGTCCAGCTCTCTCACGCTGCAAGTGTGCATGTCCTTGTCTAATGTATCCACTTCACATGCCACCTGCCCACAAGTGGCTTGGAACCAGCTCGGTTTCAGTACTGATGTCCAAATAGCCCATAGTTTCTAAATAATGACCCAAAGGGTCAAGTGTGGCGATTCTATAAATCCAGATATGTCAAAGAGAAGTTATAATACATATCCTTTATTCAAAATGTAAAAAGTTATTGACTTAAAAAAACATTCTGGCCTGGCGGTGGTGGTGCACGCCTTTAATCCCAGCACTTGGGAGGCAGAGGCAGGCGGATTTCTGAGTTCGAGGCCAGCCTGGTCTACCAAGTGAGTTCCAGGATAGCCAGAGCTACACAGAGAAACCCTGTCTCGAAAAACAAAAAAACAAAAACAAACAAACAAAAAACCAACAACAACAGCAAAAAATTCTGAAGTTGCTAAGATTTATGGTAAGGATGGATCTCACCATGAGATTTGAAGAAAGATAAAAGAAATCTGTGATAGTCTTACTCTCACACTTCAAAGCTGCAAACATCACAACCACACTGCGTGATAAATACTAAAAGGCACCATGCTATAGTGTTTACTACTATTTGAAGTTTGGGGCATCCTGAGGTTATTAGAACATATTCCCTATGATAAGTAAGGGTGCTACCTATTAGCTTGGCCACACTTCTATGAAGGTCATGCTCAAAATAGCAAGTTAAGGCTGGGGATGAGGTCCAGTGTATAGAGCCAGCCTATTTGTGTTCAGTCCATAGCTGTGTGTTTGTGTGTGTGTGTGTGCATGTGTACACATGTGCATATGCATGTTGGGATATAAGAAGGTTTAGTGGCTGTTTATTATGTTATTGTCATTTAGCCAAAAGCACAAAGGAATTTCCTCCTATGTGGTCCATGTTTGGGCTGGCCACAAGAGAGACTTGTAGAACTTGAAACATCTAGCATTTTTAAGCCCTGAAGATTGGCTGCCACAGGCCCAATGGTGCATCGGCTGCTGCTCTTCCGTTTTGCCTGAATCTACGGTCTTGACTCTTAGTTACTTCTTCTTCTGGGCCAGGTTGTACTGGGGTTCTATGAGTACCAACTAGTCCTGCAGGTCACCAAAGGACCATGAGACAAAAGCAAATTCAAATCAGTCTTTGGGTTGCTAGTCTGTCTTCCTGGAGTCTGGTTTGTTCTTGCTCTGTCCACTTCACATCCATCTTTCCTTCTCATCTTCTGGCCCCAAAGACTTAGGCACCAGGCACGGAAACTGACATCCTATGCAGAGTAGTTGACAAAGTCCCATACCTGTGAGAAGCCCGATTTACCTAAACATCTGTAGTCTATATCATTCAGAGAAATTCGTTCCTTCCCATCTAATCTCAAGGGCAAAGTGAGGGTGACAGGGGGCTCCAAGAGATAAGATTTCACTCCAAGACACTCTGTAAAGCCCAGCTGTCTTCCCACGACAGCACTCCAAACTCCCACCTTTTCCTTGGACACTCAGAGTCATCTGTTCTGTAGGATAAGTGGGCCAGTTTCTTTCAGATAAGGATGGAGAAAGAAGGGATGTCTATTTCTAGATTATAAACAGAACAACTGAATGCAGTGTTTGGACTGTGTTAGATTCTGAGGTGAATAAATCATCTCTAAAAAGATAGTCTGAGATAATTGGGAGACTCGTGTGAAACAACACAGTGCCTGAGACTGAGTTGTTGTCTTTGGCTGTTATCATAAGTTCCAGACAGATAAATAACATAAAACCTCCTGACAATTCTGGCGGCTGGCAAGTCCAAGGTCAAGTAGCCAGAAGGGTCAGAACCACTTCCTGGTTCACAGACATACCTTCTGGCTGTATTGTCATAGGTGCCTTTGGAGTTAATGATCCCCCTTGTGACATCAAGGAGCCCTCAGGACCACCTCCTCAAAGCTTCACCTCCTGATGCCATCACACCAATGATTAGGGTTTAATACATGAGAGTTCTGAGGAGCACAAACCTCTAGGTTTCATGGTAGGGAACAAAAGGGACCTTTTCTGTGTAGTGGATTATGATGTTTCTCTTATGACTTGATCCAACTTTTCATATATGTGAACTGGCTGTTCTCACAGCACTGGCTCTGATGCATGGGAGGACTTTGGCATCTATCTGTAAGCATCTTCAGCTGATTCTCTGCCTGAGAACAGTGTAAAAAAAAAAAAGTTAAACCCTGATGCTCAGGGTGGCTGTTCCTCAGCACGTATTGCTTTTGTGTGGACTCACACCTACTATCCATACCTAGTGTCTACACTAGGTGTTTACATTTAGTGTCTATACCAACTGTCAACACCTAGTGTCTCAGTAACTTTCCTGTTGTTAAAGGGAGAAAGTAATTTAAGGGAGAAGGGTTTATCTTGGCTTACTGTTCTAAAATTTCATCCCATCATGGTGGGGAAGACACAGCAGCAGCTGGGGAGGCAGGGAACAAAAGCAGGAAGCCGGCCAGTCACATTGCACCTGCAGCCAAGAAGCAGAACAAAATGAATGCTGGTATTCAGCTAGCTTTCTTCTTCTCAGGTAAACTAGGAATCAAGCCTAGGGAATGGTGTTGCCCACTTTTAGGGTGAATTGTTCCACTTCAGTTAACCTGATTAAAGAGAGCCTGTCACAGGCAAGGCCAGAAACTTATCTCCTAGGTGGTTCTAGACCCTTTCACATTGACACTTAGGAAGACAGGACTGTAAAGACTTCAACATTCAGCCAGACCTTTCCATCTCCCATTTGGAGAGGTGGTAACTAAGGTCCAAAGAGGTAAAGAACACAGGATCAAGAGCCAGACTAGATTGGTGACACAGACTACATCGAGTGTCATAGGCAATGAAAGGAAGAGATTCTGATGAGGGCCAGTGGAAGGGGGTGTGGGGAAGAGGACCTATGTTGGTCCCTGAAGATGACTAGAAGGAACAGAGGGTGAGGTACAATCGTGGTGGCACAAGAAGAATGAAACAAAATTAAGGGACCTTGATGTCCCTGAAAGAGATGAAGAGAACCTATGGTGGGGGGTGGGGAGGGGGAAGATTGTTATGCAATTTGCAAGACCCAGGTAAAATAGAAATACAAAGGCTCCTGTTGGCTCAGGGAAGTTCCCCTTTGCAAGCTTGCTAGGAACTACACTAACCCAGAAATGCCCCGAGAGCCCAAGAGGCTGACAACCTTTAAACAACCTTTAACCAGCCTCAGCATCTATATGGGGATGGTCATAAGGTCCTAGGGAAGTCACTGGTACCAGCTGACATGTATCCTAACTCAATGAATAGCTGGCAAATTCCCTAATTCCAAGATAACATGGGGCGTACTCCCCTCCTTGGCCTTCCCCATGCCCAGGGTCTACTCTTAGCAATGAAATCCTGCTCAGAGGATATCTGGGCACAGATGGAGAGGGGAAGGCCAGACAGGGCCTGGAGCACCATGTGGTGGAAAAGAAAGTGTCAGAGAAGTGGAAAGGGAGCAGTTAGGAACCAGATGTGGTTCTCTTGCACCATCAGACTGCCTTCAGAAAGCACGAATTCTGTGGCACAATTATCAAGAATTTCGCACGGTAAATATGGAGCAGGGTTCTCCTTGGGATGAACTGGCTCTCGTCCTCAATGTGTCCTGTGTCCAGAGGTCTTGACCAGCTGCTTTACCATGAACCCTGACTTCCAGAAGGACAAGGAATAAATCATGTAGGTATAAACAGGGGACATTACTGTTGAAGGTGGTGAAGACAGAGAGACACGAAACCATATAAGTTGGCCCTCGGAGAACCAATACTATTCTCAAGAGCTAAATAATGTTCTATTGTTGGGTTTTGTGCATGCTCATGTATGTGCAGGTATGTATGCACATGTGTGCACATGCATGTAGAGGTCAGAGGACAACTGTGGGTGTTATTCTGTAGGAAGCTATCTATGTACCTTATTGGTTTTTTGAGACAGAGTCTATCTCTGGCCTGGAGCTTACATAGTAGGGTAGGCTGTCTGACCTGCAACCCTTAGGGATCTACCTGTCTCTACCCCTCCTAGGATTGCAGGTGGGTCACCCACCACACCTGGCACTTCCATGTGGGTGCTGGGGACCAGACTCAAGCCCTTATACTTGTGAGTCAAACACTTTCCTGACTGAGGGATCTCTGCATCCGCGTCTTTAAACTCCATTTTGATTTTCTGTGCCTGTACACTATCCTCTGACCTTCAAAACGACATCAGCCCTATAAAAACGAATACATGGCTGCCTGGAAATAAATATTTTTGGGAGCTGCAAAAATATTTTTATTTGGTGAACTTTCTTGTATTCCTAGTCTAAATAAGAATATTCACTCGAGTATAAATTCGTGATGCTGTCTTGCTTTTAAATGTCAACTTAAAAAATAGAGGCACTAAAAAAAAACACTGCCTGTATTTATAAGGTACTATTTCCATGTTACTGTTTACAAATGCCTTGCTATTCATCAAATGCATCATGACATGTGCCTGCCATTCCAGGATCAAACAGAACAGCTCCATGTTTGCCTCAGTACCACAAAACAAAACAGAACAATTTCATAGCCTAAAAGTCCTGTGAGCTCTATAATTTCGATGTCTTCTGAGATGCCTAGAGTCAGGACCATTGAGTATGGAACCTTTTCGAGTGTGTCTTCTCCTTTTATACATATTTAAGTTTCCCTGTGTCTTCTGAGACATTAGCAGTTCATATCTTTGGTGCTGAATAATATTCTACTGTGTGCATGCACTGGAGTGTATCTGTACATCTTCTTAGCCTACTTGGTTGCTTCCAGGTTTTGACAATTACCAATAATGTTGCTATAAATACCTGTGTGTAAATTGGTTCATGCTCAGACAAGTTCACAACTCCTAGTGTTTAAGAAGATATGAGGCCATGGGTGGTAGTGGTGGGTATAGTACTGTCTTAATGTGTAAAATGAAAGAGAGGTAGTCTCATGACTTATGATATCGTGTGTGTGTGTGTGTGTGTGTGTGTGTGTGTGTGTGTGTGTGTGTGTTGCTGTACTTGCTCACATGGGCATATGTGGAGGCTAGGATGTTTTCCCTGATCCCCGCCTTAGTTTCTTTAGATAGGGTTTCTCACTGAATGGGAAGCTCATCTGTTTAGCTGGGTTGGCTGGCCAGCAAGCTCAAGTTCCAGGGATCTGCCTGTCTTTGCCTGTCCCAGGGCTGGGTTACAGGGGCACACCACCATGCCCAGCTTTTTAAGTGGGTGCTGTGGATCTGAACTCAGGTCCTTATGTTCCCCCAGCAAGCAGTTTGTCCAGTAAGCCATCTCCACCACCCTGACTTATGGTCCATTTTCTTAAACCCTGAGACTATTCATCTAACCATTAATGATAGAAAATAGCCTGGTGCTCTCCTCTCTGACAGAAAGAATTCCAGTCCCTTTCCCTCCCTGCCATGTCCATCTTAGGAACCTTCCACGTCACCCCAGGGCCATACCACTGCGCTTCTGGTCCTTCTGGCGCTATATCCTTGTGAGAAGCACAAGACCAGGAACCCAGGTACAGTTCATCTTTGTGTCCTCAGACCCTGACAAAACATTGCAACTTTTCAAAAAAAGAGTATGACAGACATGTGCAGGGAGGGGAAGCTTTGTCTTTGCTATGGTAGACACAAAAACCAACTTTCAATCTGTGTCTCAGCTAAGTCAGTTTGCCCTTTGTCAACTGTTCCCTTCCAGACTTAAAGCCTCCTGAGATGGTTGCAAACAATTGAATGGCAGAACCTCCAAATGCACTGTTCTCTGTCCAAGCAATAGATAGCTATTTAATTTCATCTAGTATCTACTTACTTAAATCTCTGTGTGTTCCTCTCCAATGGCATTGCTCTCTCCATTACTAGACAGACCTCTTAGTAGCAATGACTATACATGTGGGCAAGAGTGGGCTGAGGAAATGCTTGCTAATTAAACAGTATGAGAGAGTGGTAGGGACTCAGGAGGCAGGGAGTAGAATGCTTGATTCTGTTGATTCACTCTGAGCTTGCAGGGGCTTGCAGGGCCTTGCCTTGTTTTCCAAAGGAAATCTGAGTTCCAGTGAACAGAGACAAGAGTCATGGTGCCCTGTTGAAACCACCCTCATCCATCTTCACACCAAAACATGGATGCATTTGCACCAATCCTGATGGCTCTATTTTTATTGTTGATATTACAACCTTAATCCCCCAGCATTAACAACCTGGTAGGCTTTTTTCTGTGTTTTCTCAGTTGACATAGACTTACATACAAAGACATGTGACTATACCTATGTGCTATCATACTCAGCAATTGGGCTGCTATAGCTTCAGGCAAGAGGATATATGTATACACACATGTATATGTACGTATACATATATCCTTTAAAAGCACAAGTGTTTAGCTTTTTCCAATCAATATATGGTAGAAATTCATCCAAGTCCATTGGAGTATCTCTAATCTGGACATTTTAATATTTCATAGAGTGATTGCACTGTAATTTATTCAGCCATTCCCTGGCAGAAGGGCAATGTTTGATTTATTGGTCACTTGTTCTTGAGAAGGAGAGCTGCTGAGAATTCTCTGATCTCCCTGCCAGAGTACACTGTTCCAATTTTACCACTGTCCCCTCTCGCCATCAGGTGTTCACCTGAGCCTCCCAGTACTCAGAGTTCTGAGTTCTTCCATTGAGTCTAAATCCGCATGGTTTTCAATATTTCATCTTAATGGGATCTAAGGCTTTTGAAAATAGAATCTTGGCTTTCTGGTCTGTTTCCGGAGGAGATGGCTTTCTAACTTAATGGTATCAACCCTACTAATCCTGTCTGGAATCTAATCAGTGTATCAGACAAGGGAAGAGAATCCTGTTTTAAGTGAAATGAAAGAGCTTTTTACAAAAAGATGTTTCTCCTCTTGATCACGAGCTCTGAAATGAACCCTGATTATCTGCAAGAAACACTTTCCCAGGAGCTCCTTCCTTGAAAGGGGGAGGGGTACCCCTTCAAATGAAAGCCACTTTGTCTAGGGTCCTTCCCAGAGCCAAAGCTCTTCAGCAGCACCAAGACGATGACAACTTCCAAGTTTCTTATTGTTTTTTTCTTAACATAATATTTTTATTGATTATTTGGAAAGTTCATACAATGTATCCTGATCACACATGATACCCATTTCTCCCAGGTCCACCTTCCCACCATTGTGCCCCAACCCCCCTCACAAAAAAAAGAAGAAAAAACATACGTCAAGTCCAGTTTGTGTTGCTCCTCTACTCATTGGAGCATGGCCAAATTCCCAGTGGCCAGCCCCTTAAGAATAACTGAATGCTTTCCCATCCCCTACACCCACCACACCAGAAGTTTGTTTGCTTAATGCAAAGCATGGAGATGGGGGAGATGACTCAATGAGTAAAAAGTATCTTCTCCTTAAGCATGAGAATCAGAGTTCAGACCTCCTGGATCTCTACAAGATGATAGGCATGGCGCTATGCTTGTAATACCAGTTCTGGGAGGCAGAGATTAGATGATCTCTATAGCCCATCAGTCAGCAAATCTAGCCAGTCAATAAGCTTCAGATTCAGTAAGAGACCCTGACTCAAAACAACAGCAACAACAAAAACAAAACAACAAAACAAAGAAACCAACTGTCTTAGTTAGAGTTTCCATTGCTGTGAAGAACCACCATAACCAAGGCAACTCTTATAAAGGAAAGCCATTTCAGAGGATCCATTCATTATCATCATGACAGGAAGCATGGTATCCTGCAGGCAGATCTGGAGCTGGAGAAGGAGCTGAGGGTTCTACATCTTGATTCAAAGGCAGCCAGAAGGAGACTCCCTTCCACAGGCAGCCAGAAGGAGGGTCTCTTCCACACTAGGCAGAGCTTGACCATAGGACCTCAAAATCCACCCTCACAATGTCTCATTTCCTCTAACAAAGCCACACCTACTCCAATAAGGTCACACCTCCTAATAGTGCCACTTCCCATTGGCCAAGCCTATTTAAATCACCACACCAACCAACCAACCAACCAACCAACCAACCAACCAACCAACCAACCAACCAACCGAGATAAGGCAGAGTACAACTGAGAAAGATATATATAATGGAATCTCTGTCTGGAAAGTCATGAGGAGCAAGCAAGCCAGTGAGGAGTACTCCATGGCCTCTGCATCAGCTCCTGCCTCCAGGTTGCTACCCAGTTTGAGTTTCTGCCTTGACTTCTTTGGAGGGATTCAGGATATGTATGCCAAATAAACCCTTTCCTCTCTAACTTGTTTTTGGTTGTGGTGTTTCATCACAGCAATAGTAACCCCAACCAAAATACTCAGGTTGCATAGCGAGGCCCTTTATCAAAAGTCAGAAGAAGAAGAGGAAGAGGAAGGGGGAAGGAAGAGGAGAAGTAGGAGTAGGAGGAGAAGGAGAAGGAAGAGGAGGAAGAGAAAGAGGAGGAGGAGAAGGAGGAAGAGGAAGAGGAAAAAGAGGAGGAGGAGAAAGAGGGAGAGGAGGAGAAGGAGGAGGGGGAGGGGGAGGAGAAAGAGAAGAGAAGAAGAAAGAGAAGGAGAAGGGAAGTTTAGCATCTTTTGGCTTTTTTTTTTTGAGTTATTTATACAGTAAAACATGCAAATCTCTACCCTCAACTCAAAATAGTTGAGTTTTATTATGTTGTTGTATGCAGTGTGAGTTCTTTTTTATTGTGGTATAATATTTCATTGGATTAAAGTGCCCTTGCCAGTAGAACCAATCTAGTGATAAGCACTGGGCTGTTGCCAGTTTTCAAGTATGAGCAAGTATGAATTAAGTAGCTATGCACATTCCCATGTACAACCTCTGTGGACTATGATGCTTCCTTTTCTTGAATTCATTATCTCCAAGAGTTTGTCTCTGGTGATACAGGAGCCCCTTAGCTCTAATGGTTGGAACTCTTGCATGCATTTCCACTTACTTGTACTGACAGACACTTCTATTGCCAATTTTTGAGATTTCCAGTTTTTTCCACACCTTGCCAACACTTAGTATTTTTAGTCTTTTTAGGTTTCAACATTTTGGTGGGAAGCGTACTACATCCTTGTAGTATTAATTTGTACTTCCTCTTGGTGTCATTGAATCTTACTAACCATACCCCCTTAACTCCCTCCCCTCTTCTTCCCTCCTCCATTAGAGCTTAAAGACAGTTGGCATCAGATCATGGAAGCTCTGCCAGTTGTTGAGTAACTGAAGGTCTTTGGTCAGTACTGCTCCACCCTCTCCATTGAGAGTCTCAGAGGCAACCGCTGTGGACTCCCCTAGAGAGTGGCTTGCTTATAGCATCTGGCTTTTGCTTCCAGGGAAATGTGGGTTTCTGTCCTGGCTTAGCATTTATTAGATGTGAAATTTTGGCCACTTCATCTGTGGCCATTAATTCTGTATCAAATGACCTGGGCTATGGTTGCCTGGTGTTTGGTCAGCAGCCCAAATGGTTCTATGAAGAAACGTGATTAACATTTATAATTGGTACCCTCAGAGGAAACTTCTCTCTGGCTTTATCCAATCATTTGAAGGCCTTTTAATTGAGCAAAAACAGAGCTTCCTGAACACGGGATTCTCTTCCAGATTTGGACAGAATGGGCTGCTGAGATAGCTTGGTGGGTTAAGGTGCTTGCCACAGAATCAGAGAACTGATGACCCGAGTTCAATCTCTGGAATTTATATGCGAGAGGCCATTCCCAAGAGTTGCCCTCTGACCTTAGCATGCATACCAACAAATAAACATAACAAAGTATTTTTAAAGAAAAGAATGCAGGGGAAAAAAAGCCCAGTTTTAGCTTCCAGCTTCTGTCCCTTGTATCAGACTGAAGACTGACAACATCAATTCTCACGCAAGTGTTCAGCTTTCTTGCCTGGCCCATGGATTCTGGACCTGTCAGCCTCCAATATCATATGAACAGATTTGCTAGAATAAGTCTCTCTTCTACTAATTCTGTTTCTCTGGAGACCCATGATGCACCACTGCATTCTCAAGCCTTGGTTTTCTGTACAGTAGAAGGCAACAAAAGCAATCTGGGCCAGTTGTGGTGAGGCCCAGACCCAGTTTCTGGAAAGCCTTCTCCCTAACTACACACCCTGGTTCTTTCTTCACCCTGTCCTGTTCTCTCCTCACATGTAAAAGAGGTTCTAGAAATTTCCCTGGAAAGCTCAGATGAGTCATTGTAGCTTCAGGAAGAGAAGGAAAGAAAGTGAAAAAGAATAAATCGAGTAGATTTATTTTTATTCTTTGTGGGGAGAGGTGATGTCAGAGATAAGAAACAAAGTGAAGACAACACAACACATTGCACATCACACACTGCACACCTCACACTACACACCACACACTACACACCACACACCATACACCTCACATTGCACACCTCACACTGCATACCTCACACTGCACACCTCACACTGCACACCTCACACTGCACACCTC
>JANHMN010000010.1:57225095-57293186 GCA_030674055.1 Rhabdomys pumilio | reverse complement strand
CACTGTACATCTCACACTATACACCACACACTGCACACCTCACACTGGACATCACAAACTGCACACCTCACACTACACACCTCATACTGCACGTCACACACTGTACACCACCTAGGAGCACTGCATAATTCACACTGCACACCACATACTGTCTACCACACACTGCAACCTTACACTGCACATCACACACTCCATGCCACACATTGTGCACCACACACTCCACACCTCACACAGGACATCACACTGTACACCACCTAGGAGCACTGCACAACTCACACTGCATACCACACACTGCATACCACACACTGTATACCACACACTGCACACCTTACATTGCACACCACACACTACACAACACATACTGCCTACCACACAGGAACACTGCATGACTCACATTACACACCTCACATTTCTCAGCACACACTGCACAACAACACTGCACACCACACACCTCACACTGCATACCTTATACTACACAGCATACACTTCACACTGCACACTACACAGCACTCACTGCCTACACCATGCACTGAACATTGCACACACCACACACTGCAATCCACACACTGCACAACTGCACACAAAAAGAAAAAAAATGGGTATTTCATTCCAGAGTCAAACACCTGACATTAGTGAGATTTCTGTGCACATGGTAATTATTTTGCCCAGTTCTGTTTTTTCTGTAGTACCAATATTACTTTGATATTCAGTGGAGTTTTCCACAGAAATGTTTAATATCTAGTATCCTGGTTCAGATAGGGGTTTTTTACCTCTCCCCAGAGGTTCATGTATAGGCAATATCTGGGCTTAATGTCTGGGAAATATTGAGAGACGTTTGAATTTTTAATAGGTGGGAGGTTCTTAGGTCACTGGAGTATCACTATTGGATGGGTTGTGAGACAGATTGTTTTCTCTGGCTTCCTATTTAGTAATATAAACTTTTACATGCAGTCAAATCTTTACGTTGATATCATGTGTATGGGCAGGGTGGGGGCTCCTCACTAGAATTGGAGCCAATACAAGACCTCCCATGTTGCAGTCCGAGCTGCCTCACGTGGGCCAAAAATGTTGAGAACCGAGCTGCTCTGTCAATGTTGGAACCCGCACTGCCAAAAGCCTTGGGGGCTAAATTGTTAGAGCCCGCACTGCCCCAGGCTGCTCTGGTCTGCGGTCAGGGGTTCATCGAGAGACAGAGAGAGAGAGAGGATGGACCCGAAGAATGGAGACCAGACAGAGTGTGATTCAATCCCGTTTATTCTTCAGTCTCTTTTCTTCTCTCCAAGTCCCTAGTTCCAAGTCCCTAGTTCCTAGCACCAAGTCTCGGGTCCTAATTCTAGTTCTAGTTGCTAGTCTCTTTCCCAGTTCCAAGTTCTTTCTCCAAGTGCTAAGTGCCTAATAACTAATAATTCTTCTGTCTGCCTCTCGCCTTTTATATGTCTCACTTCTAAGCCACACCTTTAAGTCACGCCCTTAAGTCATGCTTTTAGGTCTTATCTCTAAATCTTATCTCTAAGTCATGCTCTTAAGTCACACACCTTTAAGTCTCACACACCCAAGGGAAAATCCTGGGTATCTAAAACAAGATGTTATCAGAGTGTGCTCAGCTGTTGTAGGCTATTGTAAACAAGTCTCTTATCAGGGTATATGGCTCAAGGTGGCTGAAAGGATGATATCCGCCTTCTGTCGGCTCCCCACACTCCCAAATGTGAGCTAAATACATCTCTTTTCTTTATAAGTGGCCTGTGTTGAGTGTTTCATTGTGCTGGTAGAATGCTAACAATTAGATCTAATGATGTCCATTGCTTCTCCTTATTTATAGGTTAAGACAATCCCTGCTCCTTGTGAGACAGGGTCTCTCTCTCCACAGCACTGGCTGTGCTGGAACTCACTCTGTAGACCAGGCTGGTCTCAAACTCACAGGGATCGACTTAGCTCTGCCTCCCTAGTGCTGAGATTAAAGGTGTGCACAACCCATGCCCAGCTAAGGATCCCACAATCACCACCACCAGATTGCATGACTCTTCTCTGGCCCCCTTGAATACTGTTGGATGTGTGAATGAACTCAACTTTTTCCTTCTCATATTCTCAGGCTGGGAGCAAGATAGCATCATGAGCCCAAAAGTCAATGTGGTATTTCAGTGTCAACCTCCCAGCCCCCAAGAGTCAACACCTGAGTTTTGGTGAGGAAAGGAAACATAGGATGCAAATAATCTTAAAAGCTCCATTTGTAGCAATCTATATAGCTGGCGTTTCTATGGTACCTTACTTGCTTATTTACTTAGAGGAGTTAGGGATTGAACTTTGTCTTTGCAAATCCAGCTAGCACTCTACCCTGGCTACATCCCGAGCCCTACTTCACTTCAGACTTTGATACAGAGTCTCACTCACTAAATTGTCAAGGCTGGCCTTGATTTTACTCTGTTGCCCTGGAAGGCGTTGAACTTGTAATTCCTCTGCCTCTGCTCCCTTAGATGGGATAATAGGCCTATGTCACCAGCCGATTATTTCAAAATAGGTCTCAAAATGTTTTGACTCCCCTTTTCCAAAGGCAGACTCTGTTTCCTTCCTTAAGTGTGACCCAGACTTAGTACTTCTCATAAACAAAACAGGACAAAAGTAATTCAGTGTGATTTCCACACTAAGTCATAGAAAGGATGCAGTCTGGTTTCTTTCCTAAGACGTTTGACCTTAGAACCCAGCCACACATTGAGCTGAATGTTGTTCTGTCCCTTCAGCCCATGGCCAGCATCCTTACAGATTTAGGGTTGGATAAAGCCTGTAGATCAGTAGTTCTTAACCCGTATGTTGTAGCACCTTCGTGTATGTGGGAGGTGGGGGGGAGAGTGTTAAATGACACTTCCACAGGAGTCACCAAAATCCATCAGAGAGCACAGATATCTACATTACAACTCACAATGGTAGCAAAATTGCAGCTGTGAATTATCAACAACAATAATTTTGTGGTTGGGGGTCACCATGACATGACAAACTGTGTGAAAGGGCCACAGCATTAGGAAGGTTGAGAACCACTGTTGTTGATTCCAGCCGCCAGCCAGCCTCATCTCCCTCTAAGATTCACAGATGCCAGTAGAGTGGGAACACGCCTTCCTATCTGTGCCATGCTTTGAGAAAAAGCAAATTGAGACTCATATTCAATGGACCTGAGCTATTCCTACCCAGGTATTGAAAATTGGGATGTGCCTCTAATTGGGCAGCCATGTTTGCCTTGGCTCCAACTTGAGGCCGATCTGAACACCTCATGTCAGAGATTCACTTGTCAGTCCTAGGTACTGCTAGGTAAAATTGATTCTTCTTCCTCGGTCCACTGTCATTCCCAGGAAGCTGTAGCTCAGAACAGTGAGGGTGACAAGCCAAGCAGCATACTATTTGCCATAGTCTGGCTGTCTGTGCCTTCCCTGCTCACGTGCTGAGGTCCCAACACTCAAGGTGACAGCTGTCTGGAGGTGACTTGATCCCCATTAACCAGACTGATAGAGGACCAAGGGACTTCTTTACTCTTCTACCTCGTGTGGACACAGAAAGAAGACAGTCATTTACAACCCAGAGGAAAGCCCTCAGCAGAACACAGCCATGTCTGCTCCAGGTCTCAGACCTCCTGGCCTCTGGAATTGTGAGGAATGAGTCCTGTGGTCTGTAAGCTACTTGATTTGGGTTATGTTGCAGAAATAAACCAAGATACCTTCACAGCATGAACTTGGTGAGGACAGACAGAGTCATTCCAGTCATCCTTTTGAGTTCCTGTCATGAGTCTATAAATCCAAACCATCAGTCCCCATGCCATCTACGTACTCTGCCATATGTTTGTATCGGTGTTAATGGTGACCTATTTCATAGTGACTTCTCTCTCCCTGAGACTGCTTACTAACTGTTTCATGGGTGGGACATTGAAAATGTTCCCTTAGATGATGTCATGTCTCTTCTGGTACTAGCTAAGCCTGTGTCACTTCTATGGAACATAACTTTGCCTTTCCCAAGATTTGTCTGCTCCACAGCTTGGCACCCTTGTCAATCCTTCCTCAGTCTCCTCAGGCTTCCCAGATGTTCAGTACCACAGTGACAGCCAAGTCCACCAGATGGCAGATGGTAATGGTTTTGAACGATGCTGACCAGCTGACACAGAGTTCACAAGGAATCTTAAAGGCTTCCTCAGTCGAGTGACTCATACTTGCTCTCCGCTTAGAACACCCAGTTCTTAACCACACTATCCCCCAGAAATTATAATTCTACTTGCAGCCTTCATCTCTGCAATGTCCCCTCAGCTTTCCAATGGTGTTCCAGGAAATTGGTGCCTGCTGGGTCATCTCTCTCCTCTTTCAAGCCAGGATTAAAATGCAACTTTGGCTCATATCCAGGCATATGACTTTAGCTCAAGAAGGAGTGGACACTAACTTTTGAGCTCCCAAACCCTTGACAGTGCTCACCGCCATCGTAAAGCCCACAACACCCCCCAACATGGTAGAGATTTTGAGTGGTATAAGGATTAATGAAATACAGTACCATTCTACCTTGTTTAATTTAACGGCTGCATCATGTACTATGAATGGACCCTAATTTATTTAACTAATTCCCTATTGAGGATCATTAAGGTAATTATTATTATTATTAGATGAGCACTGAACCTTGGACGTACACTCTTAAATGTTTTCCCTCTGAGGAAAATGAAGAAGCTGTTTCTTATCAAGCTAACCACACCCCTCAGAAGACTGCACCTCAACCTAAGACTCACGGCTCTTTATGAGTCATCAGCAGCAGGAGTGGGGCCATTAGCAATATGAGTAGGGGACAGTTGACAGCAAAGTGAAGGACATATGTCCAAAATGCCCACTTATACCAATGGTGCTAAAATGTATTTTTCTGTTATACTCAACTATGGACTTGTGCCTTCCTGGAAACACACATGGTTCTATTCTGATTCCTTTTAGGTGCTGAAAATGGTCAACTTTCTGTGAGTAAAGAAAACTAGGAAGCCGGGCGGTGGTGGCACACGCCTTTAATCCCAGCACTTGGGAGGCAGAGGCAGGCAGATTTCTGAGTTCGAGGCCAGCCTGGTCTACCGAGTGAGTGCCAGGACAGCCAGGGCTACACAGAGAAACCCTGTCTCAAAAAAAAAAAAAAAACCAAAAAAAAAGAAAAAAAAAGAAAAAAAAACTAGGACTGGCGTCTGCAAGAACACAGCCCTCCTCAGATGCAGACACCCACTCCTGGGGCTCTTCACACATAACTGGCCCTGCTTTGCATCTTGTGACACTGCTACATAACTAAAGGTGGCCACTTCTCTGCAAATGAAAGAGGGAGAAATTGGCCTAAATGTGTCCATCTTAAAAATAGCCCAGACTCTGGGAGACCACAGAAGACTCACAGAAGCTAAAGACTCCATTAGCAATTAATGTTTTCTGTATGTCACATGCTCTTCTGAACAGTCTACAGGTCCCAGCTCCTTTAATCACACAAGTTGAGGTAGGTTCTATCAACCCCATTTTACAGGCGGAGAGACTAAGGCACAGCAGGATTATGTAGCCAGATCAAGAAAGGACAGGGTGACTGAGGATGTAGACCCAGGTGGTATTTAAAATGGATTTTATACCAGTCCTCTGTCTCCCAAGGTAACTTCAGCAGAAGTGGCAATGGCAGAAAAGTCTTCAAGTGGGAGAGAAAAGAAATGAAGGCAGAGTCTTTCAATTGGCAGAGACTAATTCCTTCCACTTCTGAGTGGAAGACAATATTATTGGGTTACCAGGGCATTGTTTTCTATGCTCAGGGGATGAGAGACCATTTGGAGGTTTCTGAAGACCCTATTGCCCTGCAGCAAATTAAATAGGAGCTGGCCTTTGTTTGCTGCAACCTGAAAGGCTCTGCTGTTAACTGTTCAGGTGGTCAGAGTAAGCTAAGCGCTCACAGAGAAGGAGAAAGAGATAGGAAAGTGGAGCAGGAGCTCTGGGGCCTGGATGGATAGTAACTTAAAAGGCATGGACTGCACTTCAGATTAGTCTGTCTTCCATTGGATTCATAGATTCAGTGATTTTTTTCCTGTTTTCTTCTTGCTTCGTTGTCTCATCAGCGTTGGGAGCCATGCCAGACAGGTACTGTTATCTCCCTCAGATAAGGAAGCGGAGGCTTGGGGAAACTTGAATTACCCAGGGTCATGCAACGGAGAAGGGGACTAGGCTGGATAGCAGAGCCCAAAATAGAACCTATCTTTCTAATCTTAATTTGAAAATCTAATATGAGAGCACTCGGTCCTTTCAGGTTGTGAGAAGGGAGTAGACACATCTCATCCCAGGTCCATGTTCGAGGACATCACTCGGGTAGCTTGCCATTATACTCATACACAGAGAGTGATACAGTCACTTCATCAGGGCTGGGGGTCTATCATTTGCCTGCACTTCACTGACACTATGCCAGTGACTTCTCAGGTTAATGCTACAGAAAACACTACAGCGCTTGTTGGGCTGCAATGAAGATCGATGTGTGTGGAGATAATGGAGAAACGAGGTATGCCAGTGAGAAATGATGGAGAAAGGAAGGCGCCACCTTCCCAAGCCTTCATTTTCCTTTCTGTGGAAATCATAAGAACAGTGATTTTTTTTTTTTTTTTTTTTTTTTTTACATACTAGTCACTGTGTCACCTGCGGCAAGCACTGTCTCAGCACAACCCTACATCACGGAAGGTCACAAAGTGTGAAAGTGATGAAATGGGGTTCTAATCTAGATATCCAGAAAGTTCTTATCCACGGTGCCACCATCTTAGTTCTTAGTTCATGAGCAGGACATTTTTTTCTTTTCAGTTCCATGGCACCCCGCCGTCTCTCCTCTTGTAAACATATAGTAAATTTATAACTAAAATCAGTCAAGACAACTAATTTTTAATACACAATGAATATTTTAAGGGGATTTCAAATCTCATAAGATCCCATAATCTATTAGACCATTTTAGCAATTTATAATCATAACCTATAGAGAATGCCAAGAGTAATAATTTGGCCTCATTATTTCAACCACTGGAGATCTCTTGTATGATAATTGGCTCTTAACAGCCACAATCTAATTTAATTTATTGACGAATACCTAGTATTTATATTTCATGGATATTCTTTCAATTATTAAATCACTACATCTTGGGAAGAAATACAATTTTGTTACAAGGCAAATGTTCTTTATGTCGACATCTCTAATGACATTTTAAAAGTGTATGAGGATTAGATTATCTAGGTTTCAAAGATAAAATTTGTTACACTTTGCTAAAGATTTTTTTCAGGAAATAAATACTTTACATGAAAAACTATTTAGACAGCTAAAGTAATTATCATGGTGATTAAGGGTAGAAACTGAGCACCTGGGGCTGGAGAGATGGCTCAGTGGTTAAGAGCACTGACTGCTTTTCCAGAGGTCCTGAGTTCAATTCCCAGCAGCCACATAGTGAGTCACAACCATCTATAATGAAATTGTAGTTCCTCTTCTGGGTGTGTGTGAACACAGATCACTCATATACATAAATGTGTGTGTGTGTGTGTGTGTGTGTGTCATATGTTAAAAAGGGACCAAGTACATGCCTGTGCACTTTAACTTAGAATGTCTAGAATTACTAACCACCCCATATATAATTAAAAATAAAAATAATTTTTTAAGCTTTATTTTATTATTTTAAAAATAATTTTTAAAAGGTAAGATTAAAGAAATAAAATTAAATATAAGTCATGATAAGATAGAACTAATCATACAGTTTTGGGGGTACAGAACAAAATTAAAATGCGGGGTTTCTTGCTCAAAATAATTAGAGCCAGTAATAGTATACATCTATAATCTTAGCACTCGAAGTCCTGCCATGACAACCAGGGCAGGAAAAAAGATCTTGTCTCAAACAACTAGATAACCACAAACAAATGGAGGAAAAAAATAGAATTTCAAAACTGCAATGTCAGGAGGACATGGCCTTTCCGAGTACAGTCACTGGACATCAGGAGTCCGTGGAGGCTTCAGAGACAGCAGGGACAGAGATGACATGAAATGTCACAGAGAAGTCTATGCCGTCTGCAGAGGTTACTGAAGGATGTCGGTCCTTTGTGCTTCGGTTCAGTTTGCCACCTTATTTTACACCGAATGGAAAATGAACCTAAGGGCAACTTCATCTTGTAAAGAGATGTGCAGGTCAAGCTTCAGAAATCCGATTTTAGGTCCCCAGGAAGGAGCTCACATGCTGAGAGGGGGTGCAGAGGACCTAGGCAAATGTACCCCCATCTTCCCTCTCCTGATGTTATGTCAAATTTAGGAAGACGAATACAGAACATAAGGATGCTGTTTCCTAGCACAGGTCTGAAACCATAAAGCTAATCTCATTGGGCTTTGCGCTACATTGAATTAAGCTCTCAATTCTAATTTCACCAAATAGGGTTACCAAGGGAGCAGGAAGGGAAGCTTGGTAACTGAGTTCCACTGGCCAATGGGAAGTGAGAGGGGACAGAAAATTGATTTTGTGCCTGCTGAGGAGCAGGTGAGGCTATTTTGATCTGCTGTGGGTCAAGTCTGTTTCTTTGTAAGGAGGCAAAAGCGTTTCTGGTAGAAACTTTGCTTGGAGGGGTGGGCTGTGTGTTTGCTCAGGGATTCTTTCCGTGATTTATTGATAGAGTCTCTGTTAATGTATACTCTTATTATATACTCCAAGGAGGGACAGCCCAACCAGACCAGGATCTGGAAATAAAGTGTGCTCTGCTACAGTTCACCATGTGACCCTCTGTAGGCTAGAAGAGTGTTTTTAGGTATGGCTACACACACAGTACTTCTGAGGTTAGTGACTACCCAGTCGACAGGTCCGCTCTTGCCCTTGCTAGGCCTCCATCTGTAAATGAGAGAAGCAGTGATGTTCATTCTGATGAGGGGCCCCAAAGCTTCAGGCATAAAGTGCTGGAGGTGGTACACGGCAGAAGCCAGAAGACACAGCTATCTGCTGCCCAGGAGGCTGTCACAGGTGTTTTCTGAGTTGAAGGGCTGGCATCCAGAGTGCAGCAGAGGGGGCCCAGCCTGTCACCAAGGCATATTCCTTCTTTATTTTCAAGAGCAAGTGGATCGCTAAAATCAGTTAATGAAGTCCCTCCTCCAACTGTGCCTCAGCATCCCATGTGGAGATTTTGCACAAACATTTCTGGCCAGTGAAGACTTATACTCAAGCCCACCGAGACTCTCATAACTCACCAAGCAGGGCTCCACCATCTGAGCTCCCCGGTGACAGGGGTGAGGATCCTGGTTTGAACTGGTTTCCAGAGCAGGCTAAATCCTCAAGGCACCATCAGATCACCCACAAGGATCAAGGACCTGACTGGTCTGGCCATTCCTTTAGCCTCACTGGGTTTATCCTCTGCATCAGTGACAATTATCTGCATAGCCGGACCAGAAAGTGTTCCAATGGCTCCCCCTGCTGCCCACATGTCATACTGCATGCACTTACAAAAGGAAGTACTCCAGACTGACCCTTTTTTAGATGGCCTCTAACAAACAGTCTTATATAACAAATGATAGTTTTAAAACATCGTTATGTTTCAGTGTTTATCGGTCAGAACTTTGGTATGAGGATGGTGATCTTTGGTTACAAGGGCAGAGACCTTTGGTTACATGGATGAAATCAGTGTCCTTATAAAGGGGCTCAGTGGAGAGGCTTTGGCTATGCAAGCATGAAGATTGCAGTTCCTAGCACCCACGTAAATACCAGACAGGTGTGTCAGCTACCCTGTAATTCCAGCATTGCTGGATCGAGGTAGGGGATCTCCATAGCAAGCTAGCAAGCTAGACTAGGCAAACTGGTGAGCTCTAGGTTCTAGTGAGAGATGATGCCTCAATGCAGAAGGCCGAGAACAACTGAGGAAGACACTCAATGCCAACCTCTGGCATCTACATGCATCCAGGCATACATGTAAACACTCAGATGCACACACTGGAGGGGGGATGGGGAGGATGTCAGATGCCTGACAGGCCACAGTTCTTCCCAACTACTGTGTGGGAGCACAACAAGGCACTATCTGAGGAAGCACACCACATCTAAAGGTGCCCTGACTTTGGACTTCTCAGTCCTCAGAACTGCAAGAACTCCCTTTGTTCTCAGTCCAACCATTCTATGGTATGTGCTGGGTATCTCTTTTCTCCAGTGCATGGCGTTAACAGAAGTGTTTCAGCTAAAGATATTTTTGGGATATTTATACAGATTCAACCAGATGAGCCACCTCTAATCCAAAATTTTGAAATGTTCTAAAATGTAAGGCTCATTGGTCTGGAGTAACTGGCTTTGGATGTTTTAGGGGCTCACTAAATTATTCTACTTTAAAAACAAGATTTGGAACTACTCCCAGTGCCCCACCTGACACCAGCTATTGTAATTGCTTCCGAGGGCTGAGATACAAGTTAGTCAATCCAGGAAACATAGAAGAAATGACAGTGCACATAAGTGGCACCAAAGAGGAAAGTCAAGATTGTCTTAGCAAAGGATGGGGATGAGGGATAAGTGGACACAAGACTTGGGGCTTCACAGACAAGCAGGAGTATTCTAGGCACCAAAGGGTGTGGGCAACCTAGCCAGAGGAGAAGCTGCCTGCAGCAGAGCATGCTGGTGTGGTGACAACATGGCCCTCTCTGGGACAGGCAAGTATCATGAAGTTTCAGCTGTGGAGGAAGGAACACATAGGCAGACCAGAGTGAGGGAAGTCAAGAAGTATCAGCACACACTTGACAGATGTCTTGCAGAGCATGTAGGGAAACAGCTAGTGTCTGTGGTAGAAGTTTTTAATTTTGATTGGAGTTTTCACCATTCAGTTCCTGCCTTTCACCATTCAGTTCCCAGATAAAAGTCTTATAACGTTTATCATATATACTACATAAATACTTATATTTTTATTATATATATTATATGTACATATAATATATACATTATATTACCTATGGCATAATGCTAAGTGTGGCCTCCAAGACCTAGCTGCCCCAGAGACAAGAGAGTCACACGTAGACCCAAGTGAGGCTATGTGACCTTGTCCCCAAGTTATTTCTGATTGACAAATAAAGATGCCAACAGCCAATAGTTGGGCAGAAGAGAGATAGGTGCAGTTTAGAGTTCCCTGGCTTGTGGGGTAGGAAGAGAATTATGAGAGAAGGGAAGAAGGTGAAAGAGGAAAAAGAACCCACCCTGGGTTAGGTGAGTCATGAAAATGTGGCCCTGAGGGCTGGCCAATTGGAGCTAAGAGCATTCCAGATAAAACATAGCAATATCTCAATGTCATCAATAAAAAATTAGATTCTAAAAGCATAGAGGGTAGATATTTGCCCAGCTCTTGTGCTGTTAAAGGTTCTATGTATCTTTTATCTGAAAACTAAATGGTCAAAGGTGGAGTAGAAACCCTTGATTGGGATTAGTTTCTACAACAAGTGTCGCTATAGGGTTTTATTGCTGTGAAGAGACACCAATACTGTGGTAACTCTTAGAAAGAAAAACATGTAATTTGGGCTGGCTTACAGTTTCAGAGGTTCAGTCCATTATCATCATGGAAGGAAGCATGGCAGCATCCAGGCAGACATGATGCTGGAGGAGCTGAGAGTTCTACATCTTGATCCAAAGGCAGCAGAAAGAGATTGTGTCACACTGGGTATAGCTTGAACATATGAAACCTCAAAGCCCACCTCCACAGTGACACACTTCTTCCAACAATGATACACTTTCTCTAGCAAATCCACACCTCCTAATAGTGCCACTCTCTATGGACCAAGCATTCAACTGAGTCCATGGGGGCCATACCTATTCAAATGACTGCAGCTTGAAAGGTGGAAGGAACTGAAGAAAGAGCTTCTCTTCTCCAGGGAACTCACCCCTCTCATCCTCCCCAGCTCCAGATTGGTATCTACAAGGAATCATGTTATGGTTGGGATCTTAATGTCTCTCAGCAGCCAGATATTGAATGTTTTAATGCCAGCCTGTGGTCCCCCTCAAGGGTAGTACCTTGTAGAAGTTAGGTCAAGTCAAGTGCCCTTAAAGGGGATATTAGTAACCCCCTTTCTTGCCACACACGGCTTTCACTATGATCTGCTTGACCACACTTGAATTGATGGGGCAGATGACGATGAGCTGACTGACTATTCCAAGTCTAAGCCAACATCTTCCTCAAGCTTTGTACTTTATGTTCTTTGTCATAGTGACAGAAGCCAACACTGAGCATCTTTGCCCCTCTTCTTGTGGGGAGTAAATGTTGATGGCCCACTCCAAATAGTGAGGTGGGAAAAGCACAGGCTCCTGAGTTGGACCAGTTTGATTCAAAGCCAATCCCATCCCTTACAAGTGG
Source organism: Rhabdomys pumilio (assembly GCA_030674055.1). NCBI lineage: Eukaryota > Metazoa > Chordata > Mammalia > Rodentia > Muridae > Rhabdomys > Rhabdomys pumilio. The sequence goes on along the minus strand of JANHMN010000010.1, from coordinate 57,280,857 downwards.
TGTGACTTGAATGAACTGGCCATATTCTCTACAATAGAAATTATTTCAAGCGCATAGAGTTATTTTGATTAGGGAAAAAAAAAGTCAGCGATTATCCAGGTTTGCTCCCTGGGCCCCCTATGGTCAACAATGCAACTACTCACATGCTACTCAGACCCTCTAAGTCACTCAGAACTGAGACCAGCAATGTTTCAACAGGGTATCTCTCATGTATGCCGAAGTTTGAAAAATGCTGATTCCAGTAATTGTTTCTTCATTCTTGTGGGGCTTTGTACAAGCCTACATCACCTTTGCAAAAAACGGGGGAAGAACAAGGGGTGTCTAGTTGGCCTCTGTTCCAGTTGCTCTGCTCTTTTGTCCACTGCATACATAGGCACCTGGGTAGTCAGGGTTTGAGATGAGTATATATAAAACTACATTTTGGGGTTCCAAGGGCTTGCTGCTCTTATAGAGGACCTGAGTTTGGTTCCTAGCACACATGTAACTCTTCCTCCAAGGGATCCAACACCATTTCTGGCTTCTGGGGGTATCCCATACATGTGTCACAGGTGCATAAAAAAAATCATTAAAAACAAATCTGAGTTCCACACCTGCTGTGTACATACACTTGACTTCTGTGAAGGGGCCTTCTCTGCAAATCAGAGTGTGAATATCAGGGGGCTGGTCTCTGATCTAAGCACTTTTCACCTATTAGGTCATTTTATCCTCAGAGCTATCTTAGAAAGTTAGTGCTTTTAGTATCAAAATGAAGAAGCTATGGTCAGGAAACTGCCCAAGGGCATGGTCACCAAGACTCAGGGCTGGGAGTCAGACACAAGTACACCAGCTTCAGGGCCCGGGAGGTCATCTTACAGTATTCCTTACAAGCTATTTGGACAATGAATACGACTTACTGAGCACACTGAGCGGTTCACCCTCAAGAGCCCCCCAGTCTGGACTGGCTGTCAGATATTAGTGTTTCTGCCATGTGACCTGAAAATAGCGATTTAGATCATCTTGTGGGAGGCAGACAGATGAAACTTGTTTTAGAATGTGTGATTAATCTAATTTCAGAATCTGCTGCATATGGAACCATTTAGTTTCATTGAATCTGGAAGTTCTTTCCTAACTCAGAAATCACTGGAAGCAGCAGCTGCCAGAGGAGTGAGGGTCTCTCATCAGCCTCATGAACACATGCATGCTTTCCAGAATGGCTTTCATTTCCTGCAGCTGATAGGGCTTGGTGAGTAGCCTTCAGAGCTGTTGAGAAGTAGGTGCCAGGTGCTGACACCTGACAGGTGAAACAGACCTCAAATACTGCTGCATGGATAAGGGCCAGGCAGTCTGCCGACTAAGCATTCCGGCAGTTGTGACGTACAGCCCTTGGTCGTCTTGGTCATAGGAATGCACTTCAAATCTTCACTCCTGTTTTCAGATTTTTTTCTATTTTAAAATGGAGAAAATAAGGTTTCAAGGGGTTAACTTCAGGGGCTGGAAGCACAGCGGTTGAGAGCTCTTGTGCAAGGTTGGATTCACGGCACACATATGACCACTCACAACTGTCTACAGCTCCAGTTGCAGGGGATCTGATGCCTCCTCCTGGCCTCTGTGAGTCAGACTTAAACACAAGCATAAACACCTGGATACATAAAGAAAACTTAAACATAATATAGAAATCACACTGAGTTTCTCTAACTTTAGATTAACATTATTAAGGAGAAAGTCAGTGGTGCAAATAGTTTGACAAAAGGTGTTCTTGTTTTAAATTAAGTGTGAGGTGTAGACTCTAAAGCAAGATGGCAGAGGCGGGTATCATAAGTTGTGGAAACAGCAGTTTGTATACTTGATATTCTCCAATGTCTAACTGCCACACTTCCCTTAACTCTGACTCCTAATTACTGGAGTAAAATAGTCCTTCACAGTTGCACCTGGCACTCCCTAGTTAGTGGATTTGTTCTGATTGATTTCATAGTAAAAATGTTTTTCTTCAGAGTAAAACTCAGTGGGACCACCTGATGTTAGCTCTTGCCATTCAGGTCTACAGAAACACTCTCCACATCAATCTTTGAGCCCCTTTCTGTTGTCCCAAGGAACCCACTAGAACACAGACCTCAGGCCTCAGGAAAGGAGTAGGGAATACTGGCAGGTTTCAGAACTGTCTCTGAGCATTTTGAAACTGGTTTAGCCGAGGGCAGGGTCTAGGCTTATCTAGAGACAGAAAACTCAAGGTGTGACTGAAATTCCAGAGCAGCCGAGCCAACCTCAAGGCTAAGGCGAGCACACACACCCATGAGATGATAGATGATGTTTGATAGAAACAGCATCAGTTCTGAGACATGTCTAGGAAATGTTAGGGTAGGTATGGTGCCACCCACCTTTACTTGGAAGCAGAGACTGTCTCAACATTCCTTCTTAAAACCAAACAAAACCAACAACGGAAACCTGTACAAAGTTAAGTCACCTTGTCTGGGGAACAATACTGGCTTTCACTACTTCACCACTGACCTTTTCAGTGAGTGCTTGTCTTTTTCTTTCTGCTCCAAGGTGGTAGAAATTTAGGGGCATTAAAGATTTTAAAAGCAAAGCAATATCACAGCAGATTATTAAAGTCATTCTAACCACAGGTTATGACAATGTAATTAAAGGTGCAGACTGAATGCCTTTGTTTCTGAAAGATCTAGCAAATACGGTACAAGCCAAGCCTAGGTAAGACTTAAGAACTCCTGAGACCAGCTGGTCTCTCTGGAGCTTAGGACAGAACTGGATTACATCACAAAGAGCTGTTCTAGATCACTCTGACAAGATGAAAGTACTTCCGCCACGATTTGCATACTGCCATTACATTTGTATGGCCTACATATTCAAGATAGTCAGAATCACTTGAGAAAGGGCTTGTTTTCTCTCTGATCTTGAAAAGGTTTAGATGTTGACTTTGCAGAGGCATAAAGTCAACCAAGTTAGTCAACAGGGAAGACTTGTCTTTACATTTTTACCCAGTGATCTTTAAGCTAGAAGGCTGTTTTCTCTGCTTGTTAGATTTATCCATCTTAAGCGTCTCTAGATTTTTTTTTTTTCAATGACAGGGTCTCACCATGTAATGCCCTGAAATTTGCAATATGCACCAAACTGGCTTTGAACTCAGAAATCTTTCTGTCTCTGCTCCCAAGTGGTAAGATTAAAGGTATGGAACATTATGCTCTGTTCATCATTTTATTTTATTTTTATTTTTTGGTTTTTCGAGCCTTGGCTGTCCTGGAACTCACTCTGTAGACCAGCCTGGCCTCGAACTCAGAAATCCTCCTGCCTCTGCCTCCCAAGTGCTGGGATTAAAGGCGTGCACCATTTCTTATGCAGGAAGAAGGTCACATTATATTTTTATTCTTATCTGCTCCTCTGACCCTCTGGCAGCAAACATGCTTTACCAACATAGCAACATAGAAAGCATATTTTGATTTTTAATACTAATTAATTTCTTTCCCTGTTACTTTGAGAAAATGCCTGACAGAAGCCACCTGAGGGAGGCTGACTTGGTCTCAACTTCAGAGGGTACAGTCCATCACAGTAGGGAAGGCATGATGGCTGGAATGAGTCAGTCTGTGTGGTGACTCTGTCCACATCTCAGCAGATTAGGTATCAGGGAATGGGGATAAAAGCTGGATTTGAATAGAACCCCAAGGCCTGTTCCCAGTGGCCTCTATCAGTCAGTTATACTCACACATACCTGTGGTTTCCCAACCTCCCACAACAGTACCACAGATGGGGGGAGAGGGTCCCATAAATAAGCCTGAGATGAACATTTTATATCCATACGGTACCTTAATAAACAGTGACCTTCGGATACTAACATTAGCAGACATGTTACTTTGAGAGTGTGATTGAAAAACATGCCATTTTTCTGATCCTTTGTCTTAGTTAGGTTTTCATTGCTGTGAAGAGATTCCATGACCAAGGCAACTCTTACAAAGGAAAACATTTAATTGTGGCTGGCTTACAGTTTCAGAGATTCAGTCCTTTATCATCATAGCAGGTAGCAGGCAGCATCCAGGCAGCATTCAGGCAGACATGGTGCTACAAAAGGAGCTGAAACTTCTGCATCTTGATCCAGTAGCAGCCAGAAGAGTCTTCCAGGCAGCTAGGAGGAAGATCTCTTCCATACTGGGCAAACCTCCAAAGCCCACCCCCACAGCGATGCACTTTCTCTAACAAGGCCACACCTATTCCAAGAAGACCATACCTAATAGTGCTACCTCCCAAAGGCCAGGCATATTCAAACCACCACAACCTTAGATATCCACTCAGGACTGAGAAAGAAATGAAGAACTTACTTCACATATTTACCAAGCTTCCTAGGTGGTCATGTATCAGATGATCTTAAAGATTGACTATGTTGAGTGACACAGAATCATAAACCTCAACTAAACCTCAGTGTGTTATTTCTTGCCTTACTATATAAACGAATTTGAGAAGCATAATATTTTAAAATGAAAAAGTCATACAAATGCTGGTTCAGCAGGTAAAAGTGCTAGTTTCGTGCAAACCTGATGGTCCAGGTTCAACTTGAAGAACCCAGGTAAAAAGCCGGACATGGCATCGCACTGTCAGAATTCCCAGCACTCCTACTGCAAGACAAGAGGTGCAGACAAGAGAGGTGCACGAACGGAAGGTTGAGGACCTGCTAGCTGAGACTGCAGTGAGGCAGCAAGGGAGACCCTGTTTAAATAAAACAAGGCAGAAGAACTGACTCCTGAAAAGCTGTCTTCTGACCTCCACACAAGTGCCATGGCAGACACACACACACACACACACACACACACACAGATTTTTGTTAAAGCCATAAACACCCACTTTAGATGTGAAGCACACAGTTCTGAGAGTCTCACTCTGTAGTCCAGGTTGGTTCAAGCTCACAGCAAGCCTGCTGTCTCAGCTTCCCAAGTGCTGGGATTTCAGGCATGAGCCCCTGTACTCAGTCCTGATTTTTACACCTTCTCTATTCCAATAATAGGCATCTTCAAATTAATATTAAGGGAACGTTGCAGCTTAGTCTCACTCTATTCCCAATTCACATTTTCCTTAAATCAGATGTTTTTTATACGGCTCCTGGGGGAAAGCAGGTGTTAAGAAGGACCAATGGGTGTGTGTTTGTGAGCTTTAGTAACACGTTTGGAATTAAGCCGTGCTTCTTTTCTCCATCTTTCAAGTTTTACTTTTGTACATGGTATGTCCATGTTCATAAACACCAGGTGTGTGCGCATGGGCCCCATGTGTGGAGGTCAGCAACCTTTCACCTTCTTTGTCTAAGTTCTAATGCTTAGACAGTAAGTACTTTATGAGTCATCTTCCTGGCTGATAAGTTTCTCAGTTTTATAATGAGTTTACCTATTTTACCTCATCAAAAATTACTGACCGAGACCTGGGCTGAGGTCTATACTGAAAGTTAAACATGTTATATAGGACTCATGAATAGGTACATTTAGGAAACAGATTTTCCTTTTAGTCCCAAAGGACCCTTCACAACTGTAACAGGTAATATTTTAACCCAGAATACTCAATTAAAAAAACAAGTGGCCTGAGGTGGCTCAGCAGGTGGACACATTACCAGGCCTGATGACCAAGTTCAATTCTTCGAACCCACATGGCCGAAGGAGAGAACTCCTGTGGGCTGATGACCTTCACAGATTGTCCACAATATAATCAATTAAATTTTAAAATAATTTTTAAAAACATGTTTAATGGCTATCACCTAAAACTAAGAATCCTAAAGTCTTTAACCCATGTACTGATACCCAAATTTATTTGATGAGTTAGCTTCCCTGCCCCCAAACACAATCATTCTTAGTTTGTGAAGACAAGAGTCTTATGTAATAGATCATACTGGCTTGGAACTATCTGCAGGCCAGAAAGGTCTCAAACATGTAGCTTAGCCTCCAAAGTGCTGGTATTAAGGTGTGAATCACTATAACCATTTATTCCTGGTAACTAATGATTCTGATTTTTTTTTTTTTTTTTTTTTGGTTTTTCGAGACAGGGTTTCTCTGTGTAGCCCTGGCTGTCCTAGAACTCACTCCGTAGTAACACCCAGCTAACACCATGCTTTTGAATAGCTATTGCCTGTTGTGTTTTACCATGGTAGTGACAGTTAACTCTTCTTTATGCCTGAAAACACTGAATTTGCCATGATTAACTTAGGTCATTTTGCCACAGATACAACTGTGGTTTAGTGTGTATAAAAATGTGATTGGTTAAATTACAATTAAATGTCATACTGTTAGGTTAACTCAGGCTAAGCAGATACCTTCATTTTAAAAATCTGCATTTGCTGGGCTAAGTTAAGGTGTGGCTCCATGGTAGTGTTTGCTTGGCATGCTGGAAGACTTGAGTGTGATCTCTAGTACTGCAAAAGCAAAAGTCCTATTTATAATGTTTAAAAAACTGGAGTAGTGCCAGGCAGTGGTGGCACACGCCTTTAATCCTAACACTTGGGAGGCAGAGGCAGGCGGATTTCTGAGTTCAAGGCCAGCCTGGTCTACAGAGTGAGTTCCAAGACAGCCAGGACTACATAGTAAGACACCCATCTCAAAACAAAAATTATGTTTAGACATTAAAAATAACAAAGATAACCGCTAAATAAAATCAGTGAAAAGTAAGTAGCAATTCTGTACCAATGCAAGACATAATATACTTTATTTTGACAACAGTGCACATGGTGCTGTAGGCGAGGCATGCGACTAGGAATCCGCATCACAGGCCAGTGCAGATCAGTGGGAATAAATACTATTCTTAGTCTTGAAGTTTCCTTAAGTTGACGACAGAGTTTTGTTCACTCACTGGAAATGCAGTATTATACTATCCCTGCTCAAGACAACCATACCATTAACTAAGAGTGCAAAGCTAAGTATAATAAGCTTTACTATAATCAGAAATTACTTAATGTCAATGATAGGAAGTTTCACTTGTTAAACTCAGGCAAATTTTCTGCACAGACGACTTGGAAACTGAGCGTACACATATCTATCTGTTCATTTGTATAACTAGCTGATTTCATTGTTCCTGTCGAATTCTCCAAAAGCAAGCATCAGTTTGCCTAGAAATCGTTTGGATATAGAAGATTATAGATTCTAACTTTGTAATGTCATAAATTTAGGGCAGAAGTTGCATCAAATCTGACTTCTTTCCAATTGGGGGTGATATCAGGTCCAGCTCAACTGCCATAGCTGAACTTCTAAAGAAAGATTCTAATGACCCTAAGCAGAGACCCAGTCCTTTGATGAAATTATTAACACTACAGACTTGTTAAAATCAATTCACAAATGTGGGGGAGGCTGAAACACTCTGTGAAGCAGTAGTTTTACAGAAGTCCCCCCTTTAGAACAGGTGCACATTAATGGTGTGTGTAAGAATGCACACTGACATTTTACTCAGTTGTTTTCTAAACACAATACTGTTTAAACATCTTTCATCTACACAAATACCTTATACATAGTCAATATAGCTTAAGATTGAAAAGAATCACTTTAACTACTAAGAAAATCACTTATCAAACTTTTGTTCTCTTATTAGGTATTTAGAAAGTAACACAGGACCAAAACATCCAACTACCACTTTATTTATATTACTATGCTTAAGTTACATGGGAAAAGACAACCAAGCAGTTCTGCCCCATTTCAGAAAGTTTCCAATCAACACCAAGTACATGGTGACAAGGAACTAGGGATGGTGACATCTGTGGGTCAAGACTGACAAGGAAGAATGGGTTCTGGTGCTACAGTTCCTCTCCAACAAGAATATGGCACACTGGCCAGCACAAGCCGCGCTAACAGAGCCTCCAGCGCTGGGCACAGATTCGGATCTCTTCTTGAAGCTAGCAAATTAAGTGAAATAACTGAGTTAAAAAAAATTTTTAATGAAGCCCAAATAAATTTAAAAACCATGCTCTTGACGTATTCTCCACTCAAAATGTACACAAAACACTCCTTTTCACTCTAAAGACCCCAATTTTTTCCCTCACATAGCCCACCATGTAGCTGCAAACTCTTCTGCCTCAGGATGTAAACACAGGGAAAAAATTAACGGCATATGCATAAAATTCTCTCTACAAACTGCTGTTGGATGGAAAATACAAAATTAAAAAAAAAAAAAAGAAAGAAGGAAAAAAGGTTCCATCTTAGATTCTCACAACCTCTTGTTCCGCAGTTCATGAATCCGACTCTGATGCTAAGATGACAGTGTATGTAAGAGATTTTGTTTTCAGTGAAGGAGACCTGGGAAAAGATGGATTCATCTGTTTTCTTCAAGAGTTATCAGATGGTACATGCTCTTCAAAGCCTTCACTCTCTCGAACTAGTGCACGCTCCAGGATCACACGGCCTTCCTTATAGCGCTGGCTGTCTTCAGTAGCAAACTCATAGATCCAGCCTAGTTTGCTATTGCAGTTTTTGCAGCTCACATCGCGAACCATGTGGCGGCCAGTGAGCATGACCCGATCTTGGACTTCACTGTACTGCAAGTTAACGACCTAAAGAACACACACACACACAAATATCGTGTAAAGTCATGTAAGTGAGCTGATCGTTGTGACAATACGTGAATATAGGAGCAGTTAAGTAGTGCAGAGCTGTGCATGCCCATGACCCCAGTGTGGGAAGGCCAAGGCAGGCCCTCCTGAATTTGAACTAAGAACAGCCTTACTACACAGTGAGACCCTGCCTCAAAAACAACAAACTACCAACCAAATTTAGCAGACAAAATTGCTACTTTAGTTATACTCATGGTGGCCATCTGGAGCTAGGACTGTGCCACTAGGCTTATAATCCTAGTATTTGGGAGGCAGAGACAGGAAGAAAGGGGATGAAGGCCAGCCTTACCCACATAGGTCAGTTTCAAGCCAGCCTGAATTACAGGATACTCTGGTCTCAAACCCTACCATGAGACACACACATAAGATATATCAAATTGTGTGTGTATACACACACACACATATATACACACACACAAACAAGGGAGCTTTTTAAAAAAGCTTATATAATTTTATGTGGATGAATGCTTTGCCTACAGGTATGCATGTGTATCTGGTGGCTGTGGAGAACAAAAGGCATTGGATTCTGTGAATCTAGAGTTATAGATGGCTATGAGCCACCATATGAATTCTAGAAACCAAACTTGGGTCTACTGCAAAAGCAACCAGTGCTCAACTGCTGAACCAGCTTTCCAGTCCCCAAACTAATGCAATCTTTATGTAGTACTGGACAAGCTCATGTCTTGCCATTTATATAGGATAGTCATATTTATGGCTGTAGAAAAGAAAAAGGTCTGGAACTGAAGCATGAGATATACTTTTGGGTCTAATTCTTAAATCACTCTGCAGTGATGACTGTAAATAAGAACCTGTTGGAATACTTGTGTTCCATAGTGTCATACTTGCTTCTAAAGACATTTTATATATGCAAACAAGGTGGGACAAGCTAAGCCTACCACAAATCATACAATACAATACATTAGTTTCCTAGTAAATTCAAAGATAATAAAAACGGGAATTGGATTCTAAAACAATCTGTGGAGAATTTCCAACCATTCTAAATACCCAAGAAATCCTTTATTTTCTTTTAAAAGATCAATAGTTAACAAATGAGACTTTGCTATATGGTCTTAATTCCAATTATTTAACTTTTGACACTGTAACATGAAAATCAGAGACTATTAATAAATGAATGAGCAAGGTTAAACATTACAGTTAACAGGCAGCTGGTCGGCCATAGTAGTGACTCCTGTAAAATGCCAAGGGGACAAAGTATTGATTCTCTGAGAAGCTTCTTTACTCAGAACAGAGGAATGTCTACTAGTGAAAAGTTTATCTGACCTTCTAAAAACAGTCATTTAAAACAAGATCTGGCTGGGTGGAACTGGCCCAGGCCTTTAATCCCAGCCCTCAGGAGGCAGAGGCAAACAGATCTCTGTGAATTCACTCTGCCAGCCTGGTCTGTAGAGTGAGTTCTAGGACAGGCAGGGCTACACAAAGAAACCTGTCTCACTCACAGTGGGGGAAAAGACTAGATCTGTATCTTAGCCTAGAAGACTTGGAAATTAAACTGTGCTAAGTTCAGAGTACACAATTACATCAACCAGTATCAAAACTTTTTAATTTTGGGGCCAAGCAGACTGTAGATGCGCATCTGCAAATCTGTAAATACTTTCCTTTTGGTAGACCAGAGAAGCCAAATGGCAATCAGAAAGTTGACTGGCAAGCATGAATTATAACAAGAAAAGCTAGCTAGATTCATGTTCAGCAAATAAATACAATAGCTGTCTCCATAGATAAACCAGTAACATACAAGGGAGAGAAAATGGCTATCTTAGCCTGTTTCCAAATTCTGTGAAGTTACTAACGTTTTTAAATTGAATGGCTCCCAAAGAAACAGACCTATCCTTTTTAACTGCTATTTGAGAAGGTCTCTCTGTGCCGCTGAAGCTGGCCCAACTGGCCTACATCTCAGCGTGACTCCCAGACTGATCTCCAGTTTGTGGCTATCTTCCTGCCTCAGTTTTCCAAGCACTGGGATTACAGACAGAAGGTGCTACACCCTGCCTCTCTTCTGCTAATACATCATAAAAAGGCTTAATAAAAATACATTTTAGGCTTTATAAAAATAAATAAAATCATGTTCCATAATGTATCCCTGAAATCCCAATCAGAGACATGCTAATAAGCAATCACTTCTGTAGGTTTCGACCACCACTCTGATATTTTCTGCTATCTGTAAATTCTCAGGAAACACACTTGTGTTGCTTCGAATACAGCCATTGAAGACATGTAGGAATAAAGTTTTTCCACCAACCTTGTTAAAAAGGAATGCTCTACCAGTGGCGCCTGTGAACCGAGTAGAGATGAGTTCTGAGCGATTGGTCAGGATTGTATCACAGTTTGCACAAGAAAACAGACGGGTACCACCGATATGATCCAGAAAGATTCTGCCCATTTTGATAGCTGAAGTTCTAAAAACCTAGAACAAATAGAAAAAAAAGACACTCATTACTTTAAAAACTTGTAGCAGCTATTGGGGGAGGTATCACAGGTTACTTATATACTGAAATCTGTTTTTTTCTAGTTCCTGCTGGGTGAAATATCTGACTTGAAATGAAGGAATTCATAGTTCAGACTCTGAACAACAGGACACCTCAAGTTGTTAAGAGTCATAAACATGCTTAGTCAAGACCAAGGAATGCTTCTCACTTCTTTTAGTTAGTATGAAAAACAAAAGGAAAATAAAAAATTTTATAGCACAGATGGGGGATAGAGAGATGGCTCAGTGCTTTTAGAGCACTTAACTGCTCATGCAGAGGACCTGGGGTTGATTCCCAGCATCCATATGAAGACTTGACTGTTTACTGGACTGTAACTCCAAGGAATCCTATGCCCTCCAAAGGCACAGGTTTACATTCAGGTAAAATACCTACACACAGACACTTGAAAAGAAGCTAGCATAGCACCACTGTTAAGTCTCCATTCTGCACAGATGCTATGTAATTTGAGGAAAGACTCAAAAGTAAGTGGCACAGATGAGGTGATCAGATAAGAGCAGATGAACTTGTAATTTCAAAACAAGAGCTGGGAATACAGTTCATTGGTGGAGCACTTGCCCTGGAATGCATTACTGGAAGCCCTGAGTTCTAGGCCAGTACCATTAAAAAAAACCAGAAAACAACAGAGGGGACCTGAGCAGACAGATAGGCCTAAGGTCACTGGTTTATTGGCCCCTGTATAGGGACAACAGCACTAACTTCACTCAGTAAGTCTGAATCTAAAATCTATGGAGCACTTATTTTAAAACTCACAATTCTGGGAGGCTTCACCTTCTCCACTTTCCACCCAAACAAGTTAACAAGTCAAAGGTTGCAGCTGTTACAGAATAGCAGCTGGAATGCATGCAGCTCAACAAACTGGAGACAAAGTTCGTCCGTTACCCTCCACTGCTTTTCCTAAGGGAGGGGGCACAATGTAGACCTAGCTACTACCTCAGAGGCTAGAGCAACCAGGACAGAAAAACAAGGAACCACACTTTCCTGATATTATGCAACTTAGCCTTAAGAAATTTACTGACTACTGATTGGCTAAATTAGAGAAGCACGAAATGCTCACCTAGCAAAGTTCTGAACTGGTTTCTGAAACCTGGATAACTCACACTTCAGAATGCCAAGAGTTACAAGAAGGCAACAGATTTAACCCTTAAATTCACTGCAACTTGTATCTTCTGAAGTATTTTCAAACCTCTAGATATACTCAAAGAATACACCAAAGGTTTCATATTCAAGTGTTTCTGCATAGTATCAGTTCCTGTGTTTCAAATGTTTAATAACATATTAAAATGGTATTGCTGATACAGCTGTCCTTTTGAGGAGTTGGGGGATTCCAGACTGTTATCTGTAGTACTTTTTTAAAAAAAAGAATTATTGTTTATATATGTGAGTACACTGTTGCTGTCTTCAGCCACCCCATAAGAGGGCATAAGATCCCATTACAGATGGTTGTGAGCCACCATGTGGTTGCTGGGAATTGCTCTGGAAGAGCAGTCAGTGCTCTTAAACCACTGTTAGCCATGTCTCCAGCCCCTGTAGTACTTTCATGACCAATTAATAAGGAAACTATTTCTTCCTAGATTTATGAAGCTTTCCAGCCTTTTGCAATTGCTCTTAGGCAATCCTAATGTCAATAAGAAGGGTCATTCTGAAGGGAGGAAGGAACACAGGAGAGAGAAATAAGGTGAATGGATGAAAACCAAGTATAATGACATGCTTGAAATGTCACAATAAAATCCATCTATGATAACCAAAAATATTAATTAAAAAGGGGAAACTAAGGCTAGGCTTGGTGTTGCATGCCTTTAATTCTAGCACTCAGGAGGCAGAGGCAGGTGGATCTCTGTGAGTTTGAGACCAGCCTAGTTCACAAAGTGAGTTCCAGGACAGCCAGGGCTACACAAAAAAACTGTGTGGTGAAAAAAAAAAGGGGGGGGAAAAAAACAACAAAAATAATACATTAATAAGTATCATCAGATATAGGAATATCAATCAAGTTTGAGGCCTGCCTGAGAGAAAGGGAGTTTCAGTGCAGCCAAGACTACACCAAAAGACTGTCTATTAAAAAAAAAAAAAGCCACAATGTATAAATGTAAACTCAACGCCAGACTTAACTGGGGTAAACTGATTTTCTGATTACATTTCTGGCAATGCTTGCTGCTTACTTTTATAGTCCTTAAGCACATTACTTTCCAAGATCACATACACATACCCAGAAACTGCTAATTTAGGGCCTATTAAGTTGAATCCATCAGCCCAGAGACACAGGCAGTTAACAAAACTGATAAATTTCATTTAAACTGGATGCAAGCTTTTATTTATTTATTTATTTATTTATTTTTATTTATTTTTTTTTTTCGAGACAGGGTTTCTCTGTGTAGTCCTGGCTATCCTGGAACTCACTCTGTAGACCAGGCTGGCCTCGAACTCAGAAATCCACCTGCCTCTGCCTCCCAAGTTCTGGGATTAAAGGGCTTTTATTTATTTTAAAAAGTCGAGCTGATTACTTAAAATCTGGGAAGTTGCCAGGCAGTGGTGGCGCACACCTTTAATCCCAGCACTTGGGAGGCAGAGACAGGTGAGTTTGAGGCCAGCCTGGTCTACAGAGTGAGTTCCAGGACAGCCAGGGCTACACAGAGAAACCCTGTCTCAAAAAACCAGAAAAAAAAAAAAAAAAGAAAAGCAAAAACAACAAAACAAAACAAAACAAATTTGGAAAGTTAAGAGTTAGTGATGTGCCAAGATAATCTTGGCAGTCAAGAGTCAGAGCCCCAGGGAAACACAATTTTTAGGCCAGCTTGTTTTTTAGTAGGTTTCAGACCAATCTCAACTACAGAAAAAGAGCCCAGATGTAAAACATAAATAAAATGTGGGGAACAGGGCTGAGAATGTACTTCAGTGGTAAAGTACCCACCTAGTGTGTCTAAGGCCCTAGATTCACTCCTTAGCACCACAAATAAATTCTAGGTGGCTGGACAGAGGACTCATGTTCAGCTCCCAGCAACCACACCAGGAAGCTCATAACTGACTGTAAATCTAGTTCCAAGGGCTCCAATAGTCTTTTCTGGTCTCCATGGTCACTCATACATATGGCTGACCAACATACACATAAATTTTGCAAAAATAAAAATTTGGAGCAGGAGAGATAGGTTGGTGCTTGAGAGTACTTATTGATCTTGTAGAAGACTCAAGTTCAGTTCTCAGTGCCTATGACACCAGCTCCAGATCTGATATCAATCTCTGTATGGCTTGCAAGGGTACCTGTACACACGGGACATGAGCATGCGTGCACACATGTACATACATACACACACATGAAAACACTAAAAACCTTAACAACAAAATTTGGTTGGAAGGGCCTGCACTGTGTGTGTGTGTGTACGAGAATCAGGTAACAGGGAATGCACAACATACTCTCCCACAGCAATTGATTACTGTTAAGCTAAGCAGTTCATCATTGTTCTCTATACCAATTTATTTTTTCATTCTCCACTAGTTCCGTTTGGACCTTGTACCACTATTTCAACTTATGACTCTCAACATAAATAAGGCATTCAGCACACACGTGTGAGCAATTGATCCTTATGTTTATAATGCTGTATTAATTGTTTAACAAAAAGGATCAATAGCCAAGACTTTACAGATCAGTCATTTTATAGTCGTTTAGCTTCAGGTAGAGTTTCTGAGATTTGTTTTATAGATAATTTTCTTTCTGACTTTCAAATATCAGACATTACTTAATTCTAATGAAATTAAGACTTCTATTTCTAGATCAACCTTAGATACTACTATGGAAGATGCCATGGCTCCAAGTGAACGTTATGCATTCAACCTGTATCATTCTGTCCTTGGCTCAGTGTTACAGGAATAGCTGTGACCGACCATTTGGTACTGAGGGTAAATAGATTTAATACGCCTTCTTTCCTGCTTCAAATTCACTTCTATTTTTTATTCTACCCAAGTATTTTTACTGGCTTCAATTATATGATTCATTATCAAGACTAAAAATATCTAAGACGACCTATGTTACATGATTCCTGACTGTGATTTCCATTTACATATAAACATATATCTGTAACTATAAAATATACTTTTGTTTGCCAAAAAAAGTTATATTCAACAGAAGTAAGCCAAACATTTGCCATCAACTCTACATGGTCATTAGATCCCAGCAAGCTTTAGCTTTACAAGGTTAAAAAATTTAAAACAGTACTGAAGTACTAAAGCTGCCATTAGTTACAATCCCCCTGCTACATCCTGAAAATCTGTATCCCCATAAACTTGTACATTGAAATCTAGTCATCAATGTAATGGAATCTGGGGAGTAACTGGGTCATGAAGACAGATCGTCAGTAGAGGATGCTAGTCAGTAGAGGATGCTAGTCGGTAGAGGATGCTAGCTGCCTTACCCTTTTTATCATGAAGACACATCTAAAGGGGAACATCAATCAACCAGAAACTGGCCTTTACCAACACCATTTCTGCTGGTGCTTTTTGCTTTGACCGACGATAAATTCCTGTGTTTATAAACCACCCACGCTACACTGTTCAGCTACAGTAGCCTGAAGAAAGCCCCGAGCCAACATTAACAGTGTGAACTCTTAGACTTGAATATGTCCAGTGAATGGGTCACTGCACTTAGTAGTAATTTTTTTGTTTGTTTGTTTTGGGATTAAAGGCGTGTGCCACCACCGCCTGGCCAACTGTGGTAATTCTTAAGAGTGAGTGTGTGTGTGTGTGTGTGTATGTGTGTATGTATAAACCCTACCTTTATAGGTGCAAAAATACAGATCATGTAGCATTCCACAAGTAGTCAATGTAGTCTCTAAACTAAGTCTTATTCCAGTTCTCACTTCCCTCATACCTAGGGACCAAATAGCTGCTGGAGTTGGTCTCTCAGGCTGACTACAAATTGTCCTCCTCTTGTATTCCCTAGTTCAGTGGCAATCTAATCATACCCTCCATAAAATTAGAAAACAATTGCAAATGTAACAATACCACTTACCAGTTTAGGAAACCTTTCCCCCTTTTATCACTGAATTCAAACACTAATTCCATCTAAGACTGTTAACAGTCATTGTCTTATTAAATCTAGCAGACATTCTCAGCTAATGGTACACTTGTATTAGACTGGTGCTACAAAATACAGCGAAATACAACTCAGTCACCACCTTCTAAAAACACTATGAGACTGCTTAAAATGCTATGTAGTCCAGTTTGATTTTAACCTACAATGTTCCTCCAGCTTCAGCCTCCCAAGTGAGGGGAAGATAGGCCTGTGCAATCATACCTACCTAGGAATGAGTCTTACAAAAACCCAAACACCTTAGGGGCCGAGGCACAAGTATTTGGAATTTAGAATCAACCTAAGAAGCCAAGTGAAATTCTGTCTCAAAATTTAAAAATTAAAAGTGAAGGGGCAGAATTTGAAAAGCGGCTAAGGATATGTGTAGCGCAGTGAAGAACACTGTGCCTAGCATAAGGCCCAAACTTGATTCCTAATAATGGCAGTGGGGGCTGATACTAAAATTTGTATTGTGCTAATTGTGTGACTCGGTGGTAGAGTAATTACTAGCATATGAGAGGCCTGTCTTCCAGCTTTAGCCTATCTCCAGAATATCAAAAGAAAACAAAACCTCAAACAGTATATTGAGAAATACTTCACAGGTTAAGTACCCCTATCATTTTCTTGCAAATGTGTCAAGTTGTACCATCACTACAAACTGGCTTTGCCCAGTAATTCTCACAAATTGCTCTGCAGCTAGTCACTTCTCCTAGCCTCTAGCACCACTACCCAACTTTCTGGAATTATTCTTTACACCTAAAGCATTTTCCACACATACTAATTGCTTTGGTTCATCTAGCAGGATCTCCAATCTCTTCATCTGTCACAGTTGGTCAACATCCTTTGTCGACTCTGAAGCACTTTACTGTATCCCACTGCAAATCATTTGATACTCTGCCATGCTAAGTTCCATGCATGGTTGAAATGAGGGCCAAGCTCATAGCATGGCTTACGTTGTATTTATGATGTGGCTCCTACTTCAACATTCAAAGCAAAACCCATTACAATACTATTTTGTAAGTGACATGTAAGCAAGGCTCTTCTGGCAGTACATTTGTGTAGTTCCAAGCTACTAAATCCTAAAGCTGAAGTATCAGACTGGGTTGTTTAACAGTCTTCCTGCTATTACCTGAATTTACCTGCCATTACATGAGGGATCAGAATGAAAATACAGGGAAGTTCATAGGCAACTCACATTTTACTATCTTCAATTTTTGCCACTAAAGAGCATCCTTAGCCACCTAGAATTTCTAACTTCTATCTGTATCATAAGATTCTAATGAAGTAACTATATCTTAGAATCTCCATCTTTAATTTTCTTAATTACACAATATGTAAGTTAAATAAAAAAAATAAAAACTACTTTTCTTTTAGAAACCCATGAGACAATGTCCCTAGGAATAAATGATTTTAAAAACTGGACATGATGATTTTGTATAAATCCCTAGTTTCCAGGTCATAAAACATTTATATATATATATTTATTTATTTATTTTGGTTTTTGGAGACAGGGTTTCTCTGTGTAGCCCTGGCTGTCCTGGAACTCACTCTGTAGACCAGGCTGGCCTTGAACTCAGAAATCCGCCTGCCTCTGCTTCCCAAGTGCTGGGATTAAAGGTGTGCGCCACCACCACCCGGCATAAAACATTTATCTAAAAAGCCTGTTTGGCTCTTTTATATATACAATGTGGTATTTCATAGTTGGTTTGATCTAACTCAGTATTTAAGAGCATTGGCCACTGTTTCGGGGGACCTGTGTTTGATTCCCCCCCACCCACATATAGGCTCACAAACAACTCTAACTCCAGTTCCAGGATGTCTTCTGGCCTCCATCGGAACCAGACACACACTGGTACACAGACTATATGCAGGCAAAACATTCATACACATAAAATAAAACCCAATTAAAAAAACAAGAGTCAGCAAACCAAGGCCAGCAGCCCAAATCTAGCTCACCTGATTTAACTGCCCACATTATGAATAAAATTCTTTTAAAAGGTTAAAAAGAAGACATTGTATTTTAGTAGTTTGGACTATAGCCATACTTGTCCTTACCAGGAAAGTCTATCCTGCTTACAACACTGAGATAAGTAGGGGAAAAGCCCATCTTTTAGAAGGCTTTCTCAGAAAAACAGAAAAACAGAAACCTGATAAACAATCAGGTATAAAGATCAATAGAAATAAATGACAAGTTACTGGAATGCCATTCCCATTTTCTTCATGGCTTTTCTGAGTTTGAGCAGTAGCTCAGGCTTGTAATCTCAGCATCCAGAAGACTGAGCAGAGTACTAAAAAGTTTAGAGCAGCCAGTGAGTCCTAGTCAAGACAAAGATCCTTAGCTTTCTGTAGCCAGTCGAGTATACTGAAGATCAACTCTATGAAGATAATTCAAATCAATTAAGCCCAGCTGGTGACTCTGCTCCTTACCCCCAGGGACTTAGACAGTATGGACTAGATCTAAAGTCAGGTGCTATTCCTAAATTTCAGTTCTCCCTCCCTCAATACCTTTGTAACCTTGAACAAATCACTCTGTTTCCTATGTAAAATGGCAACAGCAGTATCTGAGGAAGAAAATTAAAGGAAGAAAGTCTACCCTGGGAACAGTGCCCTGTATAATGAGTGCTAAATAAAGGCCATAAAAGTAGACTCTACATCCCATTTCATTGCTGTCCACCACAGACAAGGAAGAAGGGCTCAGGATAGGAAACAGTAGGAATTAACCAGCTTCACCTCCTGTTAATTACAGCCATGTTAAGTACCCAGGTAATAGAAATTATAAACAAGACAAAACCTAGAGACCTAAGATTTCAAATTCTGACTCAATTCTAGGTCTTAAAATAAGTATCTGCCTTCCCTATAATTAATAATCCAGTTTGGTCTCAATCCTGGCAAATGGAATTAGCCTAAAGAGGCACCACTTCCTAGCTCTAAAAATACCAGGGAGAACAATAGACATTTGGACAGGATCTTCTGGTGGAAAATATCCACTTCAGAAAGACGAGTCTCTGCTTAAGGAATTATACCTTTGTGGTATTTCCTCAAATACCCATCACAGAGTTCCCTCCAACAATGGACAGAGCAGAGGGGGTTTTTCATTACACCAGATGGGGGAGGACAAAGACTGTGTATAAAGAGCATGGTATAAAGAACATGGTTTTAGCATGGGAAGGGTTACAAAAATCTGCCCCTTTCAGAAGTAGTATGTTTTGATTCTGCTGTAATGAATTCACGTGGAAACATGGGTGTATATTTGGTTTTCAGTCTCTTCTCTCTAGAACAAAGAACAAAAAACATAAAACTTTGAATAGCTAGGATAATTATTATCATAGCAACATTTGATGCTATTGCAGTTTCATTAACTATTTTCATAGCAATTTGTTAACAAAATTCTAACAAAAGTTACACGAGGACACAACAGTTCCTTCTATAAAATCTATTTTTTTTCCTTTCTGTGATACTGGAAATCAAACCAAGTACCTTGAACACGCCAGGTAAACACATAGCACTATGTTACATGCCCAACCCATTTTTCTTAGTCTTGTACAAGATGTGAGCAAGAGGCAAGTTTCAATGACACGAGAAAGCTGTGTCATCCTCTTACGGTATCAGTTCACTCTGCAGGGTCAGATGATGCCCTGCCTGTGGGGCTGAATCTTCATCTGACAGTAATTTAAGTTATGTGCCTGGTCTTCTAAGATAATGCCTTATTTTATGTTTTGTTAAATAACTTCCATGGTGACTAGATTTCTAGAATACTGCTTAGTCATCATTAGAAAATAAGACCAGTCACATAACTCTGCAGTTAGTCGTGAGTCAGCAAATAATCAGAGTTGGTCATCTCCCCAAAAACTTCTTGGCAAGACAAACATGATCCCTTTGTTTGCTGTGATGCAACACCAAAGGCTTCTTCCAGACTCAAGTACTAAATAGCAAATTCAGATCTAGTTAACAGTTCCAAAATTATAAACTTGTTACCACACAGCAGCACCAGGAAAAAGGGCTTTAGTTTACATAACTATCAAGGCACTGTAAAACAAGACAGTCTAGAAACAGTATACTCAGGAGGATCTTCACATCTCATGAATAGATATTTACAGCTAGTTTCATGTCTTGGACTTTTTTTCAGTCAAGTATCAGGTTTAATTTCTTTTCATAGTGATTGGTGCCTTATTTCCTTATTTGAAAACATTTTTATTAGACCTATTTAATCATGTGGGCCACATGAAGGTCAGGACGGCTCTGTGGAGTAAGCTCTTTTCTTAGGTGGGTCCCTGGGTTAACTCAGGCTGCTGCACTTTCATCAGGCGCCTTCACCGAAAAGGCCTTCCTGCCCTCCTGTTTTACTTCTTATTGCTTCTAAATCTCTTTAGCGGACAGAGAAGACAAATGAGTCTAGGAAAGAGAGTTTCAATATTCCAACTAGATGTTCTTGTAGAGGAAGAAAAACATATTTTGCCAAGCATGTTTAGAAAAGTTACTTTTAAAGAAACGTTTGTTTCCCTGTATAAATTTAACATATTTCATTGTGTGCCTTTCCTAAAGATGGTTGCCACACATAAACTAAGGGAAAATTTGTACTGAAAACTGGGTGAGATGAGGGAATAAGACAGACATTATTTAGCACTCCTGTAATCCCAGCACCAAAAACAAGGCAGGACTGCCAAGAGTTCAAGGGTAGCCTGGCCTTGGTGCATGAAGACTCTACTGAAAAACTGTATTAGTCCTTTCCAGAGTACAAAACACCTTGTGCTCTGGTGCACTCTCAAAACACACCCACGCAAACACACACACACACCCTAAATCGTACTTGTTCATCTTTGCCACAGTAAATGCTCCAGGGATGTTTTTCCTAAGCCCTTCTGGCCAACAGCAACCCACAGGCTTTTCATTTTCTAGGCCCAACATCTGATCACTTCAGAATACTTCCTACTTCCTCCTCCTGGTGTCTCCCTGCCTCATCTCTGAACTTCTGGAACACTCACTTCATAACTTACCAATATTTAGCGTTGCACTGTTTTTCGATGTCTGTAACCTTTCACTAAGCTGTGAGTCTAGAAGACAGTTCACCTTTTCTGGAATTTCCTTCTTACCTTTACACTGTAAGTAAATATGCGATTAATTCTTAGTAAAAGAACCCATCAAGGCACTTCACATCTGGCACAAACATGCACCCAAGAAACACCGATTTCCACTTTTTCAATGCTGAAGTGCAGTTGCAATCCCGCCTATGTGGCTCTGCAAAACGATCTGATGTTTCCTATTCTGCCTGTTAACCTGAACCAGCCAAGTCCACTTATTTTTCAAAAGCAAGGTAAGCCTGAGGTTACTTTCAGGTTTTCCATCTGTCGAAGGCCACCTGAAATAAACATCCTCAGCTTTCCAACAGGGCTCTGTAAACAGAAAAAAAGTTTAAAAATACATGAGCTGTACACCTTCCCTTACTGTCACTTCAAAGGGAGATTCTGTCGGTGTCCGGATTATACAGACCTTTGTACTACGGCGGCTTCCCACTCCCGCAGGCAATACTCGGACTTCCTACCTACCTATACAGCAGCGTGGGATAAAGGGGTGTGCAGGAGTGTGCCTACCCCGGCCAGCAGGGATGAGCCTCCCGGTCGGCTCACCAGGCAGCGGCTGGGGTCTGCGCCAGGCCGACCGCCCGCAGCCGGCCCAGCTGATCGCGCCCACGTGACACCCGCCAGCCAATCGCCCGGCGCAAGGCGGAGCGCGCGGCGGCGGCGGGGCCTCCACGGCACAACAAACACAGGCGGAACAGCTGGGCAGGCGCGGGCTACCGAGCGCTCAGTACCCGCGGGCTACCGAGCAGTGTCCCCCAAAACCAGGGTTCGGAGGGCAGCGTGGTAGGGCTGGCACCGAGGCGGGCACGGCCCACAGCCCAGACACTTGGGCACGAGTCGGGCCTCAGCAGCGGGCCGGGTACGAGCGCCGCCCTGGAGCGCGGGCCCGCGGCCCGACCCGGAGCGGAGCCCGGGCGCGCCCCCGACGCTGCGGCGGGGACGGCTGCGTGGGGGCGGGGCGGCCTAGGAAGTGGGGGTGTCACTGGGAGAGCTGTCTCCGGACCGGCGGCCGAGGCGACAGTCACCGAGGGCGGCGGGGAGGCGGGCGGGGGCCGCGGGTCGCCAAGGGGTCGCGGCTGTTGCCGGCTCGCGGAGCGTTCGGCTGCGCGGCGGGGGCGGGCCGACGGCGGCCGCCGCGCCACAGCCTCACAAAGAGCGACGGCCCGGCCCGCGGCCCTACGGTCCTGAGGGGCCCTGGTGGCCGGGCCGGGACCCTGGACGAGTGGAGAAGGGGAAGAGGCACTTCCTGCCTGGGCCCCCGCCCCGGACCGCTCCCCGAGGGCTTCGAAACCGCCGGCCCAAGAGCTTCGAGCCCTAGCCAACTCCGATCCCAGCGCCCGCCGCCGTACTCACCTGCGCGCTGGGGATCGGCGCTGCCAGCAGCTCTTAGCTCCTCAGCTGGGTCGAAGCCCCCTCGGCCTCCAAGTCTTCAGGTTTAGTCAGGCCTTGGCCCCGCCTCTCCTCGGTCGGGCCTGGGCGTCAATCACCCAGCGTGGCCCCGCCCTCCCTCCAGGCGGCTCTCCCGGTTGGCCCGCAGCACCCTTCATTTCTAGGCTCCGCCCCTCTCCCTGGCACTCTGCCCCTTCCGCCCGGCCCCGCCCCTTCTCTGCCTCACCCTCCCCCACTCTTGCCCCCTTACACTCCGCCGCCCACCCCGCCCTGAAGCCGCAGAGGATGGGCGGACTCATCGCTGCTCACCCCGCCCCTAGTTCGACACCTTGCAACCTTTCAGCCAATCAAGGAGGCTAACTCTGCCTCCTCGGCCCAGGCGGCCAATATAGTGAGAGTGAGGACCCACCCCCCTCCCCAGCTGAGTGCACACAACACAGCATCCACGTGAGTCAGCTTCTTAAAGGAGACACTCCAGCCTTCGTAATTGCAGCAGCTGGGACTCATGTCCCGTCATCAGCGTCGCCAGGTGGCGGCTGAGGTCTTAGCTTCCTGATATCCAAGGAAGCCTAGAGGACGCGAAAACAGCAGGCTATTTTCTAGTCAAAACAGGTATTTAGGTTAAGGTGCACCCTAGGTTGAAATGCCCGTTTTGTTATTCTTTCAGGCCACTTGTCTTACACGGAATTGCCTTTAACTATGTGGAGATTATCTGTCTTGTTGAAAAAGACAGCTGTTCCTTATCCCGCCCTCACCATGTTTAAAATAAGTTGGACGATTTTTGTCATTCCATTTGCTTTCCCAGGTGATTAAATCTCTGTCGGCTGCTATCCGTAAAATAACAGAAATACCTCAAAAATATTTCTTGTATAAAATAACACATAAAGTATATATTATATAAATGTATACACACATATGCTAGCACTTGAAATTAGTTTGTAACATGGAATATGTGTTCTGAGAAGACCTTGGTTCTTAACTCATTAACCATAAACACGTCAGTATTTTTCATTCACTTAAAAAGGGAGTTAGGCCGGGCGGTGGTGGTGCACACCTTTAATCTCAGCACTTGGGAGGCAGAGGCAGCCGTATTTCTGAGTTCGAGGCCAGCCTGGTCTACAGAGTGAGTTCCAGGATAGCCAGGACTATACAGAGAAACCCTGTCTCGAAAAACCAAAATAAATAAATAAATAAATAGAGTTACTCTGGCCTGGCTTTGTAGAACATGCCTTTAATCCTAGTCCCCCCAGGAGGCAAAGGCCAGGGGACCTCTGGTCTGTAGAGTGAGTTTCAGAACAACCAAAGCTTCATAGTGTCTCAAAAAACAAACCAAAACAAAAAGCTACTCTGACCATCAAACATAAAAGACTATGTTTAGATAAATGAGAATTTTGCAGGAGAAAAAAAAAAAGCACTTTTAGATGTATTGGGGGATTCTCATAACCCCTTTATTTTTATTTTGCTTTCGTGCAAGATGGTTACATTTAGAGCTGTGCACACTTGTGTATGGCTGTCGGCTATTGTCACTGCACTCTGGAAAGTGAGGTAAGAAGATCAGGAATTGCTACAATGACGATGTCTTAAATTGTTTCAGGAAAGTACAGTGCCTCATTTCCCCCCCCAGGATTTGGAAACAAGGCCAGGGTCTCACACATGTTAGACAAGTCCTCTGCCACTCAGTTATATCACCCTCCCCTTTTTGAAGTACTGGATTGAGACACATTCCAGCTACAATGCCCACGTTGGTCTCCAGTTTTGCACCCTATGACTGCTGCTGCTGAGTAGCTAAGTTACAGAGTTTCCCACCAAGCCTAGCATGCCGCCTCATTTCCTAAAACTTCGGTTCTTTGCTGACAATTTCAAAATGGAGACGGGTGGAGCACAGAGTTCTTCCTCAACTTGCTTTTGTCTTTTTAATTTACAGCCACGATCAGTCATCTTCAATTTTATTATATATATGGATGTGTCTTCATAAATACATGTTGGTCTGGGTGCTGGAGGAGGCCAGAAAGATTGTCAGATCCTCTGGAGCTTGAGTTACAGGCAGTTTTGACATTCAACATGGGCATTAGTAATCTTGGAATTAGAGGACTCCTGTCCTCTACGAGAGCATCAAGTATTCTTAACCACTGAGCCATCTCTCTATCCCTGATCATTCTTTAATGCAAATGTATTTTTCTCTACAAACTATAGATCCAGGCACTTCCATCACTCTCAGACGGTAATCCCTATGCATATGCATAATCGGGTGCATATATTATTAAAATAATAAAGTAAATGTATAACTTAATCTACCAATCAAAATAGAAAGCCACTGAAACAATATTCCTTTGTAGCCAACCTCTTCTTCCTTTAAACCCCATAAAAAGTTACTCAGGAGGCAGGCAGTGGGAGCATACACTTATATTTAATCCCAGCACTTGGGAGACAGAGAATAGGCAGATCTCTATGAGTTTAAGGTCAGCCTGGTCTACAGAGTGAGTTTCAGGACAGCCAGGGCTACCCAGTGAAACTCCATCTTGAAAAAACAAAGACAACAAAGATATCCCAGGCTGTAGTCTGAAGCCCTTGAGCGCTTTGATTTTTGTGGCCTGCTGTTAACTTTGATAATGTATCTTTTTCTAAACCTGTACTATCACTCTGTTTCCAATAAAATCACCTTGATAATTTTTCTAATCTGTACGTATAAGCTGTTATTTTCAGTTCTTTGGATAAGAGGTAAAGAACACAAAACACCTAATCTAGATCCCAACTTCTGGTACACAATCAGTGTTAAATACTTCACAAACATCCCCAGACTAATTACATGCTACCTAAGTACTGCTGTTGTTTCTTCTTATTTCTGTAACTCTTGATGATGAAGCAATCAGAGTTTCTATTTTTTAGTACTATCTGCAGAACATAATGTTAAGTTTTCCTCATAGTCTGTCAAGCATATGACTGATTGGTCTTTTTATGGTTCAACTTGTGTGGAATTCTGCAGATAGTTTGATACAATTTTCATCATGAATCATCATGAAATTGAAAAACAGGATATTCAGCTTCTTTCAAAAACCCATCTGAACACAAAAAGTCAATAGCAAAGACCTGCAGACTCTTAAATAAGAATTCCAGAGACATGGTAGGGAATGTCTAGAGTCCCAGCAAAGTAGACATCAGGAGTTTAGGACCAGCCTGGACTCTGAGTCTGTCTCAAAATAAAAACAAAACAGCCCTGGGACAGTGGCTGTAGCTCAGCAGTTGAGTAATTGTCACACATATTCAATTCCCAGAAAAGAAGATTCTATCCGTGAGATCACATGCACACTAGTGATCATATTACCAATGGCAGTTAAGAAAATATACTTTGAGCAGAGATGAATTTTTCAGATATCATCAAGAAAAGCACTAGGCTAATCTATATGAACTGATACATCGTGATATCCAAAACTGTGTTTACACGTGGGATCTTATAGGATTATAAATCCTTTCAGATCTAATTTTTTTGCAAAACAAAGGCCACAATATGCATTTATATGTGCACAGATATCTAAAATATTCACCTCCTTAACTTTGCCAGTTAGAAAACTGTTATAAATATTACCCTTGGCATTTTAAAATTGTGTCCTTGGCTTTCACAGAGGATAGGTAAAAATAAAATAAAAATATAAATAAGCTTATGCAACTTAATAGAACACTGGCCTAGCACAGTAAAGATTCTGGATTCTGTTCTTAGCTACACACACACACACAATGTTCATGTTTGTTAAAAGCACCAAACGGTTAGCACTGTTAAGGTCTAAGTAGCTGAAGTCCAATTTGAAGAAGCTGATGCATAAGAAAGATGCATGGGGCCAGGCAGTGGTGGCGCACGCCTTTAATCCCAGCACTTGGGAGGGGGAGGCAGAGGCAGGCAGATTTCGGAGTTTGAGGCCAGCCTGGTCTACAGAGTGAGTTCCAGGACAGCCAGAACTACACAGAGAAACCCTGTCTCTCGTAAAAACCAAAATAATAATAATAATAATAATAATAATAATAATAATAATAATAATAAATAAAAATAAAAAAAATTAAACATTTAAAAAAAAAAAAAAGAAAGATGCATTGGTCCATATTGGGGGAGAAGGGTATGGGTGCTTTGATCTTGGTTTAGGGAATTTAGAAGCAGCCAAGACTCGCCAGCTCTGTCTTAGTATGTCATTTTCTTTACAGACAGGCTTAAACTTCCTTGCCATTCTTGCGGCAGCTCCATGTTTGCATGACTTCCTTACCAGAAATGGACTTCTTTCTCCTTCATGTTCCATTTTAGAAATGGTTCTGTTTGCTCTGATGTTTCAAAGACTAATCACTATAGCTACGGGTGAGGAGGCAGTATCCATTATTAACAGTCACTATTCTCCACACTGTACCATTAGAGTTGAGAATGGCATTACCCAAAATGAAGATGATTCTGCTCTGGATATACAGACCTATGTAACCTTATTGCTGACTTTGTTGGAAGATGCATGCTAGCATCTTTGAGAAATCCTAAGTAACTAATATGCCCTTAGTTAAAGGCTCTATAAAAGTCAGCAAACTGAAGACAGTATGAGAAACAAAGACCTAGAAGGAAGGCTGTAGATAACTAGAAGTGCCAGGCTAAGAAATTTGGCTGGACCAATACATTTTTTAAAAGTTTAATGACTATATATATATATTATATATATATATATATACATACATACATATAAGGTATACACATAAATACAGCATTTATATATATAATATATAATGTATTATATACTATGTAATATATAGTACATAATATATAATTATATACTGTACATTATATACTGTATATGATATAATATATAATATATATTAATTATTTATATATATAAATATATAAATAAAATATATATAAATAAATTCCAAAGACATGGGACCTGGTAGGACAAACCTGTAATCCTCGTATTCTGGTAGGCAAAGGCAAGAAGTTTGTAAGTACAAAGTCAGTCTGTGTTACACAGTAAGGGCCTGTCTGTTAAACAACAAAACCAATTAATACTAAGGAGTTACATTTGTTTTTTCCTTTTTCAGTGCTGGAGATTAAACCCAGGCAGGGCCTTATATATAATGTATACCAAGTTACACTTCTAGTCTTTTCATTAGTTTGAGGCAGACAGAGTTTGCCTACTTACCTAGGTTGGCATTGAACTTTAAACCCTTTTATATAGTTCCTCGAAAGGCCTTTGTTTTACCAAAGTTCATAATTACATCAGTAATCTGGAAGATGGGTATCAACAGACAGTCATTTGTTTGTTTGTTTGTTTGTTTGTTTTACCTCTATGCTTCTGTTCTCTGCCCTTCACCATGGGCTTTGGAGGATGTGCATGTAGATGCCTCTTGTATGTGGATGTGGACAAAGAAAAAGAAAAATAATAGACTTTCAGAGATAGGCAAACATTAAGCCCCCAGTAGAGTTGGATACTGATGCTTGTTTATCAAATTATGAGTAGCATTTTCTTTCCTCAGCACCATGCCCACTGTGTTCCTGGGAAACCTCATGTCAACCTACATGTACCCAGACAGAGACTCTCTCTCCTCTGTAGCAGCTCTGTCTCACTAGTGTAGCTTTCTACGTGAGGATTCTGGAGCATGGATGGCCGTTGTCCCTCCTGGATGGGTCATCTGATGTCAAGGTGAACTTGCTCTGAACAGTCAACAGTGGCTTTTGCTGATGAGACATCACAGTCCAGTGTACTGGCCTTTCTCATCCCTCCTTCCATCTTTCTCTTTCTCCCTTCTATCCCTCCCTTTTTAGCCCCCACCCCCACTAACATTTGTTTAGAGTGGTACTCAATCACTGTGCTTACTTCCTAGAATTTACCAAGAAACACTAGACTGTTCTTCTCTCTCTCTCTCTCTCTCTCTCTCTCTCTCTCTCTCTCTCTCTCTCTCTGTGTGTGTGTGTGTGTGTGTGTGTGTGTGTGTGTGTGTGTGGTGTGGTGTGCCTTGAATGTTGAAAAGACATAGCTATGGTATGTAGTAGCAAGTTGAGAAGGATGGCCAGTCTTCTAGTGAGGGCTGGGACATCTTAAGTAAAGTTCAGTGTAGTGACTCAACCATTTATCTCAGCACTTGGGAGCTGAGTTAATATGATTGCAGAGGATTCTTGACAATCCTGAACTACAATGGTGAGATCCTGTCTAAAAAGAAAAAAAAGAACTGGACTGGGTATGGTGGTACACGCCTTTAATCCCCGAACTCAGGAGGTAGAAGTAGGCAGATCTCTTTCAGTCCAAGGCCGGCCTAATCTAGAAAGAGTTCCAGGCAGACAAGCCTACCTAGTGCCTGCCCCAGCAGCTGACACATTTCCAAGAGAAGATAAGGAGTCTGTCAAGGATGAGTAAGTCAGGTACAATGTGTTGTTGACCTGGACTTTAAAAGTGTGCCCAGGGGAATCTTGGAGCTCTAACTGACCAGCAATCAGGTTGCTTATTTATACAGATTTCACACAACAAATACATACTCATGATTTTCCAAGATTATATCATTTTGTCTCCAGACGTGTGTTTGATTTTTCATTACATGTCTGTAGTTACAAGTTCTGTCACAATTAGAAAGCACATATAGAACAGATTTCACTTTTATTATCAGCCCCATAATCCAATTCAAAGGATCTAAAGAGTGTCTCCACCAAAGCAAACGTATTGGTTATATGACAGCCTACTTTTAGGCTGCCAGTATTTGCAGTTTTAAACTGCTCCGGATAAATAGAAACTATCTGATGTGGCGTTTTAATGAGTAGCAAATACTAATACTGAACTCCTTCTACTCACAATCTATCTTTTGTACCGAGTTCTATTCCTTTAGGGCTGTGCCCTGTATGATCCCTGTCTTTAAGTTACATTTTCAGAGAGCTCTAAGCATATTGTGAAAAGAGGCCTTTGATCTGTTACCAGATCTCAAGGCCAGCCAGAGTTTGTCAATTGTCTCTAAGTTTACCCTGTCTTACTGTATAGACCAGGCTGGCCTCAGATTTGCAGAGACCCATTTACCTCTATCTCTCAAGTGCTGGGGTTAAAGGTAGAAACCTATTACGTAAATGTGAAATTTCAACAAATTCACCCACGGACACAGAAAGCTGCAGATGGTATTAGTTCTACTCTACAGCTGAAAACTGTAGCATCTGTGAGGAAGAGGCTTGACCGAACCCCTGATGGCTAACTAGAGTAGTGATGTAATCCACCCCATGGCAGTTTTTCAGATTTGCATGGGTTCTACACATCATCAAATATTCCTTACTAGAAAGCAGTAGGAAAAGCCTGGCATGGTGATTGTCTTTAAGCTCCGGGACAGCTGGTGGCTCTAGTAGTAACAGGTGCTATGTCACCACCCAGCTTTCTTTCCCAGCTGAGCCGTGGTTGTCTGTGTGACACTTCAGGTTCTCTAGGAAGCAGATGCCAAGCTGCCACCAGACAAGCCAGAGATAACGAAGGGAACATCAGTGAGGCATGAACACAAGTGAGCTGTGTGCCCTTCCTCCAGCCTTGAGCAGGCCTGAGAGACCTTGTTTACCACAACAGACCAACTGATAAGGATCTAGGTGGAGTTACCCACCTTGGCTGCACAGAACACAGAAGCAGAACTGCCCCTGGGCTTGCCTGGAGACATCTCTGGCCTGTGACCTAGAACGGATTATGGACTATCCCACCCATCTTCGGCTGAAACCTGGAGGGGTTGTGAGTTGGGTCTTCCCCTTTAAATTGAGAGCTGAACATTAAAGCTTTGAGTCTTGATCAGAGAACTTTGTCTTGGCTTCATCTCTTCTTGCCCTCCGTCCCCTTTCATTCCCAGCCCCCATTTCAGGTGAACCCAGTTGACTTGTGGCCGACGGGGCTACAGAGCTGCATCAGCTGGAGAGGAATATTATGTCTCATGTGTATCAGATGCTTGGGAAGAGATAGGCAAAGAAAGAGGTTTGGGCATAAAGAGCCTAGGACTATAGACACTCCCAAGGAAATCAAACAGGTAGAAGGTAGAAGGAATTCTAAACCAAGAAGGGCCAGAGCTATAGCATTATTGTCCCCCACCCTCCACCCCAGGCACCCTTCCCAGGAGCTGCAAGAAGTGCACATGTTCTATTCTGGGTCAGGTTGTTCCCTCCAATTCTCCTGTGGACAGTGATGTGAGTTCAGAGACTTTGTAAGTTTCTATTATTGGTCATCTTCCAACTGGCCTACCCCACCCCATGTCATTGTGAGCTACTGTTCCTCTCCTCTGAGATGCCTAAGATCTGGACAGATGTTTGGCTACTGTTCCTGAGTTCCAACATGAGAATATACTTTTCACTACTTCCTTGTATGCCTTCCTAGAAAAACACTTTCTTGGCCTTCCTAACTTTTCTTAATATAGTCACCTTAGTGGATTAAAAAAAAATTAGGATTTATTTTTATTTATGTGTTTGTGTGTGCATATGAGCATGTGTGTGTGTAGATGTCTGCCAAAGCCAAAAGAGGGCATCTGATCCCCTGGAGGTAGAGTTACAGGCAGCTGTGAGTTGTCTGACTTAGGTACTGGGAACTGAACTTGGTTCCTCTAAAAGAGCAGACAAGTGCTCGTAACTGCTGATCTTGCTCTCCAACACAGCTTAGTGTTTAATATTAGAGGTTATTTCTGGGTTTATTGGAGAGACATGCTGAGACAGATTTCAGGTGACCAAAATCTTCACATAGCACAAGCCACTCACGTCAGGGGAAGCTGTAATGTAGTGTCAATCTGTCAGCAACCTGTAGTAAAAGAAAATTCTTACATTTATGGACTTTATCGGGAAGGCTTGCAGAGCTCCAGGGAAGGAGTCTCTGAGCTTAGGACACTAGTAAAGATATCAAATAAATTACTAGATAGGAAATATAGGATGTAAAAATACTAATCCTCTTGTCCCATTCTACCTTGGGGTTGCTACAGGTTAGAAGTTAAGCAATTACTGGGCTGTGGTGGCGCACGCCTTTAATCCCAGCACTTGGGAGGTAGAGGTAGGTGGATTTCTGAGTTTGAGGCCAGCCTGGTCTACAGAGTGAGTCCCAGGATAGCCAGGGCTACACAGAGAAACCCTGTCTCGAAAAAACCAAAAAAAAAAAAAAAAAAAGTTAAGCAATTTAGAGAAGTCACTAAATAGGAGATAAGGTGTGTCTGATCTCCTCTACAGAGTCAGACGCTTTGCTCTAACTTGTAGAATCCCACATGTTGGGGTTTTACAAAGTATAGTATTTCCCTCACCACGGGAACCATCTAATAGAATCACGGCATTTCCAGTTGTTCTAAGTTGTGTGCTTTAGAAATGTCCGACTGTATCAAATGCCATTTTGTATCATGTGCATCATCCATGCATATATCCACCAATCTGTCCTTGCATTTATCTGTCTTGCATTTATCTATCTGTGTGTCTTTGTTTCTGTTTCTTTAAGCCTGCCAGCCTCTTAAAGTCTCATCCTTCTATTTAGTGTGTAAATCCAAACTTTTATGTCAGAGGATTTTTTTCTCCACATATTATTCTCATAAATATGTCACAAGGGATTTTTTTGAGATAAGGTTTCATGTAGTCCAGATCAGTCTTGAAATCTGATCTTCCTTCCCCCATCTCCCAAATGCTGGAATTATAGGCAGATGTTACCACACCTGGCTTATACTAGAAGAATTTCAAAAACCTAAAATTGGCCTTAAAAATGTGAACTATCTACTATCTGTAGGTGACAGTATACATTTTGGAAGGCAGTAGCTAAAATTAACACGCCTTCCTCTCCCCACCTTTTTTCTTTTTGGAGATAGGACTGGCCTAGAAATTACTATGTGACTGAGGCTCACCTTGAACTCCCTTTTGCCTCTTTCTGCCACCCCAGGGCACCACACCTGGTAGTTACTAATATGTAATAAAATAAAACAGTCTGGCTGCATAATCTCAGACCTATAATCTCAGCTACATGGGAGGCTGAGGAGTCAAAGACCTGCTTGGGCCATTTAGCAAGACCCTGAATCGAAACAAAAACTTACCAAGGGCTGGAGGTAAACCTTAGTGGTAGAGTATTTGCCTAGCATGCGTGAGGCCCTGGGTTCAGTTCAATCCCCCAGAACATAAAATAAATAATTAAAGAGCCAAACTTTAACCTAGCCCCTTCTCTCATAGTAAACAACACCAGAATAGATTGTGCAAATAATTAGTTGTTTCCAGAGTATTCCAACAGAACAAACAATTCCAACAAAGCTAAAAAAATTATAACACTATAAGAAATGTCAAATTATGGTACAGCTATTCTGTGTAGCCTTTGATAAAAGTGGAATATTTAAGCCAGGCATGGTGGTGCATACCAGTAATCCCAGGATTTGGCAGGTCAAAGCAAGAGAATCAGGAAGCCATAATTGTCCTCTGTTACATAAGAGAATTTGAAGTCCTCCTGGACAGCATGAGACACTGTCTTGGAAAAACAAAAAGAGGAAGTGGGGAGGAAGGGCAAGGGGAGTAGGAGAATATTGCTATAGAAAAAGATCTCAAACAGCCAGACATGATGTCACACTTCTTCCATTCCAACCATTAGGAGGTCAAAAGAGGCAGGAGAATCAAGAGTTAAGGCCAGACTCAGGTAAATATAGAAGTTTAGTCCAACTTGGGCTACATAGTGAACCCTGTCTTAAAAAAAGACTCCAAAACTTTTGAATAAGAAAATTATATTTGATACAATTCCATATTTCCTGCTTAAAAACTATAATTTGAAAAAACTGAGTGGTGGTGGTGGTGCACCCCTTTAATAGCAGCACTTATGAGGCAGAGGCAGTCAGACCTCTGAGTTTGAGGCCAGCCTGGTCTGTAGAGGGAGTTCCAGGACAGCCGGGGTTACACAGAGAAACCCTGTTTGGAAACAAAACAAAACAAAACAAAACAAACAAAAAAAAAAGAAAAACCAAAAACCAACTTGTTACAGGGTATATATAAAGGTGGACATATTTTAGGTTATGGAAAGACTTAGAAACATATACCAACAGTAGTAGTACATAGGCAATAATATGTATATGTATACTTTCCTGATAACTTTTTTTCCTTAACTTTTTTTCCTTGATAATTTTTTAAAAAATGTATTTTATTATTTTTTATGAATGGGTGTCATGCTTGCCAGTATGTCTATGCACTACCCCTAAAGGCTATAAGATGGTGGTCAGATCTCCTGAAATTGTAGGTTAAGATGGTTGTACGCTGGGATCAAACCTGGGTCCTCTGAAAAGGAAGCCAGTGCTCTCAACAGCTGAGCCGAGTCTCTAACCCCCAACCCCTCCCTGCCAGATAACGTTTGAAAGTCATGAATTCTGTTGGATGCTTGCATCGCCTTAGCAGTAACCGTGGGGTTCTTCTTTAATCTGCTAATACAGTGGTTACGACGGAAAGTTTTGAGTACCGAACTCATCTTGCATGCCTGCCTGAAATAAACCTCACTTGGTCATGTAGCATAATTATTTTCATGGAGGTCAGAGGACAGCTTTCAGGTGTTGGTTTATTCCTTCTACCATGTGTGTCCCTGGGATCAAACTCATAGGCTTGGCAGTAAGTGTGTACTACCCACTGAGCCATCTTGTTGGCCCTACAATTATTTTTGCACATTGTTGAATAATTTTTGCTAATTTGTGTGTGTGTGTGTGTGTGTGTGTGTGTGTGTGTGTGTGTGTGTGTGTGATTGCTTCTGTGTACGTCCAGATGTCCTCTAACACTTCTACCTATTCCTTTGAGGCAAAGTTCTGAACCTGGGTTTAGTATTTTCTCATCTAAGCCAGAAGCCAGCAGTCCTCAGTATTTCTCTGTAATTTCTGTCCCCTGAAGAGCTGAGGTTACCTGAGTGCTTAGGATCCAAACTCTGGTCCTCATGATTATGCAGCAACTGTTGCTAACCACTGAGGTACTCTCCGGCGTCTGATTCTGCTAGTAAGTGATGATGATGTTTTGGCATTTATATTTAAGAACACTATTGCTCTGCTTTGACTGTCTTCATTTGGCATTGGTTTCCAGGTATCGTAGCTTCCTGATTCAGAAGGAACTCCTCATCTGTTTCCTGGGAGACGTTGTTTGGAGCTGCTGTTCTTATTTAAGTGCTTCACTAAAACCATCTGGGCCTGGGGGCTGTAACGGTTCCCTTTGAGGTCATGAGCTATTCACAGTATATGCTTCATCTTAGGTGTGATGTAGTGCTTTTTGTTGGTGAAAAAAATTGGCCCTTTTGTTACCGCTCACCCACTGTATATGTGTAAAGTCATTCTTACACTTCCTGGTTATGTTTTTGGTGTATGCCTGCTCTGTGGCAGCCTCTATTTCACTGTTTGTGTCTTCTTTCCTTTTCCTTTCTTGGTCTTGCTAGTCATTTCTGCTTTACTGATCTTTGCAGAGCTAGTGCTCTCTCTCTCTCTCTCTCTGTGTGTGTGTGTGTATGTGGTGATAGTTTTGTTTTTCCTTTTGTTTTTTCTCTGCTGCCCCTGCTGAGTGTTTTGGCACCCTCTTCTTCAAGGCTCTCAGGGTTACAGCTACGTGATTAGCTTTGAGCCTTTCCTCTTTTCTAATGTGAGCGCTTAGCGCTTGAGTGCTGGGAGTTTTCCTTTCCCCAGTGTGCTGTGGCATCCCTCATATTTAGTAGGTTGTATTTTCCCTCATGCTCTGCTTGGTGTCCTTTTCAGTTTCTTTTTTCTTTTCTTTTCTTTTTTTTTTTTTTGGTTTTTTGGTTTTTTTTGGTTTTTTGGTTTTTTGAGACAGGGTTTCTCTGTGTAGCCCTGGCTGTCCTTTAACTCACTCTGTAGACCAGGCTGGCCTCGAACTCAGAAATCCACCTGCCTCTGCCTCCCAAGTGCTGGGATTAAAGGCATGCGCCACCACCACCCGGCTCTTTTCAGTTTCTCAGAAGACCCTCCCTCCCTCTCTTTGCCCATAAATTTTAAAAGTGTGCTCTTAGTTTTTGAGTATGGGAAGACAGGAAGTCTTCCTTTGGTTTCTAGTTTGATTCCATTGTAATACACTGTATTACAATGTAATACACTGTATTACAGCATATATACAATGTACCAGTATATATGCTGGTACATGTGTAGAAGAATGGCAGAGAATTACTTTTGGGAACTGGTTCTATGTTTGCATCATGTGATTGTTCCCAGAGATCTTTTTTATTTTATTTTTTTACTTCCTCACATTACATCCTGTTCACTGCCCCCTCGAGGTCATTCTCTTCTACAGTCCTTCCCCCTCCCCTGTCCCTCCCCTCCTCCTCTGGGTAGGAGGTTCCCCGTACTGGATATCTTCCCCCCTACCTTGGCAGTTCAAGTTTCTGCAAGGCTAGGCACATCCTCTCCCACTGAGACCAGACAAGGCAGCCCAGCTAGAAAAACATATCTCACAGACAGGCAACAGCTTTTGGGATAGCCTCTGCTCCAGTTGTTCAGGACCCACATGAAAGCTGAGCTGCATGTCTGCTACATGTGTGCAGGGAGACCTAGGTCCAGCCCATATGTTCTTTGGTTGGTAGTTCAGTCTCTGAGAGCCCCAATAGTCCAGGTTAGTTGACTCTGTTGGGCTTCCTATGAAGTTCCTATTCCCTTTGGGACCCACAATCCTTCCTCCTGTTTTTCCGTAAGAGTCCTCAAGTTCCATCCACTGTTTGGCTGTGGGTGTCTGTATCTGTCTGAGTCAGCTGCTGGGTGGAGCCTCTCAGAGGACAGCTTGCTCCTGTCTGCAACAGGATAACGGTATCATTAATAGGGTCAGGGATTGGTGCTTGCCCATAGGATGCTCTCAGGTTGTTTGGCTTGCTGTGAGTGCATTTTTCAGCTCAGCCATCTTTCTGGTCCTTAACTTTCTTTTTTTCCTTTCTTCCTCCTTTCCTCTCTTCCTTTATTCCTTCCTTCCCATCTTTCCTCCTTTCTTTGCCCCCTCCACTACCTTTCTCTCACTTTCTACTGCTTTTTGGTTATTTGTTTTTGCTTTGTATCTGTCTGAACCAATTTCTCTCGTGTATCCCAGACTGGCCTTGAACTTGGTGTGTAGCTGATTGATAACTTTGAACTTCCTGCTTTTACTTTCCAAGAGCTGGGATTACAGGCATATTCCATCCTTTGGGGCTTCATTTTAACTCTTAAATTTGTTGGTATTATTTATTCCTTATGACACATGGTATAATTACCTTGCTTTGTTCAATGATGTGTGAAAGGAATATATGTTCTTTTGTTGGATGGTATGTTAGTTTGAATATGCTTGGCCCAGGAAGTGGCACTATTAAGAGGTATGGCCTTATTGGGGGAAGTATGTCACTGTGGGGGTGGGCTTTGAGACTCTCCTTCTATCTGCCTGGAAGTCAGTCTTATCCTGTTTACCTTTGGAACAAGATATAGGGCTCTTCCAGCCCTACGCCTGCCTGCATGCTGCCATGCTTCCTGCCATGATGACAATGGACTGAACCTCAGAGGCTGTAAGCCAGCCCCAATTAAATTTTGTCCTTCACTCTCAATAGAGCAAATTGGCAGCCTACAAATTGGGAAAAGATCGTCACCAACCTACATCTAACAGAGGACTAATATCCAAAATTTATAAAGAACTCAAGAAGTTAGGCACCAACAACCCAAATAACTCAATTTAAAAATGGGGTACAGAACTAAACAGAGAATTCTCAACAGAAGAACTTCAAATGGCCAAGAAACACTTAAAGAAATCTTCAAAGTCCCTAGTCATTAGGAAAATGCAAATCAAAACATCTCTGAGGTTCCATTTACACCAATCAGAATGGCCAAGATCAAAAACCTAAGAGCTAGCACATGCTGGCAAGGGTATGGAGCAAGGGGAACACTCCTTCATTGCTGGTAGTGGTGCAAACTTACTTGGAACCACTATGGAAATCAATTGGGCAGTTTCTCAGAAAACTGGGAAACTACCTCAAGACTCAGCTATACCACTTTTGGGCATATACCCAAAATATTCTCCAACATCCCACAAAGACACTTGCTCAACTGTGTTCATAGCAACTTTATTTGTAATAGCCAGAACCTGGAAACAACCTAGATGTCCCTCAGCTGAAGAATGGCTAAAGAAAATGTGGTGCATCTACACAATGGAATGCTATTCAGCTATTAAAAACAAAAGACATCATGAATTTTGCAGGCAAATGGATGGAACTTGAGAATATTATCCTGAGTGAGGTAACACAGACCCAAAAGGACATGCATGGTATATACTCACTTATAAGTGGTTATTAGTCATAAAACACAGGTACCATGTTATATTCCACAGACCCAAAAAAGCTAAACAAGAAGGAAGGCTGAAACAAGGAAGTTTGAATCTTACTTAGAAGGGAGAATAAAATGGTCATAAGAGGCAGATGAATGGAGGGAACTGGGAGGGAGGGGGGGACTGAGAGGGGAATGGGGAGGCTCAGGATCAGGTATGGGGAAGGACAGGAGAGATGGCTAGATGGCCATGAAAATAAATGGAAATCTGCAACTGATGGGGTGGGGAGATGGGGGGTGTTTCAAGAATGAGACTGATTTAGGATTAGGGAGGCACCCAAGAATCAATAGGGTATGACTCACTACACTGGGGAAATGGAACTGAAAAGGCCACCTCCTGTAGCTAGGCAGGAACCCCAGTGAAGCAATAGGGACACCAACTCACCCACAAAACTTTCAACTCAAAATTTATCCTGTCTACAAGAAATGCAGGCACAGGGAATAGAGCAAAGACTGAGGGAATGGCCAACCCAACAACCTGCCCAACTTGAGAACCATTTGATGGGCAAGTACCAATCCCTAACACTATTAATGATACTTTGTTATGCTTGCAGACAGGAACAAGTTGTCCTCCACCTATTAGCTGACTCAGACAGATAACAGACACCCACAGCCAAACAGTGGATGGAACTTGAATACTCTTATGGAAGAATAGGAGAAAGGATTGTGGGTCCCAAAGGGGATAGGAACTTCACAGGAAGCCCAACAGAGTCAACTAAACTGGACCCTTGGGGCTCTCAGAGCCTGAACTACCAACCACAGAACATACACGGGCTGGACCTAGGTCTCCCTGAACACATGTGGCAGATGTGCAGCTTGAACTTCATGTGGGTCCCAGACAACTAGAGCGGGGGCTAGCCCAAAAGCTGTTGCCTGCCTATGGGATATGTTCTTCAAGCTAGGCTGCCTTGTCTGGCCTCAGTGGGAGAGGATGTGCCTAGACTTGCAGAGAGTGCCAGGATGGGAAGATACTCAGGGGGGCCCCATCAGCTCAGAGGAGAAGGGGATAAAGAATGGGGATGGATTGTGGGAGGGAGTGACTGGAGTGGGGCAGTGAGTGGGATGTAAAGCGAATAAGTAAAAAAAAAAATTAAATTAAAAAAAATGTTTTCCTTTATAAGAGTTGTCTTGGTCATGGTGTTTCTTCACAGCAATGAAAACCCTAACTAAGAAAGATGGAGTATTCTCTTAACTATTAAATCAGATCTTTTATTGATGATATTGAGATCTATATGTCTCTCTGTCTCTGTCTCTGTCTCTCTGTCTCATCTCTCTGTCTCTCTTTCTGTCTGTGTCTGTGTCTGTGTCTGTCTTTGTCTCTGTCTCTTTCTCTCTGTCTCTCTGTCTCTGTCTCTGTCTCTCTCTCTCTGTCTCTCTGTCTCTCTCTCTCTCTCTCTCTCTCTCTCTCTTGCGCGCGCGCGCGCGCGCGCGCGCGCGTGTGTGTGTGTGTGTGTGTGTGTGTGTATAAAGTATACATGTGGGCTCTGCAGATACACTGAGAGCCCAGAGGCATTGACTTCCTGGAGCTGAGCTGTAACAGTGAGTTGTAAGGGCCTCCTGTAGGTGTTCATGGAAGAATGTAAGTTCTCTGTAAGAGCAGAACATGCTGTTAAACACTGAGCCTTCTCTTTAGCTTGGAGTTTGTCTTTAATATTTTTGTGATAGGGATATTTAAGTCGCCAACTATAATTATGGGGTTGCTTATTTTTCTTTTCAACTCTATCAGATTTCTTTTTGTACACATTAATTTAGAACTGCTGTCTGCCTGCCTGATCTTAACTTATTGATCATTATGGAATGTCCCTTCTCTGTCCCTGATACTTTTATTTGATGTCACGTGTACCGTTGTGCATTTTCTACCACAGTGTGCCATTTGGACACTCTTCCCTCCCATGCTCTGTACAAATGAAACTTTCCCACATGAGTCCACTCTTTTGAAAGGATCTAGATGGGAAACGCTTGAAAATATTTTCTTTAGTCACTTACCGACTATGGTTACAGGTGATTTTGTTTTCTTCTCTCTTTTCTTGTATTTTCCGATTTTTTTTATAAGAACACATACTATATAAATATGAAAAATCCTTTTAAGAAAGAAAACAGACAGACCAAAAAGTTGCTCAGAAGTGAAGCCAGCTGTGAGTGGGCACAGAGTGAAAGGCAAACAACAGTCTCAGAATAGACACAGCTACATGCTCTGCCCTCATTTGTACAAATGATTCCGTTTATATACTAGATGACTTGTGAAATGTTGGTTCTAAATCAGTTTCTTCTAAGCTAAAGCTTGTTTTAAATAGTCAAAGGAAAGTAGTATATACATAACATTGTAGTAATGTTCTCTGCTAAGTAGTAGCCATACGTTTATTTGCATTCTGTAGTTTATAGAATGTTGCATACAGGTTGACTGTCTCTCATCAAAAATGCCTGGAACCTCAAGTGTTTTAGATGCCAGACTTTTTAAAATTTGCATACACAAACATATCTTGGGAATAGGATCAAAATATAAATATGAAATTCTGTTCCTCTTTATATACAGCTTGTCCATATAAACAGAAGGTAATTCTTGTGCATCTTGATATGGTTATTTTTATTTAGGA
Source organism: Rhabdomys pumilio (assembly GCA_030674055.1). NCBI lineage: Eukaryota > Metazoa > Chordata > Mammalia > Rodentia > Muridae > Rhabdomys > Rhabdomys pumilio. Next base: position 57,240,424 of record JANHMN010000010.1, on the reverse strand, counting down.
TCTTTGTGATGCTGGGTTGAACCCAGGGATTCATGCATGATAAGCAAGTGTTCTTCACTGAGCTATGCCACAGTCCCTGCTAGTGCACCCAAACTTTTACTGAAGCCTGTCACATGAGGCCAAGGGTGCAATTTTTACCTGTATTGTCATATTGATGCTTAAGGAGTTTTGGATTTGAAGTACTTTGGATTTCAGTTATTTGGATACGTATGTATGTATGTATGTATGTATGTATGTAGTATGTATGTAGTCTCTAATCTTTCCAATATGGATGTGTGAGCATGTTTATGTTGTTGTTTTTAAATTTTAGGGATGGAACCCAGGAACTTGTACACTCTAAACAGCCTCTCTACCCAGAGCTATATAGCTCCCCCATTCTGCATTTTCATTTTAAAACGTGTGTGTGTGTGTGTGTGTGTGTGTGTGTGTGTGTGTGTGTGTGTAAGCACATGAAGAGGTCAGAAAAGGTGTCCGATCTCTTGGAGCTGGAGCTACATAGGCGGTTCTGAGTCACCTGCCATGACTCATAGGAACTGAACTCAAATTGTCTTCAAGAGCAGCAAATCCTTTTAACCATTGTGCTCTCAGCCCCTGCTTTCTTATTTTTGTGCTCTAAAAATTAATCTGGAATTTAGAGTTTCTAATACTTTGGTCATTAAGGATGGAAGGAAAGTCCACCTAGCACTTACATTCCTGTCTTGTGATGGTTCAGCATGGTTTTCTCTCCACTGTTATACCTTACAATGACAGTTTCCAAATCTACCTGGATCAACCTGTTTCTGCAATATTTGTTCCACTGATTGCCATGTAAAGCTATTGAAAGACTACTCTGTGCTATGCCCTGGAAATGAGGCAAACAGGGAAGAGCCTCTTTTCTTAGTTTATAGTCTGCAGGGTAGGGCTTGTGTTGGGGGAGATGATAAATGCAGATTCTGATGGGAAAGAAAGGCTTATTAGTTTTTAGGTATGGATGGAAACGGCCTCAATGAGGAGGTAGAATTGCTACTCCCAGAAAAGGAGACCAGGGTGTGGTGATGGGGCACAGAAATTTCCAGGAAGAGGAACTCACATGAGAAGTGTACTAATGCTGGCATGGTTAGCGTAGCCCTTGGGAGGCCAAGTCAGGAAGATTGCTATAGTTCCAGACCTACCTGGGCTACAAAAGCAAGCAGAAGGAAAAGCAAGCTATCAAGGAAGTGTCCTAAGGCTGTAATTTGTTTGAGGAACCAAAATGAAGATCTTTATGACTAGAGTGACCTGGAGGTTCATGGTCAGGGACTTTGGCCCCTGCCTATTTTCAGTCTCCTAGAGAACAGGCAAAGGGCCCCAGGGCCATCCCTAGAACTTGAGACACACTTGTGTCTTTGTGTGCCTTGAACCAGTCTGCTCTAGTGGGTTCTGCAACTGCCTTCAGCAGTGACTCTAGTTTAACTTTAGATGAATGGGTCCTATGTCATCCCCAGCCTCAGTTTCCTGACCAAGAAGTGCACATGCCATCATTGTCCTTTTCTTCTTCTGGATTCAGTTTTTCCTTCCTCCAAATATTATGAATTCTTTGAGGACTAGAACAAAGTCTCTGCTTTATAACTGATCTCTGCAAGTGCTCAGCCCATCTGCCCACCTCTGGAAGTGTCAGGCTGTTTCTGTAAAATCACATCAGACCAGCAGATGCAGTGGTACAGACTGGGAAGTACAGGGTTGCAATAAGCTGGAGTTGTTGACCCAACTATAAAAACTAGCAATATAGCCAGTTATAAAAAGAAAAGGGAGGTCTGTGTGGGCACTGCAGCTGGCTTGCTGCTAGCTCCCAGCCTCCTCCACCATCTGTGATGGGAGTCGACTTATTTCCTTAGTCATGCTCACTCAGGAATGCTTCAGTCAAAAAAGTTGCACTACCTACCTAATGGGCATCTTGGTCTGTGAGTATCTGAGGAGGGAGATTTACCACCCGAGCAGCCTGCTTATTGCTCACACTATCTTTGAAAAACTTAGAAAAGGAAGGAGTGTCAAGAAGGCAAAATCCTTGCTCAGCTCCACCCTCAGAGTAAGAGAGTAAGCTTTCCAAATTTCAGCCTGTTGCCTCAGACCCCTTGTGATGGTAATTCATTATCAACTTGCCTGGATGAGAATCCCGTGGGGACTGGTGAGGTTCATCTCTGTATGTGTTTGTGAGTTTCCAGCATGGATTAGTTGAATGAGGAAGAACCACTGTGCATGTGGGCAGTACCTGTCCAGAAGCAGGAAAGGAAATGACCAGGAGAACCCGTCCATTTCCCATTCTGTTTCCTGGACCCTCTTTGCTATGAACTGCATCACCCACCCTGTTCTTTCTGCTATGATGGAGTGAATCTTCTTAAATTGAAATGAAGCCCCATCCCATCCTTTAAGTGGTTTCTGCCAGGTATTTTGGAAGCAGCAATGATATAAGTATCTACGCCATCCCTGTGCCATTCTTCCATGGTGTTCCCATGCCCTCAGAAAGAAGTGCAGGGTCCTTACAGACACCTTCCAGGTCAGGCTGCTCTGGCTTCCTCCGATGTCATACAGCTTTTTGCTGCTGTTGCTCAGTCTTCCAGCTTTGCCTCAGTCCCTGGCCTGTGCCATCTTCAGCCGCTTCCCTGATGTCTTTGTCATTCCCTTTATCCCTTTCTATCCCAAGTGGACTCCTTTCACCCCTGTCTCAGTTATAGTAGCCTAACAGAGATCCCAAGGCAGATAGATGGCTGTGTTCCTTGTTTCCTCAGCCCCCTGAGCTCTGTTTCCAGTTTCCAGTGTTCCCTTATCCTTTGAGCTCCATCTTTAGAACCTTCTTGTAAGGGTTCCTTCCTCTTTAAGGCCTGGCTTCTCTGTTGGCTGGAAGCCCTCTGAGGGTGGTGATAAATTTGTCACCAAACTAGCACAGTAGCATAGTAGCCATAGTCTTAAGTACATGGATAGTTAAGAGGCCTTTGAAACTTTGCAACATGCCTAGATTTTAAGGTGATGTGTTAAGAGTCTCTTGAACTTTTCTTTCATATTAAAATACGTGTGTGTGTGTGTGTGTGTGTGTGTGTTCACATTTGGATACCTGTGTGTATACAGATGTGTGTGCACATGTGTAAGGCTGGAGAGCTTGATATTTTAGGCCTGTCTGGTTATTGAGTCTCAGGGATCCCCTATCTCTGCCTTCTCAGTGCCGGATTACATGTCTCACCATGCCCTATTTTTTGACATGGTGGTAGGGATTTGATCATCAAATGTACATGGCAGAAACTGTGTGTTCTGAGATGTCTCCCCACCCATTTATTTCTTTGACTCCAGCACCAGTGAAAAGTTTGGAATGGTGGTTGGGAAGTAAAGGTGAGAAAACCAAGAAACCAACAGTGCTTTCCAGCCTTGAATGTGTCAGGCCAGTTCCAGCGAGACTCTTCCCATGAACCGTCTCTGAAATCCCTCCGACTGCCCCCTGTCTTTCACTCTACAGCCCATCCCATGTAAGGACCAGTGGGTTTGGAGAAAAGCAGCAAGTAAAGCAGACAGTAGAAACCTTAAGTAGACAGAAGATGGAGTCTAGCCTGTGGTCAGTGGGAAGCAGAGGGAGCCACTCCTAGGCTTGGTCAGCTGCTGTGATTCATCTGGTACTGGCCAAAGTCAAGGCCCTGCCTTGGGAATTCAAAAAGACTTGATAACGTCATCCTTCAGCCTGGAGGCTGTGGAGCAGCCCCTGGCCTCGTTCTCTTTTAAGACATCTATTATATTAGTATGTGTGTGGTGGGACCCATGAGGAGGTTAGAGGAGAACTGCAGGAATCAGTTCTCTCCTTCCACCACAGCTCAGGTTGTCAGGCCAGAGCCTTACCTGCTGAGCCATTTTCCCTCATTTCAGTGGATCTCTCTCTCTCTCTCTCTCTCTCTCTCTCTCTCTCTCTTGATTTATTATTATTATTTATGTATACGAGTGTTTTGTCTATATCTATGTCTGCACACCAGAACATGGAAACAGATCCCATACAGTTATAGACAATTGTGAGCCATGTGGGTCCTGGGAAAGCAGCCAGTGTTCTTAAACATTGAACCATCTCCAGCCCCTCGTTCCAGTCTCTTTATCATGATATTATAGTTATTTACACCACAATGTCATAACTTGTCTACTTCCTGGCTGACCCTCTTCATGCTGATTACCACAAAATTATCTCTATAAATGAGCCAACATTTTCCAGAAGTCTTCTGCCCACAGCTAGAAGTCTGACATCTCTTGTTCTCCTGAGCTTCTGCTACAGAGCCATTTCATCTCTCCAGATGTGGTGGGTGACCAATTTGTTGCTGTTTTCCTGAGATTTGGCAGATGTCAGCTCTGGAAGACCTCTATTCTTAGTACCCACAGTGTCTGGTAAAGCAGGATAGCTTGTCATTCCGCACCAGGGAAGATGCTCTAACCTGCCACTTTCTTAGCATCTTAATGTATGCTTCCTGCCTAAGTGTGTGACAAGCTGTCACCAATCTTCCTGGAAATTGGCAGGTACAGGTTCAATGTATTTATTTGCTCAGACTCACTTGGCACCCCTCAAGCACACACTTCTCCTCTTGGACACTAGATGGCAGCCTCTCCCCTCCATTGAAAGCAAGTGCATAAATCATTCAACTGGCATTTGGAAGCCCTAACAACCCATCTAGGATGATCTGAGAGAAGTGAAATATACGTGTTTATGCCACAGATTTGAACAGGCAGGCCTGTGTGAAAGGGGGAGTGGTAAAAAGGAAAACATCAAACTAGCCTAAATGCCTCTCAAGCATTTGACATTTGTTGTGGGAAGAGCCTGCTGTCTCACCACAGGGGCCTTCTTTCAGGATCTAATCTGAATATCTGGCCAAGAATTCTATATAGGTAAGGAGAAGAAAGCCACCTGGAGTTAGGACAAGTGCAATGTGGGTTGATTACAGCTTTGGCTCCCTGCTGAGAGATCATCAATGTTCTAAAGCCATCCTCTGCCTTCCAGTGTTTAACCAGGCCCAGCTGACCTAGGGAACTGAGGTTTGTCTGGTAAACCATGCTGGGATATCGCCTTCTTGAGGACCATGATTCTTGTTACCTGCAGTGAGCACAGCACAGAACCCTAGCAACTGCTAAATTGATGTTCTGAGAGCACCCTGTGGGGCTGGAGCTGATAAGCAGAGAGGATGGCTATGAGACTTAGCCAAGGATGCACTCACAGTCTGCCACAGGTCCAGTGGGAGCTCTAGGATTTCCAGAAGAGGCATTATTTAAGAAACCAGTGTTCAGCTGGGCATGGGGGTATATGCCTTTAATCCCAGCAACTGGAGAGGCAGAGGCACTCGGATCTCTGTGAGTTCAAGGCCAGTCTGGTCTACAAAGTGAATTCCAGGACAGCCAGGGATGTTACCCAGAGAACCCCTGTCTTTAGAAACAAAAATAATAATAACAAAAAGAAACTAGTTTTCTCTTTAAGAATCTGTTCCACATTGGTCCCTGTGATTACTAATAAGGAAAGTTTGAGACCCACAGGCTTGTGTGACTGACCTAGTTTTAGTGAAGGATGAGCACATGGCCTGTCACCAGCCACACTGGTAAACATAAGAACTGTGGCACTCAGGAGCCTGGTAAGCAAGAGGCTTTCTGAACTTGGGTAGTTCTAGCTGTCCCTGGAGTCACTCCAGGACTTCTTCCAGCAAAGATAAGTTTTATTCTGCATATAGCAGGCTGCTTTTAGTTTGGAGACAGGGTCTTAACATATAGTTCTGGCTGTCTGGGGACTCACTATGTAAACCAGACTGACTTTGAACTCACAGAGATCTACCCATGTCTGCCGTTCAAATGCTCTACCATACTTAGACCCAGTTAACAGAGGCATTTTGGTAATATTTATTTTTAAGTGCTTGGGGGTGGGGGCAGAGAGACAAGGACAGAGAGATTAGAGATTGCAGGTGCCTGTGGAAACCACAGGTGTCAGATTCCTTGAAGTTGAAGTTATAGGTAGTTGTTAGCTAGGGACTAAACTTGGGTCCTCTGCAAGAGCAGTAGGCAATCTTAATTGCTGAGTGATCGTTCCAGCCCTACAGCTAATAGTTTTTGAGCACTTATCATGGCAAACACTTGAGTACCACTCAGGTCTCACAGATGGAACTGTAAGAAAGCCTGACAGGCCTGGGGACATACCTCAGTGGTGAAGCATTTGGCTAGTGTGTGGAAGGCTCTGGATTCGGGTCTCAGCACTGCAGAGGAAATGGCAATTCAGCAGCATGTCAACATGGGCTTCCTACGTGAGCAGGTGTGGTGCTGTGTAATGCCAGCAGTTGGGAGGTGGAAGCAAGAAAATTGTGAGGTCAGAGTCAGTCTGGGCCATTAGTGATTTCCAGGCAGCCTGGATTGTATAGTGAGACCTTGTCTCAAAAACTAACTATACCTAAGAACAGGAGCAGGGCTTTGGCAGCAGAGACCTGGGCTGGGTCCTGCCTCCAGTGGCTTCCACCCAGTGAGGGACTTCACGGCCTCAGTTTCTCCAGGTCGTAGGATGGTGATTTCATGGATTAAATGAGAAAATGCACATAAGGCAGTTAACACAATGCTTACCAAGTGCCTACAAATATTAGCGTATAGTATATGCTGGGGTTGGTTGTCTTCTCAGCAGGTTAGGGTGTTTGACTCTAAGCCTGGTGATTTAAGATTCATTCCCAGGACCCACATGGTGGAGGGAAAGAGCCAACTTCTAGGAAGTTGTCCTCTTACCTGCACACATCAGCCATGACATATGCATGTTCATATGGTTACACATACACACATGCACAAGCATACACACAGCTTCTGCCTGTTGTTGGTGCTTGCAGTGTATTGGCATTAAATAGGCAATTGCTTCTGCACCTTGACTACCTTGCATTTGTACTGCCACTGTGTCCCACATGAGGGCTACATTTCAAAAACTAAGGATTCCAAGGTCAGTGGATGAAGAAGGGTGGATGGGGTGTCCCTGAACATTAGTGGTTTCCCACAGGGATTATGAATTTGAAATTGTTCCTCTGCAAACATTTTTTTTTCCTCCACAACAATGGCCAGGCCTTGCCTGGGTATTGAGAATATATTTGTCTTAGTTAAGGTTACTTTTGCTGTGATGAAACACTATGACCGAAAGCATCTTGGGGAGGAAAGGGTTTACTTGGCTTATGCTTCCATATCACTGTTCATCATCAAAGGAAGTCAGGACAGGAACTCAAGCAGGGCAGGAACCTAGAGGCAGGAGCTGATGCAGACGCCATGGAGGAGTGCTGCTTACTGGCTTACTCCTCATGGCTTGCTTGCTCAGTCTGCTTTCTTATAGAACCCAGGACCACCAGCCCAGAGATGGTACAACCCACAGTGACCTGGGCCATCCCCCATTGATCACTAATTAAGAAAATGCCTTATAGCTGGCTCTTATGGATGCATTTTCTCACTTGAGGTTCCCTTCTCTTTGATGACTCCAGCTTGTGTTAAGTTGACATAAAACCAGCCAGTACAATACTGAAGTTTTCAAGTAGTTTCTTTCCACAAGACAATTAAAATTGAAATTTGTAAAATGGATTCTTAAAAAAAAGGATGTAGTAATATGCTGTATGTAGCCCACACCAACAGACTAATGGCAGAACAGCTGAACAGTTACTGTTTCAAATAGCTTGCTTCCTGACTTGAAGCTCTATCAAAACATCTGCCAGTGACCCATTTTTGAGCATTCACGCAATATTCTGTCCTACACATCTTTCAACAGCACAAAACTACATCCACACATCTAGTTTGGGGCTCAGAAATAAGGTCCCTGTAGGTCGGTTTTTAATGAAAGGAAAGGCAGGTGATCATTTAGTGGGGAATCCAAGAAAGGGTTTGCAGAGGTTGTTACGGGAAGCCAGGTCTCGAAAAGGAAAGGGCTGCTGAGGTGCACAGAAAACAGGTACCTCAGGGGGAGTGGGTAGGTGGGAAGACAGTCCGGTAACTATCATTTTAAGGAAGAAGAATGGAGAGGGGAAGCGGAAGTCTTGTTTTGCTTTGTAAGTCGTGGGTAGCAGGGTGTGGGCTCAGAAAATTGGAGACAGAGAGCTCACAATGAAAATGTTCTCTGAGGATTACTGTGGCAAGGTTCACAGAACGAGTTAGGGAGCAAGGGGTGGTGAACGGGCTTCCCTAAGGGGAAGGTCACATCTCAGGTTATTTTCTGTTCCATTCAGGATGTAAAAATGACAGCTTTTTTGGGTCTTCAGCATTAGGCAAAAACCATTTTCAGTCGTTGGGTCTGTAACTGTTCCTGGGTTGTTTAAACTGACATCTTGATCAGTCACTTTCCAGGAGGTTGGTTCTGTTTAACGTGGACTTAAGATGCTGTTGCTCTCTTTCTGACTTGTACTGCTTCTTAGTTGACTTTACTCCCACTGTGGAGGGCATTCTCTGCCTGGATCACTGTTTGGCAAACTGTGCTGATAACTGGAGGCTATTTAAAAACAAGTCTTTGTTGCCATCAGACTGCACACATTTAAAATGTATGATTTGATGTTTTGACATATATAGCTATACAATAAAGGTTACAAACAAGCGTGCTATTCCTGGAAATTACCCGATGCCGATTAGGAGTCCTTTTAGCTTCATCTGCAGGAAGACTATCTTTAACAGGGTAGAAAACAGGTCCCCTCTGTACAGAAATGTGGACTCCGTGCCATTTCATAATTTGTGTTACCATTCTTTCTCACTGTTACTGTTTGAGCATCCCCTGTATTTACAACCTTTGTAGATAAAGTCTTGGTCTTCAGAGAGGCATTATGGAAAGTGATAGATGCTTTGGGAGGTGAGGCCTAGTGAAAGCCACCTAGGTCACTGGGGGCATGTTCTCAGAAGAGGTCAAGTCTCCAGTTTCTCTGGCTTCCTGTTTGGTGATGTAAGCTGTTTCACACATGTGTACTTTGGTCATGGTGTGTTGGCATCTGCTACCTTCACTGGAGGTCAAACCAGCTGGACACTCGATCTTGGACTTGAAACTCAAAGTTTGAGCTAAGTAATGATGGCTAATCTTGATTGTCTTGAGACACTTGGAAGGAAAGAATATTAATTGGGGAATTGCCTCCATCTGATTGGTTGGTACGTGGGCATGTCCTTAAGGCATTTTTCTAATTGCTTATTACTGATGTTGGAGGGCCCATCCCACTGTGAGCAGTGCCATTCCCAGTCATATATGAACGATAGCTGAGAAAGTTAGCAAGCAGTGTGCCTCCATTGTTTCTGCTTTAGATTCCTGCCTTAGCCTTGGTGGTAGTGGATTATATCCTATAAGCTAAGTCAACTCTTCCTTCCCTAAGTTGGTTTTGGTCAGCATTTTCCCACAGTGACAGTAAAACATCCTTTCTTTTATTTCCTCTTAGTGAAAAAATTTTAGTGTGTGTGTGTGTGTGTGCACATACATATGTATACCTGAGGCTCAAGTGTGGGGGTCAGAGGCCGGGTCACAGGAGTTGGGTTTTCCCTTTTACTCTATTGGTTCCAGAAATGTAACTCAGGTTGTCAGGCTTGCTGGCAAGTGCCTTCACCGGTATGGTCATCTTGCCAATTTCTTTCATTCTTTGATCTTTTCAAGATGTAGTTTTATTTTTAATTGTGTATGTGAGCGTACATACCTGCGTGCATGTGTGTGTGTGTGTGTGTGTGTGTGTGTGTGTGAGAGAGAGAGAGAGAGAGAGAGAGAGAGACTGACTGACTTGTAATGGCCAGAAGGAGGCATCAGATCCCTTGTAGCTAGAGTTACAGGCAGTTGTGGGCTGTCTAACATGGATTCTAGGATCTGAATTTGAGTTCTCTGGAAGAGCACTAAGCTATCTTAAGTGCTGGGCCATGTTTCCATATGTCAAATGTAGTTTTTATTTATAAATTTGTCTTTGTCTTTATAATTTTCTATGGTATTTTTTGTTGTTGTTGTTGTTGTTGTTGTTTTCGAGACAGGGTTTTTCTGTGTAGTCCTGGCTGTCCTGGAACTCACTCTGTAGACCAGGCTGGCCTAGAACTCAGAAATCCGCCTGTCTCTGCCTCTCAAGTGCTGGGATTAAAGGCGTGTGCCACTACCGCCCGGCAATTTTCTATGGTATGATATCACTATCTCAATTCATTTTTTCCTACTGAAGGATATGTAGGTTATCACTGATAAAATATCAAGTTTTTTTGAATATTCATTTGAAAAGAGAAATATGGGGCCCTAGTCATTAGCGAGAAAATTGCTAAGAATTAGGTAAAACAACTGAGACAATATTTTATTTGAGAAATGCATAAAAGTCTTCCATTAAAAAATAAAAGATGGGCCCAACACTCCAACTCTTCTGAAGTGGCTGCTTTTCCTTTCTGTAGGAGAGATGTGGGGGTCTTACCTAGGGCTCAATATTTAATATATAGAGACGTTGACTGACATTTGGATTGTGGAGAGCTAGCAGATTCTCTCGTCACACTCCACACACCATTCACAGGGACCGCAGTGGTCTTCTCTGAAGTCCTTTCTCTGTCTTATTATTTTGCTGACGTGAGTAAGGCTCACTTTCTCTCTTTCTAATGAGGTAGGCCAGATGGAAACTGTTGGTGCAAGGGAATATTCTCTCAGGGAGGCTGGGTGGTCATTAGGAAACTTCATGAGGTAGTGTGCACAATGGTTGTTCAGTGAGTTGGAGTATTTCAGTAGAGAGCATTGAGTGAACTCTAGTGAACTAATCACTGATATTGGCCAGGTCCCTTCCTTAAAGTTCACAGGAAGCATGGGGGGGGTGGTCAGGAAGGGGAGAGCCTGGGCTCTACACACCTAATGCTGATTGGAATGAATAATGACACTTGCCTGAGATAATTTCACCAATTCATTCTCCCTCTGGTGATCTCAGCTAAACTCTTCCAGCATTTAGAGAGCTGCACTGAAGGGTTCCAGTGCGGTGCACCATCTGAAGCTTGCTTTTTCCTAGCCTCTCTCACGGACAGCCTGTGCTTCACTCATACCGAATCCCTGTCTTGCCACTTTCTGATTTTACTGTTTATAGTCCCAGGAAGTTTGTGTGCACTGCTGACTCTGGTTAGAATGTTTTCTCTCTTTCCCTCCCTCTCTCCTTCCCTCCTTTCCTCTCTCCTTCTTTTCTTTATATATATATATATATTTTTTTTTTTTGAAAAAAAAAAGGGGGGGGAGGTGTCTCACTCTATAATCCAGGCTGGCCTAGAACTCATTGCAATCCTCCTGCCTCAGCCTCCTGAATGTGATGATTACAGGTGTGAGTCAGTGGCCTATATTTCTCCTATTTAGTGTTTCTATGTTATCCACATTTGTGTGACAAAAACACTAAATGAGAGATTACTGTCTTAAGAGGTTTCTAGGTGAGTGCTTTGATGTTGCTTATGGCAGGCATGGTCCTGTACAGCTGATGTCCAGAATCTTTTCATTCAACATATCTGAAGTTCTCTCAGCCCCTGAGACTCAGGACATCTCCTTTCCTTCTCCTGTCACTTTCTAGCTCCTGGGTATGCCACTTTATGTGGTACTAGGAATGGAGCCCAGGGCCTTGCTCATGCTAGGCTGGTAGTCTACCAGCTGAGCTATGTACCCCTCCCCCTTTTTGCATTTTTAAGATAAGGTCTCATATAAACCAGTCTGGTCTTGAATTCTTGATTTTTAAATCCCCACTTCCAAGGTACTAGGATTACAGGCATATGCCTCCACGCCAGGCATTTCTAATTATCCCCCTTTTAAGTCACGTGCCTGTCTTCATCAAGTTAATAACATGAAAGGATTGATAGTGCTAATTTTCTTGTTTCAGGCACTGTTGTGTCTTTAAGGTGTTTTTTTTTCCATGCTTGTTTATTGCATCTTGCTTTACTCTTCAGCTTTCCCAGAGGAATTTTACACGTCGCTACCGCCTTCAACCTGTTCCCATGGTTGTGTGCTCTTCCAAAGTTCCCATCATGTGGGCTGCCACAGGAGAGTGTTGTCTCTCCACTGTCCAATTAGCATTCAGTGCTGAAGGCTCCAGAAAGCACCAGACCAGAAAGCTAACCAGACTGGAAAGCTCAGAGCCAGCTTAAGGATCAGTAAGGACAGGCTTGAGCCCTGCTGTGGTGACAGAATGAAGCAAAAAACTTAACAACTAGGCAGGGAGAGGCTTGACTTCCTGGAGGTCATTGGCTACCAGAAGTAGTGGGCAGGCTGTGCATGGTGGGGGACACAGGGATGGAGCAATCCTTCCATGCTTCTACTTGGAAACAATAAATCCTTTTCCTTTGTATTTTACTGATAGACATGAATCGCAGGAGGAGGCAGGGAGGCATTACCCTAAGAGGCCCACTAAAGCCGAGCATAAGAAAGCCTAGTGGTCAGCACTGCTGTTCTCACAGGAATCAGGCATGGACAAATAAGATGGTGCATCACTCCTTGGCCTTTCCAAGTCTACCACAGAATATAAAGACTGTGTAGCTGTTTGCTCAGAACAGAAACATTCCCCAAATAGCCGTGGCTCTCAAGACTCAGGAAGCTAATGAAACAGGAAGTTCAGAAACTGGTGAGATTCACAAGGCTCCTCTCCCAGGTTATAAGACCAGTGAACACTTGCTGGGGATAAGAAACTCTCAGACGAACAGAACTACCTGCTATTTGTATGGGGGGCACTAAGGATGCTTTCGGGAGTTGGTACTGATGCTGCGGTGTGCTTCAGTGATTCAGCAACTCGGGCTCAGTGAGTAACCTCAATAAACTGAGTGGTTCACGGAACTAAAGTGGAGTGGAGTCATTCCTTTGGTCTGTCATTGGCCTCCTGTCTGGGATAAGTAGATGTTTGTTCACACCTTCACAGGAAAAGTCAAACAACACAAGCTGAGAGGAAATAGGTTTGTAATATACATGTCCTAAGTAGAAGTCAGGGGCACACTGCAACTGATGGTCTGAAAGGAGACAGAAAAGGAGTGGGACCTGAGGAAGAAAGCAATAATCCAGAGACAGGGAGGTAAGGGGAGGATAGAGCCAGTGGGTAGGACCGGCCTTGACTGTCACTACTAGCATGCTCAACACATCTTTTTGTGAACTGCTTACTGAGGTAATTCTCACCTGACAGGGTCCTGAAGGTTTTCACCATCAGCCAACCTGACTAACACCCATTAGCAACAGCAGCACTTGGAAAGTGGTCTTCAGTGTAGGAGTTGGAGTCACCTGAGATGGTCGCCATACCAGCTGACTTGAATGTGTTTGCTAGGAGGAATTGCTTATGAGGCAAGAAACACTGGGGAGACACATAAAAGTAAGGCAGAGTAGAGGTGACAACTTCAGGACACATGTGACCTTGTTGTGTCTACAGAGAAAGGGAATGGCTTGGAGGCAGTGGCAAGTTGACAGCGGACACTTACCCAGTAATGTTCTGTGTATTCCAACCTAGAGTACCGTGTGTGTGGGAGAGATAACCAGAAATGCCGTAGCCTGGATTGCTAATTCTGAAGCACCATGAGAAGATTCCTTCCCTCCCCCTTCCCTCTTTCCTTTCTTTTTCTCTTGAGACAGGGTTCTATGTTATAGGCTACCCTGTCCTGAGATCCACTATGTATCATACTCTCCTCAAACTTACTACAATTTTCCTGCCACAACATCTTCTGGAGTGCTGGGATTATAGGCACACACCACCGAGCCTGGCAAGATTGGCTCTAAGTCCTAGGAAATGACAACTGGCTTTAGGTCCTGCTGTCACAGGTAATGACTACAGTTAGAGCTCAGCAGCTCAGCAGGTGAAATAGAGGCAGAAGAGCTCCACCACTCTCCAGCCTGCACCCACCTTCCAGTGCCACCAGCAAAGCCTAATGGAAAAGAAGAGTCCTTGTCTCGGACAAGGACAGTTTGGAGCCCTATGCACTCATGTTGATCACTTCCTTCAGCACAAAGCTGACTTAAAAAACATTGAGGAGACAAGCTGTAGCAGAGTATTTTATGGAAGCTTCTATCCAGGTCAAAGAATAAGCTATCACTTCAGTTCTTTTAATTTGGGGTGGTGACATGAATCATCGAGCAAAAGCACTCACCACGCAAGACTGACAACCTGAGTTCGATTACTGGAACCCCTGGGAAGGAGAGACCTGACTCCTAAAAGTTATTTCTGATTTCCACATGTGTGAGTGGCACTAAATTGTCTGAGAGTCACTTATGCCTTAGGATGTGGTGGTCTCTGGTGTCTTGTTCCATTGTGGAGCCCTATGGCTACACTACTGGGACCCCATGGTGTGGCCTTGTGGGAAGAAGTGTGCCATTGTGGGGCAAGGCTTTGAGGTCCTATGCTCAAGCTCCACCCACTGCAGAAGAGAGTCTGCTCCTGGATGCCTGTAGAAGACAGCCTCCTCCTGGCTGCCTTCAGATCAAGATATAGAACTCTTGTCTTCTCTTGCACCAAGTCTGCCTACACGATGCCATCATGATGATAATCGACTGAACCTCTAAAACTGTAAGCCAGCCCCAAACAAATGCTTGTCTTTATAAGAGTTGCCATGGTCATGGTGTCTTTTCACAGCAATGAAACTCAAACTAGGGCAGAAGTATCTTAGATATTATAGGATTTTGGATTTTATTTAAATATTGTATCTCAGTATATCCTCCTTGTCATTCAGAGCAATGGTGGGAGAAAGAGGAGATTGTCATGTTACTGCTGGATGGGGACAAAAATTCAGATGCTCTTCATGGCCTATAGAAATATCCAGGGCATAAAGAGACTTCTTGGAGCTCTGGTAGTGGTGGGAGTTCAGGATATCCAGATGGCCAATCAAACCACAGGACTACATTGTTATTACCCGGTGGTCACAGAGCTTGGGATATCTATGTAGTCTCCACTGACCACTCTACATAGTCAGGTGATGCCTGAAACTAGAATGAATGTCCACCTTTCATTGGCCCATCCTGAAGCTGTGCCAGCCAGATGTGGTTGTGAAAGAGCAAGGGAGGATGCTGTGTAGAAAAGTGGAAATACAGGCTTTCTGCCTTTGCTTTGCTGGGGCAGGTAAGGCTGAAACAGGTCTATTTGGCTGGACCTGGGCAGTTACTGTCCAAAATTTTTACATTTTCAGGGCTAGGAATATAGTTTACTGATGGCATGCATGCCCTGGGTCTTATTGCTAATGCCACGCACACACAGACACATCTTTTATTTCTACTAGGTTATTGCTTTCCTGGAACTTTGATGAAAGAATAGGCTTTCTTTGTATCTGTATCTGCATCTGCATCTGCATATGCACATGATGCACATACACATGATACAGATGCACATGATGCATATGTACTTGTACATGCATATGTAGTATATGTATATGATGTCTGTATATATGCATATGTATATGTA
>JANHMN010000010.1:57189924-57217487 GCA_030674055.1 Rhabdomys pumilio | reverse complement strand
TGTGTGTGTGTGTGTGTGTGTGTGTGTGTGTGTGTGTGTGTGTGATGCATACATGTGCCTATAGAGACCAGAAGAGGATGACTGATCTCCAGGAGCTGAAGTTACTTGGGGTTGTAAAGTCTCTGGCATGCGTGTTAGGAACCAAGCTCAGTTGCTCTCTCAGAACAAGTGCTCTTAACCACTGAGCCTTCTTTCTAACCCTCTGAGGTTTTGTTTTGTTTATCGACAGGGCAAACTTGAGTTGTGTAAAGCTTCCGTAGATGCTAAAATATTGTATTCTCTGATGTTGAGTGCCAAGTTCTAAATATAAACTGCTGACTTGATTGCATAATTTATTGTTCAAATTACAACCTGCTTTTTGGTGATAGGGCTCTGCTGGTAGCTAACCATGGCAACAGGCAGTACCAGAACTACACTGAGCTAATCAAGGCAAAGTCAGAGTTTTTCTAGAGCTCCAGTTAACTGCTGAACCAGTCAAACTTTCAATATCACTGCCTATATTTATTTGCTTGGTCTACAAGCATCTTGGAAGGTGATGTTAAAATCTCATCACGTACATGAGTTGACCTGTGTTTCCCTCTGATGCTCATTTATTTCACTTTGCTGTCCGGTATTTGTGAGCTCCTTCGACCCTTCCAGTCCTACTCTCTTCACTACAGGAAATCTAGCTCCATTGCTTCCTCAGATGAAGCTGGTGTGTGTTCTCTTCCGGATTCCTACCTTCCTGGTACTAGCTCTTCTGCTTCTGTCCTCCGTACATCAGTGACTACTAGTGAGTCTCTCAATTCTCTCTCTCTCCCCCCCCCTCTCTTTTTATTATTATTATTTTTTTTTGGTTTTTCGAGATAGGGTTTCTCTGTGTCCTAGAACTCATTCTGTAGACCAGGCTGGCTTCAAACTCAGAAATCCACCTGCCTCTGCCTCCCAAGTGCTGGGATTAAAGGATTAAAGATCCAAGTGCGCCACTGCCGCCCTACGAGTCTCTCACTTCTTTATTTCTGCTGCTTTTAATTTTAATCTAATATTTAAACTCCCTTTAGCTATTACAATAATTAAATTTAATGTTTCCATGTGCTTCTTTTCTATTATTTCCAATTTCTTCTTTACATTACTAACGTCTTTGCTTACTAAATACTTTGAAGCTTTAGAAAAACACCTTGGCTCTTGTTCCAATATTTTGGTCACACACACACACACACACACACACACACACACACACACTTCGGCTTGTTGATTTTATTTGAGATTGGTGTAAATCTTATGTGTCTCTTCATCCTGCCTCTGAGCTAAGATTCCACTGGGGATATCAGATAATTTGCTTGGTAATATGCATTTTAACAGTGTTTTTGTTTGCTTTTTTGATTACTGAATTAATGGTCAGAAACGTGAACTGTTTCATACATGTTCTTTGTAATTTAGAGAAATTTGCTTTAAGATCTCTGTAATATTTAACCAACTGTTATGGAGATCGAATTGAAAAGAAGATATACTTTCCAGCCACTGGGATAAGCATTACAGAAGCCTCCATTAGACAAAGCTTATTCATGGCTTGTTCAACTCATCTCTAACAGTTATTTCAATAACTGAGAAAATATATGAAGTGTCCCACTGTGATGTTGAATTTATTAATTCAAACAGTATTTGATTGGCCTGTTTTGAAGACAGGTTACAAGTTGCACACAGATGAGAACTGTTGTATTTCCCAGGAGTCAAAACTTTTCTCACTAGTGAGCTTTTTTTAACCCTCTTTGTTTTCCCTGTTAAGTTGTATACCATGTGACATCAGCTATCTACCAATTAATATCTATACAGTTTATCTTTGCCCCCCATTAGCTTTAAAATTTATGGGTTCTAATATTTTAAGTGTATCTTTTTAAAACAGTACATACTTATCATCCAACAAATGAAAAATTATTTTTAATGAATCAGTGTTATTAATTTCCTCTCTTTGTATGGTGAGGAATTGGCCCATATTGCCAATGTTTTTTTCCTTCGGACTTACATATCCTTTAGACTTCCTTGTTTAATTCCATTTGTCTAGATTGCTTTGGAAGTTGCTTGTTTTTTTTCTTCTTTTTTTTTTTATAAGCTACGTTTATTCATCTGCTTATTTTGGTGTGTGTGAGCTCATGCCCATTATATTAAAATATTAAGAGCACCTATTAAAAATTAAGTCATTATGTAGCATCAAACTGTGCTCTAAATTCACATTTTTATACCCACAGAGTAGTGCCCCTTTCCTTTCTGTTTTGTAAAACAGATAGTTTTTCTTCTTCCTGAAGTACTTTTAGAGTTTTTATTTCCTCTTCTAAACTTAGAGAAGGCTTATTAGTTTCAGTAACCAAACCCGTTGAAGTTCCTTTAGTGAATCTAGACACTAAAGGCAGGAAGATAGTGAGTTCAAGGCCGACCTGAGCTATATAGCAAGACATTTTCTCAAAGAGAGAGAGTAGAACTGGACTCAGGTTTGTCTTGGTGTGCAGGTGTCTAATTGCTCCAGTAGCATCTATTGAAGTAACCGTCCCCCCTTCGTTAGACTCTTAGTTGCAAATCGTTTGCCTCTGTATGGGACAGCCTGTTCTACCTCTTCATTCTGCTCATCTGATCTATCTTCTACCTATCTGTCTTGTCACTAATACCATATTGTATTAATTACTATAGCTTTATATTAAACTTTCAAATAAAATAGTGTGGACCTTCCAAAATTGTCTTAGTTTATTGGGTTCCTATTGCCTTTCTATATAAATTTTAAAATCAGCTTATTAGTTTCTAATTTTATATAATATATATTTCTAATTTAATAAAACGTATGAGTTTTTTTTAAACTGAATCTACAGGTCAGTTTGGGAATAGCTGACATGTAAACCATATGGATCCTCTAATCCTTTAAACTGACTTTAAAAGAATCATTTAGGGGATCATTTGGTGGGATACTTGTCTAGTGTGCACCAAGATCCAAGTTTGATCTCAAGTTCGACATAAAATCAAGCCTGTGGCACATGGCTATAATCCCAGTACTGAGGAGGTTAAGATAGCATGATCAAAGGGTCAAGGATGGGGCTGGAGAGAAGGGGCAGAGGTTAAGGGCATGCACTACACTAGGACCTGCATTCAGTTCCCAGCACCCACACTGGGTGGCTCACAATTGGATGAGTCACCGTGGCCTGTTACTTGAACTCCAGGGGATCTGATGCGTCTGGTCTCTACGGCACCTGCTCTCATGTGAACATACCTCAACACATACACACATGCACATAATTAACAACAATAAGTTAGAAAACAAGTTCAAGATCATTCTCCACTACACAGAGAGTTCAAGTTTAGCCTGAGCTATGTGAAATCTATTTCAAAAAACAATCATTTAAGATTATTAAAGTTAGCATAACCTGCCAAAATATGTGGAAGCACTGATGCTGTGAACCTCAAAAGAGTCAAGGAAATTCCAAGAGAATATAATTTATTTAAGAGATCTGCTAGTCATTTTTTACAAAGGTCATTTTATAATGGAGCTGAGAGACAACTCAGTGGTTATGAACATGTCCTTGCAGAAGACCCAGTCCTCAGCACCCACACTGGACAGTTCATATGTACTTGTAACTCCAGGCCCAGGGGATCTTCTACCCTCTTTTGGACTTCTTCACATATGTATACTTTTCTCTCCCTCTCCCCCTCCCCCTCTACTCCCCCCTTCCCCTCCCCCTCCCCCTCCCCCCTTCTCCCTCCCCTCCCCCTCCCCCTCACCCTCTCCCTCTCCCTCAAAAATAAAATAAATGTTAAAACAAAGAAATTATTAACGATGTATATATTTGTTACCTAGGTTTCTGAAAGCAACAAACAAATAGGAGTCTCAAGTGTTAGGAGGGCCAGAGGCTCAGAGTTAATGAAATATAATACTGCAGTGTTAGGTACCTGGGTTCATGGTGGTACCTGGCAGGCCCATGCCAAGGTGCCCCCGGAGAAATCACAACATGCAATAGACCTGGTATAAAGGAGGTTTATAGAAGGGGAAGGGAAGGGAGTGAGGGCCTGGGGAAGGGGTAGAGGCAGATGGACAGGAGCAGAGCCATGAGGCAGAGAAGGATGAAAAGAAGGGCAGAAAGGAAGTGGGGGAGAGACTGGCTGGGAACATGGGAACAGAGAAGGCGCTGCTGGGGTGGAAGTGTAGTTCTTTTAGATACCACCACCCAGGCCTGGTGCCTTTGCTAGGTCCCTGGGAGGAGTCCAGTAGCCAACACTTGTAGCCAACACTCAGGAACCATCAAAGCTGAGGGAGCAAAGAAAGGTAAGAGGTTGGAGTTTTGAAGGCTTTGCACCTTGGAGGAGGGCTACATAACGTGTTCCATCCAACACTGGTATCTCTAAGACGACAGGAAAGATTTGGGATCTGACCTCTGAAGTTAGGGCCTAGCTCAGTGATTCTCAATCTCCCCAGTGCTGTAACCCTTTAATACACTTCTTCATGTTGTGACCCCCAATCATAAAACTATTTTTGTTGTTACTTTATAATTACAATTTTGCTACTGTTATGAATCATAATGGAAATATCTGATATGACGCATATTTGATATGTGATCCCTGTGAAAAAGTCTTCTAAATTCCCAAAGGGGTTGTGGTCCATACGTCAACTGGCCTAGCTGGTTATAGTGAGCTCTTGAGGGTATGTGATGAGACTTGTCTGGTTAGAGCCAATAATCTAGGCACGGAATCAGCTGCTGTCATGGGAAAGAACTGGGGGTACCCAAGTAAGGAAGCATTGCTAAAGGAGTGCTCTTAGGAAGAGGAAGGAAGCAGGAAGCCACAGAAGATAGTCCTTCTCTGTCTCTATCCATTCTATTCTTAGTACCTTCTATTTATTGACAGGACCTACCTGGTAGCCTGCTGGCAACTTAGAAATAAAGTGTGGAGAAAGTCAGTCACGATATCACAAAGCAAAGTGTACATGACTTAACTTAATAGCTGGAATACACAGAGAGCCAAGAAAAGCAGGTACGAGGATATTTATAGCATAAAACATATGATTTCGCAGCACTTGAAATGCTGACATCAGTATTAAATAAATGCAAGTCTTATATAACCACCTCAAAATAGAAACAACTCAAAGTAGACAACACAGATGAGAAAATGAAAGGTTCAATTCAGCAAACGTAGAACAGCATGCAGATCACGAAAGGTAATGTGGCAGAAACACAATCCTGCTGGGCATGTGGTGCTTGTAGACAGTCAAATTAGATTTCACAAACACCGTTTTCTCCCCACATGTTCTTACTCAAAGTATCCATTTCTTTAAAAGCAATTATCACCAAAAAAGGCTGGGAAACAGCTCAGTGATACTGTGTTTGCCCAGCATGCACAAAGCCTTTCATCCAACCCCCAGTGTTAACAGAAGGGTACCATCAGAGCTAGACATGATGCTGTGTACCTGTAATCTCAGCACACGGAAACTGAGGTAGATGGGTTAGTTTAAATTTGAGGCCAGCCTGGACTACATAGTATCAGGCTAGATTGGCTACTCAGCAAAATCCTGCTCACTACTCAAAAGAAAACCTTCATGAAGTTGGGAGAGGATAGGGTTAGATATAGGAGGAGTTGGGGGAAAAGTGAGAGGGTGTGTGTATATGACCAGAATACAGTGTATATATGTATTCAATTTTCAAAAGCAATAACAAAAATATTATCCCGAGAAACTCATGGATATATAAAGAAAAGTATAAAATTTTCATAGTATTTTGGCAGCAAATTCTCAAACCTTTTAAGGCTTATATAAGCCATTTGGTTCACTTAGATATTTCTGTATTCTTTGAAATAAGATCTATCTATTCTTTGAGAATTTTATGCATGTATACAATTCATTTTGATTATATGCACATCTTTGTCCCCCAATTTCATTCCTTGTCTTCCTTCGTAACCCATTGTATCTATTCAGTGCTGTCTGCATGTGCATGGGTCACCTATTAGAGCGTGAACAACTTACCAGAGACCCCACTTCTGTAGAGAACCAATTCTTCCTCCCCCAGTAGCCACCAACTGTCAGTGGCTCCTCAGCTCCAGGACAGGTCCTTCATGGCTTCTTCTCCTTCTGTGTTGGAGTGTTGACTGGTTTAATCTGTGCAAGGAGCCACAGTTGTATGTTCATGGACCAGGGGCTCACAGAGAGTGAAGTGACAGCCAGGAAGCCTATATGTGTCTGAGGTAGGTCTTCTGCATGTATGTTATGGTCGTGTAGCTTAGTGTTCATATGGGACTCTTAACAGTGAGAGTGAGTGTGTCTCTGACTCTTGTCTGCTTTTGGGACCTTTTCCTTCCTCCTGGATTACCACATACAGCCTTGATATGAGGGCACGTGCCTAGTCTTATTGTAACTTGTTACATGAGTTTGGTTGATACTCCTGGGAGGTCTGCTCATTTTTGAAGGGAAATGGAAGCGGGATGTATCTGGGGGAGAGAGGAGGAGTAGGAGAGCACCTGGGAGAAGAGGAGGGAGGAAAACTGTGGTTGGGATGTGATCTACAAGAGAAAAGAATAAATTAAAAAATTAAGCAGAAGAACTAGATTCAAGTTTTTCATGTACTGGTAGGTGTTTGAAAACATCTTTTATTAATTTGTTGGTGTGTGTGTGTGTGTGTGTGTGTGTGTATGTGTGTGAAGGCTGCATGTATGTATGTGTGTGTGCTACAGCACTTGTGTGGAGGGTAGAGGTCAACTTTCAGGATTCAGTTCTCATCTTTCATCCTGTTGAAGTAGGGTCTGTGTCTCTTGTTTCGGCTCTCGTGCTTTAGGCTCTAGGCTGGCTGGCCATGAATTTCCAGGCAGTTCTTCTGTTTCTGCTTCCCACCTCTCTGGAGGAGTACGACGCTGCATGTGATTCTTTATGTGGGTTCTGGGAACAGAACTCAAGATGACAGGTTTGTGTGGTTAGGCCTTTTAATGGCTGAATTACATTCCAGGCCCTGAAAACCTCTTTTAGAATGGTAACCATGCTCTGTTGCTTTTAAAGATGTTCTTGAGAGACTTAAGCCTTAATATTTTACATAAACCACAGCTCGAAACAGAGTCTACTCAGCTTTTAATTTAGTACACACACACACACACACACACACACACACACACACACACACTTTACTTTTTTATTTTTTGAGACAGGGTCTTGTAGCCCTGGCTGTCCTGGAACTCAGTGTGTAGACCTGGCTGACTTTGAACTCAGAGATCTGCCTTCAAGTTCTGGGGCTCAGGGTATGTATCCCCACACTCTATATACTTGCATTTCTAGAATTTCTTCTTAGATCTTTTTCAAACATTCTTGATCACTTTTATGGATGAGGGTGTAATTTGTTTTCTTTTTTTGTTAAACGTATGTTAGATATGCTTACAAGTAAAATGGGTTTTCATAGTTGTCTGTACTTACAGAATAAGTAAGCATCATGCCGAATATTGCCATAACTTCTTCAGGAATTCCTCTTGTTACCCTTATGGTTAACTTTCCCTTTCTTCCTTAGATATTCTGATTTTTATTGAGTTAGTTTTATTGATGTTAGTTTTGTCTTTTGGAGCTTTGTATAATGAATAGGACCAATCAGTATGTGTGGTCATCTTGTTTTTAAGATTGTAATTCGTTCCTTGAATTTAGTTATTTTTCATTCTGAACACCAATTTCACTGAATGAACTGGACAGTTTGTGTGTCCTCCTGCTTCTAGGCCGTGGCCACCCTAAGTGCAGCAGCCACGAATGTTCTTAGCCAAGGCTTTCTGCGGTCACTGTTTGTTCATCTTTACTTGGTTTTTAGTCTGAATCCATCATTTTATCATCAGCACCGTCTGGGAACCAGTCTTTGCGCCTTTGTTCGACTTCTCCTGGTGGCTTGTTTTCTTATGTTTGGTCATTTTTTATTTGATTATTTTTTTGCTCGCTGTGGGAATCCTGAGGGGCCTGAATGTTTTCCTGTTTGTGTCTGCAAGGTACCCAGTGTGCTTCTAACTGAGAAGCACTTAAGATTAATTTTTCCCTGGGGGGTTTCATGAACAGAGAGAGTATATTTTCAGACCCCTCCTGTGAGAGGGAAGGTTTGTGGTGATAGATTTTGAGGTAACTTGTATTTTTTAAAATTATTTTGAGATGAGTCTATAATGTGTTAGATAATAATGATGTTCTCAAACCAAATGTGTTTTACCTGATTCTCCTCACATCTCCTTTATCCCTCTCCTCTAGGATCTTTCTACCAAGTTTTCTTTCTCCTTTTTGTCACATGTATCCTTTTGCATGCTTGCTTGTGTGCAGCACACACACACACACACACACACACACACACACACACACACACGTGCACACACCGCCCTCACCCCAAGCTTCCTTGTTTTCCCCCTTCACTTGGGTTCCTTTCTAGTTTTTAGGCTTTGCCCACGTAACTCACTTATATCCATGCATATAAAGATTGCAAGCTAGGATCTGAATATGAGAGAGAACATACGGGGTGTGTTAGTCAGGGTTTCTATTCCTGCACAAACATCATGACCAAGAAGCAAGTTGGGGAGGAAAGGGTTTATTCAGCTTACACTTCCACATTGCTGTTCATCACCAAAGGAAGTCAGGACTGGAACTCAAGGTAGGTCAGGAAACAGGAGCTGATGCAGAGGCCATGGAGGGATGTTACTGATTTGCTTCCCCTGGCTTGCTCAGCTCGCTTTCTTATAGAACCCAAGACTACCAGCCTAGGGATAGCACCACCCACAGTGGGCTCTCCCACCCTTGATCACTAATTGAGAAAATGCCTTACAGCTGGATCTCATGGATGCATTTCCTCAAGGGAGGCTCCTTTCTCTGTGATAACTCCAGCTTGTGTCAAGTTGACACACAAATCCAGCCAGTACATGGATTTGTTGCTTTTCTAGTTTGATTCACTTAATAGATGGTTTCAAGCTCTACCCATTTCCTACAAATATCATAATTTGCTGGATTATGACAAATAATTAAAATGATTCCATGTTATTTCTGGAGGCTCATAACCTTCCAGGTCAGCTCCAGTGATGATCTTTGCCTGCTCAGGGATAACCCTTTCCCAAGGGTATAGTTTGTCATGAATCCTGGATTCCCACCTTTTCCTTAGCATCCTTCTAAGCTTGGGCCAGAGCCCCCAGAACAGTCCAAAGCTCTCTCAACCGTCACTCTCCAGTTATCTATCTTAGCGTGCATGAATTCTCTTGGATTATTGAGTTCAGGTTTGCATTAAAGGTTCAGAGAGCTGAGAGTGAGGCATACCTGTAATCCCAGCATTTAGGAGGCAGAGGCTAAGCTGGGCTACATAGGGAAGACACTATCCAAGAACAAGGTTTCTGATATCTTTCTTGTTCTAGTAGATAACTATAGCAGGGGTTTCTCTCCCTCAATGCCTGGCAGTATCTGGCCACATTTTTGCCAGAGTTGAAAGTCTGTTACATACTTTGTCACAGGCTCTCCTTAGCCTTCTGGATAGGCTACATCTGTTTCATGCTTGCCTCTTCCTCTCTCTGGAGAGTGAGCAGAAAGCCTCCTTACTCATCATCTGGTTCTGCAGTATGTGTTTTAGTATTTGCTTTCCTTGGGCTATCTGTGATGAGAAGAGGCAGGGAAATTTGTTCCTAACTTTGTCAACTTCTAGTTCTGGTGTCAAGATTTTTCTGGCATGCTTCCCATTTCCCCTGCATTTGAATGGATGAACATGAGTTCTGGGTGGGTTTTCCTTGCTGAGCTAATACATGTCTGACTTCCGTAGAACCAGGAGCTAGCCAAGAGCTGGACATGTGCTTGCCATGCCTTGCCTCTTCCTTTGACTTGGCTCATCAGCCAGGTATTGAGGTGTTGGCTGTAATTTCACTGAGAATGATTTTCTGTCCTTTGGGAAGGAAGTTGTGTGGAATTGTCTGTACTTCTCTCTCAGTCCAGGTGGCCTAGTGATGGATAGTACTCACTGAGCTACTCAGAACTGCTGCCTTATGAAGGTGTGGGAAAGATGTACTCCTGCTGCATGCTGGCCTGCCCATTCCAGTCTTGCCCTGCACCATGTTTGTTGTCTCCTTGGATATAATAAGTACTTCTTTGTCCACGACTCTATTGTCTATGCCTGGTATGAAGTAAGCACTTGAGTCTTTTTGACTGAATGGCTTTGGGATGTCTTAGAGCCCAAGTCATAGTTCATGTTCATCTAAGGCTCCAGATGTGTGAACTTTGGATGCTGCACCGAATCTCCAAGGTCCTAGGTAAGTCCTAATGACACACTGCTACAAAGTGAACACTTCACCTGGATCCAGGCTTTCTGGATGAATTCTGTCACCATTTTGTATCCCTCCCTGTTTTCTGTTTATAAAATGAAGCTGTGACAGCTGGCTCCACCTCCCTTGTAAGGATGTGCCAGGTCATACAGAGCCTTACAATGCCAAGACATCTTTTTACAGATCTCATCATTCAAAAGGCAGGATGGTTGGTGCTACACAGGATTCGCGGGCGTTCATTCATGGTCGCCAATTCCTGCTTTTAGCCTGACTTGTTCTTCAAAACTGAAGCTGGTAGCCAAAGATGAGATGATGTTGAGAGTCTGCAGTGATCTTTGTGGCCACGAGGTGGCACCCTCAGCCTTAAAATGGTAGATTATTACTTCCCTGCTAATCACGGTTCTCTGCAGAGAGCCTGGTTCCCAGTGCCTGTTCAAAAACCTGGTGTGGATACTGGAGGCTATCACAACCAGCCATCTTGGCCCTCGTTTCCCGGTACAAGGTGCTCACGCAATTCTAATTTATTTTAAATTTCACCTAACCAGTGCATGACTAGAAATGGCCAAGAGTGTTCATGAATTCAATTTCAGAACTCAAAGCCAGCAAATTTAGAATTGGTCATGGTAAGCCCTCTACCACTCACATCCCTCATTTTTTTTTTTTGCTACTAAAAAAAATGTGTTTTTTTAAAAAACCACTGCTTCAGGGTAACCTAGTTATTGTAATAGCAAGACCAAGTAGAAGAGACCTCAAACCTCACCAGAATCTCCCGTCAGACGAGAGTCTGTCTCAGGCTTCTTCCCATCCTTCTGGACCTTTCTTAGGACATTTTCCTTGCTGATTGCTCTCTTCTTTTAAAACACTGTCCTCGGTTATTGTTCTCTGTTTTCCTCATGCTGTGCATGTTAGTTTCTTGGTCCTTCATGGCCTCTCTTTACACCATCTCACCATGTCTCCAAACAACCGCCATAGCTTCTGTTCTTCTACCTTGTACAATATTCTTACCTTGTAGTAATATAGAAATCTACACCTTAGTCCCAGAGGTCCGTGTATTGCCCTTTCCTCTGCTTTGGAGGATATTGCTTTGAAAGCAGCTCAGGTATTTACACGTAAATACATTAAAATGTATTCACCTCAGGTGCCTTGTTCCATCTGTTTTGTTCATTGGGTATTGTTGTATAACTACCACCTTAAGATATTTATTTCATGTCATGGTTAATCTTGGTTGTCAATTTGACTGGGCTTGGGTATACTTAAAAACTGGATAAAGAAAACTCTGTCTGTGTCAGTGAGAGTTTTCCAGAAAAGATTGGCCTGTGGTATCGCAAATCAAGTGAAGAAGCCCTGCCCTTAGTTAGAACAGCTGGGTGGGGTATAGTGGCCACACAGATGGAGAGAGAACAACCAATGGGAAAGCGCACACAGAATGCTTCACCTGACCTGAGTGTGCACAGTGTTTGCTGTCATCTCTGTCAGTGGATGACATACTCCAGCTTCTTAGACATTTAAATGTGGAATTACACATGCCCCTCTCCAGGGACAGCCTCGGACTGGTGCTAAATCATTGGTTTTTCTGTTTTGGGGATTCTATCTTCATCTGATGTCCTGGCTCATCAACTCCCAGTTGGCCAATGTGGTGGCTAGTTTTATGTCAACTTGACACACAGACTAGAGTTATCTGAAAAATGGGACTACATAATTTCCAGCTATAAGGCATTTTCTTAATTAGTGATTGACGGGGGAGGACACAGCCCATTGTGGATGGTGCCATCCCTGAGCTGGTGGTCTTGGGTTCTACAAGAAAGCAAGCTGAGCAAGCCAGTAAGCAGCATCTGTTTATGGCCTCTGCGTTAGCTCCTGCCTACTGGTTCCTACCCTGTTTGAATTCCTGTTTGGACTTCTTCCATGACGAACACTAATTTGAAAGCATAAGCCAAATAAATGTTTTCCTCCTCAACTTGCTTTTTGGCCACAGTGCTGCATCACAGCCAAAGAATTCCTAACTACAGCCACTGTGGCATTGTCAGTATTCTAGCTATTTAAGCAAATTTAATAAACCTACTCTTATAATTATATACCCGGACGACTACAGCAGTCATAGAACAATTCTCTCTGGCTCCATGTTCTCCCATCTTAGCATTTCTTTTGCTCCTTTGCCTGGTCCTCAGCTGCATGGATCTGATTTCTGTTGCTATGTTGTTTTGCCTTTTCTGTAATTTTGTGAAATGGACCTTATGACATTTATATCTCTTGTGCTTGATTTCCTTTCCTTGGCCCAATTAACACCTTTGACACCTTCCCAAAACCATAATTTTTCATTTTTAGGCTGCCTCTGTGCTAGTGATAGTGTCTCTCCATTCATTCTGGTTCCCAAGTCAGTAAGCTGGCTGCTGCCCTGCTGGCACCACCTCCTCCCTTCTGCTCTGCCCCTCCCCCATGTGTGGGAATCAGAAGGTCCTCCAGCCTCCTTCTTTTCCATATCTGCTCTATCTCCACCTCAAGCTCACATGTAACTGAGGCTTTCTTTGCTTCTTGCTGGTCCTAACTGGGGTCCAGGCAAGACTTCTTCAGCCTTCCTCGCATAGCCACCAGTGTGACCTAAACTGCAAATCTGATTCTTTAGGTCCGGTGTTTTCCCATAGGCTTCTTGGTTAGCACATGACACCTCACGCTTACATTTATTTCTGCCTAAATCTCTGTATCCTGTTTTCAAGACTATTCTCAATGTGCTTGCCCTCAGCTATTGCCTGTGACTTTTTCCTCAAGGACTGAGCTCACTCTCCCTCCATTTTGCTGTTTTCTCTACCTGTGGTCTCTCTCATCCTCCATCATCTGGTTGACTCTTCTCTTTCTGTAAGAGCAAGTCTGGTGATTGTGCTCTGCAATGCTTTCCTTGGTCATAACTTCAGACTGGGTTAGGTCTTCTTTGGAATATAGCATTCCTCATCTTCCATTTCCAGTGGAGTCAGTCTGTTTCAAGATACTAATCTGTCTTTTCTACTGGACTTTAAAGTCCTTGAGGAGTTTCCATCTTGAACTTATCTTCTTGTTCCTTGGTTAGGGCCAGGCACACAGGAAACGCACCATTGTCAATATTGATTGTCAACTTGATTGGACTGAAATACCTAGTAGATTAGTAAAGAAAGCTCTTTGGGTATTTTGGGAGGCAATTAGATCATAAGGGCTCTGACATAATAATTGACTTAATCTATTGGTTGGCTTAAAATTTGAATAGACGGTTAGAGGGGGTGGTAGAGATATGGAATGTAGGGCCAAGTTGGAGGAATTAGGTTCCCCAGAGACATGGGGTTTGCAGCTTCATCGTGCCCTGACCTCTTCCCATACGGCCTTTGTTCTGTTTTCCAGCCACCACAAGGTGAAGAACTTCTCTGTCACGTGTTCCTGCCGCCATGATATCCCTTAGCACATGGAAATCATGACTCAAACAACCCCTTCCTTCCTTTATATTTTGTCATGGTAACACAGAATCCAATATAAGCTGTCAAGGAATGCTCCATTAATTGATGGAGGTCCAGATGAAGGTCAGAAAGACCTGGCATAGAAAAGAAATGTTCCATTTCGACTTCAGTTGTAGGGAAAAGAGAGGAAGAATTAGGATGGGAGCCTTGCAGAGCCTATGAAGGGGATGTGCTGTACAGGAAGTCAAGTTCCAGTGTCTACATTCAGCCTCAAGAGTGAAAATATCCGGCTGAGCTGCAGGGAGGAAGGCTGCTGAGTGTATGTGTGTAGAGTGTGGAAGTGTGTGTGCACTTGTGTCTGTGGAGTGAGAAAGTATGTGTGTAGGTCAGAGGACAACCTTAGATGTCCATCCTTGCCTGCCTTTCTTCCTTCCTTTCTTCCTTCCTCCTTCCCTCTTTCTTTCTTTCTTTCTTTCTTTCTTTCTTTCTTTCTTTCTTTCTTTCTCTCTTTCTTTCAGACAGGTTGCTCAATGGACTGGAGCCCTTCTTGTAAATTAGATTGGCTGGTCAGCAAGCCTAGGAGATCAGCCTGTATCTATCTCCCTTGTGTTGAAGTAACAAATGTTTACCATCATGCCTAGCGTTCACTTTTGTTTTGTGGGCTGAGAGAAAGCTAGGGGAAAGACATCCTAGATGATGGGAAACAGCAGACTTGAGAGGAGTACATGTTATCAGATTTCTGTAGGGAAGAGGTGTGGGTTTCTGTGGCTCAAATGGGGCTGTTTCACAGCAGACAGTGGGACAGACTGTGCCTGTTGTTTCTCACTTTGAACACTGCACTTGTCACAGTAATTTCTCAGGATCTTCCTACCCTCCCCCATTTCCAACCAGAGAAGGAGGTAGATCCCATGGACCTCATTTGACAAGTGTGCCCCTGAGGCTTTGAGGAGAAGTGGCACTCCTGCCCTAGGGCTGGATCTTCCTGTTTCAGTGTCTGTCTTTAAAGTGAGTTAACCGCATCAGGTGTGTGTAGAGATGACATGCATGAGAAGGCCTGTGGCTCTTTGCAGATTCTACAATGAGACAAGAGAGACCCAAGAAAGAACATCCAGAGGCGGAAGCTATTGTTGGATGGAGAGCAATCTCTGAGTCAATGAAATGTTAGAACAATTTAATATTAGATTAACAGGAGAACTGTGAGTTCCCCAAAGTCTTAATGTCCTCCAGTAGCACAGCTGGGGCAGCTGGCCAAGGAAACTTGATTAGCTGGAGGTTTTGGGGAGGCAGCATTTCCTGTGGTAGGCGTTGTTTTTTTTTTTTTTATTAATGAGAAAACAAATAATCCTCAAAAGGTATAACCATGAAAAGAAGGTTTCCCCCCCCAACCCCCAGCTTCTCTTTAATAGATGTTCTTGTGTCAAATGATACTGCATTTTCTGGCTGTCCTGGAACTTGTTCTGTAGAGTAGGCTGGCCTCAAACTCATAGATCTGCCTGCTTCTGCTTCCCAAGTGCTAGGATTAAAGGTGTGCACCACCACCGCCTGCTATGATGCTGAGTCGTAACTTCGTACTGTCAGTCTTTGTTTTGAGTGGGAGATTAGCATTTTCCTCTGTACAATCTAAAGGTGGAGGCACAGGCTGACTGGCTTTAGAACTTGATGCACCATTTCCCAGCTGTAGGAACCAAGCCATTTATACAATGGTCCCGTGCTTTAGATCTGCTCATCTAAGACTTACATAGTATTTATTGACGTAACCAATAGAAAGTACTTAGCATATCACTGATAATAATAATAATGTAGTAATTATGCTTTATATTTGCAGGTAGTTGGATTTAGGTTTTTTTTTTTTTTTGGAAAATTTTTTTTGTTTTATTCTTTTAACAGTACGGTGACATAGGCAGTGTAAAGATTACTGTTGCTTTTTTTCCCCCCACCAAGACAGGGTTTCTCTGTGTGATAGCTCTAGATGTCCTGGACTCGATTTGCGCACCAGGCTACCCTTGAACTCTCAGAGATCTGCCTGCTTCTGCCTCTGGATTGCTGGGATTAAAGGTATGTGCCATTGTGCCCAGCCTAATTTATTCTTATTTTAAGTGTATGGGTGTTTTGATTGCATGTTAAATCTGTTTACTGTTGGGAGTTGACTTTTAACAGAAAGCGGCTAGAAAGCAGCTATCCATGCCTGTAAGGCTTATGTCATATCCACGTGCCTACAAGGCATGTGGCAAAAGTGTATAGATACCCTAGATTTCCCTTCAATAAATGAGACTTGACCAGAACCTCTGTCTTGTCTCCATTCTTTGCGTCTCTTCCCCTTATCCCCACTCTCTCTCCCTCTAGACCCTGAACCGAAGACTGGAGCGGCAGTTTGGGCCGGTATTGGTGGCACAGGCTGGTAAAGTTCGCTGAAGGAGGCAGTTTGGGCCAGCAGTGGTGGCGCACGCCTATAATCCCAGCACTTGGGAGGCCAAGCCAGGCAGAGGGGAGCAGGCCGCAACAGTTTACCACAAGTTAGCAGTGTCCTGGGAGGCCAGAAGAGGATGTTGGAGCCGCTGTAACTAGCATTACAGATTGCTGTCAGCTGCAATGTGGGTGCTAGGAACCAAATCCCTCTTAACCCCTGAGCCATCCCTCCAGGTTCACTGTTTTTTGGATAAGAAAAGAAAGTACAGCTATGAAAGGTCAGGAGGCATCAGCATCTTCCAGCTTCTTGTTTAGGCTGATTTTACCAGCCATTTACACGAGCAGTAGAATTAGCAGTTAGTGTTAGGGATTTAAAGGGTAGGTATTTTGGGAGAGGTTCTTAGCCACTTCCTTCTGGACCTCCAGCTGTCGGGGTGGCAATCTTTGCGTTCTCAGCATTGAGGAGAAGAACAGGCAGAACAGGGCTCTATTGGCTAGTGTTGCACGATGAATCCTACTCATTGGGTTTGGAGACAAAGCCTTTCTTCCATTAATTTATTCTTGAGATTTTCTTGGATAGGCTTTAGTTTAAAGTTTCAGCTGATTTGAGAGGAAGTCAATTTTCATGTTCTAAGTATTTGTTGAGTACTCATAGTGAGTCAGGAAATGTGCAAAGGTACATGTAGGAGGAAATAGGGTGGGAGGAGTAAGGAGAGGAAGAGGAAAAGGAAGAGGAGGAGCTAGAGAGGGCAGAGATGTAGGAGGATGAGGAGCACGCAGGTATGGAGAGCAGTTTCAGGCAACAACTTTTATTTAGGTCAGTTAATTGGGAAACAACTCTCTTTGTATGGGCATATTGTTATTGAGCATTACCAAATATATAAAGCCTTTGATTAATCTTTAAGCATTAGAGTCTCATTTTCTTACTGGGCCCGCATGGATGGTGGGATGGTCTGGGCACTGCCCAGCTTTTTGGAGACAGCATGGAAGATTGGCAGAGTCATCTCCCACGCTGGCCTCTCATGGGTGGCAGGGCTGGTGTTTCTGGTTGGCCGTTTCTAACTGTGGTGCGCATGTGGCCTCTGGCCACGGAACATGGCAGCTGAGCTAGGCGCAGCTAAGCAGGCTTAGATAGTCGACTTGACCAGCTGCCATTTTAAATAATTAATGCAACAGGTACATACTTCTTATCTTTTAATCTGTATTACAATCCAAGGCATTGTGGGATATTGTCTCCATTTTACAAAAAAAAAAAAAAAGAAGAAGAAGAAACAGAAGCTCAGAGGTGTTGATGTGATGTACCCAAGTTTCTCAAGTCATGCAAGGAATTCTAGTCAATCTCTCTCTTGGATAATATATGGTTCAAATCACACATTTGTAAACTGATCCAGTAACACAGAGAAAAGATAATGTGTCGGGAACAAGCTGGTCTTATGTAGGAAATCAAAGAGTGTTTGCCATTAAATATTTGACAAATGCAATTTGTCAAATTAGCAATGGAGAAAAATCACATGAACGATTTGGTAGATAGCATAAAACATTTGATAAAACTCACCTTCTATTAGTGATTTCAAAACTTTCTTGGTTAAACAGCAATAAAAGGGAATTTCCTTATCCTGAAGCTCGTTTATTAAAAGAGCAATAACAGTGGTGCGGTTTTGTAGGTTTTCTTGACAAGATCAGGAAGGAGATAATGATCTTCTTCCCCGGCCATTTATCTCGGACAGTGTAGCTGAAGTTTCAGCCAGGGAATTAGCTGCAGACGAAACTACGGCAAAGGAGTTGAAGGAAGAAATAACCTCCATTCTTGGCAGGTCATGTGTTTATGTATCTAGAAAGTACAGAGATTATGCAGGTATAGGATCTTAACGAGCAAGCTAATTTGGCCAGGTCATTGGCCCTGTGGTCACTTGTCAATATTCACAATTAATCAGGAGGCGGACTTTTAAAACTATACTATTTCTAAAGTTGCTTTAAATATTAATAATCAATAATAGGTTTAAAGAAAGTCAGGTAAAACCTCTTCATAGGCCCCCATTTTGTTCATTGTCTTCTGATCAGTATGGTGTGCTTGAGAGGTGTCTGTCTAGTTCTTATGTATTACTAACAAGACTTCTGTCCTTTTACAAGATAGGGAGAGGTGTCACATGGGCACTTGAAGGTGGGATGCTTAGCTTATTTTGTCCCTTCCAGTTTTCAGTTTATGTCCCCATGCCAGTCACTACAGCAACCACATCCCTCTATATTCAGAGCTCTTCTGTCATTTAGAGTACAATTTAGTTTGCTTCTTGATGGCAACCTTCTTTTCCTACTTAGTTTTCATCTTCCTCTCCATTACTGTCAGCTGTCACTTCCACCTTCCAAGGTCTTACTGATGGATGTCCTTTGTCTGCTGTCATCGCTTCTTTATCCTGAAGCATTCATTTTTTTTTTAAATTGTCTTACCATCATTTTATTATGGTTGCAGAAAGAAGGAGGAAAAAAAATGAATTTATGAGTTTAATCTACCATTCCTAGCTACAAGTTCTACACAGAATTATGAAGAGCAAAGCAACCAGGCAGTGTTCATTGTGAGAGTCCCCTGCAGGCTGCCTAATCCTGCTCTTCAACCTGCCTAACTTCACTGAGTTCTGCTAAGAGATTCCTTTTGCAGGCATTTGAGTTTGCTCCGATACCAGCCATCCCTGGGGCTCAACTCAGCCTTAAAACCTATCTTTGCACTGTTTCCTCTAAGTATCCATGCCTGAAAGATTTGAGTTTGATTGACAAGGAGACTGAAAGTCTAAACCTCCACCCCCAACTTCATTCACGAGATTGCCTTTGGGGGCTTGGATGAGCACAGACTAGTTTGAACAATGCCATTAATTAAAGCATATTCTAAATGATTGGATAATCCCTAGGTAGCTTAGTTTTAAGGAGAGAGAAATGAGAGAAACAAAAATAGATGCAGAGGTGTCACTAGGAAATGCTTCTTTCTCATCCACACTTAGGCACCTAACAGAAAAGGTTGTCCTAACTTGTGAATAAATGAGTGGCTCTCCTCACTTCTTCCATCATTGCCTTCTATCCCCATGAACCCACAGTGACCATAACTGTGAGACTGTGGGGTAAATACAATGAATGACCAACAGTGGGATGCCTGTGCTCACATCATGTGCTCAATCCTTGTTGTGGGATCTCAGGACAGTTCCTCTGCTTTTCTGTGCTTAGTTTCAGATACCTGACTTCATTTGGAGGATAACCCAGCACAGAATTTCCTGCATGATGAATCATGAGCACATGAGCTCATGTTCCCACCCCCATTTGATAGTTAGGTAACCATGTTATGACCAATTGACCCTTTCCACCTGTGCTCCTAAGAGACCCTATGTACCCTACCCCTGGAACAACAATGTAGAGATGTCTTACTGAAGTGTCTTCTCCAAAATTATTCTGTCATACTCATGGCTGTCCAAACTCTTCTTGTTGCTTCTGCTCCCTCTGCCCTTTGGACCAGTAGCCAATGACCCATGAGGAAAAGGGAGACCTATAGACCCTTCAGTGAAGAACATTTGTAGGCTGGATTTCCCGTATAGTCAACACATAATTATAGCACTCATCTTGGCAGTGTTTGGCTATCATGGACCAACCATCAGATGCAGAACCCACTCACATTAGACTTTAATGACTATCATAGAAATTAAAATAGAACATCTTACAAGAACTTCGAATTCCTAAGGATGTATTTATACACCCACTTGAGAATAGTTAAAATAGTTACCTCTGTTAAAGAAGGGCATGAACTCCTATGCTGAGTAAACTAATAGCTGGTTTTGGGATGAATGGTGAATCTCTGGTCTGAGGTGGGTCAACTTCAACAAGATCATGTTCTTGTAGCACATGCCGATCCCACAGCAAACTGCTTGGAGGATTGGGAAGATGTCATAGGGTTGCAGATTGTTCCTGGATAATCTATGTGCAGTCAAGAGCATACTGAATCAGGAGACCTGCATTTGGGTCCCATGAAAGTTTACTGTAAGTTTCACTGGCAAACTGGAAGGTGATCTGCTTTCCCAGTGTGGTTTTCTGGTAAATAGAATGTTTCTACTCTACTCTGTTACTTCTCTAGCCACCAGCCTCAGTGGCATAAACAACTCACGGTGCCACATTGAACTATTTCTGTTTCAACATATGGAGCTGAGTTCATGAGCTTGTGACTTCTAACGGCACCCAACTCAGAGAGCCACTGAATTCCAGGAGAATAGGAAAGAGCCAGTGTTTCTCAATAGGATGGTTTCAGGAGACCTCTAACCTGTGTCATTGCCTTCACCTGTCACTTTCTTCAATCTTTCCCCTCCAGAATATTGTAGTTGCCTCATGCTGGGTTCCCTACCAGCAGCCTCTAAAGGAAGGCTTGGAAGTGCTTACACAGGGATTTATTCAAAGAATGCCCTTCTGAGAAATGGAGCCAGAAACACAAGTTGGTGGTTAGGGTGGGGATGGAGTGGAGGTGTCAGGAAGGAAAGCAAAAGTGTCATCTTAGCTGGTGTTCACCCTTTCCTGGGTGCCGTAGAATGACCGGGGAAGAAACAGTGTGTCACAGAAAGCTCCTTCCTGAAGCAAAGGACTAGTACTTTCTTGTTGTCACACCCAGTCAGTGGCTAGAGGCTGCCCAAGGTAATGGAGTAGTGGCAAAAGCAATTCTTCACAGGAAGGACAACTGTTTTAGTAGCCAGTGCTTTCTGGACTGGGAGATGGATGCTCACTCTAGAAATGAGCATGCTGGCTGGATACCAGATATGCTTATTACACTATGCAAACCTGAAGTGCAAGTTTGACACTGGCAGCTGGTAAATGACTTGCCTAGCAGCACATGGCTAGAGCATTGGGATTATAGCCTGCAAGCCTTCAAGTTTGACCTAGCTGTGTGGTGTTTGATTTGCCCAAGGCCATAAAGCCATAAATATGTAGAGTTAGGTTCTTTTTTGTAAACTAGCTTTCCTTCCTTCCTTCCTTCCTTCCTTCCTTCCTTCCTTCCTCCCTCCCTTCCTTCCTTTTGACAGTGGAGCAAACAAAACAACATCCATACAAAAGCAAAGCAAAGCAAAACAAAACAACAACAACAAAAAAAGAGGGAAACCCCTAAAACTTCAGTGTTTTCCATGATTCAGAAAGCCATGCTGGAGATGTTGCTTTCAGGCCCAGAGAAGGACAAATGTGAAGAGGGCCTCAGAGAGAGACTCAGTAGAACACAGACTTTTGAGAATGGTAGACTCAAATATTAAAAATCTTCTCTGAGTTGTGAATGGGCATGGCAGTGGGGTCTCTAGAACCTGACATTCAGGCAGGAAGCAGAGCGATTATAAAACAGGGTAGCAAGGACTCATACATTATCCTATACCGTGGACCAACATCACTGATGCCTAGTGTCTATTAAAAGCAGTATGATTCGTGATATGCTCTCATCTTGATCAGGGTAGGCTCAGGACTGGATAGGAGGGTGACTGGGTCCTCAGTTGAATAGGGTTTGGTGAGAAAAGGCTTACAGGAACTATGCTTAGATTTAAGTCCCAGGAACAGGTAGTACTTTGAATTTGAGAAATTAGAACAAGGAGCTTGTCCCAAGGGGACTCTCTTATTTTGTTACAAGCTTGTTGTTGCTTTATTTTGGCAGAATCAAGCTTGTCCCTGAAGCTAGATGGTTTGATGATCTTGACAGTAATTGCAGATGTGGTCTGGAAGCTGGCATTAAGGAGAGGTGCTGTCACTGCAGTCTGAGTCCCCGTGTGTTCTATCGACTAGTAAATACGGCACAGAAAATTTCAAGCATAGTGATTACTCAGCCAACTAGATCAAATCCTATTTCCAAAAGCTGTTTTCTCACAGAGCTAATGCGTTTCTTCCTGACTTACTCTGATCAGTGGGGCATCTAGTTGTAAGGAACAGATTGGAAATTATTTTATTGATTTTTTTTTCTTTTTATTTACTAAAGGTGAGAGAAAATTTCTCTTTCCTGAGTGTTGTTCAGCTCTGAGTCAAGTTAAGGACACTGGGAGGTGTTGGAAGAGTGGGTCACAGTCTGATGTGACTGCTTTGTCACCTAAACAGCTTGAGGTACTGGCCATATGGAGCTGTGGAGTGATTTTCTTCCCCTGTCTTATAAGGGAAGTCAGCTTTACCTTTCAGTCCCAGCTATAGCAGTCATCGAGCGCTTGGCAGCCACAATGCACAGGGTCTTGGCAGCTCAATTCAAGGGTGTCAGAGGTCCTTAAGTCTCATCAGCACCCCAGGGATCGTAGTGTGGGGCTGCAAAGCCTCTTCCGGCTCAAGCACTTTGGAAAATATGGGTTGGAAGTTTTTCTTTCATCCCTAGCTACTCATCTTTTATCAGCTGGGAAAATAAAAACAGCTAACTTGGGCTGAACTCACTCGAAAGCTTTCCTGCCGACACAAAGCAGAAGAGGGCGTGCAGTGGATCGTTTCTCACCTTTACTTTTGCTTCTTCACAGACCCTTTCTATTCTACCCTCAAATTAAGAGTGAATATCACGATTAGGATGTCTTCCCATAATCCTCTCTGTTTTTTAATCCCCTAAATGATTCCTAAGGTTATGCAAAGTGAGGACTTGAATATGCACGTTATTAGAAAACATTAATTACGTACCATGACAGGCTACTAAGAAGCTTTACCTGCATTGCTTCATTTAATCCTCAAAAGAACTCTATGAATTAGCTAATCATGACTAATTCTAATTTATACACTCTAGAGATGTTGGACTTGGAATTCAAAGAGAGTCATATAACCTAGTCCGTGCCCTTCACCATGTAGCTGGGCCATCTTCCAGCTCACTGAGGGTGAAGCTATAACTTACTGATAAGTTTGTTGTGGGGAACCCGACTCCTGGTCCATTGATCTTTGCCCCCAGTCCAAGAATAAGTCTTATTATGGAGCCACCGTGGTGATCAGAATAGATTCTCAGGTTCTTGGTGCAAGTGCACCAATATATAATAGCAGGTTCACTCTCAACTATTTTTACCATCCCGGATAACACTTCTCATTTATTGAGAACAGAGAAAGAGATGATTCTTAAGCATAAGAGGGAAATGCATATTGGCCAATTCATCATTATCATGGGAGGGAGACAGTTCATCTCCTGATTGGACATGTGACCCTCTTCCTACCTTATATTGATCCAAAGGTAGGGATAGATATTTAGTTATGATTAGTCCTCAGGAGTAAGAGACCACAGAACCAGTGCTGAAGAGAGCACACAACCCTGCCAATCTCTTGAGCACCGAGACCAGGAACACCACAAAGGCTGCTTTTAGAGACATACAAGTGCTAAGGAGCTCCATATGTATTCAATTAAGTAGACTCAGCATCCCATTAACTCCTGTGGGTATGATGCAGCCTGTTAAATTGGTAAGCATCATCCATGTTTCACATATAAATAGAAGTACAGATGTAATAGAACTGGTATTCTCAACCCTGGGGGCAATTTAAATCACCTGGAAAGCACAGCAGAGCCCAGGCCAATTAAATCAGCATCTTTGGCACCAGGTCCAAGTGTAAGTATGTTTTCAAAGCTCTGCAGTCAGTGCTGAGAATCACTGAACAAAAGGTAAATGCACTATGAAAATGTCTTCTGGGTAAACTATGACACAGAGGCAAGCCTGATCATTAGTGCACAGGACAGTTGACCAGCCTAGAGGAGGTGGAGATGCCTGCAATGGTCACATTATGGAGGGAAGTAGGAGATGTGTAGAGAATGAGGGATGAAACAAATGTTGAACAGA
Organism: Rhabdomys pumilio; assembly: GCA_030674055.1. Taxonomy (NCBI): domain Eukaryota; kingdom Metazoa; phylum Chordata; class Mammalia; order Rodentia; family Muridae; genus Rhabdomys; species Rhabdomys pumilio. Next base: position 57,193,648 of record JANHMN010000010.1, on the reverse strand, counting down.
TGGCAGTGCAGCTGCTTTGAACTCTGATGAAATGAAGGGACGGCTCAGGGTGTTAGCTGGCTATATAGTTCTAGCCAAGTGATGGCATCGGAGGGGCTATTGTTTGAGAGTTTGAGGCTATACAGGTGCAGACACGTACAGATGTTGTAGTTGTTGGAATTTCTGCAAACTCATTGAACAAGATCATGAGGTTTGGAAACATCAAGGGGCAGCAGTAGCAGCCTAAGGCCAAGAACAAAGGACATACATCTAGGAAGAGGCAAGGAAAAAAAGCCTCTTGGATCTTCAAGGCAGATTAGACAGGTCTGTAGAATTTCAGCCCACTGGAATCCATATTGGATACCGACAGTTGTGAAATGAAGTACTTTAGAAAAACATCACATAGGAACATTTAAAACAGTGTGTGCAGTTTATGCATATGATAAAAAGTGAGAGCATTGTAGAGGATGTGGGGCTTAAAATGTTTGTTCGTGTGTTCTTTGTGATTTAGTTAGATGCAAATCCATATTCTACTCTCTCGTTCTCCAGTTGAATAATAATAATGCATTATAATGACTCCTGAACATAAGCCTAGGAAAAGAGAGAAATTTAGAGAACTCCAGAGGGAAGCCAGGAGGCTAAAAGAAAGGAAGGAGCCTAGAGTCGTGTGCTATAGACTCTTACTTCACTCTTGTAATTTGAAAGAAAGTCAAGTTTATCAGCAGGACGGTCTGCTCTGGGTGTGAGAAGACACTGAGTGAGACTTTTAGTTCTGAGAGGCCCAGAGAGCAGAAGGCAAGTCTCACTGTCATTACCTGATCCCACATCCCGCTACCATAACCCAATGGATTTCTTCGGATGACCCTAGTCCCTCACCTCCAGGAGCCAAGTCAGGTGGAGTAGGTGAAGAATGTAGGCAGCCATCATCAGGACAGTGGAAGTTTATACAGTAAGGCTATATTTCTGTCCATATCCAGTATTGTTATGAGAGTCAGTCAGCTGGCAAAGTATAGTATACAATAGCAGTTACGATGTTAGTATGGCAAAGTCTAGGACATTAGGGTATATTTCAGCCATGTTAATCTACTTTTTACTTCAAACCTGATGCTTAAAGAAAATCACTATGTGTTAGAAACAAAATGAAGCCTGCAGGTATAGGAAGCTCTTATGCCCTGTACCAAGAAGATGCCATTACAATATTTATAGGTGGTGCTCCACTTTAAATTAGGTCTGTAGCTTTGTTCATCTTCCCTGTATCCCTCCTCCAAGGAAAGTGATGAGACCAACTCTGACATAAGGAAGACTTTCCATGCTGCAAATTATAGAAGGGAAAACAAAACATGATTTGCAAATGCTGTCAAGGAGATGTCTCTTTCTAAAAGCTATAATAAAATGGAGCACAAACTGGCCTGCAAAGAATGTCATGTGGCTGAGAATGAGAGGACCATAGTAATAAGAGCACCAGGCACACTGCCTGCTATGATTTGAATATGATTTGTCATGGGGCCACCCACTCCCTGAATAGATCATGCTGTTTTTATACCTCATCCTGCATTCCACCTTCAGAAGGTAACTGTACCTTTAATTCCTGAATGTTTGTGTCCTGAATTAGTTTCTACATTGCTGGCTCTCTTATACCACCCCAGCAAGTTAAGTAAACAAATCTAAGATCTAGGTTAGGATTCAAAGGATTTGTTAAATTCCTCTTCATCATTATTTGTTGTTGTTGTTGTTGATTCTGTTCTTGTTGACTTTCTAGCTCCTGGTTTCTTGTATTTCCTTATTACAGTTTTTGTGAAATTTGAGATGGAATAAGAAGCAAATGGTGGGATTTTGTCTACTAGGAAAATCCCAGCAGCCTTTGGGGAAGCTACTAAATGGCTGTTTATAAGAGCATCCAACAGGCGCCGGAGCACTAAGCAGACCTTGAGCATCAGCTCTGCACCCAATCCCACAAAGCACAGAGGAGACTGGACTTCCAGGAGCTCTAACACACTAAGGAACAAAGTATCATAGGATCAGAGGATCTCAGGAGATTGGTCAAACCAGGACTTTAGGATCCCAGAGGGAGCCTGACTCCCAGGAACTCTTACATGCAGGATCTCAGAATCACAGGATCACAGAGATACGTGGACTCTGAGGAGTTCTGACACGACCAAGACAATAGGAAAGACAGACTTTAGTTATTGACAGTGAGTGCAGTTAGCACTAGAGATAACCAGATGGCAAAAGGCAAGTGCAATAACATAAGCAACAGCCAATCAAGGTTACTTGGCATCTTCAGAACCTAGTTTTCCCACCATAGCAAGACCTGAATAACCCATCACACCAGAAAAGCAAGATTCAGATTTAAAAACACTTCTCATGATGATGATAGAGGACTTTAAGAAAGACATAAATAACTCCCTCAAAGAAACACAGGAGAACATAGGTAAACAGGTAGAAGCCCTTAAAGTAGAAACACAAAAATCCCTTAAAGAAGTACAAGAAAACACAACCAAACAGGTGAAGGAATTGAATAAAACCACCCAGGACATAAAAATGGAAGTAGAAAAAACAAAGAAATTCCAAAGTATTTCTACCCTGGAGATAGAAAACCTAGGAAAGAGATCAGGAGTCATAGATGCAAACATCATCAACAGAATGAAAGAGAAGAGAGAATGTCAGGTGCAGAAGATACCATAGAAAACATTAACACAACTGTCAAAGAAAATGCAAAGTACAAAAATCTCCTGACCCAAAACATCCAGAAAATCTAGGACACAATGAGAAGACCAAGCCTGAGGATAATAGATATAGAAGAGAGTAAAGATTCACAACTTAAAGGGCCAGTAAATATCTTCAACAAAATTATATAAGAAAACTTCCTTAACCTAAAAAAAGAGATGCCTATGAACATACAAGAAGTCTCTAGAACTCCAAACAGACTAGACCAGAAAAGAAATACCTCCAGTCACATAATAATCAAAACACCAAGAACACAAAACAAAGAAAGAATATTAAAAGCTGTAAGGGGAAAAGGCCAAGTAACATATAAAGGCAGATCTATCAGAATTACACCAGACTTCTCACCAGAGACAATAAAAGCCAGAAGATCCTGGACAGATGTCACACAGACTCTAAGAGAACACAAATGTCAGCCAAGGCTACTATAGCCAGCAAAACTCTCAATCATAGATAGAGAAACCAAGATATTCCATGACAAAGCCAAATTTATACAATATATTTTCACAAATTCAGGCCTACATAGGATGATAGAGGGAAAACTCCAATACAAGGAGGAAAATTATACCACAGAAAGAGCAAGAAAGTAATCCTCTTCCAACAAATCCAAAAAGAAGATAGCCACACAAAGATAATTCCACCTCTAATAACAAAACAGGGACCAACAATCACTGTTCCTTAATATCTCTTTGAACAAAACCATCCAGGACATAAAAATGGAAGTAGAAACAATCAAGAAATCACAAAGGGAGACTACCCTGGAGATAGAAAACCTAGGAAAGAAATCAGGAGTCATAGACACAAGCATCACCAACAGAATACAAGAGATAAAAGAGAGAATCTTAGGTGCAGAAGATACCATAGAAAATATTGACACAACTGTCAAAGAAAATGCAAAATACAAAAAGTTCTTAACATAAAATATCCAGGAAATCCAGGACACAATGAGAAGACCAAACCTGAGGATAATAGGTATAGATGAGAGTGAAGATTCCCAACTTAAAGGGCCAATACATATCTT
>JANHMN010000010.1:57177214-57189824 GCA_030674055.1 Rhabdomys pumilio | reverse complement strand
ATTGACACAACTGTCAAAGAAAATGCAAAATACAAAAAGTTCTTAACATAAAATATCCAGGAAATCCAGGACACAATGAGAAGACCAAACCTGAGGATAATAGGTATAGATGAGAGTGAAGATTCCCAACTTAAAGGGCCAATAAATATCTTCAACAAAATTATAGAAGAAAACTTCCCTAATCTAAAGAATGAGATGCCCATAAATATACAAGAAGCCTATAAGACACCAAACAGACTAGACCAGAAAAGAAATACCTCCAGTCACATAATAATCAAAGCACCAAGTGCACAACTGAAAGAAAGAATATTAAATGCAGTAAGGGGAAAAGGCCAAGTAACATATAAAGGCAGATCTATCAGAAGTATACTAGACTTCTTACCAGATACTATAAAAGCTAGAAGATGCTGGACAAATGTCATACAGACCCTAAGAGAACACAAATGGCAGCCCAGGCTACTATGCCTAGCAAAACTCTCAATTACCATAGATGGAGAAACCAAGATATTCCATGACAAAATCAAATTTACACAATATCTTTCCACAAACCCAGGATTACAAAGGATAATAGCAGGAAAGCTCCAATACAAGGAGGAAAATTATACCCTAGAAAGAGCAAGAAAGCAATCCTCTTCCAACAAATCCAAAAGAAGATAGCCACACAAAGATAATTCCACCTCTAATAACAAAAATCACTGTTTCTTAATATCTCTTAACATCAATGGACTCAGTTCCCCAATAAAAAGACATAGGCTAATGGACTGGACACATAAACAGAACCCAGCATTTTGCTGCATACAGGAAACCCACTTAAGTGACAAAGACAGTCTCTACCTTAGAGTAAAAGGCTGGAAAACAATTTTTCAAGCAAATGGTCCTAAAAAACAAGCTGGAGTAGCCACTCTAAAAACTCCAGCCAGAGAACACAAAGGGAGGGACTCATGGCTTCACCTGTATAGGTAATTGAGGGTGGCCTAGTCAGGCATCAGTGCAAGTGGACAGCCTTGGTGCCTGAAAGCTTGGATTCCCTAGTGTTCAGGAATCTGAGAGCAGGGAGGTGGGAATGGGAGGATGGTTGGAGCACACCCTCATAGTAATAGGAGGAGGGAGATGGAGTAAGGGGTTTTGGGGGGGAGGAATGGGAGAGGAGATAACATTGAAAGGTTAATAAATAAAATATCTAATTAAAAAACAGATAATGTGTCTTGCAATTGTAGTTGAGCAGTTGAGACTTTTTATCAACAATTTATTATGGGGATTTCACATAATTCTCAAGGACAAGCAATTGGGAAAAGGCTCATGGAACTTTAAAAATATTTAAACTTTAAAAGACATACTGTTGCTGAGACAAAGAATGATGCCGACTGGTGAGCTTGCTGAGTGCCCTGACAAGGGTGACTGGGGAGCTGTATTGGACATATGTTCCTGACCCACCTTTGCTTGCCTATATCCCAGTTGGGACATGGTGCCTTACCTCAAGTTTTAGACCTTGTGGGATAGAGAATTAAAAAGAAAAACTATGTCTCTTGTATTCTTCTTGAAGGTGCCCAGCTATTAGGACTCAATCATGTACTGGTCTGGAGATTGGTCCAATATGGGAGGTAGCAGTCTACTTTTGGAGGTCTGGATCTGGACTTTGTCAGGAACATGTTTGGAAGCTATTTGTAGCTCACTGTGATGTTGAGATAGCGAGAGATGGTGTTGGGGCAGGAGCTGGATTTCAAGCAAGGGTTGGTGCATGTTTTGGGGCTCTTTTAATTGTCAAGCTAAAATTGGTTTTGTCTCTTCTACAGCATTTGTTGTGGGTTGCATTGACTGTATAATTTCCAATTATGCTAGTGTGTTGAAACCTGGCATGTCGGTTATGGGGGTCTATCAGCCAGCTTTTGTCTCACTGCCCTAAGTATTTGAAAACCTTGATTCTCTGAACAAAGCTTGAAAGTTCTGGAAGAAGTGTGTTAGGCTTAAAGCAGAAGCAAGAGGGTAGAGAGCTTGATTATTGCTGGTATAACAGCTTTAATTCCATTAATTGCTAGCACCACTGTTTCTGCAATAGCATTGACACAAGGAGTTAAGACAACTATATTTAAAACTATTATACCAACAAAAATAAAAAAAAAAAAAAAAAGAAAAAAAAACCATGTTACTAATCTATTGAGTATACAAAAGGATTTATATAGGTATCTGGAACAATGAATGTTGCTCTATAACCAATTCAAATTATCTGAAGGAAGTTCAGGGTTCAAAAGTTAGGAGCCATCCCAAGTGTCATGACAAATATTATTGGAGTAGTGTTACTTTTGAAATTCACAATGATTGTCATTATAATTAGAAAAATGTTTAAAGACACTTGTAGGATATTTGGCACAATCCTAACACCTCTCTGGGTGTCTTAACTTTACATAATGAGATTATGAATTTAAAGAATGCTGCTCTGTTGACCTTTGATGCTGAAGATAATGCCGATAAAATTATCCATGTCCTGAGATCAGTATTTCCATTTTGGACAAACCTCAGGAATGGCATATATAGCTTGATCAGGCTAGCTCTTCTTGTGCTGGGAATACTCTTATTCCTGCCCATCATGTTAAAGCGTATCTTTAACAACATCAACATGTTAGCAGCCAAAGTACTTGGCTTAAACCTGAAAATGGACCCCCAGACAAAGTTATTAAGTTAACAGGCTGGCAAGTCAAGGATGGGTAAGATTCTGCACAGAGGCTTACCAACCTAAGACAGAAGTGCATTGCATTTGATAATTCATATTCCATGATGGGTAAGGAAGGCATTCTTGAGCCAGAATCTCTCACTGACCTTAGAGCTGGGCTGGTGGCCAGCAAGTCCTTGTCCTTGACCCTCCACAGCTCTGTGGTTATAGGCATGCATGGCCACTCCAGCTTTTTACATGGGTTCTGAGAATTTGAACTCAGCTCCTCTCATAGCAAGCGTACCAACCCACAGAGCCATCCTCCCAATCCCAATCCAGTTTCTAAGGATAAAGAATATTGATCAGAGGTATTCACTACTTCACTGGTGGACCTAATTTGCTATTTACTCACCTTGTCACTTGAAAGTCAGGGGAAGCCTTTAGTTAAATCAAGAGTAGAAACCAGACAGAAAAAGGCTGTTAAGGCAACAGTTCTCCTTTTCCCCAATGGTTTAGCTTTGCTGTTTGAATTCAATGTGGATTTTATTCACAAACATTCTTTTGTCTGATGACCTGAACATTTTTTTTTTTTTTTGGATAAAATGCAAAAGGTAGAAATACTGAATTTCTTTATTCTTTCAAATTGTCAAACCATCAGAATAGACGTGGAAAAAAACAAACAAACCAAACCAAACCAAACATAGATATATTATGACTTCAGTGTTGCTTTATCCCAAGACCTATAAATACTCAACAATGTCAAAATGAATTTACTAAAAACAGCCACCTTTTATGATTCATGAGGTCGGCAAGTGAGGAAAGGGACTGGGAGAAATATGTAATTAGAAGTGAGTGAATAGCTTTGCATCCAAGCGCTGATATTTGGGCTCAGGCTGGAGGCCCTCGGTAGACTCCTGAGTCAAACTCAGAGAAATAGTTTTCCTCCTTCTTTAGTGGCATGAGTGTTGACTCTGTCAACTTCAGACCAAAGGCCACTTGAGAAGGGTGGTACAACCAGTTCTTGAGCTCTGCTCCAAGACACTTGAGTCTCTGCCTGGAGTTGGGGGGGGGTCTCCTTTTTGTTTAACTAATTTTTTTTAGAGGGGCGAGCATTCATTGTGTACCCTTGGCTGGCTTGGAACTCACTGTTCTAACCAGGCTGGCCTCAAACTCAGAAATCCAACAGCATCTGCCTCCAGAGTGCTGGGATTAAAGATGGATGTTACAACCCAAAGCTGGGGCTCTGGGTTGTAACAGGCTTTAGGTAAGGTTGCTAAGAACTCCAAAGTTTACAAATCTCTGGTATTCAGAAGTGTTGCTTCTATTTATCCTCCTGCCTCATCAAAGTATTAGAAGAGATTTAAAAACAATCCCACTATTGAGCTAATAACTGGTTACAGCTTAATGTGCTGTTTCTAATGTAGTATTTACATTTTCAGTATTGATTACAGTCTGGTGCTTTACCTAAAGGAATAAGCTTTAGGTGCTGGCTTCTCACAAACCTCAATGAGTGGGTGTGGATAAAAAGGGTTCACACAACAGGAGTGATTTCAAACAGTCGAATTTGCTTTTGTGTCTTTGTTGGATCCGGGACAGGCTCTGGTGAGCCCCTTCAATGTGTGTTGGTCCCTGAGGGCCGCAGGAACTCACTTGGTGCCCCTGGTTTTGTGAATCAAGCCTTGTAGCTTGACTTGCGGGTTTGAAAGACACTCTCAAAGAGAGAAAAGAAAAATCTGTTAATGAAGTTCAGAACACTATTCTGTCCATCTTTGATTCAGACTGAACTTTGTGGTATGGGCTTACTTACCCATTACTTAGCTGTGTGGGAATCTAGTCCAGCAGGTCTTAAGAAACTGCTGTCCACTGGAACACTGCTTCAGCCATTTTCCCAACAACCAATTTATCGAACTGCTTTCATGCACTGGGCTCCATCATATAAATTATGGTATTATATGGATTGCCGTAGGGAATTAAAAGTATCTGTATTCCTCTAGGACTTGTTAATCTACTTGTGAAAGGGATATGTGTGGATTTAAAAACAACATATAAAAAGTCAGGAAGCATTTGTAGCTACTACTTTATTGACTGCAGGATTTCCTGTTCACTGTAAATTACTCTAAGAGTTGGTCAGGGTTTGAGGATGCCCAATGCATCATTTGACCTGCGTGCCTCTAGGTCTTTTGTCTGTTTTGTTTTAAGAAATCGTATTCTGTAGAAAATGCTCTTACATACTTACTCCCAAACTTCAAGAATGAGAGCATTTGCCATTGTCAGTGCTATTGGGGGCTCGGTAGGGTAGACAGGGCTATTTCTCATACAACTCAGGTCACTTATTTCTTCTGTTTACCATCAAGTAATGATGTTTTACACTTAGCAGATAACTCTGTTGGTGCTTCAAGCACAATGACACAAGAACAAAGTGGTGTGAAGGACAAATAATGGAAGTGAGGCCAGGATCCCAACTTGGATGTGGTGAGAATGGAGAGTTTAGAGAAGAAAGCCTAAGAAGGGCAATTGAAAGCCAGTGTGTCATCCTGAGTGGAAGGCTACCCTGTCTTAGTCCTTGTGTTACACTGCCTGGGAAAGGCGACTCTGTAGGTGTAAGTAGCAGGAACAGAGAAGCCAGCTGGGCCACAGGCCAGTAATTCAGATCTGTAGAATTTCTTGGTTTTGTTCTTTCTCCTCTTTAAATTATTTTTCTTATGGATTTTTTAAAGCTGCTAGGTCTGCAGTAATTTATTACACAGTCATTGAAAACCAAATGAGAAAACTAGATGCAACCACTCCTCTCTTTTCACAAACGATGAAATAGAAGGCCATGGGACCATAGTATTCACCCATGTATCTTAATTGACTACGGGAGGTCCAACTTTAAGAATAATGGGATTTTAATGTTAACCTCTGTCTCCCAGGGTGTTAGCTAGCAGACTGTGTTTGTTACTTATATGATATGTAATAGGGTCAGCCCTTCTTCTGTAAGAGCTCTGCCACACCACAGGGGGATAGACAGGTGTCGATTCTCTATCTGACCAGCAGACAGGAATGACGCAAGTCGGAGTTCTTCTCAACGCAGTTTATTCAGGATCCTTTACAATCTCCTCTCTGGAGGCCCTCCCTCTCCAGCTCCTTAACGGCCGTCCTTTTATACCCCTGCCTGTCCCAATCAGCACCTGCCTCGTGGGCATGCCTCATTGGTGCACCTCAAACAGTCCAATTCTCGTGGCAGTGAGTCTGTGCAGTAGTTCTGCGGTTGGGGCTCAGTTAGGGAAAGGCGCATGGCACGCAAACCGCCAAGAAGCAGCGCCATTCATAAGATTTGACAGGTGCCATTCATAAGATTTGGCCCAGGCACCATTTTAGCTGGCCGCACCACCGCACCCGCTCCTCACAGACAGGTGGACAGAGCTGGTGTCTGTGGAGTGCCCCAGGAGCTGTGTGCAAGAAAGGGGTCAGACCTTCTGCATCTTACTGGTAGAAAAATGTATACTTTCCATTAGGAATTGATTTGGGTCTGACACAGTAAAACCCTATTATCTATCTATCTATCTATCTATCTATCTATCTATCTATCTATCTATCTATCTATCTTACTACAGAACCTCTAGTATGAGTTTATGGAGTGCCGGCTAGCAACCACTGGCCCCTCTAACAATGAAGAAGTTGATGCTGGAGCTCAGGAATAGCACAAAGTCACACTGAGTATTTCAGACCCTGCCATGAACTCAGATCTATAGACTCCCGACAGGATTTCTTCTGGTGCTTTATTTCCTTAGTTTTTTTTTTTTAAACTAAAATAAAACCATTACCTTTTCTTCATATATAATAGTCTACACAGGTCAACGGAGGAGAGAATAATTAAGTCCATCATAGTCCAGTTTTAAGGGAGAGGGATTTATTCAAATGAGCTCAAGACCCAAGGGAGCATCTGATGTTCAAACTTGACTTCCCTGAGTCTCCAAGTCCAATGCATCAGCCTGCTTGTCTCTACTCTTAGAGCTGTGCAGGATGCGTTGTGTGCTCTTCTGTGCATTTATTTCTGTGTCTATTTGCCCAGGTCCCCACTGCTCTCTATAAGGTAGAACTAGGGTCCACAGTCCCTAGCTGGGCTCTCGTATTATTTGTTTTATGTGGATATCCACTTGGTAAAGAATTGTAGGCATCTGGGCTGGGATTGGTCATCCACTTGTGCTTGCAAGTGGGTAGTGTCTTTCAGAAGTTTGACCAGTGGCATTAAGGAGTGTGCTGTGGAGATCACTGTTACAGTGCCGAGTGAAGGTGGCTGTTGCTTGCCTGCTGTGTCTCATTTAGGACTGCCTCTTTCCTGGCAAGATGCACAGTATTATAAAAATCCCATTCCCCTCCCTCCCATTCTCTATAAAACCCTATTACCCAAAGACCACTTAGGTCATTTCCTTTGTTTCTTTAATTCAGCTCTTTCATCTTTCAGCTTTTCTATTAGTGCTTTTGCCTCCCCCCACCCCCAGCGTTAGAGTATCCATGGAAGATATTTGAGACATTCATTCCATAGTCCTCTGGAGTTATCTCTTTCCTAACCTATCTAAAATCCATCCTCAACCTTTGTATGTCCTGGCTTTGAGGGCAAGTACTAAACAGCCATGCCCAGAGTAATGGCGACCAGATGGAATGATGCTGATGATATTTATTCCAAGGGCCCAGCTGCTGGCTGATGTGATGCCAGGTGAGGTCCATGAACATGACTTGTCTGGACCCTAGGGCCACATCCAGCTTCCCAACTCTTCCTGTGATTCACCCTCACTGGAGGCTGTTGAATCACCACAATCAGGAAAAGGTACTAATACTTGGCACTGAAATTTAATAGCTCTCCTAGCCTAGGGACTTCATTAGTTGGAGGGAGAATAAATGACAAGCTTTTTATGACCCCAAGCTTCCTATAGAGCTCCCTAGACCATACCAACCAAGAAGAGGAACCATTGCACATTAGAATGGACATCTATGGGAGAAAACGTTTCTTTTTGTGCTTATATAGAAGCCACGTTGTTTTTTTATAACCTGGATCCACAACTCCTGTGCAAAGGTGATTAGAATTTGGCCTTTGGAAATGGGAAAGGAACTGATTATACATATTTGGCAAAATTTGACCCAGGAGAACTAAGCCACAGTGATGGGGGAAGTATGTGTTTAGCAGTGTTTCCATCCCAGGTTTCCTTGCTTAGGTGCATCTCCGAACCAAGCAGTGTGAGTATAAAGCACTTTTTTTTTTTTTTTTTGTTTTCTGGGTCAGTTTTAACAGTCATCTGGAGCTTTTCTCTGTTCTGAGTGACTCAAAAATTTCCTGTTCAGGTTTTGTTTAGGAGCTGGGGATATGGTTCTATGGGAAGAGCACTTGCTCCACTGGCACAGGAAGAGTTCAATTCCCAGCACACACATAAACAGCTGGGCATAGCCACATGTATGCCTGTAACCCCAGCACTGAGGCTAGAGAATGGCTTGGACTTGCTGGATACTGGCCTAGCTGAAATGGCAAGCTCTAGGCTTAGAGAGAGAGAGACTCTTGCTTAAGCGACAAAGGGGGTGATTAAGCAGGGTACCCAGCAACTTCCACTGGTACCAGCTTGAACACTTTGGATGTATTCATCCTCCCCCAACACAAGGACTAAATACGTGTTACAAATACTCACACAAAGCCATTTTTTTTTATGATGGGAAGTTAAATGTGTGGTTTTAGATTCAGAAGAGCTGGGTTCCATGCCTTGTTGGCTGCTAACTCACAGTATGACCTTATGACCTTGAGCAAATCAGCCTCAAGTGCGTGATCATAACTAACCATGTCCACCTCTCAGTATCAGAAAGAAAACTCATCAGAAATTGCTTTGTTTTATTGAATTGAAACCTCATTTTCCAGGGTAGTACAATATGGGCCAGTGGCACAGACAACTGCAAGTTCAAATCCCAGCAAACCCCCAGATTAACTATGTGGTCTTAGGCCAGTGTGTGCCCAATTTTGCCCCTCATGGGAAACACTGGGAGTGTATCGGCATGTTACTTTATGTTGGAGTTGTGTAATGTGACTAAGACAAAGGATAATAGGCATTACGTCATACCTCACACATCACTGTAGCACATCCTGACCTATTCTATTGCTTTCATAGAACTCACTGAGTTTTAGATTCCAGATGATCTCCTGTTTGTGTGTTTAGCAGGCACTCCCCCTCACTATACACACAAGTTTTATAAGGTCAGGGAGTTTGCTTATTTTGTTCACTGAAGTACTGTCTGGCAGTAGTCAGCATTCAATAAACACTTGTAGAATGAATGCCATTTTTTCTTTTCTTTAGACTTGGGTCAGGAGAGTTTTACTATGAAAAGCCAGTTAGTAAATAAGTATCTTAGACTGTGTAGGCTATTAAGTCTGTTACAGCTGTCCAACCAGGCTGTCATCGCATGAAAGCCCTCCAGAGACTCCTTACACAAATAGAGGTGGTGATGTCCGTATTAAACAGTATAAACAGGCTCTGAGCTAGATCTAGGCTGTAGGTGGGCTTCTCCTTGTTGTAGACCCACAGGACAGAGCTAAATTCTGATTATGTAACTCCAATAAGTCAGTCTAGTTCAACTTCACAGACATTTTGATTTACCTAGGATAAAGCAAGAGGAAGAGTAATGTAAGAAACACCATTTTTTACCCGTGTTTCTCCTGCTCTCGGAGGCTGAGCAGGGGCTTTCTCCAGGTCGTGTGCCCTTTGGTTGATTTCAGCACCTGAGAGATGCTGGAAGGTTCAGTGTTAGGAGGAGATGAAGGATCAGATGTTCCTTCCATGCCCTTCCTTGCTGCCCATGATTTGGGAACTGTGTTCTCTTACAGTCCCAGAATTCCACAGGCTCTAATACCACCATTTCCGCACTCAGGAAGTTTTATTGCTTTTTGGTGAGTTTTTCCCCTAGCTCTTTCCACACCTTTGAGAACAGTCTTCTTACCCAATATAGATGGAGCCATCTGTTTTCTACCAGTTCCTGGTCTCCCGTATTGCCTAGAGTTAGACTAGGTTGCAAGGAAGCCAGCTATGGCTCTCCTTGTTGGTGCATGCATGGCTGCTGCCAATGTCAACCCCACAGCCTCATCCATGTGTTTCCGTTCTGTAGACTTCTCGTCCCTCCCTCTCAGAAGGAGCCAAGGAGAAGGCATTACGCTCCCTAAACTGGCAGAGCTGCTCAGCATTGGGCGTTTGCTCTGTTCTTAAACTCATTTAAATGTATAAGAAAGTGTCAATGTTTGTGATTCCAGACCCAGCTTTCCTCATTCAATATTTTTGTGTCATTGGACACGTTATTTTACTTTGTGGGGCTGCACGTTACTTGTCTTTAAATAGATATGATGAGCTCTGCTGTACAGATCTATATATTCAGTATGATTCAAAAGAAAAACACAACAAAACTAGTTTGCAGATTGTGAACTACTACAAAAAATGTGAAGTGTGGTCATTTATAGGTGGCCTTTTCTTCTCCTATTTCCAAAATTTCATAAATGCTAGTTGTTTTATTAGTCTCTTACAATTTTATGAATTGCCTCAGGAAACAGAACAGAATGTTATATGAGAGTGTGTTTGAAAACCACAAAGAGCCACAAGGCTGAGTGTTGACATTGCTAACTCACCTTGTGGTTAACCAGATCCCTCCTTGCTTGTCTGGAGGTGGCTCCTTTGGTCAGACCCTTTGATGTCATGACTTGACCTTCTGCAGTTGGCAGAGGCCCTGATGTGCCCTACACAGCTACTTTGAAACCCTTGCCTAGTACTGATCTACCAGTTACTCTACCAAGGCCTGAGGGATTTCCTGAAGCACCTTCTACAGTGACAGTCCCTTATCTTTCAGAGTACTGCTTGAGCTCCTGGTTACAAGTGGCAGATCCCCAGGCCTTGCCTCACTGAATTTCCTTTTTAGAGCTCCTCCAGTGTCCTGACCATGTGACCAGACCCAAGTACTTCTCTATGAGAGGATAGTGAGAAACAAGTATGTAAGTTCTTCTCATGTGTTCTTCTAATGTGTGTGTGTAAGACAGAGAGAGAGAGAGGGAGAGAGAGAGAGAGAGAGAGAGAGAGAGAGAGAGAGAGAGAGAATTAATGTGCTATTTTTCTTTCTCTGAAACAGCTCCGATCATGAAATAAATTTGGGTTGATCTTTTATATTAATATTTTCTGATTTAGAAATGATATATTGTATTTCTTTAATTGCTGCCATTAAATTTTAAAGTGAACATTTTAAATACAATGTAACAAAAATCATAAAATCCTATGTGTGCAGCTTGGTAAGTAGTATCAGGAGGGGGAGAGCCATTATCCCATCTTCAGGTAAGGAGCTCACCAGTGAGAAGTTTAACACATGGGGGAAACCAGCAGCTTTTTATCAGCATGTTAAACAATGTCAGCAACGAAATCTTTCTTACTGCCCATCATTTTCCCATCAAGAATAATTTTTATTTATTTTTTGGCAGTTTCATGCTCACTTACAGTGTATCTTGACTATACCCACTCACATATCCCCCTTTCTACTCCTTTTGGAAACTTCCAGCATGCCCCCTTTCTACCATCATATGTTATTTTATGACCACACTGGAGCTCTCACTTTTGTTTCTAACGTAGATTGATAAATACCACTGTAAATATTTCTATGTGACTATATCTACCTCTACAAACAAAGGAGGAGGAGGAGGAGCACCCTAAAAGATCACTTGCAATGCTAAAGACTGATTTTGCCAATATTTTAGTGTAGCATATAATGAGTCATACAGTCTGTACCTCTTCAAGTCTAGCTTTTTTTTGCATGGTATCATTTTGTGAGACACATCCATTTTGTTGTAGGTAGCCACAGTTTCTCATTTCTGTAAAGTACCAGTTTATCTGTTTTTTGGTGGATAACTATTAGAGTTAAGTGTATTTGGGGCTGTTATGAACAACACTGCTAAGGCAGTCTTCATTCTTACAGTGAATTAGTCACGGTTCTCTAGAGGAACAGACTCAATAGAATAGATATATATTAACAGGGCTTATCAAACTGGCTTTCATGGTACAATCTAGGTAGTCTAACAATAGCTGTTAGATTTTTACATAGGAAAGGCTGAGAACTCAGTAACTGCTCAGATCACAGGGCTGAGTTGCCCAGCAGCCCCATATGGTGCTGATAGCCTGGAAGATTCCTTGCACAGCCACTGGTCCTCAATCTCTGTTGGCCCTAAGAAGCTGGGATCTGCTATCAGCAAAGGAGTGCAGTGGCAGAGGCAGCAGCCGTGGTGGAGACAGCTGAACAGAGGAGCTCACAAGCACAATAGATCAAGTCACCTTTAAAAGATAGTTAAAGGGAGACACAGAGACCGCAAGAAAAAAGCATATGCACAGACACTTAAATCCAGATTCCACATGTGACATACAGCATGCATTTGTATCCTAGGGTCCATCCTTTTCCACTCAACACGGTGACCCAGTTTCATCTACTTTCTGCAAATGTCATATTTTCACTCCTTACTGATGAATAAAATCCCAGTGTGTCCACCTCATTTTCTTTATGCCTTCATCTGATGATGGATGCGTTGGTGGCTCTATGGCTTGGACATTATGAAAAGTGCCACAAGTCTTTCTGGATGTGCTTACTTAGAGTTCTTTGGGTGTGTACCAAGGAATGGTATACATCTGGATCATATGATTATATGGTAGTTCTAGCTTTAAGGTTTTTTTTTTTTTTTTTTTTTTTTTTTTTTTTTTTTTTTTGTAATCTACATACTGATTTCCAAGCAGCTCTAGTAGCCTACATTCACACCAGTGATGTCAAAGGAAGAAATACATAGTTGTTTCCTCCAGTCCTAGGGGCTTTCTTTATGACAGCCATTCCAACCAGGGATGGAATCTCTAAGCCATTTTAATTCCCACTTCTCTATGTCTAAGAATGTTGAAAACTTTAAATGGATATCTACTGTGTGTGTTGCAGGGGGGG
>JANHMN010000010.1:57143726-57177204 GCA_030674055.1 Rhabdomys pumilio | reverse complement strand
CACACACACACACACACACACACACACACACACACACACACACGGCACAGACATACATACAGGCAAAACACCCAAATGCACAAATGATAACGTAAAATAATTAAAAATATTTGTTGGCCTTTCCTTTCTTCCCTTTAGAAGTGTCTCTTCACTTTTTAGGCCATTTGTTGACTGGGTGATTTGATTATTGATTTACTTTTTGTAGTTCTTTATAGATTCTCAATCTGCTGTCAGAGACATAATCGGCACAGTTATTTTTCCCATTCCATGGACTGTCTCTTTGTTGAGTAATTGTTCCATGTGATCTCATTTTTCAGTTCTTTGTATCATTTTCTGCGATTTCAGGAAAAATTCAGAAAGTCTGTCTTTATGCCTCTTCTTTGAGACTGAAAATGCACTTTTAATGTTGTTTCTTTACATATGAGTCACAGAGAAGACTGTCACTTGCAATCAATTTTAGCAATCAGGCAACTTCTGCAGTCAGCCCTACCTGGCAAGGATGGGGCTATCAGACAACCTGGAGACATAAAACATGACAGCATTAGCTTCCCAGAGGCAACACATTCCCATGGTTGAACTTGTTGCATGCCCTCTTGAGAATGCATTACATATGTAGTTTGGATGACAGATCCAAAAATGAGAATGCAGTATTGAAATCCCCACTTTTATTGTATTAGTGCTGATTTGACCTTTTAAATACAGCCTTTCTATTTTACAAAATTGGGAGCTTCATCATTCAGCACATGCGTATTTATAATTGTTAATTTTCTTGGTAAATTATTTCTTTTAGTAATATATAATGACTATCTTTTTCTCTTCTGATTAATATTGTTTGAAGTCTTCTTCATCATATAACAGTAACAGTGATAACAGCTTGATTTCAGCTTCTACTTGCTTGATAATTTGGCTTCCATCCATTGACCCTCAGGCTATAGATATCTTTGTGAGTGAGATGTGTTTCATGGAGACATTAGATAAGTGAGTCTTCTGTTTTAATTCATTCAGTCAGTCTTTATTGGTGAGTTGAAGCCATTTATATTTAAAGCTATTACTGAGAGATATTGACTACTTCCTCTGATTTTTTTCTATTTGGATTATTGTTTTTTATTTTATCTATATTCTTTTTGTGTTGTAGTCTTTTTTCCTTTACTAATATTGAAGTTCTGCAAGTTTACTGTATTATATACATGATAGAATGTTCCTCTCTTGAAATTTATTTTATTTTATTTTATTTATTTATTTTTGGATTTTTCGAGACAGGGTTTCTCTGTATAGCCCTGGCTGTCCTGGAACTCACTCTGTAGACCAGGCTGGCCTTGAACTCAGAAATCTGCCTGCCTCTGCCTCCCAAGTGCTGGGAGTTTATTCTGGGATTAAAGGCATGTGCCACCACTGCCCAGCTTTAAAATTTATTCTTTCTTATGTTCTCATGGTTGAGAATATATGTCTTCCTAACCTATGTATATTCTTTTAAGTATCCCTTACAGCACTGACTCAGTAGTCATGGTCTTTTTGATTTTGATCTTGTTCTGAAATATCCCCCTTTCTCTTTCAATTATAAAACAGCTTTGTGAGATATAGTACTCTTGATGGGCAGTTATTTATTTTCACAGTTTAAATATGTCATTCCATGTTTATCTGGCTTTTAGGGTTGCTGGTGAAGGATTTGATAATACATTGACATATTTACCTTTTTAAGAGAGTTGGCACTTTTTTCTTACAGTTTTGATATTGTTTTTTTGACTTTGTTTTTATGTCTTGGTTATAATGCTTCTTGAGAATTTTTTCTCTGGTCATTACTATTTATGATTCTAAATGTCTCATGCTTATATGTCTAACTCTCTCTAGATTTAAAAACAAATCATGTTACAGTTTTATGGAATAGATTGTATACACCTTTGCTTTATCTCAGCCTTTTAAAAACATTTCATAGGTTTTCTAAGTTTGATTTCATGATAATAATCCTTAATTATTCTAAGGTTTTAATATAATAAAGTAAAATACTATTAAAATACAAATAAAATGAAAAAAGGAAACATGAGAGCCAAGAACAGATAAAAAGAAGAATAAAAAATGAAGTGTAGAACAGTTTTCATTCCTGGGAATTTGAAAATTGGAATCTAGTGGGCACATACAGATGATAGGATGAGTTGAACCTGTGTGCTCTCGTCTTTCCTATGGTTTGTGCTGGTGCTGAACCTGTAGAGGACAAGTGTTCAGTATCTGACAGAACTTCATTCACTCTAGTACTTCCTTTCTTTGCATACCAGGGGTCTCTACTACACACGCTTTGTTTTGTAGTCTGTGCTGGGCATTTCTGTCACTCTCTCAAGGCTCCCCAGATAATAATCTCCAAGATGTTGGTAGATTAGGAGGAGGTGTGTGTGTGTGTGTGTGTGTGTGTGTGTGTGTGTTTGTGTGTGTGTGGTGTCTCCTAAGTACACTGAAAGTAGAGAAAATAACTAACTGCAGCATCCATTTGTACCTTTAAAAGCCACCATGCATTAATTACCCTGCTAAAGATACACAGTTGTGGATGTAACGTAGTTTTCTGGAGCTTAGTGAACTTCATGACAGATATATGGCTACAGAGGTTGATCTACCCACTGACCTCAGATCAGGGCTATGTGACATCAGCACCGTTCTCAGTTGATGAGCTCTGCTGTTGGATACCAAGGGCAGGACTGCATTTCCCTACACTATGTCACTTTCACAGTCTGGGTTAAGCCTTCTGCCACCTTTACATTTTTGTTTGTCAGTATCCTGGTTACTTAACTTTTTTCAAAACCTATTTTTAATGATGGTTCTTAAATGCTTTAACCTTCCTTCTGGCCCACCACCCACGAGAGGTAGTGGAAAAGAAAGAATGGGGAAATGGGCCTGTTTAGAAATGGTTCTTTGGAGCCAATTCCATCTATGTTGTTAGGAAATTGACAGTTCAGTTCACAGGTCAGCAGCAGCAGCTTGGTCTATTCAAAAACACTTTACAGACATACCAGTAGTCCAGTTTGGTAGAGTCCGGATAGCAAACATGAGTAAGCAGCAGTAACATGACCTAGCAGAGACAGTCAGGCCTCAGCCTCGGCATGAGTTAGCAGAAGGGACCCAGAGGGACACCAGGAAAAGTTCTCAGCTGTGTCACTCTCAGCAAAGTAAAGATCAGCAAAGATGAGAGACTAACAAGCATTGCACAGCTAGTTCTACAGGCAAGCCTAACCCAGCCTTCTTCACTGTCCTTTGAGTCTATTTATACTCCTTCCAAACATGTGTCCTCCACAGGTCTTGCTTCACCATGTGTCTTACCTCAGCAAGTGTTTGGTATAGGTGCTTGTTAGACATAGTTGACTCTGTCTCAGCTGACATCACACTGCCAAATGGCCTGAGTCTGCAGAAGTGGCAAGAAGCTGAGGCACACCACCAGAAATATTTTGGTGCATTTCTCTCTATGGAGTCCTGACAAAATGAACTCAACTACACAATGTAAGGTGGACCAATACATGCATGTTGTTAGCAAAGAATACTTTGCTATGTGTCCTTTCACGTGCTTGCTTTAGCAGAACGTCCTCTCTCCTGTGTCTGCTTCAGAGAAACGTTCCTTCATGTGTTCACCAAGGAAAACATTATCCAATACAACTGAATTTCAAAAAAACCTGTAAGTTTTCATTTCATATTCCACTCTCTACAACAGCTTTCTGGGGTTGTCTTTTACCCATAGAATGTGGCAGGTTGATTCCAGGCTCATTAAGTTGTGACTATTCTCTGTTCTCAGGCTTCTGAACTGGGCCATTTCTCTCTACTGTTGAACTTTAGAGCCAGAGATGTCACTCTCCCAGTAAACCTACAACTAAGTTAAGGCTTGTGTGGGCTGTGAGCTTGTTCTTTGGTAAGACTGCCAGTCTCTTTTCATAGGACCACCAGGCTTAACTTTCAAATGAGTTCTCTGCTTTTGCTCTCTCTCCTGAGCAGCCATGTGGCTGGAGTGTTTGGGGCTCAGCTTTCTTTTCTCTGTTGTTATTCTGTTTCTTTGCACCTTTCAGATGTCCTATCATTCATTTTGTGAGTTTCCAAAGCTATTTTTAAATTTCTTTCTCTGGATAGAGTTAATCCTTCCACAATCTTACACTTTTCTTCCTCTAGGTCACAAAGAGTCAGCATCTAGTAACAATGGGTGTGTATGTGGTGTGTACATATGTGTGTATATTTATGGTGTGTGTGTGTGGTATGTGTGCATGGTGTGTATTTATGTGGTATGTGTGTGTCTGTGTTGTGTCTGTGTGTATAGTGTGTGTGTTATGTGGTATGTATGTGTGTGGTATTTATGTATGTGTGTGTTGAGTGTGTTATGTGTATGCTGTGTCTATGTGTATGTAGTGTGTATATGTGTATCTGTTTGCATTGTGTCTGTGTGTTGTGTGTATGTAAAGGTGCATGTAAATATATGTTTCCATGTGTATGAATGCTAGATATTGACATCTTTCTCAGTTGCAGTCTCTCTTGTGATTTGAGACAGAGTCTGTTACTCAACACTGATCCAATCACTGAGACTCACTGATTAGTTTGCTTGTCATGTAAGTTGTAGGAATGCATCTTTCTCTGCCTTCCCAGAGCTGGGACTAAAGGCACACACTACCACACCTAGATTTTTATGTCTTGTTGAGGGTCCTAACTCAGGTCCTCATATTTGTGCAGAAAGCAGTTTACCAACTGAGCCATCTCACCAGCCCCTTCTCTGCCATCATACCCAGAAGTCTTGCCAGGAATATTTTTGTGTGTCTTTTGGTATATACACACCTGCATTCTTATTGATCTTATTCCTAACCTAAGAGTAGAATTGTTTGTTCATGAAGATGTGTATGTTTAACTTGAGTGGAGTGGGTGTTGCTACCTTTCTCAAAATGAATACCCTGGTAGACACCTTTGCCAGCAGTTAAGGACAGATCCACATGGTCCACTTGTTCGTCAGTACTAGAAATGGTAATTCTCATACTTAAGGAGGAATAATATCATAATATGGCTTTAATGTGTATTTCCTTGTGTTTTACTGAGTTTAATAAAATTTTATGTTTATTGACAATTTGGATATTTCTTTTCTTTTTTGAGAGTTAGTACTTTTATTCAAATGTGTCATTTGGCAAAAAGAAAAAAAACAAAAAGAAAGCAAATAACCACTTGATTCTCATACCCAGACAAATATGATTTTGCTGTCATCTCTTCCTCTTTTCCTGGACAGGATTTTTTTATGTGAAAATCTTTATTGAATAATTTATTTACATTTCAGATGCCATTCCCTTTCCCCATTTCCCCTCCCTAAAAAACCCCTATCGCACCCCCACTTCTCCTTTTTGCTTTTATACTAGTTTTTAAATGTTAATCAAAGGCTTTATAAGTTTGGTAATGCTCAATATCAATCAGAAGTGTAACCCAATACCCAACCTAGATATAACAACTATCTTTGACTGGCATGGACATGCAAACATCCACTTCAGTGTCCCTGCCCCCTCTTGTCACCTAGCTTCTCCTCTCCTCTCCTCCACTCCTTACTCCTTATCTTACTCTCCTTACTCCTCCCACCTTAGCTACCCCTACATATCACCGTTCCTGTTAAAATAAAACTTTTTTCTTAGAATACAATTAGAGCATAAATATACCAACTTGTATCAGTAAGGTACAAGATAGACCTAATATCCAGTCGATCATTTTGTTGACTAAACAGAACCTCCTAACTAAAAGACTCTCTCTCCTAACTAAAAGACTAATTCTGAACCTGGCTTTTTTTCTTGGCTTTAGAATGAATGTCAGCTGAAAACCATCCTCTCAAACCTTTTCTTTCAAAGTAAATAGCTGGGATTGGCTATGAGACTATAAGTCTTCAAATCCGTCAGAAATCCAGAATGACTGAGTTAACTGAAATTATAGGAAGCACCAAGCATAGCTTCTAAAACTTAGCCAAATTATAGAGATCACTGAGCACCTGGACAGTCCCTATACCACAAAACGTTGGAGCATTCAATCTTCAGCCTTCTGACCCAGGATCATCTGACAGACCAAGTGATGCAGAATTATTAAGGGCTGATTACTCTGTCTTGGCACATATAATCAGTCGACTATTCTGCAAGTGTGTCCTTTTCTGGACAGTGATTTGTCTGTAGATGAAAAGAGGCAATTCTTGTCTAGTGGCTGTCTCACCACAACTGGAGTACCTCCAAGAATGCTCAATTTCTTCTTAGAATCCAAGATAGAAAGCTGTCAGGAGCAGACAGGTCTCTAATCAAAATGGACATTAATACAGAAATGTTTGTAACGGCAATTCTGTGGGCATCTGACGTTTTGAAATCCAACTATCCATGTAAGGCAATCTGGACTATTGTTTGTTAACTCCTCTCAGCTAAATAAAATATAGAAAACACCCTAACAATAAACTCAGAGCCATGAATTTGCTATAGGCCCTTAACTCACAGGCTAACCATCTCAAATCAGTTTAAAAACTTAAAGAAGGACTGGGTCTATGTATTCCTAAATGTGTTATATAGGCACAATGCCTATGAGAGTAACAATATTAATCTCACTTTATATCAATAAGAAGCTCGTACCAATGAAAACTTTAAATTAGAAATCAAAGTAAATTTTGTACCATTTAAGAAATTATAACTTCATCTTAATAACTATTATACATATTTCTACGAATAGGTTATGGCTATGCAATAAATCCTACCTAATCCTCCCTGTTCCAACAAAACCACTACTTTTTCGTAGAAAGACAGCCCAATATTAACCACCTCAGTCCCCAAGCCCAGGGAATAGGGGCGCCGACTCTTCATTAACTTCTTCAAACTGATTATGGGTGTTGAAATATTAGAAGAGGGGCAGGGGGAAGAGTAAATTGATAAGCTTCGTCTGTGTCTTCACTGCATCCAGCTGGAATTTTAGGACATCAGAGGTTCGAGCAGGTCTGCTCAGCTCACTTGATGAGTAGATACACTGAGGCTGTGTATTCTGCAATATACAACTCTCAAAACAAATTTTAGTATCAAGATAATTTTTTTGTTTGAATTCTGGAACCTAGCTTTCTGGCAGTCTGCCTCTGTCATGTCTATATAACTCTGGGAGTTTCTATGAGGGTTTACTCCCAGCATCCTCCCAATTTCACCTCCCTGCTCTCAAATTCTCCAACACAAGGGAATCCAAACTTTCAGGCACCAAGGCCCTCTACTTCCACGGATGCCTAACACCTTACCCCATCCCCCCTCCAATTATTATGAGGGTGTGCTCCAACCATCCTCTCATTCCCACCTCCCGGCTTTTGAAATTCCCCAACACTAGGGAATTCAAACTTTCAGGTATCAAGGCTGTCCACTTCCATTTATGCCTGGCAAGGCCACTCTCAACTACCTATACAGGTGGAGCCATGTGTCCCTCCCTTTGTGTTCTTGGGCTGGAGATTTTGAATGGCTATTCCAGCTTCTTTCTTAGGGCCATTTGCTTGAAAAATTGATTTCCAGACTTTTACTCTAAGGTAGAGTCTGTCTTTGTCACTGAGGCGGGTTTCCTGTATGCAGCAAAATGCTGGGCCTTGTTTATGGATCCAGTCCATTAGCCTATTTTTTTTAATTGGGAATTGAGTCCATTGATGTTAAGAGATGTTAAGGAACAGTGATTGTTGCTTCCTGTTATTTTTGTTATTAGAAGTGAAATTATCTTTGTGAGGCTATCTTCTCTTGGATTTGTTGGAAGAGGATTACTTTCTTGCTTTTTCTAGGGTATAATTTCCCTCCTTTGAAGCTTTCCTGCTATTATCCTTTGTAATGCTGGGTTTGTGGAAAGATATTGTATAAATTTGGTTTTGTCATGGAATATCTTGGTTTCTCCATCTATGGTAATTGAGAGTTTTGTTGGGTATAGTAGCCTGGGCTGGCATTTGTGTTCTCTTAGGGTCTGTATGACATCTGTCCAGCATCTTCTAGCTTTTATAGTATCTGGTGAGAAGTCTGGTGTAATTCTGATAGATCTGCCTTTATATGTTACTTGGCCTTTTTCTCTTACTGCATTTAATATTTTTTCTTTGTTTTGTGCACTTGGTGCTTTGATTATAATGTGACTGGAAGTATTTTTTTCTGGTCTAGTCTATTTGGCGTTCTCTAGGCTTCTTGTATGTTTGTGGGCATCTTGTTCCTTAAATTAGGGAAGTTTTCTTCTATAATTTTGTTGAAGATATTTATTGGCCCTTTAAGTTGGGAATCTTCACTCTCATCTATACCTATTATCCTTAGGTTTGGTCTCCTCACTGTGTCCTGGATTTCCTGGATATTTTGTGTTATGATTTTTTTGTATTTTGTGTTTTCTTTGACAGTTGTATCAATATTTTCTGTGGTATCTTCTGCACCTGAGATTCTCTCTTCTATCTCTTATTCTGTTGGTGATGCTTGTGTCTATGACTCCTAATTTCTTTCCTAGGTTTTCTATCTCCAGGGTAGTCTCCCTTTGTGATTTCTTGATTGTTTCTACTTCCATTTTTATGTCCTGAATGGTTTTGTTCAATTCCTTCACCTGTTTGGTTGTGTTCTCTTGTAATTCCTTAAGGTATTTTTGTGTTTCCACTTTAAGGGCTTCTACCTTTCTACCTGTGTTCTCCTTAAATTCTTTGAGAGTGTTATTTATGTCCTTCTGAAAGTCCTCTATCATTGCCATTAGAAGTGATTTTAAATCTGAATGTTGCTTTTCTGGTGATATGGGGAATTCAGGACTTTCTACTGTGGGAGAACTAGGTTCTAATGATGCCAAGTACCCTGGGTTGCTGATGCTCATGTTCTTGTGCTTGCCTTTTGCCATCTGGATCTCCTTAGTGCTACCTGCCCTGTCTCTAACTGGAGCCTGTCTTTCCTATTATCTTTTTTTTTATCAGAACTGTGTGGGGTGGGTGTTGCTACTGGGGTAAGAGCTGAGGCCCCAAATCTGCTCAGACCAGGAGTGACTTCCTGGGTCCTAGTGGGTTCCAGTTACTCCCTGTTTGGGGCAGGCGCTGCTTACCTAAGATAATGACAGGGTTAGAGCACCTGGGAGCCCTGCTTCCTCTGGATTCCTAGAGATTGGGGGCAGAGCTGCCACCTGGGATCTGCTCAGTTCTCAGGCCCAGACTGGAAGGCTGGATATTTCTTTTGTAAGATGATCATTAGGTGTACAACTCTGCCCTTTGGGTATGATTCATTCTTTGCTACAGAGTAACTGTGATTTACTTCGTGAAACCCTGGTAAGACTGGGTTATCTAACAGTTCCTCATGGAAGGTGGGAGGGCAATCATGAGACAACTCATTTTTTTTATTAATGACTTTTTTAAAAAAAATGTTACTCAAAGGCTTTATAAGTTTGGTAATGCTCAATAACAAGATGTCCATACAATCAGAAGTGTAACCCAATACCCAACCTAGATATATCAACTATGTTTGACTAGCAGAGACACTCGACATTCGCCTTCATGTTCTCCCCCAACCCCCTCTCTCTCATCTCCTAGCTTCTTCTCTCCTTCTCCTCCTCTTCCTCTCCTTACTTCTTCCATCTTAGTTCCTCCTACATATCACCCTTCCTGTTAAAATAAAACTTTTTTTCTCAAAATACAAATAGAGCATAACTATACCAATTTGTATCAGTAAGGTACAAGATAGAACTAACACCCAGTCCATCATTTTGTTGACTAACCAGAACTTCTGTCATCTCTCCTAAGACTTAGTTCTGTACCTGACTTTTTTCTTGTCTTTAGAATGAATGTCAGCTGAAAACCATCCTCTCAAATCTTTTCTCTCAAAGTAAGTAGCCGATATTGGCTATGAGACAATAAGTCTTCAATCTCAATAGAAACCCAGAATGACTGAATTAACTGAAATTATAGAAGATATTTATTGGCCCTTTAAGTTGGGAATCCTCACTCTCATTTATACCTATTATCCTTAGGTTTGGTTTTCTCATTGTGTCCTTGGTTTCCTGGATATTTTGTGTTAAGAATTTTTTGCATTTTGTGTTTTCTTTGACAGTTGTGCCAATATTTTCAATGTATCTTATGCACCTGCAGATTCTGTCTCTTGTATTCTGTTGGTGTTTGCATCTGTGACTCCTGATCTTTTTCCTATGTTTTCTGTCTCCAGGGTAGTCTCCCTTTGAGATATTTTTTGTTTTGTTTTTACTTCGATTTTTATGTCCTGAATGGTTTTGTTTAATTTCTTCACCTGTTTGTTTGTGTTCTATTGTAATTCTTTAAGGAATTTTTGTGTTTCCTCTTTAAGGGCACTTTAACCTGTTTACCTGTGTTCTCCTCAAATTCTTTGAGAATGTTATTTATGTCCTTCTTAAAGTCCTTTATCCTTGTCATTAGAAGTGATTTTAAATCTGAATCTTGCTTTTCTGGTGATATGGGGAATTCAGGACTTTCTACTGTGGGAGAACTAGGTTCTAATGGTGCCAAGTACCCTGGGTTGCTGATGCTTATGTTTTTGCACTTGCCTTTTGCCATCTGCATCTCCTTAGTGCTACCTGCACTCACTGTCTGACTGGAGCCTGTCTTTCCTATTATCTTGGTTGTTTCAGAACTATGTGGGGTGGGTGTTACTACTGGGGTTAGAGCTGGGGCCCAAGATCTGCTCAGTGCTCGGGTGCAGACCAGAAGGAACCAGTTCTCCGGGACAGGAATGACTTCCTGGGTTCTAGTGGGTCCCAGTTACTCCCTGTTTGAGGTGGGTATTGCTAAATCCTTACCTAAGATACTGCCCAGGTTAGAGCTCCTGGGATGTCTGCTTTCTCTGAGTTTTGTGAGATTGGGTGCAGAGCTGCCTCCCGGGATCTGCTCAGAGTTTGGGCCCAGACCGGAAGGAACCAGTGCCACTTGTCCAGCTTATTAAGTTGCCCAACAAGTGACTTGTGTAGCACATGTGACCTCTCTCTGCCTCAAGGATACATAAACAATTAATAGCTGATGGAATAAGGAGCCTTTGCCTCAGTGGTTTTGCTACCCGTGATCAGTGATCAGGTAAGCATGCCTTAACCTTGTTCCTGTGAGTGACTGAATTTTAACCCACTTGTTCTCAGAGCTAGACTTGGGTGAGTTTGTTAGTCTGGTGTGTCATTGGGGCCTCTCTGGAACATGTGTTTGCTCACTTCTTCCCTAGAAAAGCAATATAGTTCCATTCAAGTCTTTTGCTTTTTAGGTTGGGTTGTCTGTGTAACTGACTTGCAAAAGTTGTTTATGTAGTTTGGATAAGCTCAATTTTTTTTTGTACCAGAATTCTTTTTATTTTTTCCCTTTTTTAATTTTTTTATTTTTTTCCATTTTTTAATTGAATATTTTATTTACATTTCAGATGCCACTCCCTTTCCCCATTTTTCCTCCCTAGAAAACCCCTATCCCATACCCCCTTTTCCTTTTTGCTTTTATACAAATTTTTTAAATGTTAATCAAAGGCTTTATATGGTAATGCTCAATCAGAAGTGTAGCCCAATACCCAACCTAGATATATAAACTATTTTTGACTGGTGGAGACACATGAACATCTACCTCCATGCCCCCTCTCTCTTTCTCTCTCTTTCTCTCTCTCATCACCTAGCTTCTCGTCTACTTCATCTTCTCCTCTCCTTCTCCTCCTCTTCCTCTCCTTTCTCCTTCCATCTTAGTTCCTCCTACATATCACCCTTCCTGTTAAAATAAAACTTTTCTCACAAAATACAATTAGAGCATAATTATTCCTATTTGTACCAGTGAGGTACAAATAATACCCAGTCCATCCTTTTGTTGACTAACCAGAACCTCTGTCGTCTCTCTTGACTAAAACACTTAGTTTTGAACCTGGCTTTTTTCTTGGCTTTAGAATGAATGCCAGCTGAAAACCATCCACTCAGATCTTTTCTCTCAAAGTAAATAGCCAGAATTGGCTATAAGACTATAGGTCTTCAACCCCGTCACAAATTCAGAATGATTGAGTTAACTGAAGTTATGGGAAGCACTAAGCATAGCTTCTAAAACTTAGCCAATTTATAGAGACCGCTGAACACCTGGACAACCCCTATACTACCGAATGTTGGAGCATCAAATCTTCAGCCTTCTGGCCCAGACTCATCTGACAGGCCTTAGTGATGCAGAATTATTAAGGGCTGATTACTCTGTCTAGGCAGATATAATCAGTAGACTATTCTGCGAGTGTGTCCTTTTCTGGACAGTAATTTGTCTGTAGATGGAAAGAGGCAATTCTTGCCTAGTGGCTGTCTCACCACAACTGGAGTACCTCCAAGGATGCTCAATTTCTTCTTAGAATCCAAGATAGGAAGCTTTCAGGAGCAGACAGGTCTCTAATCAAAATGAACATTAATATAAAAATATTTGTGATGTCAATTCTTTGGATTTCTGACGTTTTGAAATCCAACTATCCATGTAAGGTAACCTGGACTGTTGTCTGTTAACTCCTCTCAGCTATTTCTAAATAAAATATAGAAAACACCCTAACAATAAACTTAAAGTCATGAATTTGCTATAGTCCCTTAACTCACAGGCTAACCATCCCAAATCAGTTAAAAAAGTTAAAGAAGGACTGGGTCTAAGCCTTGTATTCCTAAATGTGTTATGCAGGCACAATGCCCATGAGAGAATCAATATTCATTTCACTTTCATATCAATAAGAAGCTCATACCAATGAAAACCTTAAATTTGAAATCCAAGTGAATTTTGTACCATTTAAGAAATTATAACTTCAGCCGGGCGTTGGTGGCGCACGCCTTAAATCCCAGCACTTGGGAGGCAGAGACAGGCGGATTTCTGAGTTCGAGGCCAGCCTGGTCTACAGAGTGAGTTACAGGACAGCCAGGGCTACACAGAGAAACTCTGTCTCGAAAAAAACCAAAAAAAAAAAAAAAAAAAAAAAAAGAAATTATAACTTCATCTTGATAATGATTACACAGATTTCTACCAATAGGTTATGGCTATGCCATAAATCCTAGCTAATCTTCCCTGTTCCAACAAAACCACTACTTTCCCCCAGAAAGACAGCCCAATATTAATCACCTTAGTCCCCAAGGCCAGGGAATAGGGGCGCTGACTCTTTAACTTCTTCAAGCTGGTTACAGGCGTTGAGATATTAGAAGAGGGGTGAGGGAAAGAGTAAATTGATAAGCCTCTGACACTGTTTCTTCACTGCATCCAGATAGAATTCCCAGACACCGGAGGTTTGAGCAGATCTGCTCATTTTGTTTGATGAGTAGATACACCAAGGCTGTGTATTCTGCAATATACAATTCTCAGAACAAATTTTAGTATCAAGAAAAAAAAATTTTTTTCCTAGAGGGCTGACATTTTTTTAAAGA
The DNA here is from genome assembly GCA_030674055.1 of Rhabdomys pumilio. Lineage (NCBI taxonomy): Eukaryota > Metazoa > Chordata > Mammalia > Rodentia > Muridae > Rhabdomys > Rhabdomys pumilio. The sequence continues at coordinate 57,163,872 of JANHMN010000010.1, read as the reverse complement.
TGTTGGTTCTAACTACTTTTCTTCCCCCCTTTTTTTAATTGGTTATCTTTGACTCTGATGGTGTTGTGTTTAGAAACACAACAGCTTAAAATGTAGATCAGTTTCTTCTTCGTTGTTCCTCAGATAGGGCTGTTTAGAGCCTCCAGGGTCTTACAGGGTTGCCTAGATGCTTTCTTGTTACAGGGTTGTCTAGAAGTTTTCTTGTTTTGCTTTCCATACACACTGTATGCACATCCTTCCTCCATCAGCTATTAATTGTTTATGTATCCTTGAGGTGGGGAGGGGCCACAAGTGCTACACAGGTCATCTGGTGGGCTACTTAATAAGCTGTTGGATGCACTTGGACTTGACTTTTGTCAGTAGTATGAGTTAGAGACAAGACATGATTTTTTTCATGTCATTTTCAATCTAGTCAGAAAATGTAAAGAGTGGATGTTCCCCTTGGCTTTGTTCCCAGTCCCAGAGGGAAAGCCTTCGTCAGTTCACTCCAAACACTGTGTGTTGCATCAGAGGGAAAGCCTCAGTCAGTTCACCCCACACTGAGCGTGGAGTTTGCGGTGGCCATCTTTTATCAAGTTTAGGTTCTACTTTACTACTTTCTGGCAAAAATGTTCCTTTTCTCCTCTTCAGTTATGAGTTGGGATTGGATATCAGTAGATCCTTCTGACCAGACTGTGTTTTCTTTTCACTTTTGTTATTTTAAGTTGGTAAACCACACTGACGTTTTCAAAATACTAAACCAACTGTTTTGCTGAATGAACTTAACTTTGTTGTGATGACTTTTGAACATTCTTACATCCTTTATTTTAGTATTTTTCCTGGTTGATCAAATAAACCAATTTAAATTTTATTTTAGTTGGTATCTTACTGTCACATACTTCAAGTTTTTTGTTCTTTGACAATTTCATAAATGCATATAGTATGTTTGAGTATCTCTGCCCCCTCATTTCCTCCTTTCAACCCCTCCTCACCCCTGCTGAACCTCTTCTTCTCAACAGCTCCCTCCTGTTTCAGTTTTTGTTTTGAGGACACATTGAGTTTAAGTAGGGTTGCTTGCATGAACGTGGGCAGGATTTATTGGTATATGGACAACTTAACAGTGGCTACACTACTAAAGAAAGTGATTATTCTTTCAATTGCGTAGTGTAATTTGTTTCACGCATGTGTGTCTTGCTCTCATCCCCTTTGGGATAGGAGTTTGCCTTAATGAGGTCTTGCAACAGTGCTGAACTGCTTGCTGGAGGTAAGGCACTGTTAATCAACGTGGAGTCATTTTCCATTGCGCAGGAGAATGGGTTTGATAGTTCAGATGGTGTGATTCTCCCTCTGGCTAATAAGCAGCCTAGGAATGCTAATGCAGGACTTCCTTTGGTTGTTTCTTGTGAGTCAGCGAATGAGCTCTGTAACTTGGAGAACCAGAAGTTAATTAGCGACATCATCTGTCAGAGACAGACCCTGATGGAAATATGAGAATTTAGGTCTGTCAGAGCGGAGGGCTGAGAAGCTTTGAAGGTGAGGCCATGACTCAGGACATGAGGTGAAAAGCAAAGGGAGAAGGGAGCAAGGTTTATGAATTGATAGCAAAGCCAAGACCCAGTAATGGAAACCAGGAGACGGGCATGCGGCCTGCCCAAGAAGAGGAGAAGCTCAACATCTGGCTGTGGCTGACACCAGAGAAGCTGTCAGTTCAGAACTTTTTCTTGTGGCAGAATAAAGGAGAGGAATGCAGAGCTATGTTCTATGTGAACAGCCAAATCAGATCACCCGTCTGCTGATGATGATGGAGGAGGGCATGTAGGTGTCTTGCATCCCTTGTTCATTTTTCTTTGAGACAGGATAGAAAATCTAAAATCCCATCTGCTTACAAGTTTACTACAATAACCCAATGGATAAGTAATTTGCCAGGCAGTACTGTGGAAAATGTCCTGCAAAGGAAATCCAATAGGCTATAGCCATCAGGCAAGGATGAAAGATTGAAGCCGTCCTTGTCACACTTCATAAGTGATGTTCACCATATGCACTGCATTGGACTCAGATGTGCTGGACAGGCTTGTGGTCCCTGGAAGCCAACTTTGGCCAGGAAAAAGAGTGTCACTCCCTTGGCTTAGGCAGGTACCTAATTATGTTAGGAGAACTGCCAAAAAGCAACCAATTGAAAGCTAAATGACTGCAAGGCATTGTGGATAAAACATGCAAAATGTAACTGAGGCAGAAGTAAGGAAGCCTTCAGAACAGGTGTGACATAAAAGCTAACCTGCCAGGGAAATTGTTAATTCCTCTTGAACCCCTTTTTATTATTGTTTTATTTCCCCACTGTGGAAGCTCTGCTCTTCTTTACTGTTGGAGATTCAGTAACAAATGTTCCTATCATTTCTCTTTCTAAATTTTAATAAACCAAAAGTGGAAATAGGCTCCTTATTCTATTATATATAGGACTGGTGGCCCAGCCTTCCTGTACTCATTAGGCAATGGTGCAGAATGGAATGATGCATCAAGATGCATCTGCACAATGAAGCCTGGTCTTTGCACGTTTAACTTTTTGAGTGTAACTTTCCTAATTCATCACACTTTCTTCTTCTTGCTATAGTCATCTTGTTGTTGGTGCCATTGAGGGCCTCCACAGATGGGGAAGCCAAGACTGTCCACATGGTTTCCGCAAGCTCTTGGAGATTGACCCTCTTCATCTTTCAAAAGTAATGTCGGATGGCTAGCTGTAATACAGTTTCAGCTCATATTGCTGTCCAAGTTCATTGACTTTGCTGTAGACATGGGGCACAGTGCTTTACTGTGAGGTAGAATTTGTGATAGGGAGGGCACGTCATCCTCATTTCAGCTTCTCTCCAGCTTTCCTGACCCCCTTTATTTTGTCTACAGAGAAGTTGTATTCATTTTCCCGAGCCTGCAGTATCATCCCTATAGGTGGTATATAATTCAGGTAAGCTTTTTAAGGATGTGTTCCTACAAAGGAAACTGTCCCTAACAAGAGATCTTGGACCATTACTTTAAAGACTTTGAAGTAGGTACCGGTAACTCCATTTCACACTGAAGGAGACTGAGGTTTGGAGTGAGTTGCTTAAGACAGTATAACAGGGCCAGGACTCCAAAGGAGTATAGTGGTCCCTAATGCCTTGCTGTCTCTATTATTAATTCATGCTACTTTTGTGGGGCACTCGTGAGAATTTCAAAGCCATTTGCTGACACAATTTCTTTCATGGTCAAGTGTGTACATTTTATCTGTTTTCATAGTATGCTGTACACTGTACCAATTCACTTTATTTAATGCTTCCCAATGATTCTGCAAGTGATAGTGATATGTTCATGCACACACATGCACATGCACACACACGTGCATGTACACACACACGTCACGTACATGCACGAACACATGGAGGCCAGAAGTTGATGTTAGATGACTCCCTCAGTTTTGCTTTATTTTTTGAGTTGGAGTCTCTCACTGCTTCTGGCTGGAGCTTGACAACTTGGCTAGAGTGGCTGGCCAGTGAGCCCAAGGAATCCTCCTGTCTCCATTTCTCCAGACCGTAGATTTCAGGCAAACTAGTCATGCTTGATTTTTACATGGGTACTGGGGATCTGAACTCAGGTCCTTATGTTTGTATGGTAAGCACTTCATTGACTAAGCCATCTCCCCAGCCCCATGTAACTCATCTTAAAGAAGAGAGGGCTGGAGCTCACTGAAAGAAGTGCCTTGACTGAAACGCTATGTCCAGGAGAGATTAGATTCCCATCTGAAACCTAAGCTTCTGCTCCAAAATAGATCAATGTTCGTTGTATATCAAATAGCATGCTCACTGGGAGCACACAGGATTCTGTAGAATCTTGGTGATTTTGACTTGGCTTTTCAAGACCGTGCTTGGCTGCGACTGGAAAGGATAATTAGCTCAGCCACAGATTTGGACTTATCCTGCGCCTGTCCATGACATCCAGCTCTGGTCTGACGCCAGTTCACATCCAGGAGCAGCCATCGGGCCAGGAGAGAGCTGAAATGACTGGGCCTTTACATTTATTTCCTCTGCTTCCCTTGGCTTTATGTGGAGCTGAGCCTATCATTAATCAAGCTGTGAAGCAAAGAAAATAAAAGGCTGCCTTGGAAAGAACCCTTATTTATTTAAAATTGAAAAAAAAAAACCCAGAATAGACTGAAACATGTTTCCAATATACCGAATTTGATTATCTGGCTGCGAACAAAGGGACCTAGTTATTTAAAATTAAAGTTGAGATATCTAGCAAGTTTGTTTGACGCATCAGTTGCTGAGTGAGGAGCCCTGACCACAGCCACAGTGAGGCTTCCTTCATCTTCTCTCTATAAGCTCAGGGCAGTTTGCTAATTGCTCTAGTTCTTTAGTGCCGTTTACAAGCTCTTCCCTGGGGGAGGGGTGAGTCAGAGAAGTCCCACATGTCCCCATTTCTGAGGACTCCAAAGATGGCATTTCCAATCTATCTGTAGTGGTGACCCTTAAACTGCTCAGATCTCCAGCACAGTTGCTTTGGATTTTGACGGTGAGTCTCAGTCAGTAACACCAGTTTTATCCTTCGATGAGCGAAGATATAGAACTGAATGAAAGACAGTGGGAGGCAGAGGGCATTATTGTTGTCCAAGGAAGTTTATTGAGTAGAAACTGGCAGTGAGCATGCGAGAAGCCATAACTGGCAGATGCAATCCTGGTAATATGAACACTGGGGCATAGTGTTTACTTCTTTAGGTCTAATTACAAAGTACAGACCTTTATGTATGTGGATGGGAGACCCTCACCCCTTGGACACATGCCTTTTCTTTCTTGTGTGGCAAACTTCTAAATGGGTTTATGGTTTTACTTTTGTTTATTTTATGTGTATGAATGCTTTGTTTGCATACATGTATGGCACATGTATGCCTGCTGGATAAGATCAGGGGTTACAGATGGTTGTGAATCATCACGTGGGAACTGAGAATGGAATTTGAGTCCTCTGCAAGAACAAGTTCTCTTAACCACAGAGCTGTCTCTCCAGCCCCCCAAATTGGTTCTTTTTACTCTGTTGCTGATTGAGTGTTCCTAAGGTACAGTTTAAGTCATGCCCTGTCTTGCTTGTAGTCTACGGGGTTCTTTTTGTGTATAGAAAGACTTAGGCTGCCATCTCACCACCCTGCTCCTCACAAAGACCTGCACCCACTCCTGCCTTTTCTATCACTGATGACAAGCCCCTTCTTGTACCTGTATTTTTAGACGGAGGATGGTCTTATGTTCCTAAATCTATTTCCCTTGTTCTTCAGTTCACGCCTTCTCCCCCATCAGATGCGTAAATCCCATCTCTGCATATCCCATGATTTCAGGGCCCCAGTGAGATGCTATCACCCTCTTTGATCCCTTTCTTCTCTCCATTCTAGACTTCACACTAGTGTTACAGCATCACCACACAGTATCCATCACCTGCTACTTAGTGCTGTAATTTCTTAGTAGGATTTCTTTTCTGCAGACCTTAATTTCTATGTTCTTCAAATGCAAGAGGAAGTGATTCCTTGTTGAGTAGAATTTGGGATATGCAGGTTACTGTGGGCAAAAAAGGCACCCAGCTTGTGTGATGAGGTTTGAGATAAGGATTGGGACTTAGGGTCAAATTGTACCTGTGTTTGGTTTTTATCTCTTTATTTGCCCCACTTCTTCCCTTTTATTCTATTTTATCCTTTTCTTCTTTATACCTCCAAGTGTTGGTATTTTAAAAGGTCTTTCAGACTGCTATTCTTGCTTCAGATGGATCTTCACACACATTCATGAAGTGTGTGTGTGTGTGTGTGTGTGTGTGTGTGTGTGTGTAGGCCAGAGGCCAACCTTAGATTCTTGATTCTTGTTTTCAATCACTCTCTGCCTTCAGTAGAATCTCTCACTGAACCAGTAACTCATTAATTCCACTATACTTGCTGACAATCAAGCTCTAGAGAGACTCCTGTCTCCACTTTGTCATTAGAGGCTAACACCACGCACCCATTACACCCTGGGTTTTCTTCTTTCATTATTTAGAGAATACTTTATGAGTTTCTGTAGTCAAACACACATAGATAAGACCTTATATATTTAATGTAGTGCTTTACCCTCTATATGAATGAAAAAAATATAAGTTTAATGGTTTTTAAAAATTAATTTATTTATTTACATTTTAGATATCATCCCCTTTCCCCTCCGTGGAAACCCCGTATCCCATTCCTCCTCCTCCTTTTTGCTTTTATACCATTTGAATTACAAGCAAGTATTCAGGTCAGTTCTAGGTTGAAGAACTAGCAATACAATTGATGCAAATAGTCAAAGAACAAGCAAGACAATAAACAAAGTTTTGTGAACACTCCCATAATCACTGTTTCTAAGGGCTTATCACAATGACCAAAATATCTGAGCCTACTTCCCTGTCCTAGTCCAAAGTCATTTTCATGCCTGAAGCCTACCTACTTCTTTGTGAATACCAAGGTTCTGTGATATTCACAGGAATAAATCAAAAGCTGGTTGATAGACCTCCATAACTGACAGCCGGGTTTCAACACATGAGCACAATTAAGTAGTGTGCAATCACTGCAACTTACATTAAATACTGTAGAAGAAACAAAAGTAATTTTAACTTGACAATTAAAAGGGCATGTACACATGTACTAATACTTGTTTGAAATCCAGATCCTGTTCCAACTTTATCTCTTGCTAACATAACGTCATAAAGAACTGCAGCTAACTTCCAAATATGTCTCTGAAAATGTTCAGATCCAGCCTTCCAAATGAAGACTGTTATTTCCAATGTTGGATTGATTTCTACACAAGTCAGTGATTGAGTCCAAATAACTGGTCACCTTTAAGAAAAATACGAGAGTCATTATAACTTCTCTTTTTGATACTCTGTTTCACAAAGTCTAAAAACTTTAGCCAAGGCAGCTTGTCCCAATTGAGGTATAGATAAGCAAAGGTGGATCAGGAACATCGGTCCAATACAGCTTCCCAGTCACCACTGTCAGGGCACTCAGCAAACTCACAGGTCAGCATCCTTCTTTGTTCCAGCATCAGTATGTCTTATCGCTCTGGCAGCCACCATGCTCCTTTAACATCCTGCAGAAAAAACACAAACATGGCCTCTTTCCCATTTTAAATACCTGATCATGATCATGCCATATGCCAGTAAGTGGATCTTTCCCTTTCAACTATGCATAAGTATGCCTAGTTGTAGGGGGCTATAGACACTCAGCAGAAAGTTCCTTCATATCTACATTTTTTTTAAAAAAATTTAAAATAAAAAGACCATGATTTAAATGAATTTGTGGTATATGGGGATAAATCTCCCCCTATTTTATTTTATGAATATATTGTTTTAAAATTCCATGGGCCCCTTCCACAGTCCCTTGACAATTATAAGGAATCCCAGTAATATGGGTAATATTAATTTGCTCACAAAAAGTCTCAAATGCTCGACTGCAACTGCCAGATCCATTATCTATTATCTATTATTATTATTATTATTATTATTATTATTAATCTATATTTATCCCCTTTTTTATCTATAGTTATCTCCTTTTCCCATGCTGCCACCAGAAACCTTTTATCTCATCTCCACTCCTTCTACTTCTATGGGGGTGTGCCCCCATCCATCCACCCAATCCCACCTGCTCTGGAATTCCCCTACACTGTGGCATCCATTCTTCATGGACCAAGGCCGTCCTGTCCTCTCCCCCTGATGCCTGACGAGGCCATCCTCCACTACATATACAGCTGGTGTCATGGGTCCTTCCATGTGTGTTCCCAGACTGGTGGTTTAGATCCTGGGAACAGTATTGTCACTCTCCACATGGGCCTTCAATCTCCTCCAATTCTTTCAGTCTTCTAAGTCCTTCATTCGGGACCCTGATGATCAGTTCAATGGTTAGCTGTGAGCATCTGCCTGCCTCTGTATATATCAGCAGAGCCTCTCAGGGGACAGGTATATCAGGCTCCTGTCAGCATGCACTTCCTGGCATGCACAACAGTGTCTGCATATGGTGATTGCATCTGGGATAGTGCCCCAGGTGGGGCAGTCTCCAGACAATCCCTCCTCCAGTCTCAGCTCTACACATTGTCTCTGTATTTGCTCCTGTGAGTATTTTGATACTCCTTCTAAGAAGGACCAAAGCACCCAAACTTTAGTCTTCCTTCTTCTTGAGCTTCATGTGGTCTGGGAGTTATACCTTAGGTATTGTGAACCTTGGGGTTAATATCCACTTATCATGTGTATTCTTTTGTGATGGGGTTATCTCACTCAGAATGATATTTTCTAGTTCCATTCATTTGCCTAAGAATTTAATGAATTCATTGTTTTTCATAGCTGAGTAACACTCCATTGTGTAAATGTACCACAATTTCTGCATTTATTCCTCTGTTGAAGGACATCTGGGTTTTTGCCAGCTTTTGGACATTATAAATAAGGCCAGTGTGAACATAGTGGAGCATGTATCCTTATTATATGTTGGAACATCTTTGGGTATATTCCCAGGAGTGGCATAACTGGGTCCTTAGGTAATACTATGTCCAGTTTTCTGAGGAACCACCAGACTGATTTCCAGAGTGGTTGTACCAGTTTACAATCCCACCAACAATGGAGGAGTGTTCCTCTTTCTCCACATCCTCACCAGCATCTGCTATCACCTGAGTTTTTTATCTTAGCCATTCTGACTAGTGTGAGACTGAATCTCAGGGTTATTTTGATTTGTGTTTTCCTGATGACTAAAGATGTCGAACATTTCTTTAGGTGTTTCTCAGCCATTTGATATTCCTCAATTGAAAATTCTTTGTTGATCTCTGTACCCCATTTTAAAAAAAGAACTATTTGATTGTCTGGAGTCTAATTTCTTGAGTTCTTTGTATACATTGAATATTAACCCTCTGTCAGATGTAGGATTGATAAAGATTTTTTTTCCCAATCTGTTGGTTAACATTTTGTCCTATTGACAGTGTCCTTTGCCTTACAGAAGCTTTGCAATTTTGTGGAGTCTCATTTGTCAATTCTTGATCTTAGAGCATAAGCCATTGGTGTCCTGTTGAGCAACTTTTCCCCTGTGCCCATGAGTTTGAGGCTCTTCCCCAATTTCTCTTCTATTAGTTTCAGTGTATCTGGTTTTATGTCGAGGTCCTTGATCCACTTGGACTTGAGCTTTGTACAAGGAGATAAGAATGGATCAATTTGCATTCTTCTACCTGCTGCCCTCCAGTTCAACAAGCACCATTTTTTGAAAAATGCTGTCTTTTTTTTACTGAATGGTTTTAGCTCCTTTGTCAAAGATCAAGTGACCATAGGTATGTGAGTTCATTTCTGGGTCTTCAGTTCTATTCCATTGATCTTCTTGCCTATCTCTGTAGCAATACCATGCAGTGTTTATCACTATTGCTATGTAGTACAGCTCGAGGTCAGGGATGGTGATTTCCCCAGAAGATTTTTTACTGTTGAGAATAGTTTTCGCTATTCTGGGGTTTTTAATTCCAAATGAAATTGAAAATTGCTCTTTCTAACTATGTGAAGAATTGAGTTAGAATTTTGATGGGGATTGTGTTGAATCTGAAAGCATTGATTGCTTTGGCAAGATGGCCATTTTTTATTAAATTAATCCTATTAATCCATGAGCATGAGAGACCTTTCCTCTTCTGAGATCTTCAATTTCTTTCTTCTGAGTCTTGAAGTTCTTATCATACAGATATTTCACTTGCTTGGTTAGAGTCACACCGCGTTATTTTATATTATTTGTGACTATTGTGAAGGGTGTAATTTCCCTAATTTCTTTCTCAGCCCACTTATCCTTTAAGTAGAGGAAGGCTACTGATTTGTTTGAGTTAATTTTATAATTCAGTCACTTTGCTGAAGTTGTTTATCAGGTTTTGGAGTTCTCTGGTGGAATTTTTGGAGTCACTTAAGTATACCATCATATCATCTGTAAATAGTGATATTTTGATTTCTTCCTTTCCAGTTTGTATCGTTTTGACTTTCTTTTGTTGTCTAATTGCTCTGGCTAGGACTTTGAGTACTATACTGAATAGGTAGGGGAGAGTGGGCAGCCTTGCCTAGTCTCTGATTTTAGTGAGATTGCTTTAAATTTCTCTCCATTTAGTTGTCAATTGGTTTGTTATATATTGCTTTTACTATGTTTAGGTATGGACCTTGAATTCCTGATCTTTCCAACACTTTTACCATGAGGAGGTGTTGAATTTTGTCAAAAGATTTCTCAGCATCTACTGTGATGATCATGTGTTTTTTTCTTAGAGTTTGTTTATATAGTGGATTACATTGATGGATTTCCATATATTGAACTATCCCTGCATTCCTGGGATAAAGCCTAGTTGATCATGATAGATGATTGTTTTGATGTGCTTTTGGATTTGGTTGTGAGATTTTTATTGAGTAATTTTGCATCAGTATTCATAAAGGAGATTGGTCTGAAGTTCTCTTTCTTTGTTGGGTATTTGTGTGGTTCAGGTCTGAGTGTAATTGTGGCTTTATAGAAAGAATTGAGTGGTGTTCCTTCTGTTTCTATTTTGTAGAATAGTTTATGGAGAATTGGTGTTAGGTATTCTTTGAAGGTCCGATAGAACTCTGTACTAAAACCATCTGGTCCTGGGCTTTTTTTCTGGTGGGGAGACTTTTAATGACTGCTTCTATTTCTTTAGGGGTTATGGGAATGTTTAGATGGTTTATCTGGGCCTGATTTAACTTTGGTTCCTGTTATCTGTCTAGGAAATTGTCTATTTCATCCAGATTTTCCAGTTTTGTTTAGTATAGGCTTTTGTCACAGTATCTGATGATTTTTTTGAATTTCATTGGTTTCTGTTGTTATGTCTCCCTTTTCAGTTCTGAGTTTATTAATTTGGATACTGTTCTCTGTGCCCTCTGATTAGTTTGGCTAATGGTTTATTTATCTTGTTGATTTTCTCAAAGAACCAGTTCCTGGTTTTGTTGATTCTTTGTATAGTTCTTTTTGTTTCTACTTGGTTAATTTCAGCCCTGAGTTTGATTATTTCCTGATGTCTTCTCCTCTTGGGTGTATTTGCTTCTTTTTTTTTTCTAGAGCTTTCAGGTATGCTGTCAAGCTGCTAGTGTATGCTCTCTCTATTTTCTTTTTGTAGGCACTGAGAGTTATGAGCTTTTCTCTTAGCACTGCTTTCATTGTGTCCCACAAATTTTGGTATGATGTGTCTTCATTTTCTTTAAATTCTAAAAAGTCTTTAATTTCTTTCTATTTCTTCCCTGACCGAGTTATCATTGAGTAGAGTGTTGTTCAATTTCCATATGTATGTGGGCATTCACTTTATCATTATTGAACTGATGAAAGTCCGTGGTGATCTGATAAGATGCATGAGATTATTTGAATTTTCCTGTATCTGTTGCGGCCTGTTTTTTGACAAATTATATGTTTGATTTTTGGAGAAAGTACCATGAGGTGATGAGAAGAACGTATATGTATTCTTTTGGTTTTGGATGAAATATTCTATAGATATCTGCTAAATCCATTTGATTCATAACTTCTGTTAATTTCACTGTGTCTCTGTTTAGTTTCTGTTTCCATGATCTGTCCATTGATGAGAGTGGGGTGTTGAAGTCTCCCACTATTATTGTGTGAGTTGCAATGTGTGCTTTGAGCTTTAGTCAAGTTTCTTTTATAAATGTGGGTGCCCTTGCATTTGTAGCATAAATGTTCAGAATTGAGAGTTCATCTTGGTTTATTATTATTATTATTATTATTATTATTATTATTATTATTATTATTATCATCATCATCATTATTTTGATGAGTATGAAGTATCCTTCCTTAGCTTTCTTGATAACTTTTGGTTGAAAGTCAATTTTATTTGATAATTAGACTGGCTACTCCAGCTTCTGTCTTGGGACTATTTGCTTGGATAATTGTTTTACATCCTTTTATTCTGAGGTAGTGTCTGTCTTTGTTACTGAGGTGTGTTTCCTGTATGCAGCAAAATGTTGGGTCCTGTTTATGTATCTAGTCAGATAGTCTATGTCTTTTTATTGGGGAATTGAGTCCATTTATATTAAGAGATATTAAGGAAAAGTGATTGTTGCTTCCTGTTATTTTTGTTATTAGAGGTGGAGTTATGTTTGTATGGCTATTTTCTTTTTGGTTTGTTTGAAGATTACTTTCTTGCTTTTTCTAGGGTATAATTTCCTTCCTTGTGTTGGAGTTTTCCCTCTATTATCCTATGTAGGTCTGGATTTGTAGAAAGATATTGTATAAATTTGGTTTTTCATGGAATATCTTGGTTTCTCCATTTATGGTAATTGAGAGATTTGTTGGGTATAGTAGCCTGGGCTGGCGTTTGTGTTCTCTTAGGGTCTGTATGACATCTGTCCAAGATCTTCTGATTTTTATAGTCTCTGATGAGAAGTCTGGTGTATTTCTAATGTGTCTGCCTTTATACATTATTTGATCTTTTTCCCTTACTGTTTTTAATATTTTTTCTTTGTTTTGTGCATTTGGTGTTTTGATTATTATGTGATGGGAAATATTTCTTTTCTGATCTAGTTTCTTTGGAGTTCTGTAGACTTCTTGTATGTTCACAAACATCTTTCTTTAGGTTAGAGAAAGTTTCTTCTATAATTTTGTTGAAGATATTTATTGGCCCTTTAAGTTGGGAATCTTTGCTCTCACTTATACCTATTATCCTCAGGTTTGGTCTTCTCATTGTGTCTTGGATTTCATGAATGTTTTGGGTTAGGAGCTTTTTGCATTTTGCATTTTTCTTTGACAGTTGTGTCAATATTTTCTATGGTATCTTCTGCACATGAGATTCTCTTTTCTATCTCTTGTATTCTGTTGGTGATGCTTGCATCTATGTCTTCTTATCTCTTTCCTAGGTTTTCTATCTCCAGGGTAGTCTCCCTTTGGGATTTTTTATTGTTTCTTCTTCAATTTTTATGTCCTGGAAGGTTTTGTTCAATTCCTTCACATGTTTGGTTATGTTCTCTTGTAATTCTTTAAGGATTTTTTGTGTTTCCTCTTTAAGGGCTTCTACCTGTTTACCTATGTTCATCTGGGTTATTTATGTTCTTCTTAAAGTCTTCTATCATCATCATGAGAAGTGATTTTAAATCTGAATTTTGCTTTCCTGATGTGATGAGATATTCAGGACCTGTTATGGTGGGAGAACTAGGTTCTGATGATGCCAAGTAACCTTAGTTTCTGTTGTTCACGTTCTTGTGATTGTCTTTTGCCATCTGGTTATCTCTAGTGCTCCCTTCACTCACTGTTGATGAATGGAGCCTGTCTGTCCTATAATCTTGGTTGTGTCAGAGCCCCTCAGAGTCCAGTTGTCTCTGTAATCATGTGATTCTGAGCTCATGAGTATAAGAGCTCCTGGGAATCAGGCTGCTTCTGTGATGCGGAAATCTTGGTTTGACCAATCTCCTCGGATCCTGTGATCTTATCATCTTATGTTCCTGGGTGTGTTAGAGCTCCTGGGAGTCTGGCTACTTCTGGGTGTTCTGGAATTGAGTACGGAGCTGGTGTCCTCAGAATGCTCAGGGTTTCAGTGCAGACCAGAAGGCAAGTTTAATATTTCTAAACCAAGAAGGCTATTATTTCTATTCAATGTCATTGCAACACAATAAACTGAATGAGCTTTTCCCAAAGTTGGCTACACAGCTGAAGTGTAAAAACATTTTTAAAAAATATGGGTACTGCAGATCAGTCTCAGGCCCCCATGTTTATGTGGCAAGCACTTAACAGTCACTGCAGTCTGTTATTAGGGAAGCGTGAACCCTTTTCTATTTGAGACTTGTTTGCTTTGGAGATCACTGGCTGAAAACATTTCTTTGTGACACATTTATTTCTTGCCTTTGAGAAATAACAGGTATTCTTTCCTTTCTATGCCTCAGCTACCTTCAAAGGAGGGCTAAGGCTAGAGGAAGTCAAGTTGACCTGGCCTTGAGTGGCAGCCAAGACTCTGCTCACAGAGATTCTGTTACAGAACCCATTTCTTCTTTGCATTGCCAAGATTACTGCATAAGAGTGGTTTGGTTTGCAGAAATAGGAAGCCAGAAAGCCTGCAATAAGGAGTCCTGGGGTGAGCATGATCTGCTTCTTCTGAGTGTCTGGGATGTGTGTATGAACTTGACACAGCCTAGAATCACCTGGGAAGAGAGTTGCAATGAGGGATTGTGTAGTTCAGGTTGGACTGTGGATATATCTGTCAAAACCTGCCTTGATCACATTCGCTGATGCAAAATGACCTAGTCTATATGTGGGTACCACCATGCCCTGGGCTTGGGTATAAAAAAGAGGAGAAAGTGAGCTGAACACAGACATGTAGGTATCCACTGCTTTGTTCCTGCTTATGGCTGCAATATGACCAGCTCTCTCAAGCTCCTTCCACTTTATACAGACCATGACATGGGATTATGGGCTAAAATAAACCCTCTTTTCACTAAATTGCTTTTATCAAAGTTTTGTTTTGTTTTGTTTTTATCACAGCAGCAGGAAATAAATTTTATATGGGGGAGAAATCCGAGGCTACCCAAGGTGCATAGTTTTCTTTCTACAGGGCAGTCTGGAATTCATGTTCACACTGTACCACCCTACCTCTCAACTTGGCCCTCCTGCCTTTCCACCTGTACTCACACTTCTCAATACACTCCACTAAGACCAAAGATAAATTCTGTGGATTTGTTTTTTTCTGGGATAGATATTCCAGAATTTCTAATTTGAGACTGCAGACCATCTGAATGGTCTTAGACCAGCTGGAGCCAGGAGGTGGCAGCACATGCTTTCTGTCAGCACAGCCTGGGTTTGGACTGTGACTCCTGGGGCCAAGTGTACATCATTCCCGTCCATGTAGGCTCTTCTGTTATGATCCACTGTAAATTGCTTACAGTCAATCAGGTCAGGAGATGGGCCTCTGGATGACTGCTAAGCTTTGGGCATAGGAGACACTACATCCGCACTGTCTAGATCTGACTACCTGGAACAACACAAGCAGGCTGGGTCATACTCATCCCCAATGAGACCCTAGTGACTAGCTCATATCCTGACTGCCTCCTTGCACTCCTTGACGCAGGCTGGGGTCTCCCCTAGGGTAGATGGCTGCATCTATGAATAACTGTGAGTGTTTGCCTATTCTGAATGTGCTCTTCCTATCTCCATGCCTCCTGTGCTGCCTCTTAACAGTTGCATCTGCTCAGGGCAAAAATGGAAATAGGTGATGACTGAGCCAAGAACAGAGAAAATAATGTGCAGGCTGTCCATCAAACTTTCAAGGAGCTCTAACTGAGGGGACGCAGACATAGACACTTCAGATGCAAGAAAATGTCTGAAGAGGAAGAGCCTTTGGCATAATCCAGGTCTGGGGTTCTTAACCCCTCAGGACATCACCTTGGATGTGTGTTAAAACACATGCTCCTGAGCCCAGCTGCTGCTCCACTGAATAAGAATTTCTAATGCTGGACCCCAGGAATCTGTTTTGAATGAGCTCCTCAGATGTACTAAATGTCTATAGAAAAGTATGCAGTCCTGACCTATTTTATACCTGTGCACACTATTGGATTCCATTCTCTGGAGTTCCAGAGTACGTCTCAGGGTAGAATCATCATCCTGTTTGATCTGACTCTTCAGAAGTTTGCTTGGTACCATTAATTCCAACATCCCAGAAACTGCCTTGGCCCCGGGACTACTGGGTTGGGTGGTCACGTTCTGGCTTTACGCACTCTGAAGTTTAGGAGGCACTAGAAACAGTTCACTTCATTGTCAAGGGAACAGGGCCAGTGGTGTGCAGTGAGTTAATGACAGGCAGCAGGATGCTCCAGCCCTGCATTCTTGCTGCCCTGAAAGCATTTTTCTTTGTGAGGCTGCCTCCTCTTTTGTTCTCCATCAGGAGATGGTCCTGGAGGAGCTCATTATGGAGTGGCCATATTTGAGACAGATAATCTGTATGCAGTGGCCTCACTGCAGTGAGGTGTGCAACATTGGCAGGTGCCATTATACTTTAATGAATCCTTCCAGGGCTTCTTCCGGCCCACATGGGGAAGGTGATTTACAATTTAATGTATTTCCCATTAGCCATAATCCCTGGGTAGCAGAATCACTGAGATGGAGAATCCTTAAGAAGGGATTATACACCAAGAGCAGTGGGTACAATTGAGTCAAGATCCCTGGTTGTTCTGCTACCTCCAGAATGATCACCACTCCAGGGACCCTAGAATAGATGCTAGCATATCTCTGTTCTCTCACTATTGGCCACCCCAAATTTCCAGGGTATGCCTGATTATCAGCTTAAGGTTTGGCTTGTTCATCTCAGGGGCTATTGCATTATCCACTAGCTCAGAAAGGTGTTAAGGGACAGGAGGCTCATGTAATACAGTGCTTTGCAAACTAAACCCTACACAAGAATCATCTGGAGAACTTGTTAAAGCACTCAATGTTGGGCCAGCTTCATTTCAGCATCCACAGATACTCTTTATCAGGGTAACCATAGACTATTCCTTGATAAACTTTGTATTCTCTGAACTGGGAGATTCATATTGATGTCACCAGGCTGGACACTAGATGGTTTGTAACGGTTCTTCTAGCAAACATGCTTTAACTATTTTTTAAAAAGTAGGTATGGGTTTACATAAGATGCAATGTATTCAGTGTTCCCCTTTCCCCAAGATTTAAGTATGTGGGTTAACATTTAACCCCTCCCAATAGAAAAACAAATCTTTTAATTTTTAATTTATTCATAGTAATTTTATAAATCTTTGAGGAATAAATATGTAAAGAAACAGCTATATCATACATGTGTATATATGTATATATATGTGTGTGTGTACACATACATATATATGTATGTGTGCTCATTTATACCTATATACACACATATATAACATACATATACATGCATGCATGTCTAATGGAGTATTAAAACAGTTATTCTAGGTAAGGTACCCAAGACTCAGAAAGACAAATTGCACATGTTTTTTCTCATGAGGGATGTTAGCTTTGAATTTTTACATGTGTGTTTACATTGGAGTATACGTAGAAGCCAGGAAAATAGTAAGGAGCTGGTGAGGGGTGGGATAGAAGGGAGGTTAAAGCATTTAAGTACACTTATTAAAGTAACTTTTAAAAAATATAAAAAAATATAACTCTACAGGATGCAGACATATAGATACTAGAAAACAAAGCAAAAAATTTACTAAAAGCAAATGCACCTCCAAGCAGGGATAGAATATTAGGAAGGAAGGAAGGAAGGAAGGAAGGAAGGAAGGAAGAAAGAAAGAAAGCTGGGGCAGAAAGTTTGACAGTTCAGTGGCCCACTGTGCAGAAGGCAAGAGCACCCAAGTCACCTTAGCATGTGCTTCTTGGTTTCTCTAAGCATGTTCTACCTGTTACATGCAGGAATGTCATGCATTATTTGTCTCAGTATCTTAAAGCCCCACCCAGAAGTGTGGATTTGAGTATAAAGAGGCAGAGGTCATTTTCAAGCAGTCTGAAGTGCTTTGGATCTTGTGCCTGGAGGACCAGGGGTTTCCAGGTTTTCTTTTGCCAACTTTTTTTTCCATAATGTTAATTTTGTAAGGCTACCTAGGTCTTACTTTCCACCCTATTCTTCTGCCTCAGTTTTGTAGATAATGTGACTATAGTCACGATTGATAAAGAGTATCTGTGGATGCTGAAATGAAGCTGGCAGGCACCTGGAACCTCGAGGAGTTCACATAGGAGGCTGAGACTCAGAGTCATCAGCATGCTGATGACATTTTGAAATAAGATTACAGATGCTATCTCTCCAGGAATGACATGCAAGTCCAATCGGGCCGACAAGAAGCTAGTAAAGCAAGGCTGGTCACTGATGATAGAGAAGGCTGACTATCTTGGTACACACAGAAGATCCTGGTGAATGTGCATATTTTCCATTTGGAAAGGTGTATCACCAGAGCCAGAAAGGAAGGAGAGAGGTGAAGGAAAAGAAAGAACGTTTAGACTTGAGAAATCATGAACACTGGTGACAGATGATACTGGGCTCGGAATTCTGCTTCAGTCTAGCCTGACCTGCCTGTCAAATAGTGAACACTCAAGAAGCGATAGCTGTCATCACCATCATTGTAGTAGTTTTATAATTGGCTTCAATTATTTTCTTCTCCCTTCCTGGTGTGCTAATTAAGCATCTCTTCTCATTGCCATGTCATCAGTGTCTTCCTGATGAAGAAATAAACATTACGTTCTCTGTACAACATCGGGGCTGGCCATGTGACATAATCTGGTTAGTAGAAGGGGAGAGGATATGATGTGTGCCTTGTCCAAACAGAAATTTTAAAGGCATCCTATATATATATATATATATATATATATATATATATATATATATATTTCTCAAATATATATATATATTTCTACCATGAGAAAGAGACGGGAGATGCTCCTCAGCCTAGCCTGCATCCTAAACTGAGACGGGACATAGAACAGAGCTGGCTTGTAGCTGCTGATATGAAACATCAGGAAAAAAAATAGGTGTTAGTAATTATACACCACAGAGATTTGGTGATTATTTGTTATGACAACAAAGCTGACTAACAAGATCATCATTTAATGGAGGAAAGAGGCAGGAAAGATTTCTGTTGTTGTTAGAGGGGAGTATTCCTAAGTTGATCCCTGACAATGATACAAATATTAGCAAGATAGTGGAGATTTGGGTGGATGATATTCCAGGTAGAGGATAAAGACTTGTAAAAATTCATGCATTCGAGAGAAAGTGTTGTTCGTTAGACGGATGAAAGGTAGGTTTAGAGGGACTTGCAGAGTCAAGGGATTAAACTATCATAAGTACAGCTGGATAGACACTTAAGGGAGATCATGGAGGACCTTGCAAAGCAGGATAGAAACATTTCACTTCATCCAAGAAACAGTGCGACACCATCTTAGGATCTGTTTTTATCTTTAAAAAGGATTTCTCCGGCTGACTATGGAGACTAGGTCAGAGGGGCAAGAAGCCCCTAGAGAAGGCAGTTAAGAGTCCAGGTAAAGTTGGAAGGTGGCAATGTGTAGGAGGTGATGGGGGAAGTCTTAATAGCCCCCTCTGTGAGATTTGAGGACAAAGTCAGTGCAAAATCTGAGATGAGACTCGGGTGGGTGTGTAGATGGAGAGCCCAGGACAGGAGAGCTTAGAGGATGCAGACGAAGAGTGTGTTTGGGCGTTTGGAGTTTCAGGTACCTGAGCACACTGACATTTCTTCTAATGAGAGCTTACCCAGCTGACAGCGCCCAGCTTCCTTCGCAGCTAAGAGAAATCACTAGAATCTTGCATCCAATAAGACAGTCAAGATATTTGGGGACTCGAGGAGAAATTGTACTCTTGTTATAGGGGCCACCACCTTTTCTTCCCACACCTGTTTCCTGAAATGAAAACTGCTGAACTAAGGCAACAAGTAAAAAACCAACATGGTTTCAGAAACTCTGGGCTTGACATCTTGGAATTGCTCAAACATAAACTGAGCTGGAAATACAGAATTTGGACTCCCTATAGATTCTCTGTAACTTTAGAAGAGCAGGTAGTGTGTTTGGAAGGAGAGTTGGCATCTCCAAGGGAAATGGACAGAATCCTGACAGTTATATGGACCATAACAATAAGCATTTTGTTTCTTTAATGTTTACAAAATAAAATACTATAAAAAATAAAGTCAGGGTTGGAAGACAGAGAGCAGGTAAAGTGAGTTTCTACCCAGCAAGTATGTGGACCTGCCTTTGGACTTTCAGCATCCATATTAAATGTTGGCTAACCTCAAAGTTGAGGGATGGGGAGCTGGTGGTGGTGAAGATCCCAGGAGCTCAATGGCCAGCCAGCCCCCACTAGTAGATTATCTCTGGTTCAGTGAAATACCTGTTATAAATAAGGTAGAGCATGGTTGAAGAAGACACTGTCATTGATCTCTGGACTCCCAAGGTTTGTACACATTCATGAATGTGTATATACACATGAACATATACATATAACATGCACACAGATACACACACACCCAGGTACACATACACACACACACACACACACGCACGCACGCACGCATGCACGCACGCACGCACGCACGCACGCACATGTACACCTACACACATATGAGGTAAAGGGCTCTTTATCACTATCCCAGATCTTAGTCTTATAACTTGATCCTTAGTTTATATTTT
>JANHMN010000010.1:57057281-57142057 GCA_030674055.1 Rhabdomys pumilio | reverse complement strand
CCCCTCCCCTCCCCTCCCCTCCCCTCCTCTCTCCCCTCCCCTCCCCTCCCCTCCTCCCCTCCCCTCCCCTTCCCCCTCCCTCCTCTCCTCTCCTCCCTTCCCTTCCCATCATCTCCCCTCCTCTCCCTTCCTCTCCCCTCCTCTTCTCTCCTTTCTCCTTCCTTCCTTCCTTCCTTCCTTCCTTCCTTCCTTCCTTCCTTCCTTTCTTGATACATTTTACGCGTCTGGGAGTTTTGTCTGCATTTATGGCTGTGACCACATGTGTGCCTGGTGCCCTCAAAGGTCAGTTTTGGTACCCTAGAACTGGGGTTGTGGATGCTTGTGAGCCACTGTGTGGATGCTGGTAAATAAACCTTGGTTTTCTGTTAGAGCAACACATGATCTTAACCTGTGAGCCAACTATCCAGGTCCCATTTTTTTATTTCTCTTGATTATTTTCCTTCAAAATTTTCATATATATACTGTTGCTTTTTGTTTTGAAAGTTTTCTTCTACTTATTAGAGATTAGTACATTTTATTTTGATTTTTCTAGCTTCTTCCACTGTGGCAAAACATATAAGGAAAACTTTTTCCAATGAAGTTTAGAATTAATTAGTATTTACATTATCTATATACATATAGCAGAATTAGCATGGCTTTATTTTTCTTTTCATTATCCGAACCCCATGTCGCTATTGATTCAAACTTCAGGTTCAGGTTTTTATTAAAGCCTTTCTTTATATTTTAGAATCAATTCTTATTTAGGCCTAACGATAAGCTTTTTTGATTTGTTTCCCTGATTTTCATTCTTTTTAAAACATTATTTAAAGTTTTTATTAAATATTAAATATTAAGTATACTCAATAATATTTATAAAATATGTATAAGATACAAAATAAAAATCCAATGAATGTAAAAGCACCCCAAATCTAGTGCCAGCAAGAGAACATTGCATTACTTTGGGTCTCTCTCAGGATCTCTCCTGTTCTTGTTATTCTGTAATGTGCTTTCTTTCATTAGTACACTCTGCTTTTCCCTGCTCAGCTTAATGGTTTTATTTAAGCCAGTGTGAAGTTACTGTTACTTTTGATTTTACTTTTAAAATGGATTCATCCGATTGGTGCGTAGCAGCTAGAGTCTGTCTATGCTCAGCACCTGGAGTCAGGAGTCAATGATCAAAGCAGGGTGAGTAGCATTTCCAAATGGTGCGTTCACCACTTCTGTGTGTAGGGAGCTTTCAGACTCCTCTTCTAGTTGTCTTCAAATATATAATAAATCATTTTGGAATGTAATGATCTTATATACTATAGGCCCTGGAATGTAATGAACGTATATACTATAGGCCCTGGAATGTAATGAACATAAATACTATAGGCCCTCACCACTAATTTCTTCTATTCTTTTCACCAACCCAAGCATTTACCCAAACTTTATATATTGCTTTCTTTTTTCCTCTCTTGCTTTATCACATAAACTTTCAGAGACAGGGTCCCACCATGTAACCCTGGCTGACTGGGAGCTAGGTAATGTAGACCAGGCTGACCTCAAATTCTTAGAGACCCTTTGTCCTTTGATTTCTCAGAGCTGGGATTAAAAGTATGCGCCACACCCTGGCACCAATCATATACATTTTTAATTATTTTTAATGTATAAATGACAAAAGTTTGGTAGGTTCTATATTAATATTTGGACAAGTGAAATTATCTTTTAATACATATTTATATCTTTAAACTTTGTTCAGTTTTAAAACTTTTTGTAAATGAATTTCACGGTATATAGTCTTTTACAATGAGCTTTCTGCTTGTTTAATATTGTGGCTCACAGCTCACTGGCATTTTTATGTGTAGTTTCACCTCATTCCTTTACATTGTTGCTTATATTACATTCCATGAATCAGTATCTTGGGAAGTAGGTTAAATTAGTGATTAAGAGGGTTCATCCCATATGCAGGCACCAAACCCAGACACTATTGCTAATGCCAAGAAGTGCTTGCTGACAGGAGCCTGATATAGCTGTCTCCTAAGAGGCTGTGCCAGAGCCTGACAAATACAGATGCGGATACTGGAGGCTCACAGCCAACCATTGGGCTGAGCATGGGACCCCCAATGGAGGAGTTAGAGAAAGGACTGAAGGAGCTGTAGGGGTTTGCAACTCCATAGGAAGAACAAAAATATCAACCAACCAGACCCTTCAGAGCTCCCAGGGACTAAACCACCAACCAAAGAATACTCATGGAGGGACCCATGGCTCCAACTGCATATGTAGCAGAGGATGGCCTTATCTGGCATCAATGGGAGGAGAGGCCCTTGGTCCTGTGGAGGCTTGATGACCCCGGGTAGGGGAATGCCAGGGTGGGGGAACACCCTCATAGAAGTAAGAGGAGGGGGGATGGGATAAGGGGTTTCTGGAGGGGAAACTGAGAAAGGGGATAAGATTTGAAATGTTAAGTAAATAAAATATCCAATAAAAAAAGTTAAGAATCTTTAAAAAGGAAAAAAAAGAGTACAGACCCTATAGCTAGTCAAGTCTTGGTGTCTACCATTTATTTATTTTAGGGATTCATATTTTATGTGTTTCAGAATTTTGTGTGCATATATGAATACACACTGCAAGAAGAGGGGGCTGGATCCCCTGGAACTGGCATTAGGACAGTGGTAAGCAATTACTGGGTGCTGGGTACCAAACCTGGGTCTTCTGCAAAAGCAGCAAGTACTCATACCTGCTGAGCTATCTCCATCTCTTCCACCTAACTAACTAACTGCAGTGTGGACAGAGATTACACATAATATCCACTTAAGTATGTGGACGGATTTAAGAACGTAATACTGTTTAGAACGAGTCCCTGGACAGCTGTTCACCCTTCTCCATGATTTCATGTTCCATGGTCCCATTTACTCACCATCAGTCACAGTCTGAAAATATTACATGCAGAATTTCAGAACAGAAGTCACAGAACGTCTCATAGCACACTATAAAGAAAGAACTTTGAACATTGGATTTATCATTTGAGAAAAACTTCAACATGTTCTTCTGTTAAAATATGACATTTGGGAGTCAGTGATAGTCATTTTGACAGAACATTTAGAACTTTAACCTGTCAGATTATTTAAAAAGCATTCCAACAGCTAGTGTAGTGTTACATACTTGTGATTTTAGCACTCAGCTGGAAGATCAAGAATTTAAGGTCAATGCCACAAAGCAGGTTTGAGGCTAACCTGGGCTATATGAGACCTTGCCTCATACACATCAAATAAACATCCCCTGGTTTTAAAGTTTGTCTAGTAAGAACAAAATATAATATGCTTTTGCATAACTAACTTTCTGCTTACTCTTTGTTAATTATAGTGATTTATTATAGATATATAATTTCAGAGTTATTTTATTTAACATCTGACATGGGAAAATTAATTTTCAGCTATTAATTTATGTTTATATGATAAAAAGATTAAACTTTTTTTTTGAGAAGGGGGTGTCAGGGTTTCTATTGCTGAGAAGAAACACCAACTCTTATATAGAAAAACATGTCATTGGGGCTGGCATACAGTTCAGAAGTTTAGTCCATCATCATGAGGGCAGGAAGCATATCTGCCTATGTGTTGAGAGTTCTCCATATGGACTGGCAGGCATCAGGAAGAGACAGTGAGACACTAGACCTGAAACGGCAAAACCCCCAAACCCCTCAAAGCACACCTCCTTGCTCCCAGTGACACACTTTCTCCAACAAGGCCACACCCCAAACAGTGCCACTTCCTATGAGTCTATGGGGGCCATTTTCATTCAAATCACCACTCAGGGTTTCATGATGTAGCTCTGGTCAGCCTGAAACTACGTACACTAGGCTAGACTTCACTCTCCTCAACTACATGGTCTACATATTCCAGTACAATTCTACCTATGGCAAGTTCAACAGCACAACCAAGGCTGAGAATGGGAAGCTTGTCATCAACGGGAAGCCCATCACCATCTTCTAGGAACAAGATCTTGCTAACATCAAATGGTGTGATGCTCGTGCTGAGTATGTCATGAAGTCTACTGATGTCGTCTTCATCACCATGGAGAAGGCCAGGGGCCACTTGAACAGTGGAGCCAAAAGGGTCATCATCTGTACCCCCTCTGCCGATATCCCCATGTTTGTGATGGTGTGAACCATAAGAAATACTACAATTTGCTCAAGACTATCAGCAATGCATTCTCACCACCAATTGCTTACCCTGACCCCCATGGTCCACTCAGAAGTCTGTGGATGGCCCCTCTGGAAAACTGTAGTGTGATGGCCATGGGTCTGCCCAGAACACCATCCCTGCATCCACTGCTGCTGCCAAGACTGTGGGCAAGGTCATCTCCGAGCTAAATGTGAATCTCAATGGCCTGGCCTTCCATGTTCCTACCCCAAATGTATTCATTGTGGATCTGACATGACACCTGGAGAAACCTGTCAAGTATGGTGACATCAGAAGGTGAAACAGGCATCCGAGGGTCCACTAAAGGGCATCCTGTGCCACACTGAGAACAAAGTTGTCTCCTGTGACTTTAACAATAACTCCCACTCCTGCACCTGTGATGCTGGGGCTGGCATTGCTTTCAATGACAACTTTGTAAAGCTTATTTCCTGGTATGACAATGAATACAACTGCAGCAACAAGGTGGTGGACCTTATGGTCTACATGACTTTCAAGCACATCCACCCCAGCAAGGACACTGAACAAGAGAGAGGCCCTCAGTTGCTGAGGAATCCCTGTCCCAACTTGGCCTTTAACACTGAGCGTCTCCCTCAGTTTCCATCCTAGACCACCATAACAATGGGAGGGCATTGGTTCACTTTGCTCTTCCTTGCTATTCTTCTCTGACAGCATGCATGTATTGGTTCATCTCATATTGCATTGTTGAGCTTTGCTTGTGGTGACATCATAGAGAGAAACTCAGCAAAGAACTTCTAGTGAGATTCCTGTGGCTTCTTGATGCTTCCACGGGCTTGGGCTAGTTGGCAAGCCTTGTGGTTTCTTCTGGATTGAATTGAAGTTGCTGGTTCCTCTGTGGTGTCTGCTGAGTAGACTGGTCTGCTAGTTACTGATTCGTGTTTGGTGTTTGCTAGTGGACTGGACTGAGAACAACAAAGATTGGAATCGCCCCAAAGAACTATTTCTAAACAGGCCCACTTCCTTTGTATGTCATAACCTTTCTTTTCCACTACCTCTGGTGAGTGGTGGGCTAGAGGGGAGGTTGGATGTTTATTAAAGTAGGCTGTGAAAAAATATGGCTACCCAGTCATGTGCTCTTTGTACTGTGCACAATGTTGTACAATGTAGTGTTAACAAATGCTGCCAGCACCTTAGTTGTTTTTATTTGTTGTTTTGAGATAGGGTCTTACTATGTAGCTCTAGCTGGCCTAGAAATCACAGAGATCTGCCTTTCTCTTCCTCTCAAGTACTAGACTTCAAGGTGTGCCTCATCATGCTGTCTGATTCAAGACTCTCATAGGCTATGAATCCCAGTGTTTTTAGTGTAAAAGTAAATCGTTTGCTCTATGTACACTTAATAGTTTAACCATGGGAAACAAAGACTTTTTAAAATTGGATATTTTATTTATTTATATTTCAAATATTGTCCCCTTTCCCTTCTGCAAATCTCCTATCCCATCCCCCCTTACCCTGCTTCTATGAGGGTGCTCTCCCACCCACCCACCCATCTACTCGTGCCTCACTGCCCTAGCCTTCCTCTACACTGGGACATCAAGTCTTCACAGGACCAAGGGTCTCTCCTCCCAGTGATGCCAGATAAGGCCCCTTCAGCTCCTTCAGTCCTTCACCTAACTCCTCCATTGGGATCCTTGTGCTCAGTTCGAGGATTGGTTTCAAGCATCCACATCTATATTGGTCAGGATCTGGGAGAGCCTCTCAGGAGACAACTGTATCAGTCTCCTGTCAGCAAGCACTTCTTGGCATCCGCAATAGTGTCTGGGTTTGGTGTCTGCATGTGGGATAGATTCCCAGGTAGGGCAGTCTCTGGATGGCCTTTTCTTCAGTCTCTGCTCCACTCTTGAAACAAAGACATTTTAATTTTTTTCTCAACAAGTAACTATCAATTTAGTATATCCTTAGATTGTATTATGTGAGAATGTTTGCTCTTTGAATTGCTGACTCATAATGAGTCTCATTAAAAAATATTAAATGTATCTTGGCTTGATATTAGGATGGAGTTTCTGACAATTTCTGGAATAGCCCTAAACACATCTGTTACCTTATGCTATGTATTTTCAGCTTTGATGATTATAAAATGAAAACATTGATCAACTCTGCAAAACATCGAAGATATTCTACATTCAGTAGTATCATATATTTAGCCAAGACTAGATAATTACTCTTTTAAAACTTAAGAAATCTATAATCCCATCATTTCCACTCTCTTTCCTCCTCCTGCCATCCCCATGTTCCTCCAAATTCTCTGCCTCCTCTTTGACCGTTGCTGTTACATATACATATAAACAATCAATGTATGAATGCAACCTGCTGAGCCCGCTCAGCAATGCCTCCATGCATGTATTTCTAAGGCTGAGCAGTTGGTACTGAATAACCAGTGCGCTGGCTGGCTCATCCCAGGGGAAGACTAATTCTTCTCTCAGTAGCTGTTAATTGTGTGTAGTTCTTCAACTAGGTGTGGGGTCTTGTTGAGATTTTTATCCTTCTATGCTGCAATGTCAACTGTTGGAATTGTTCATGTCTTGTTTAGGCAGCCGTGTTAAGATTTTATGGATATAGCTTCCCTGTCATAGCTAAAGACACAGTCTCACAGCAGACTTTCTAGACCTCTAGCTCTTGTGATTTTCTGTGTCCTCTTCCTTGATGTTTCCTGAGCCTTGGATGGCAGAAGTTGTATCGTAGATATCACTTAGGGTTGGATGTCCCACATCCAGCTGTTCTCTACATTTTGGCTGACTTTAGCCTTCTGTTGCATCCTTCTTCTGCTGCAAAAGGAAGCTTCTTTGATGAGAGGTGAAAGCTATACCCATCTGTGAGTGTAAGTCCTAAAAATGCAGTTGGGAATCATATTGGCTTTGGAGAGTGGCAGCAGTAGGTTCTTTTCTCAGGTCTATGACCTCTCTAGACACATAGTTGGCCAGATTGACAATACCAGGCATGCTTTGCTTCCTGTTGAACAGGTCTTAAAACCAATTAGAAAGCTGTTGGTAACCCCTAGATCAAAAAATCACTATTTCATCATGTTGGGATATATTTCTAGTCCAGCCAGTGCTGTGGTACATAACCTTTGCAGTGGAGTAGGACTACTGAATGCCCCTCTTCCTTGTCAATCAACTTGCACAGTACCTTTTGATACTTCGAGAGGCTTTTCTCAGGGGATGAGGCTTCCAGGTCAGATTGTTCCCAAGTCTTGTGTCCGAAGCGCATCATACCTTCAGTAATAGGGCTTATTTTCACACTCAGAGAGGCAACCAAGAGCAACCACAACAGCCTGTATAGCCTATACTGGCTTTTGGGTTTTGTTTGGGGGTGTTTCTTAGACTCCCAACTACAACTTGAAATGAGGCTCCTCATGCATGCTACTAGGGTTTCTGTTAGATAGTCCATGGCTCCTGTGGCATTATCATCCCAAGTGTCATAAAAATGTATATATGCACGTACACTTATGTGTATTATATGCAATTTTGGGTAAATATAAAATAATGATTCCTTGTATTGTCTTCAAGCAGTCTTAGTGCTATTTATCCTTCCTCCCTTCCTTCTTTTCATATTTATGCCTGTTCTCCCTCCTCAGTTAAAAGTCCCACATTTTCCCCATCCTCCACTATAGAGTGCCACCCCACCAGTTTCTCTTTACCTTCCTGGGTTTTATGTTTCCTATAGGTTATAACATTCACATCTGAAAATTTAGAGGTTAGAATAATGAATAAAAGAGAATGGAAGAAGTTTGTCTTTCTGTCTGGGCTACACACTCAGTATAGAATCTTTCCAGTTCAATTGATTTACCTGCAAATTTCATTTTCTGAACAGTACTCCGTAGAATGTACATAGCATATTACCCATTCACCAGCTGAAAGACACTTAGGTTGTTTCCATTTCCTAGCCTGTGTGACTAGGGCAGCAATGAACATGGCTGGGCAAGTTTCTGAGGAGGAGGATTTTGAGTCCTTTGGATGCATGTTGAGGAATGGTGTATCTAATTTTTAGTGCTTTGATGATTTCCACACTGATTTCCAGAGTGATTGGGACAGTTTGCAATCCCACCAATAGTGATGGAAGGTTCCAACCTCTTTACAGTCACTTTACTGTCATTTATTTTGTTGATCTTAGCCGTTCTGCATAGGGTAAGATGAAGCATCTCAGAGTTATTTTTATTTGCTATCCTCAGTTGCTAAGGATGATGAATACAATACCTTTTGAAAGATTTCTTAGACATTTTATGAGTCCTGACTTGTCAATTGCTGGCCTTGGTTTGTGTGTAAGCCAGCCCCAATTAAATGTTGGTCTTTATAAGAGTTGCCCTTCAGCGTCTACCTTTGGTGACTGCACATGGGATGAATACCCAGGTGGAATGGTCTCCAGATGGCCCCTCCTTCAGTTTCTGTCCCACGCTTTGTCTCCATATTTGTTCCCATGAGTATTTTGTTACTCCTTCTAGGAAGGACATGCTGACAGGAGCCCGATAAAGCTGTCTTCTTAGAGGTCTGCCAGAGCCTGACATATACAGAGGCAGATGCTCACAGCTAACCATTGAACTGATCATGGCATTCCCAATGGAGGAGTGGGAGAGAAGACCGAAGGAGCTGAAAGGGTTTGTGGCTCCATGGGGAGAACAACAATACCAACCAACCAGAGCTCCGGGGTCTAAACCACCAGCCTGGGAGCACATAGGGAGGGACCCATGGCTCCAGCTGTATATATAGGGGAGGATGGCATTGTCAGGCATAGGTGGGAGAGGAAGTCCTTGGTCCAGTGAAGGCTGAATGACCCCGTGTGGGGGAATTAGTGGGTGGGGAGGTGAGAGTGAGCAGGTGGGTGGGATACATCCTCACAGAAGCAGGAGGAGAGGGGTGTGATAGGGGGTTCCTGGGTGGGGGGGAAAATGGGGAAAGGGGATCACATCCTAAACTGTGAATAAAATATCCAATAAAAAAGAAAAAAAAAAGAAACACACACATACATACACACACACACACACACACACACACACACAAAATAAGAGTTGCCCTTCTTCACATTCCTAACTAAGACAGTGTGTATGCTTGTGTCACCTGAGACTTACCGACTCTTGGTCTTGTGTTCATTTCCTGTGCTAAGATTCTTCCCTGCAATGCCAGAACAAGCTAGGGCAGTTCCCTTGTTATCTGGCACGGTGAGCCATCAGCTTTCTTCTTAACTTTTCCTGCCCCTAGATATGATTCATGGCTTCAGATCCACAGCATTTTTATTTATATGTATTTATTTTAAAAATAAAGTAGGAGCTTGGCATAGTGTTTGGGAAAGTCAACACTGTTAAGCACTTTAGCATGTGCCATGTGTAATTCTAAGTACACAGCATGCATGCACTTGCTTGTTCCTTAAGGAACGCCTATGAGATAGGGATTGTCATTGTCCTCATTGTACTGCTCCACACAATGAGGCCCAGAGCTATCAAGTGCTCTCCTACTTTCTTTTCTTTTCTTTTTCTTTTGGTTTTTTGAGACAGGGTTTCTCTGTGTAGCCCTGGCTGTCCTGGAACTCACTCTGTAGACCAGGCTGGCCTCGAACTCAGAAATCCGCCTGCTTCTGCCTCCCAAGTGCTGGGATTAAAGGCGTGCGCCACCTCCGCCCAGCCTGCTCTCCTACTTTCATTTCTGTTACTGTGATAAAACACCTGGCAGTCAGCAGCTTCAGGGGAGAAGCTGACATTTCCAGGTTAAAGTCCATTATTACAGAGATTCAAGGCAGAAGCTCAAAGCACTTTGTTCTTGGTCAGGAACACAAAGAACAAATATATACATGCTTGTCCTTCAGGTCAATTTCCTTATTCAGTCCAGGTCCCAGATCCAGAAAGGGACCACTTACAACTGCCGGCTCTTCTCATCTTAGTGAAAACAAATTAAAAAAAAAATCCCTCTGCTAATTTTTCTTTTCTTTTTTTCTTTATTTTTCTTTTCTTTTTTTCTTTACTTTTTTTTTTCATTTTGTATGTTTGTAGTTGTTTATTTAATTTTGGTTTTTGAGCTGGGGCTCATTGTCTAGCACAGCTTGGCATTAAACTCACTTTGTAACCTAAGCTCTTTTGATACCTGAGCTGATTATCTTGTCTTCTTGGATGGAACAATAAATATATACTAACTTATCTAGAATTTTTTTGCAACTTTTAAGATAATCATAATATTTTATATGTGTGCTCACATATGAGTATAATAATAAAAATATGTAACATTGGGTTTGAGTTACAATAAAACAAGAATTTGTAAAAAAAAAAAAATCCCACACGGCATGCCCACTAGGCCACCTAACCCATGCAGTCCTTTACCATGATGCTTTTCCCAGGTGATGCTACCCTGTAGCAAGTTGGCAATTAAACTTATCCACTGTGAGCAGCTTCCCCACAATCACAGAACCAGAGTACTGCTGAACAGAAAGCCTGAGCTTTTGTCCATATCGGAACTACCCCTCTATTCCTCTCCTCATCAGCGGCCGGACTCAACAAACAGGACTCCCTAGAGCACCAACCCACCACTCAGCGGGTGCCTGCCACTGCACAAGCGGCAATTAGTCATGCTAACAAGACCCTTGTGGCCTCCAGCATACAGGAGAGAGGAGGGTTTGGGTTCATGCTTTCCCCAGATCGACCTCCTTTGTCAACCATTGCTATAGGACTTGGCTGTTGAGATCAGACAATTACAAGGAACAGCCCTTTAGAAAATGTAGGGCCAGCAGTTTTTCCTCCCAGTGTGTGCTTCCCCCATATACATAAAGGCCTGCAGGTGAACAGGAGGAGAGGCTAGCTAGATTCTTTTCTAACTCTTGGTTCTCTGAATCTATATTTTATGAATAAGTATAGTATTGACATGTTTTTAATCCCTCTTATTTACTTTTCTTTTTGTTTGACTACACACGGAGAAAAAGAAATCAATGGACTTGGTTAACAAATTGAATAATACACAAGTATTGAAAATGAGAGAGAGTGCCCTGCTCTCCTCAACCTGCTGTGAACAACCTCCTGTCCTTCTAGATGAAGTTCCCTGAAGGCAAGCATTTGTGCTGTCTGTGGCTTTTGTTCTTGTGGAGTTTATTACATACCTCTAAATAATGCCTGCCTTACTGTTTCCTGATTTATAGGCATCAGACACTATCCATTGACTCCTGCATTGAACGATGAACATAGATCT
Organism: Rhabdomys pumilio; assembly: GCA_030674055.1. Taxonomy (NCBI): domain Eukaryota; kingdom Metazoa; phylum Chordata; class Mammalia; order Rodentia; family Muridae; genus Rhabdomys; species Rhabdomys pumilio. The sequence continues at coordinate 57,130,722 of JANHMN010000010.1, read as the reverse complement.
CACCGACTATGTTCTGGGGTGAGAGCCCTTGCTCCAGGTCTACGACCTTAGTTCAATCCTGTGACCATGAAACATCTCTGCAAGGGAGGAAGCGGACTCAGGAAGTCTGCTCTGAACTACAACAACTTTAGTCTCGTTTGTGGAGTTGAAATCAGAGCACAGAGGGGCACTGGCTATGAACGACTCATGATTTACTCCAAGGAGGGGCCTTGCTACTCCTGGGGACAGTGGCTTGGATTTTCAAGAAGTTAATCAAGAGGGAGTGAGGTGATTTTCTTAGATGAGCACACACTTTATTGCTCCCAAGAGAGCTTTGTGGCATTGGGGAGCCAAGAAATTCGAGCTATTTTACTATAATTGATGTATTCTATTGTTCCAGGCAGTGGGAAGTAGCAAGGTCACTTGAGACAGGAAGAGCCTAGTGCCCAGAAGACCTGTGGCCATGTCCAGTAATTGGAAAGGAAAAATTTGGGAAGTAACTTATATTGTTACACCAGGAAAAAAATTTTCTTTCTGGGGATCAGGAGAATGTCAATTGGAATCCTCAGAGACAGGGCAGTGGATGAGAGGCTAGGAGCAGGTGGCTGTTCCCCAGTAACTTGTACCATGGGAGAGGCCTGTAGGGAGTGGGAGCCAGGAAGAGAAACCCTTGCAGTGTTCACCTGTCTTACCAGGTAGCTTTGGCGTTCACAGAGAATACTGTCATGTACTTTCACCAATCCCTAACAGCACAAGCAGATGGCATGGGGGAATTTGGAGGGATAATGTAAGGTCAGGTAAGCATTCCAAGATATGACATTACTGGGGACCTTTCTTTCAATGTGAAAACAGGACCCCCCTCTCTTTCTCTCATTCAGGCTCTCTCTCTCTCTCTCTTTCTTCCTCATTCCCCCTCATTCGGTGTGTATTTATACATATGTGTACATGTTTATAGAGTCCAGAGGACCCCATTAGACGTTGCTCCTTAGAATCAATCCACGTGTGTTTTTGAAACATTTATTTTTTGGTATGGGTGTTTTTGTATGTATGCACATGTGTGCATGTGTGCACCAGAGCACTCGGAGGACAACTTGAAGGACCTAACTCTTTCCTTACACTGCGTGGGTCCCAGAGATAAAAATCAGGTTGTCAGGTTTAGTGGCAGGCACCTTTACTGAGCCATCTTGCTAGCCTCACCTTGTTTGTTGAGAACAAGATCTCACATTGCCTGTAGCTTGTCAATTTGGCTAGGTTGCTTGGTTAGCGAGCCCTAGGGATCCACTTTGTTCTGTCTCCCTAGTGCTCGGATTATAAGAGTATATTACCACACTTGGCTTTTTACATGGTTGCTGGGACTGAACTCAAGTCTTCATCCTTGCAAAGCAAGGATGTAAAGATTGATCTAGCTCCCTATCCGGAGCCCCAGCCCCAGCCCAAGCCCCAACCCCAACCCCAAGTTCCTTCTTCTCACCACGTGTTTCTTCTATATTTTAGATTATATATAATTATATAATTTCTCCCTTCCTTTTCCTTCCTCCAAACCCTTCCATTGTACCCTTCCTCATTCTCTTTCAAGTTCATGTCCTCTTTATTATTAGTTTTTCACATATATGTATATGTGTGTGTGTGTGTGTGTGTGTACATCCATACGTATTCCTAAATATGACCTGCCCAGACTGTATAATGTTTTGTATACTGCATGTATGTCTTCAGGACTGACCATTTGGTACTGGTGTGCCCTTTCCTGGAAAAGACTATTCCACTCTCAGCATCCTTACTGCTCAGGTCCTTCTTTATTCCTGATTCTCAGAAACACATGGCTCTTTGTGACACACAGCGGAGGGGAGGAGAGTAGGGTGCTCACTGTTTTCCCTCCGCTGTTTTTTCTCCACACAAAGACAAAGCATCTTCTTCCCTGGTCTATAGTGATCTCCCAGGTGTAACCAAGGTGGTGAGGTCAGTTGCCATCTATCCAGAGGACATTACCCATTACCACAGTGGTTCTGTGAGGATGGAAACATTACCCATATTTTAGATATCAGGATACGTTTCAAAAGGCCTTTTGAATTTCCTAGGCCAACAGTGGCTGAGCCAGGATGTAATTCAAGTGTCACAAGTCTAGGTTGTGACACATTAACATAGCAGAAAACATCCTGGGGAGAGAGTTCAGCCATCAAAGTCCTTGCCTTGCAAACACAAGGACTGAAGTTAGATCTCCAGAAGCCATGTAAAAGCACTCCAGATATGGTGGCACATGATTATAGACCCAGTATATGGGAGGCAGAGACAGGCAGCCCTGGGTCTCACTGGTCAGTTAGCTTAGCCTGATTAGTGAGTTTCAGGCCAGTATGAGACCCTGTCTTAAACAGTGTGAATGGCCCCTGAGGAACAATGGCTGAGGCAGTCCTCTGGCCTACATAAGCATTCAGTAAATATCTGAGGGAGGCAGAGGAAGAAAGTCCCTTCTCTAGTCTCAGAAGTTTCATTTTTATACTTTAGTAAAACTTTCATCAAAAACTTCAAGAGGATCCTAGGTTTTCTTTCGTTCTTTTTCTTTTTTTATCTGAAGATAAGAAAGGTTGGCCACTACTTGGTCTGCTCCAACTTAAGCATCTAGGATATAAAAATAATATGACACGTGAGGTGAGGTGAATGACTTCCTTCAGAACATGTCACCTAGGAATTGGCCTTAGCAGAATCTCACAGTCAAACATCTGACCTCGCAGCAGACTTGTCACGTGACCCTGCCATGGCAGGGAATGATTGGCCATCAAGAGCAAAGAACTCATATCACATTCTCTGTGAGGTTAAACACATATTCAAATGAGACACTTGGCCTGTAAAAGGAAGCATAAGTGAGTGAAAAAAATGCTGTCAGCAGACACCAGAGAACTCAAGGAGGTCAGACAGCTGTGTGGAGTGGGGCTCGCCATCAGTGGGATGAATGGAAATTTGAAAAGGTCAGAAATTGGGTTTGTACAAATGGACAATTATCTGTGAGGGTGATGGCTGGGGACTTAAATAGAGATGAAAGAACAGACTCGTTTTGAGAGAGGAGGCAAGTTTCTGTGACAGTTGTGCCGTGCATTTGATTAATGATCAGACATAACCACTTGGATATTTAGGGACATCGTGAGCTATTTTGAGCATTGGTCTTCCCTGTCATATCCTCACAGTAGCTGCTTTACTAGTGTAGAAGTGTGAGTTTTTTTTCTTTATTGGTTATTTTATTTATTTACATTTCAAATATTATCCCCCTTTTACTTTCCCCTCCACAAGCCCCCTACCTCATCCCCCATCCTCCTGCCTCTATGAGGGTGCCCCCCCAACTCCCAACTCACAACCCTAGCATTCTCCTATGCTGAGTTATCAAGCCTCCACAGGGCCAAGGGGCTCTCCTCTCATTGATGCCAGATGAGACTATCCTCTGCTACATATCTAGGGGGAGACATGGGTCCCCAATCTGTACTCTTTGGTTGGTGATTTAGTCTCTGGGAGCTTTGGGGATTCTGGTTGGCTGATGTTCTTTCTATGGGGTTGCAACCCCTTCAGCTCCTTCAGTCCTTGCCCTAACGTCTCCATTGGGATCTTTGTTCTCAGTCCGATGGTTGGCCGAAGTGTATTTTAACAAGTTATGTGTTGTTCTCTGCTATGATGTATATATGTGCCTGTGTGTGTGTGTGTGTGTGTGTGTGTGTGTGTGTGTGTGTGTGTGTTTGTGTGTGTGTATAGCAGAGGATAACCTCAGCCATTGTTCCTCAGTGGCTACTCACCTTATTTTTCAAGACAGGGTCTCATACTGGCCTTGAACTCACTAAACAGGCTAGGGTAACTACCAACCCTCACTCTTTATTGGTCTGGATGCAGAGAAGCTGGACATGGGAAAAAATACTTTTGAGGGAAATTAACTAGTCACACAATACCATTTCCATCTGCTCCACTTCTTAGTTTGTGCACAGTTGTAATACTTTTTATATTTATTTCTTTATTTGTGTGAGTGTGTAACCAGTGTTGGAGTGGGAATCTTAAGACAGGTTGTGGGAGTTGGTTCTCTCCTTCTATAGTGTGGGTCTTGGGATTCCAACTCAGGTCTTCAGGCTTCTTAGCAAGTGCCTTTTCCTCTTCCCACACCATCTCAAGGGCCCCATAGTTGCAATCCTTGATCTGGAAGTGTTTTTCAGAAGGGAGTTAGTAATACCTATGTCATAGATTATTGCTAAAAAGAGGTGATGTCCATGAAGAGGCCGATAACTTGAGAATCCCTCACCTGGGGTTATATGTATGTTTTAGGAATGCTTATCAGGGTCGGGATTGGGTGGTAGAGTGGCATCCTGGCCAGAGCTGTGTATCTGGAGTTAAGCTGGGCTGTGGGTCAGGGCCACAGTGCTTATCCAGAATGCACAAGGCTCTGTATTCAGCCCCATCATACAAGTGAGTGAAACCAAAACACCTTCCTCCTTTAATTAGGCTGCTTAGGAGTTAATTCCTTCTTTGTTACCTCAAGATGAAATACATTATTCCCAGAGTCTCACTTTTCTCATCTGTAAAACGGGAACCACAGTGATCACCATATACATGTATGCAACTTAAAGCCCAAATTAATAACACAAAGTTAAACCTTGCAACGGCTACTGCTGCAGCCCTAGAGAGTGAGGAGTTATGAAGGAGCTGGTTTCTGCCTCAGCCCCCAGCTACAGGATTGAAATGCAGCTGTGCCTCCATGACAGCTGCGTGGGAACACATGAGTAATTACCTCCAAAGTATACTTTTTTTTTCCTTGCCACCTATCACCAATAAATATTTAATTTACATTTGAAATCTGGCAGCTCTGAAAGCCATTAATCCAAATAAACACTTAGTGCTCTGCAAAGCGGTGTGTCTCCCAGCCACAGTCCCACCTGCTCCTGTGATGCAGAATCACCCGCTCACTTGCACTGAAGTCCTATACAATGACCCAAAGACTGACAGTGGTCACTCACTGTACTTGTAGTAGGGGGGTGGTCACTAGGCATGGACAGTCTGCAGGCATCTGTGGCAACTATGAAGGCCTGCAAACATTGGATTGGGTCTCTGTCAAGCCAATGGAGAGGACAAGAGGAAGACAAGCTAAAGCAATCCAAGAAAGTGTGCAGTGGACAGTGCTTGTCTCTGCATGTGCAGCCTCTGTCTGTCTTCTGCTGAAAACCAACCAAATAAACAACAGTAACAGAAGACAGCAGAACCTTCTGTTTTCCTGATATTACCTGCCTTCCCCCATTGCTGCCTGTGTGGTGTTTGGGTGAGGTTGACTCAGCTTCCTGTTCCAGGAGTAGGCACATTACCCATGCTTAATCATTGCTTCAAGAACAGGTTCTGAGAAAAGCAAGTCATTTTGGTCCAGGTCTAGAGCTATCACTCATATATTAAGGAAAATGTCTTCTTGAGCTTCAAGCTAACTATTGGTAGCTTCCTAGTAGCTTCTGGGCATGCACATCTGGATGTGTCCGAGCTCACTTTGATGGATTTCTTCAGTTTAGTCTGTCTAAGGACTGACTAGTGCTGGTTACAGCTGTGCTCGTTCATTGCAGTCGAGCAGTGTCATGGGCACCTCATCCAGTTAGGACCTGTGTGGACGAGGAAGGCATATAAACTCTAAGGCTTGAACCACCGTTCTCGGTTCTTACTTCATAGAGGAGGAACTAAGGCATAGAGCATGAACAGTCATGCAGGTAACCAGCTGAGGCTGTAAGGAGCAGCCACATTTGGAAGAGATGTCTAAATCTCAAAGGTAGAGTCCAGACCTGGTCCTAGGTTCATTGCCTCATAGCTGGGGTTCAGGGGGATGGCTATAACAAGAGTGAAAAATGTGACTTGCGAGAGGAAGGTCTTCTGTTGTCACATGAAGTTAGTAGAATCTGTTTTCCATGATGAGCAATATGCTGGAGGGCTCCAGTGATCAATGTACCTGCATGGTTTATTACTGTTTTGAGAGAGGGTCTCACTATCCCAGGCTGGCCTACAACTCCCCGACCCTGAATCAGCCTCTTGTGAACTGGAATTATAGCCACTGTGCCCAACATAGTGATGTGGTTTTGATTTAAGTCCTCCCTTCTCCTGCCTGTGAGATGCGGAGTCACCTTTGGGTAGGGGTGGGGTTGGGGTGGGGCTGAGGAAAGAAAGGGAAAAGCCAGAACAACTGGAGCTTGATTTCTTTTTCCTTTCCTTGGTCACTGGCAATCAGCATTGTCAAGCTGGAGATAGTTCCGTTGCTTTCAGGGAGGAGCTGGTGGATTTAAACACAAAGACAAAGGGAGACAAATGAAAACATTTGAACCTCTAGAGCCATGGAGGAACAAAGATGGCAGAAACACCTAGAGCTGTCATTGCTAGGTAGGCTGTAGGGACAGAGCCATCACAGGTCACTCACTCACCTAAAGGTCCTCAAGGCAGGTCACAGTGAGAAAGGCAGGCAAGCCAGAAAAAGTGTGTAGTAAACTCTGTCTTGCTTGTTTCCCCTCTTCAGTGTATATATAGGAGGCACGAAGTTCCTTTCTTTAAATGAATGAATAAGTAAACAAATAATAGGAGAATGAGTGTGCCGATCTGGGGGACAACAGCAGGGTGTGGGGTGCTGTGGGATGTGGGGTGTGGGGTGTGGGGTGTGGGGTGTGGGGTTTGGGATGTGGGGTGTGGGGTGTGGGGTGTGGGGTGTGGGGTGTGGGGTGTGGGGTGTGGGAGAGCAGGTGTTTGGCCTGTGAAGGAGGAAAGGCCGGTGGTTGGCAGGTGTATTGGCTTTGGCAGTGTGCTGAACTGCAGAAAATCAGGCCCAGTTTTTACCCAAATCTGATAATTCAGGAGAAGCTGGAAACTTAGACTTAATGTAAAAATCACTCATTTTTTATGCATGGATGCCCAGCTAAATTTTAGAAGACGAGGTACTGGTCTGCAGGCCAAATGCGGTAAACCATAAGCCAGGAGATGCAACTCTTAGCGAAGCGTTTTGCAGCCAAATCCTAGCCACATTTTGTCTTTGGGGATCAAAGTAGGTAAGAGCCTTAGAGACCTTTGTCCTTTGGGGATGTGAGAACTCTGCTGGAGTTGGAGTGGTTTTTGTATCGGGTGTGGTCTCACTGGCTCTTCCTGATTCGTGTGTTTCCATGTGATTTATGGTTCTGATTTCTTTAGAGAGCCTTTCCTTCACTTGCTCATATACCTGAGGTAGCAGGAATGGCTGGAGCTCCTACCAGAACCGTGCAATCCATTACGCTAGCTACTTCATACATGTGACTGAGCATCATGTAACTGAGACGAAGATGTCCATGGTCAACACGCACCTGTAAATACATACAGGATCATCCCTTGCTATGAAAACGACTCTAAGACATCTCAATTTTGCATTGTTTGTATGTTGAAACCATGATGGTTTTGTTTCCAAGTTAAGTAAAATACATTATTATGATTAATTTTCTGAAGCAAGGTTGGGATTTATTAAGAAAAAGGCAGCAGTACACACCCAAGGGTAGGCTTGGGCTTCTCAGGAGAGAGTTAGGTAGATTAACTCCATATGTTTGTAATCTTTTGCATAGCTCCTATAAACTTTAAAATTGCATTTGTGGCTCCCCGTATATTTTTGTTGAACGTTCTCTGGGTCCTGCCATCCCCAGGGTAAAGTAGGTAAAGGCAATCACTCTTTCTGCTCCTGCTAGCAGCCTTGGTGGTGATGTGGTGGGGATGAGTAAACAGGCTGGTAAACTTTGAGCATCAGGGCAGGTGGTTTCCATTTGAAACAGGTGAATATGTACACAGAATGGCCCCTGAACTCTTGGAAGACTTGGTAGTCCATGGAGACCAGATCAGGGGCATTGCTTGCCATTTGCTACAAACATGACCTCTGACTTTGGGTTCTATGTGGAGCCCTTCTCTTAGGGTGAACATCCGTTTCAGGCCCACATGTTTGGCTTGAAGTATGCACTGGGGTGGCCAGGGTAATTTTGCTGTGCAGTCAGTGGAGAGCATAGCCAGATGCCATTAGAGATCCTCTGAGTAGCTCTTTCACTGTATGGCTAGCACACCAGTAGAGTCTGCTGTCTTGGCTGCTGTTCAGGCTCGATGGTGGTCTCCAGCCCTTGTGCCTCTGATGTGAGATTATGTGAGATTATTATTTCCTTAGAAACCTGACAGAAGTTAAGGGTCTGTGTGGAAGAAGCCCTACTTGCTCTCATGATCATAGGCAAGGTGTGACCTGCAGCCAGTCTGTCTTATGACTAATGCCGAGTGCTTGCTGCACATGAAGGCTGGAGGTAGGAGAAGCCAGCAGAGAAGCCAAGGCACTATGGATGATTTGTGATGTTGGGTGAAAGTCAGAAATTACTCAAAGGAATAATGCCACATGCTATAAGTGGTGGTTTTACGGAAAGGTTCTCTGTCCGTATGTCCCCTTTTCTTAACCCTTCCTTCCTCCGTGCTTCCCCTCCCTTCTTCCTCCTTCCCCTTTATCTCAGTTCATCCCTCCCCTGTTCCTTTTACCTTTCTTTATACTGAGGCACGAGCCTGCCAACCTGTCTTGTATCTATCAGAGCCCTGATTTATACCACTTCGAAGTTTTGCATGGCTGTCACCTCATTAAGGTATTTATGTCCTGGCAGCACCTGAACTTGAATCTACCTTGAAGGTGTAATTGTGTGTTGCTAATGTAATGGCTGGAATTGCCCATGCAAAGAGCAACACGAGAAAGGTCACTAGGAGGAATGCAAGGTCACAGAGCCACCTGAAGCATGCTCAGGGTTGATTTGCCCGTTTCCTCCAATCCTAGGGAGGAGAAGCCTCCGGACAGCAGGTGAGGCCCAGAGAGGGAATGCCTCCAGTGTGGGATGGTGCAGATGGCATTGGAGATGCAGATGGCATTGGAGAGTTGATTGTGCTTTCCAAATGGCTAAGCCTCGCTGACAATCTGAGCGTATGCACAGCAGTAGTTCTGGCCCAGATGCCTGTAAGTGTAAATGAACCAATGGGAGAGGTGGCTGCTGCTCCTTTCCAAGGAGCTCGCTGTTTCTCCCACACTAGCAAATTTACCTGCAAATCAATTTACTAGAAGATCTCTTTTGCAAAAACAGATAGAAAATCAAGTTTTCTCTCTAGCGTTTAATTCACTTCCGTATTCTGAGGAGATGAGAGTCATAGCTGGGTCAACAATATACTGCTTCCCTGTTCTCATTGTATAGGGGAAAGATGGCTGCTCTATCCGGGGGCTATGGGCCTCAGAATTACTTCAAATTTATAAATTTGTCATTATTGAAAAAGTATCTCAGATACAAGGAAGGGACAAAATAATATAGCTTCATGCCAGTGGAACCAACAGTCTGTGTGCAGAGGAAGCCCATACAGATGACATGGTGAGCACCACAGGGAAGGGCAGAGCCAGGCCTGGGCTGTGCAGAGGAAGACAATATCTCACCCTTTCCTGCTGGCCCAAGGAAAGCTCCCCAGCGGTCAAGGATGCCTGAACCCGGGTCGTAGAGACTTTGAACTTACCTGGCTCACTATTTGGAGCAATAAAGACAGACACCTAGTCCTAGAGCTGTGGAGTAAAGTGCCGAGTTCACACCCAGTGAGGGGGACGCTCTACCCAGGCCTCTTTACACCTGGAACTTCAAAGTGATGGAGCTCTGGAGAGCGCTTGCCTTGCAAGCACAAAGATCTATGCTCAACTCCCAGAGCCCAAGTAGAAACATGCCTATTATCCCAGTACTGGGGAGATGGACACAGGGTCCTTAGGGCCTGCTGGTCAACCAGCTTAGCTGTCTTGGTAAATTCCAGAACAATGAGAGCTCCTGTCAAAATAATAAAAAAAAAAAAAAAAAAAAAAAAAAAGGTGGTCAGCAACCAAGGAACCATTCATACCAGGGTTGTCCCCTGGCATCCAGTCACATATACACACATGTACACATGAACATGAACATGCACATTATGTAATTGATTTGGTTTATCATAATAGTGGGGGGTGTCTTAGGATTTCTATTGCTGTGAGGAGACACCGTGACCATGACAACTCTTATAAAGGAAAACTTTTATTGGAGTGGTTTACAGTTTAGAGGTTTAGTCCATTATTATCACGGCGGAGAGCCCGAGACACCAGGCAAACATGGAGCTGGAGAAAAAGCTGGACTTTTTACATCTTAACCCACAGGCAGCAGGAAGAGACTAAGACACACTGCCTTCAACAAGCCACACCCCCTAATACTGTCATTCTCTATGAGCCTGTGGTGGCCATTTTGATTCAAACTACCACAGGGGGTTATCTCATTTAAGACAAGAAAAGCAACCTTTATCTTAAGAGCGACAGGTGTCAGTTGGTAAAAGCCCACTTCATTGGTCCTCAAATACAACTGTGACATGTGTTGCACAAAGGCTGTCTCAGAGGATTCCAGAGGGATAGAGCCCCAATGCCCAAAACAAGTCACCTGCTTGCTAACCCTCCACTGGATGGCTTGGCTCCTTCCTGTGTATCACTTTCCCATTCTTCCTTTTTAAGGTAATTTCCTACCAAAATTACCACTCAAACTATTTGCATCTATTTATTATTATTATTATCATCATCATTATTTTATATGGTTTCAAACATGTACATAATAGACTTTAGTCATTTCCTCTCTGTTACTGTCTTGCTCTGTTCCTTCTCCCAGTAAAGCTCTTCTTCCCCACAGTGCCCCTCTTACTTCCATGCCTTCTCTGTTTTAAGTGCCAGGCTTCACTTGAGTCCCTTCTGAACTCAGAGGCTTGTGATATCAGTCAAATATATTCTGGGAAAGAGTCTTGGGATTGTGGAAGAAATAAGCCAAAGCCTGTTGGCCCTCCCTATTGGAAGAAGAGACATTGCACACTTCACTGATAACGGGGGACACAGGATGTGACTGTGTAAGGGGACCACCTAGCAGTCATAAAGATGAAGGAAACAACTAATTGCTCCATTCTCTCCACAGAAGGAGGCTCAGTTCCTCTTGAGCACCTCGAGGTGGTGATTAGGTTTGCACAAGACTGGGGGACAGGCACTATTAGAACAAGTGAGTTTTCTTCACTGGACACAAAGGACAGAGAAAGGTACTCTGTAGATGGACCGATGCTGTTGCTTAGAATTGACACGAAATCATGCCTCTTCTCCTAATGCTAAGCTTCAGGAAGTTGTAACTGCCTTCACGACTGAGGGGATGATTTCTATGAGAGCCAAAGCCTCATCTTCTATCTGTCACCTTCGAATCACCTAGCACAGGATACGAGGAGCTCAGTGCTGTGCTTGAAGAACAAATGAGTGTACAGTGTGTGGTGTGTGTGTGTGTGTGTGTGTGTGTGTGTGTGTGTGTGTGTGTGTGTGTAGGGGGGAGGTTCCTCTCCCTTACTGTTTCTCTCTGTGGTTCTACTGCAGCTTCTCCTTTCTGCTGCCTCACTGTGCTGAGAGGAATGAGTGGCCTGCTTGAGTGATGTGTTTGAAAGAATCTGGGTCAGGCAGTCCAGCTCTCTCCTCTCTCCATGCTGACCATGTGGGGACGCAGACCCTCTGGGCGAGGGCGGGCAAGTCTGCTGAACTCTGAGGCTTAGTTTTCAACTAATAGGATGGGCACATTCTTCACTGTTAGTTTTATTATGAATAATAGCAATATTTTTGTTCCAATCAACTTTCTTAACTTCAGGCCTCCCTCAAAGAGGAGAAGAGGTCAGAAAATGTCCCAAATCAATGCAAAAAGTCCTCGATGCTGATGGAGCAAGCTGAGGGGTGAGGGGCCATGTCTCTATGAGTTTCTAATGTCAATCTTTAAAAAAAAGATTACTATACTAAACTTTTTGATTTTATATTAATTTATATTCCTGATATAAATCTCATCTATCTATCTATCTATCTATCTATCTATCTATCTATCTATCTATCTACATCCATCCTTCCATCTCTCTCTCTCTATTTATCTATCACACCTGGAACCCTTGATAGTCTCAATAATAATTTTTATGTGCATGAATAAATGCTTGAATGAGAAATTCTATATCCCAGAAGCATCTTTCCATTCTTGGAGCATGTGTGGGGCCACTTTTCATTCCTTGGTTATGAGAAGGAGTGAAAGAGGGAGACTAGAAACCGTGGCTGATTCTAGGTGATTTTGTCCCCAAGAAATCCTCATAGGAATAAGGCATGGCTGGAGCTTTATCACTGTTCACTTAAAGATCTTCTAATGGCTCACTCACCCTTTTGACAAATATCAACTGGCCATGTGGTCATCATACTGTATCTATAACCATAGAAAGTATAAGATATAAAACTTGTCTTTACAGATTTTATAGTCCAGGTCCAGGCTCTAAATAACCCATGCTAGTCGCAAAACATTATATAATCAAGTAATGAAGTGGGTATTCCACACTGAGCACTTGTAAGGGTCAGAATCAGCAGTGATTTGGTGACAAAGGGAAGCAGAGCAGACTGTGGACGTGCAGTGAATGAAGCCCCATTGTCCTTGTTGGACTATAAGACTCACAAGGATGGGGCAGAACTGATTTAGGGGGTGGCAAGGGCTCTCACAGTATCCAGAGCCCTATAGGCTACAGGAATCATGGACAGAACAGATGGTATAGATGGAAACACAGCCTCAATTCTGGTTGAGTTTGGCAGTTGTGAGTCTAACTGACTGGAGGAGACTGAAGCTAGGAGAGTGACATTCCACAGATCCCTCTCAGATCACTTTGGGTTGGTATTTACACTCTGTCCGATGCTTTCCTTCTGGGTGCTATTGACATGACCTTTCACCTCACCCCTACCCATCTCTGCCAGCTCTGGATTCCCACATTACCCCTGCACCCTTTCTACACCTCTGTATTTGTGATAATACCTTCATCAACAAACAGTTCGTGTCATCTGATTTCACTGAAACATCCGTCTCCTGGTAAACTCTGATCCTGCCCTCAAGAAACTCACAGACTAGTAAGAGAGCAAGGCCCAAATGAAACCACTCCTAACAAGAGGGAACTGAGACAGAACATTGTTGGGTAGGAGAGGTGTAAAGGCTCAGATCACAGACAACCAGACAGAGGCCCTTTCCCACCATCCTGTGGAGAAAGGGTGATGAGAATCCACACCTGTTTCCTCACTTGGGGGCATTTGCAGGAAGCAGCAGTTTCAGGCCCCCAGGAAGCAATGATTCTCTTGGCTTTTTCTTTGCTAGTGGGTAATTACTGAGCTGCAGGCGAAGAGACCAAGGTAGGTAAAAGTGTTTGATGTCCAATATGTTCAAGATACTAAAACGGCCATAGAAGAACATTTTTAAACATCCTCTGTGACCATGAAGAAAAGAAAATGTTTGGGTTTAGTGGGTGATAGACAGCAAGGCCTCATCACTGAAGGTTCTGTGGGAGGTGTCAGGACCCCAGTAGAGTGTGACTTTGAAGTATCTAAGAGGCTGGAGCTGGGCTCTGGTCACTCAGCCTTGGCCTTGAGCACAGGACTGATTTGGTACCCACCTATTGGGATTGAATAGCCTTATTAATGATGGCTGACATACAGGAAAGCAGTTCCTGAATGGTGCATAGTATATCTTGCCTGGGGGAGCTAATTCAACCCTGAGTGAGGACAGGATGATGCCTCACTAGTGACTAAACTTAAACTGACATAGCGAGGTGGGACTGAGCAAAGATTAGGAATCCCAGTGGAACACATGTTGGTACTGCAGATTGATAACTGCCCCAGCAGTGGGACCAATTGGTTCTGAGGCAATAATTATTTCTCTCTTGGAACACTGGTAGGCAGAGATTAGCGGGAATGCCTTGAAGTCACAGCTGATGTTGGAAGATGATGTCTCAGCGATGAAATCAGTTTTGAAAGAGTTCTGAAGAACGCTTTAAACCTCTGGCTTGACATTGGAGGGCTAGGCTGGCATTTGGAAGGAGAACACAAGATGGCCTGTTTATATCACCAACAGTGGTAATTTCTCCAAAACTCCAAGGAGTATGAAGAAAAATTAAGTGTATAGAAAGAAAGAGGACTTCAAAGCCCTTCTTTGTTCCATGTCATTTCTAAACACCAACAAATGAACAAAGCTGAACCCCTTTCAAGAAGATAGCAGAGCCCAGGAGTGTCACAGCCTCACTGAGCTAAAGTCCTACTGTTCTGAAGTCCTAGTTCTTTATAGCTGGGGCACATGGAGCAGTAACCAGACCACACTGCTGGAGACTGGAAGCAGGCTGCACCATACCTGATGAATCCACCAAGACAAGACTATGCCTGTGTGGGAGTGAATATGGGCAGAGGTTGTGAGAACAAAGAGGGGACCTTGAGAGAATCAAAAAGGGGGTTAAAGAGTGAGATATGGGGAGGGGGCATGGAGACAGTGGGATGGAGAGATGGCTCAGCAGCTAAAAGCACTGGCCAATCTTCTGGAGGACCTGGCATTGTGGCTCACAATCATGTCTGTCTCTATTCCCGGAGGATTCAACACCCTCTTCTGGCCTGGGGGAGTACCAAATGCATGCAATACAAACACATACACAAAAATAAAACACACATGTAAATAAAAGCATAAAAAACAAAGAAATTAAGAAGCAAAATCTAAGAAAAAAACAGAAGGAGATTTGGAGAGAAGGAGAACACATGTGATATGAAAATGGAAAGAGGGACCCAGGGGAGGGGGTATGAGCAGGGAGTCGGGGATGGGCAGTGTTTGGGGGATGGGAAGAACCCTGCCTTCAGATTCCCATGGACTCTGCAGCAACTGATAAAGCATTTGGAGGTTTAAACCTTCCCCAGTTATCATCTTAAATTCTGAAGGTCAGATGTTCAAGTAGGGTTAAACTAGACTTAAAACCAAACTAGTTTCATCCTGTTTACAAGAGCAAAACCTATTTTTTCTTTGGACATTTTGTACTTTTCTTTTTTTCTTTCCTCTTTTTCCTTCCTTCCTTCCTTCCTTCCTTCCTTCCTTCCTTCCTTCCTTTATTTATTATAATATAGGGTCTCGCTATGTAACCCTGGCTGTCTAGGACTCACTGTGTAGACCAGGATAGCCTCCAGTTCTCTGACTCAAGGCCCACTCTTCCTTCCAGTCTCAAAGCCAGCGATCCTGAGGTCTCCTCTTTCTTTCACCATCATTTCTCTGATAACAACTTTGACTTCTTTTCCACATCTCAGAAGATATCATTGAGATCATAGTGGGCCACCCTACTGCTGCAGGATCCTCACTCACCCTCCCAGCTCTGGTCATCCAGTTAGCAGGCTTCATTCTGTTTGCAAACTTGATTCTCCTTTTCTGTAGAAATATTTCTATGCACGAGTTCTGAGTATTCAAATGGGTGGAGATTATTCTACCCGTGGAAACCTTACAGCTTCACCATCAAGTACAGGGTGAGACTGGAGGTCTGTATTTTTAGTTCTTACAGTGGATAAGAATATGTCTTATAATTTTGCACTCGTTTACAACTTTGCCTATAGTACAGTCTCATGAAATTTCTATCAGCTGCCCCTTCCCCTTAAGATAGTCCAGTCACAGAAGTGAGCAGTGTTCCACACCAGCTGTGTTGTTCCTTGGTGAGAAAGAATTAAAGTAGCAGGCATAGCAGTCTGAATACCCCTTGTGATGTCATAACCTTCCTTCCTCGTCTGCTTTACCTCACTGAACCCTTAAGTTAGCATTATGAGAGATTGGAATGAGGTCTGTAACCTGCATTTTGCACAGGAGAAAGGAATGTGCTCTCTAGTGTCACTCATAGGCCACTGTTACTGTAGAGCCGACCTTTGGCACATTGGCCCAGGTTTCTAACACAGAACCTTTCTATTCCATGCTGACTCTGCTTGACTTCTTATTATGCAGGAGAGGTTCCTGGGTATGTAGAAACCTCCTGTTTTCTTTTTTCTTCCTTCTCTCCCTCCCTTTCTTCCCTCCCACCTTTCCTCCCTCATTCCTTCCTTCTTTCCTTCCCTCTTTTTTTCTGGTCTAGGTGGTTCCTTCTGATCTCATCTTGTCCTGTGATTCCATTTCCAGATGATTCTTGGAAGGAGTGTTAATTCTTTAGATTTTACTCCAGCACCAGGCAAGAAGAGTCCACCCAGACGGAACAGTAAGCGACTTTTACTCTCCTGCAGGCAGGTGTTTTAAACTCTGGGATTTTTATTCTACAGCAGTTGGGCTAGCACTCCTAAGATCTTCATTAACTTCCCAAGTGTCTTTAAGATGATCAGATGCAAAGAGAGCTAAGTAATCAACAGGCCCCCCTGCTGAGTGTTCAATAATCTATTCACCCACCGACTTGAAACTCCTTGTGGGTATGTTCTGAGAAGTGGTATTGTTCAAGGCCACTCAGCCAGACGGTGACAGCTAGGCGGTGAGAAGGTGTCATTCCCCACGCTGTCTGCCATCATCATCAAATCATCAACAGAGGATTTTACAACTAGAGAGTGCAGTCAGGCCATGAGGGACACTCAGCTCTGACATCCCCCAGATGACGTTTCCTAAGCATTTGTGAGTCCATGGGTTTATTCACACTGAGAGACACTGTAAGGCCCCCACGAAGGGAGGACCTCACCCAAGTCTCAGGAATTCATGGCCACCCATTAACTCACAAGACACAGAACTTGATGTAATCAGCAAGAGGTATATTTCTATCAACATGTTGAGGTCAAGACCCATGACCCACACAGGGGTAGTGGGGTCTGACCCCTGGGCTTTGGAGGCAGAGAAAATTTAAAGACCAAACCCACAAGAAAAAAACCACAACAGGAAGGGGGGAGGTGAAGGAGGGTTATTGGAGAGTACCTGTGTAAAGTCCCAGCCCATTATTCAGTTTGTGACAGGGTACAAGGAACAGTCATGGGAAACATTCTGTATAGGCTATTCTCAAAGAGCCTATTCGTAATCAACCATCTATCTTATGGTCAGCCAAGTTCCTGAAACACAGAGCTCACGACCAAGCTGACCTGCACTCTTGGTTCTTCTCAGCCTGCTAGGAGTTTCTGAAAATTTTTAACCCTTTCATTTCCCCATTTCTTCTGATGTAGGAGTTCTAATCATAGAACTCATTTTTCAGTATCTTTATAATCTTGATTTTTCTGACCCTGTAAAGCATGATACTGTTGGCGTAACATCAAAATCTGAACAGCACTTTTTTTTTTTTATAACAAAGGTAACTAATCTATTTAGAGATGTCTTTGACTTTCACTGCTGTGGGGGTGGTCAGGAGCACCAGGTATGTTCTTTTCTAGTGAGGCTCAAGGTTTTCGACCCGGTAGTGGCAGATGAGAACAGCATCTCCATGATGAGGCACACTCCGGTCTCCAGTCTCATAAGCTTCTTTTAACTGCTCCCAGACCTCACGTTGGACCACCTCAAGTGTTTTCATGTGGGCAAACAGGGATTTAGAAAGAATAACATCAAAATCATATACTCTATCTGTCTCAGTAAGTGGTGGAGACCCCCCACATAAAATCTTATAAGATATTAGCTTAAATCATAACCCGGAACAAGGCAAAAGGAAGGAGGGCTGTCCAGTCATTCCCCAGCCGATCTCTAAGGCTAATTTAGTTAAGGTCTCTTTAATAGTTTCATTTATCTTTTCTACCTGTCCTGAACTCTGGGGTCTGTAAGCACAATGTAATTTCTAATTAATCTCCAGCTAGGTGGCCAGTCCCTGACTTACCTGGGCAACAAAGGCAGGTCTATTGTCAGACTCAATTATCTTGGGTATTTCAAACCTGGGGAAGTTCTCTTCTAAAATCTTCTTAGCCACCACATTGACAGTCTCAGTCTTGGTAGAAAAGGATTTTATTCAGCCTGAAAAAGTATCTATAAAAACTAACAAATATTTGTTATCATATTTAGCAGGTTTGACTTCCATGAAGTCTACTTTTCAGTAGGCCCCAGGTCTGTCTCTTTGAAGTCTTCTCCCTGGGGGACATCTTGAATACCCAGCATTAGTTAGGGCATAGGTCTCACAGTTTTTTACTACTGCTTCAGCTACATCAGATAAGTTCACCACATAAAATTGAGAGGACTTTACCAAGTTCTTCAGGTGTTTAGCTATTAGGTGAGCTAAACGATGTAAATTTGTCACATATCTTTGTCCTTCTCTCTGTATATTTAACTTGGACATCAAGATATCTTTTTAGGACTTTCAACAGTCAGGATCAATCATAGCTCTTTGAGTAGCCTTTTTAGCAGTCAAATCTGCCATCTGATTTTTTTCAGCAATAGTATCTTAGGTTTTCTGATGTCCAGGACAATGACTTTTTCTGCAGAAGTCAGAAGTCCCCTCTGTCTGTAAATTGTCCCGTGAATATGGGCAGTGGCAAAAGCATACCTGCTATCAGTGTTCTTTCTGGCAGACTGCTCGTCCAAATCACTTGGGTTTTTTTTGGTTTTTTTTTTTTTGTTTTTTTTTTTGTTTTTTTTTAATCTACCACTGCTGCTCCCGCCATCCGCTTACCTTTAATCACAAAGCTGCTCTCTGTCTGTATACCAGTTCGGACTTCCTGGCCAAGGTTGGTCTTCTGCCAGAATGTCAATACAGCAATGGACAAGGGAGGAATCATCAGTCTCAGGCAGCAAGGTGGCAGGGTTCAGGATGGCCAGGAAGGCAAAGATCACCCTTACATGTGGGCATTAGTCATCTGTTGGTCAGGGGGCTGCTGGATAATGTTCTCAAGGGAGTGGGGTGTCACAACAGTTATCTGCTGTCCCAGAGTCAATTCAAGTAAGGCCATAGCAGCGATGGCCTTAAGACGAGTAGGCCATCCGCTGGCAACTAGGTCAAAAGCCAGCAATGTCTAGGAACTCTCTCATTTGTCTTATTTTTTTGTAGGTCTTTAAGTGTAATCAAATATAGTGCCTGGCTTCTTTACTGGTAGTAGGGGTTTGTTCCATGGCGAGTGGCAAGGAACCAGAATGTCCTGTTGTAACAGTCTGTGAATATGAGGTCTAATTCTTTCTCTGGCTTCACGACTCATTGGGTACTGCCACACTCCCATAGAGGAGGCCCTGGTTTTAGTCCAAGCTTTTGGAAATTCTGTTAACCATTTATTAATGTTGGGGCTTCTTGTTGTACTTGAAGCTCATGAAGCCAGTACTCATCTTCTAGTTTTAAGGCCAATATCATAGAGGTGGGGGGTTCTCTCAAGACACCCTTAGTCCTGTCTGAGTAAACTTTAACTTTGTCTCTCCCCAACAAAGGCATAGGGCACTCAGGAATAACCGGAATGAGACACTTGTCTTTTCTCCAGATCAACAGTTTGTGAAACAGTCCAAGAATATTGTTTCTGCCCAGTGTAGGCACACTGATCTTTTTCTAACAGATGTCTTTGTATCTCTCTGTTCCCACTTGGTCTTGGTCTTCTGTTGTCCAGGTTCCCTGTCTGTCTAGGCCCTGCCCTTTTTCTCTCTATATCTCTTACAATTGCGACCAGTATTCTAGTCTTCAGTGATATATTTTTTCTGTTTCTTTAACTAAATCCTGCAGGGTATAACCCTGTAATCTTTCTATACGCTGTAACTTCTTACCTGTCACTAGAGCCCAGTGGGGTAAACTGTCAGTCGCTCCCTACCTGTAGCCATGTTGAAGTCTCAGTCTGGTTGGTTAAGGGGGGCTTCTAACAGGATCTTTTCTTGTTCTTCTGTGGTAAAGAGAACCTGTAAAAACTGCTGGCAATCATCTCAGGTAGGCTGGTGGAAAAACAAAGACTCTTCCAGTCCTGTCAGACTGGCAGGGTTATCTGAAAAGGAAAGGTGATTAATCTTTCAGTTTGGTCTGTGCCTCATTCTGTGGAGGGCCAGGGCTCGGGAGCCTGGCTTTTTCCTTCTCATCCATAGTGGTGGATCTTGGACCAGGTCCTGTCACACAGTAATGTATGGCTGTTGATCGGGATGTGACCCCAGTCCTTCCTGAAAAATAATAGCTTTAACTTCAAAAATAATAGTCGAGTCAAAAGTCTCTTCTGGCGGCCAGTCAACTTCAAAAGTTGGCCACTCTGAGGCACAGAAAGTCTGTCACGGTCCTTTCCTGATCTCAACTGATAAGTTATGTGCTCTGGTTCTAACTTTAATCCAATGGTTTAGGGTTAAACTTTAGTTACAGTCTGTCCCATCATCACAAATAACACAAAACCCAGACAAAACATATACACAGAAAGACTAACATAAACCTGTTTCAATTGTGAGTGCCAGCCAGGAGAGATTCCACTTTCTCCTCGGCACCCCATACCAGCAGGGAGGGATTCCACTTCCTCTCCAGCACCCAGATGGGAACTTCCCAGACATCTCTGGTGGTCCCTGTCTTTCTGAGACTTCTCTCAGGGCACAGCAGCCAGTGACCCCCACAGCACATCTGCCAGTCACCCATTTGTCTCCTCCCGAGACAAAAAATGGTTTACTGTCTCTTCAGACAGAAACAACTGCAGACCAAAATCAAAGTGTACTTTTCAGAAACCAAACAATTTACACAGACGCCCACATGAGTAACCAAACAATTTAGACAGACGGCCACATAAGAAACCAAATAATTTAGATTGATGGCCACACAGCAACCAGACAGAAAACCTCGGATGAAATCTTACCTCCAAGTGGGTTCTTGGAGATTAGGGTGGTCACAGTTTCCCAGTCAGGGAACCAAAAATGTAAGACCCCCACAAAGGGAGGACCTCACCCAAATCTCAGGAATTCACGGCCACCCATTAACTCACAAGACACAGAACTTGATGTAATCAGCAAGAGGTATATTTCTATCAGCATGTTGAGGTCAAGACCCATGACCCACACAGGGATAGTAGGGTCTGACCCCCGGGCTTTGGAGGCAGAGAAAATTTAAAGGCCAAACCCACAAGAAAAAAAACACAAGGGGGGTGGTGATGAAGGAGGGTTATTGGAGAGTACCTGTGTAAAGTCCCAGCCCATTATTCAGTTTTGTGACAGGGTACAAGGAACAGTCATGGGAAACATTTTGTATAGGCTATTCTCAAAGAGCCTATTCGTAATCAACATCTATCTTATGGTCAGCCAAGTTCCTGAAACACAGAGCTCACGACCAAGCTGACCTGCACTCTTGGTTCTTCTCAGTCTGCTAGGAGTTTCTGAAAAATTTTAACCCTTTCAACACCATGGTGCAGAGGCTGGGACAGAGTTTTGACAGAGAATGAGAGTTGACTCTCGGTTTTGCTTTTATTAGCCCAGGACAATTTAGATACATAATTTGCAACAGTACATTCTTTTATTCTTAGTTTTTTCTTATTTTTTTTTGGTGGGGGCACTGGGGATTAAATTCAGCTGGGGTTTCAGACAAATGTCACCAGGTCAGCCTCTTCCATTTTCTTGTATGTCTGCATAAGGAGGATAATAATAACCAGCTAAGACCAGAATATATAATAGAGTTCCCAGGAAAACCTTTGACCAAGCATGAGACAGCAACAGTAGATGCAGCACACCTTCCCTTCCTCCCCTCTTTTCACTTGTTATAAACTCAGCCCCCCCCACCCCATGCCTTTTAGAAGACATTGATGATAGGGTGGGTGTGAAACCTAGGGGCATAGACAAGGGTTACCAAGAAACTGGAATGCAGGCTTAGTTCTGTTACTACTGCCCAAGACACTATGTATTGTATTTCAGTATATTGTATTTTTTCATCCGTTAAAATGTGGGCTGTGAAACCTACTCCCTCCTAACCTCATGAGGCTTAGGGAACATCTATGCTTCTTAGCCAAAAAATAAAAATCTATAGAACAAGGAGAAGCCCAGTTGCTAATCTCATAGTACAAACAAGTAGAAAGTAAACAACCAGGCATCTTGCTGATGATTGGGAACTATAAATATTTCAGGATGAAATGAATTTAGAAGTAGCCAAAAGAGCATTTGATTAGCAGCTCCAGGGATTGGAATCCTTTATCAATATAGCTACTATTGTTAATAGATAGATATTGAACAACAGCTAGGCTTTGGGCGGGCTGCAGATAAGAATATTTAAACACAGCCCCTCCCCAGTGTCTACATGAAAGGAAACTGAGAGCAAGCTGAGCAGAAATAAAGGAGAGATGCACCAAGGTGAGGAGGGGGAGTTGAATTCAGAGCCCCAGAGCACTGCAGATGTCAAGGGGCTCAGAGTTTGAGGAAAAAGAATAGAGAAGGAAGCTCTGGTCCAAAGGCATTAGGGAAGATGATAAAACAAGCTTTCAAGCAACAACCTTACATTGGGCTGATTTCATTGGAAATGGAAGGGTCAAAGTGTCAGCCTCAGGCTTCTGAGACCACATATGATCTCTACACACACCACATCCCTCTCCTCTGAGCTAGCGCCTCCTCCTCCTTGATACATTCATTGTGGTCATGCTTTTAAGATACATTTCATGATACACTCAAAGTGCCAGCTTTACCACTGCAAGTCTTCTAGAGACCAGCATGACATCAGGTTTGTTTTGGAATGTCAATCCAGTGGTGCTCTATGTGGTGGGTTTGTTTGTTTGTTTGTTTGTTTGTTTTTCTTTAATGTCTGTTGGACTACCATGTGACTGGAGAGAAGAAAGGATGTTGACTGGTCAGGCTCATCTGTCTCAGAGGAAGAAGCAAACAAAGGCTGTTAGTTGTTACTCAAGGGAGTCCTAGCATGTTGGTGGAGGGAATAGTGGTGATGTATCCTCGTGTTGGTTACACACTCCATTCTTATCTCAATGCACCAAGATTCCTGCATGTGGGGTGCTGATCATCTTATCCTTGGACAATTAGTGTAATTTTGTCTTCTTTGCCTGGGTGTTGTGTAGAAGCAGGAAATGATCCTAGCCTACACTAATCAATGTGTGGCCGTATCTTGACCAAGCTGATTCTCTTTGGTTGGTCCAAATGAGCATGGAGTTTCCTTGTGTACCCTACGTTCCAGAGGATTTGTCTCTCTTTCCTCTGAATCATCTTGTGCATGCATATTGTGTTGGAGTCTCTGTCACAGTTTTACTCAGCCAAGCTGAGATGTAACTGACACATGGATAGGAACAGAGCCAGAGAACTGGAAATGGAACCTGGATCAAAAGGATTAAAGAACCTTTAATGGAGTGCTTTTCTGTTGTGAATCAGTTCATCCCATTGTGTCTATGTTTGCTTGGCTTGGGTTATATTAAAATTCCACTTTAAATGGCACAGCCACTGTTCTTCCACACAGAGGCAACTGGGAAGAGGTGGTGAAGTGGTGAAGAGCTAAGCCTGGTTACACCATTCCATCGACAGCCCGGTGACAGTGATGGTGCTTCAGGTGAGGGAGGAGAACAAATAATCACAGGCTTGTGGGGATTAAATGAGATAACACATGTGCACTGCTGAGCACATAATGAGGAGATCACACAATCAGAAGTGAGCAGAACAGAGCCGAGATACAGCGCACAACCTTGAAGGGTCCTGCTCGGAAGTTCAAGTGTGAAGCCATGTGCACTGGGTTATATAGCTCAACTTCTCATTGTGTTTCTCTCACTTACTTTCAATGGTCAGTTCTCCACTTCTACTTAGAAGATCAAGCCAACCGAGGCGACTTTGTTATTATTCTTTCATTTTCTGTATTGTGCTTATTGTAAGAAACAGAATTCAGCAGATGGATGATCAATCTATCTATCATCCATCATCTGTCAGTCTGTTTATCATCTATAAGTCTATCATCATAATCTATCTATCTATCTATCTATCTATCTATCTATCTATCTATCTATCTATCAGT
Organism: Rhabdomys pumilio; assembly: GCA_030674055.1. Lineage (NCBI taxonomy): Eukaryota > Metazoa > Chordata > Mammalia > Rodentia > Muridae > Rhabdomys > Rhabdomys pumilio. The sequence continues at coordinate 57,107,067 of JANHMN010000010.1, read as the reverse complement.
ATATCCATCATCTAATTTTTATTATAAATAATTGGATCACATATTATACAGCTCGAGAACTCTGAAATTGTGAGCTGGTGACCCAGTAGGCCTGGTGGCATAATTTCCAATCCAAGTTCAAATGTTTGAAACAGTTTGAGAACTGATGGTCTAAGTTCCAGTCTAAGAGTTGAGAGTGATTTCCCAGCTCAAGCAGCCAGACAGGCCAAATTCCATCTTTCTCACTTACTTTGCTCTGTTCAGGCCCTCAGTTGATTGATGGTGGCCACCCGCTCTGGGAGAGCAAACTACTTTACTCCACTACTCAAATATCAAGATTATGATAATAATCTGGTAACGCCCATCAAATGTACTCAGTATAATACCCATAATATTTGATTGAATATTTGGATATCCTGTGACCTAGTAAAGTTGTCACATAGAGTTTTAAATTAAAGAAACAACACCAGCTAGGTGTTGTTCTGCATGCCGGAGGGAATGGGGAAGCAAGAAAGATGTAAAGAAAGGCGGAAAGGAAGTAAAGGGAAAACAAGAGAAAGAGAGTTAAGGGAGGGAAGAGGAAGGAAGGAATTCTTTCGTTTATGATGATGTCACTGTGAATGTTTATAGTTTAACACATCTTTTCCTATGTTGTCTCATTTAATCCTCATGATAATCCTGCAAAGTTGTTTTGACACATAACGTATCATCACAATATAGGTGTTGGAAACACCAAGAGGTGAAGTCATTGCATTGTCAAGGTTGCGCAGCTCATAAGCAGTAGTAACAAGAACCAGAAATGAAATCCCCTGAATCCAGTGTCTCCTTCTGTTGCTGTGCTGGATTTTTTATATATCCGATTTTCTGCAGAGAGCTACAAAGTTGAGAAGAATCTATTTACAGATTCACCCTTCTCCACAATTTAATGTGTCATGGGGGTGGGGCCCACTGTAATACAAATTGGTCAAGTCACATGTACTAACTGTAATTACTCATTTGCCAGCACACAGTCTAACAGCTCTTCTTTCTTTGCCTTGGACCAATGAGGAGTGCTTTTGAGAGACACCCCTGGCTTGGCAGTGGCTGATCACTCAATTCTCAACCAGAGAGGAACTCTTGCTTTGATTAATGGCTCCTGAAATCTTGACATGCAAGAGAGCACAAAACAGTATTTTTTTCTTGTTTGTTCCCCCTCCTTCTAAAATCAAACGAAATTATTTAAGGAAGTCGTAATGAAATGCGTCTGTCACTTATTAAGATGGATGGCCGGAGTGTGGTTTCCCATTACTGGAAATGGCAGAGTCAAATTAGGAAGCAATAGTCGTCAGCATCTTCTCCAGCTTGAGTTTACATAATGTTTTGGGAAAATGCCACTTCAACAGAAAACTGTGATCGTGAGGACTGGGGTTTCCCCAAAGGGGCTGTGTTTACTAGTGAGGGTTCCCTGCCTTTTTGGCTGGTGAAACGATTGGGCTATGTAGTGGAGCCTCTGTCTGGGAGGTTGGAGGCTGGGCTGGGTTTACAGTTGAAGGGGCTCAGGCACCTGTTTCTGTGCTATAAGCATCACTGAGTTAGAAGTCTCTGCTTTGGAGCTAGTTTTTTTTAAGGTTCACGTCTCTTACTTTATATTGGACTGAGTTGGACCCATTCAATAAGCAGTGGGTGTCTTCTGTGAGGCCAACTTCTTTTTCTGACAGGGTTGCTAGCCGGAATGAAGGATCAGGCCTCCTTCGTTTTGCTACAATGTTAGATGAGGACACAGCAAATAAAGCTCAGAAAGTTTCACACCATCCAGATAATAAAACAAATCAACAAAGTAAGAAATGGATGGGGTAGGGTTTATTTGAAAGAATAAAATACCTTTCACAAGCCATGAAACCTGTCCCATTATTTTCAGATTATCATTGTCTTTTTGTCTCTAGGAAGAAAACTGCGCAGATAGCAAAAAACAAACAAACAAAACAAAACAAAATGTTCTTTCTAAAGAGGACTTTTGAATCACTTAATTTGTCATCTGTCTGAATTGAGGAATCTGATTCTCCACATTCTGGTTACCAGATTAGCCTTCTTCTAGTAATGCCAAGGGCCAGTTTAGGTTGTTCTCGGTAGAGGCTGAGTCACCTCACCACCATTCTTGTGTGTTAGTGACTTTTGCTTTGCTGTAAGATTATAGAGCGGATTACAGGAGGAGAGAGGTTTGTTTTGGTTCATGGCTGCAGTCCATTGTGGTGAAGGTCAGGGCGGTGGAGGTCATGGCACTCAGAGCTCCTCACATCTTGGTGACCAGGAGTACAGAACCTCACTAGAGCCAGAAGCAGGCATCATTCCAAGGCCCCTTCCCAGTAATCCACTTAATTTCTGCTAGATAGACCACAGTCCCTAAGTTCCCACAACCTCCTAAACTGCACCACTAAGTGAAAATCAAGGGTCAAAACACAGAAACTTGGGGAGGACATTTGACATTGAAACAGAAAGAGCTTGTTAATTCTCATAATCTATCAGCAAACATTTGTAGAGCCTGTAATTATAGCAATTGTCCAAGGGTAAGGCACGATCCATCTCAGGCACACCATGTGCATGAAACTTGGTGGTATTTGAGAAGACTGTACAGTGATTCTAGGCAAGCAACCAGTACATGCTTACTAGGACCATCAAACCACTATCCCCTCTACTGAGGTGCTAGGGTTCTCTTGAGTTGCTGACCACCTTTGTTGGCTCCTTCCTCTGAGCTACAGGTTACTGACCAGTCAATAGCATGGTACTGGTTCCTGAGAGATCAGTGAATGTGATGCAAGATGCCATCAGCATCCCTCCATTTTATTGCTTATGAAAAAATTTCATGCACTCAATGGTATTCTCTTATTATCATGCAAAATGGATTGTGCACACACTGTCGGGAGGATGAGGTTTATGGTTGCCATTAATGTTCTCTTTTAATTATTTCTGGTCTTTTGCTTTTTGAATATCATTATTTTAAGCACTGTGTCTATGTGAAGTGCTGCAGATATTGCAGTATAAGATGGACAGATTGCTTTTCTTGGAAAGAGAAGCTCAAAGAGAGCTTTCCTAGTGGAGTTCATGGATGCTTATGCATCCAACCCCATCATGTTAATAACTACAGGAATCAAAGACCAACGTTGCCCCATATTCAATGTACAGTATGAGTGTGAGCTCAAACCCCTCTAAATTAATCTACTAACCTTCTGAATTCCTCCATAATCTGCCCCAAGCAATAGAAGCTTCCTATGGACTGTTCTTCCTCCCTGGCACCTACTATCTTGAGGAGAAGGAGGGCCATTCACTACTGAAGTGTTCTAGTGGTTAGGAAGTTCTTTCTTCCAAACTGAAATAGACTCTGCCTTCCTGCCACCTCCCCAAGCAATTTACTCTTCCCTCTGGAATAATCAAGGGATTAGACTACGCATCCTCTACGAGTCAGTTTTTCACATGCTGTGACAGCTGTCGCAGTTTCCCTCTGAGCTCTCTTCATGCAAAATGTGACTGATACCCTCAGATGGGTTCTTGTATGACATGTTCCCAGACGCCCCATTATTCTCTTTCCTAGTCTCCAGATCCAGCCTGACTCACCAGGGTAACCTAAATGGGACGTCAGTGTTTTCACACTGCATCTACTATAATGAAGCCTTTGCAATTTTGTGCTCAGAAACTGAAATGAAAAGGAATATATCAAAAGATTTAGTAATCTTTCAAGACAAAAATCAACCATCTACTTCCATCTTCAAACCTTTCAATGGATTCCCCATTATGTCTGAGAGCCCAGAAGATCCTGGCTGACATGATTGTGGCTTTCTTCTCTGATGTCATCTTTCCAGAGCATCCCTGTGTGGTTTGCCCAGTAACTCTCCCATGCTTTCCTTCCCCAGATTTTCTTTGTCACAGTCAGCATCATCCTGAAAAATATATTCCCAGGTTCCCACATCAGCCAAACTCCACCAGGCTTGGCTCATCAAAGACAGTGATGAGACATGAAGAGTAGGAGGCTATTACCATAAGCCATCTCCTACCTCAGATCATCTTGTTTCCTGTTCCTTCTGTGGCTCCAGCTCCCACCAGGAAGTCATCACTACGATGCGGCCCCAGCAAGATGAATTTAGCGTGGGCTGTGATTCTACCTCTCTGGCTCCCTGCAGTCCTGATGGCTGAGTTGCTTGGCTGTCCCCTGGTTGTCTTAACTTTCCCACTGTAGTTGTTAAGAATTACATCCATTAAATCTCCTTGATTTGAGAAGCCTTGAGAGGTTTCTGTTTTCCTGATTCTATCAGTTATCAGAGATTCTACTCTCTAGTTGCAATGAGCTGCTTCCAATTGTTGGAATGAGCCAGATTCTCTCTTTCATGTCTAATATAGGCCCCTTATCTCTCTGTCTTCTGTTTACTCTTCCTTCCTCAGTGTAGACTTGTTGCCTCTTGTTCAGTGTTTTAGTTCATTTTTTAGCTGCTGTTTCCCTTTGTAATTATCCAGTCTTTGGACCCACCTTATAGAAGGTTCTTGAAGATAGTGATAGTCCCAGGATTATGCACTTGGAAAGGTCAAATGAGTGCTTTGGTTACTGTCAGTAATGTCTGGAACTCTGGGATAATAAGGGTGTTTGGTGAGGCTTTGCTTATGGCTTAGTATTTAAATTGGTCTGTATTTTCTTAAAACACAGTGAGCTCCTTGGACTCAAGTGATTAGATAAAGAAATATTTCTGAGGTTTCTACCTACAAAGGGTAAAACATTAATTCTATCAAGTATCTATATACTTGACAACGGCCCGATGTTCTTTAAAAACACTGATAAGACAGAGTATTCTCTGGTATTGAAGTGACTCTGGAGGTTTGGCCAGTCTCACTGGCTTTGTGGGTCCTATGTTGGATGTTAGGAACATCTTGTAAGAAAATGAAGACAAACAGCTTTCCAGTGCGCTCTAACATATCTGCTATACATGAAACATATGGACTTGTGTTTTTCCTTCTTGACAATTTAATTGACTCCAGGGATAAGTTGGTCTTTAAAAACATGGTCTGTTTCCAGAAACCACTGTTTCTGACAAAAGATTATGGACAAGAGACATCATACTCCCTTGCATATAGAGTGTACCAAGGGTTCTAAGTTGGGTTTTTATCCTGTAAGTACCCTTTCCCTTTCAGTAAGGAGGCCTCCTGTGGCCACATTGGCCTAATATTGCTGCCTTTCGAGCTCTAAGGCATGATGGCATTGGGGTAAATGCTGATCTGATAAACCTGTGAAAGTTTCTATCCATCTCAGAAGGTCCAAGCATGCAGTCATAAATTGTGAGTCTAATAATATGTAGTAGGGACCTCTGGAACTTTGAGCTCTGGAAGCCACATGTAAGTTCTTATCATCAAGGAGGCATGAATGGAAGTTGACAATGCTTCTACAGATAAGGGGGGTCTCTGTTGAGCATTAATGAGGTAACCCATTGGAGCGATGTTATTACCTGTTAAAAATAGGGATCCCATCCAAAGCAGGGTGATTAGTGAGCATAGAAGTAATGAATATTGGGCCTACATCAATACAGAGGCACTGAAATATGAGAAATTTGTGTCTAGCGAATGTTTTGAGGTATAATGGCTGAGCCCTTGTTTGAATACTTACATATTCCGTGTGCATATATCCTTTAAAAATAACCTTGGAGAATGTCATCAGTGTACTCTCTTACTTAAGTTCCTGGAAGAAGTTGAATATGGATATAAGCTTGCCTGCAAAGAGTGAGCATGTTGGAAGGGATTCTGAAAAATCCCACAGGGAGACAAGTAAAGATGTAGTCTGCTTCTTTGAAAGTGAAGGCAAATTGTGGCTGAGAGGCCATCAAGATGGGCACCAAAGATGATATATTAACCAAACGTGTAAGAGAGAAAAATACTTTGCAGTTGCTACTATATAGAGTCAATATCATTCGTGGTATTAGATATGGGGACTTTATTGATGGTACCAAGGCTGTGACAAATAATATTTAGGCAAACTGTCTACTGTGTTTATACAATAACTAAATTGGACCACTAACAAGGGATATCACTGGACTAACCACACCCTCCTTCAGTAAATTTTGGATAATGATACTGAACACTTGTTGGTTTTATTTCAAAGTATATCAAACTGTAGCTTTTTAACCATGTGGAAGGGTGTACCTGCATATGTGTATATATGAAAAAGGTTGTAGGATCCTAGTTTGAGAAATGAACTGGAGTGGCAAAAACCAACTTGATTTTAATTTATTACCCATTGGGTCAGGTCAACTATCCAACTATAGGACATCTTGGGGCACTGAATGGTATGATTGTGAAGAGTTTATATAAGATAATAGTTCTTATAGCTAATATAAGAAACTGTCTTTTGCTCTGTTTTACTTCTGCCAAATTTTCTGCCAAAGGTACCCCAAACATACAGGGGTACCTTTGTTAGCTTTTCTAGGCTCCTGAGTACAACTGTAAGTTGAATGGATATGAAGACCACAAAGGCTCCAGTTTTAAGGAGACTGGTAAATGTAATGAGAGGCACAATAGCTCATCTAGATATTTATGCCATCAAGTAAAACCAATGTCCAAGATGGTTTTATATTGGCCAAGAAGTGATTACATCTTGTTATACTGGCCAAAGATGTCCCAGGCTATTGCCAAGGCCATTGCTTACTCTCTACAATGTGATGATAATGCCCTGTTACTAAAGATACAACATACTTATGTCATTGAACATGGAAAAATTAAGCTAGCATCCAATTAGAAGCTTCATTACTACTAACTAGGGTTCATAGTGCTAAAAAGTACTTTACCTGCTTCCAGAGAAGAAAAGGAATCATCGAGATCTCCCAGCTACAAACTCTGACCTACAGCAGCAATTTGCCTACAAGTTATGTGGGTGCAATCATGGCACAAATGTTATGGAAGTAACCAATTCCTTAAATTATTTTTAAATTTTAAGATGGACATGTCTGACACAGCTAAAGTATCAAAAAAAAAATGAGACTAGGTGAGTCATAGGCCCTACCTGGAAACCTACCATTACTTTGCTAAAGGAAGATACCAATAGTATGGTTTCTTCTGGTGGTTTGGATGAGAATGAAAACGGTGTTCACAGGCTCATATGTTCAAATAGTCTGTTCTCAGTTGGTGGAACTGTTTAGGAAGAATTAGGAGGTGTGGCCTTGTTGAGAAGGTGTGTCACTGGAGGTAGGCTTTGAGGTTTTAAAAACCCACATTATCCCCACTTAGCTCGGTCTCCACCTCACACTTATGGATTGAGTTGTGTGCTCTCAGAGACTACTTCAGAGTCATTAATAACTGCTGCCATGTTCCCTGTCATGATGGTCATGGATTCTAACCTTCTAGAACTGTGTGCCCCAAATTAAATACCTTAGTCATTGTATTTTGTCACAGCAATTGAAAAGTAACTAAGACACTTCTAATGACATTGCTCAATCCTCATTAGAGAAGCTGCTATCGAAATAGACAGAAATTGACACGGAGACCCATAAGTGGACAATGTACAGAGAGTAAGAGACTTTAGAACACTCAACCTATATAAGATGTCTTTATCAAACATCTCTCTTCAAGGCTTGTGAATTTAAGTGAAAAGGGGAAGTAAAAAGATTGTAAGAACCAGAAAGGATGGATGACTCCAAAGAAATAGCATCTTCCAGACACAACAGGGCTGATACACATATGAATTCACAGTAACTGTGACAGGACACACAAGAGCAGTATTAATCTCAGCACTGAGAAAGGGAAATTCACACAAAGTCCTACCCTTAAACAAGAAACCATTTTACATTGATACACGTCGGAGTTGGGGGAAAGGGGCAGTCAGTTGTTTTCCAATGAGATGTCACTGGATTTATCAACTACACACTCCAGGGCAGTGCAAATACTATGGGAGTAACCAATTCCTTTTAACCCAATGCCAAGGAATAGTTAGCCAACATAAAATGGACTTTATGATTTTCGTGGGCTTTTGTTTCATTGGCTTTTTTGTTTGTTTTGGTTTTTTCCCTTTCCCTTTCTTCCCCTCTCCCTTCCCCTTCCTTTTCTCTCTTCCTTTCTCTCTTCCTTTCTTTCCTTCCTTCCTTCCTTCCTTCCTTCCTTCCTTCCTTCCTTCCTTCCTTCCCTCTTTCCTTCCTTCCTTCCTTCCTTTCTTCTTTTGTTTTTCAAGACAAAGGACATGATATTGGGTGTGTAGTGAGGTGGGGAGGTTCTGGAGGAGTTGGAGGAGAGTAAAGAATATGATTAATATATATTATGTGATTACTTTTAAAATAAAAATATAATAAAAACAAAGGGAGGCTGATGACCCTACAAAGAAGTAAAGAGTAAAGTGTCCCTAGTTGGTGACTATTGTCTCTGGAAGTCCTCAACAGGGTTATTGTGGTTGCCATCCCTTAACATCAGAATACTGGGTGGTAGGGCTTTGCCACAGTGAGCCTGGAAATCATGTAGCCTGGAGCCACCTTGTATACATCTCATGTGATCTGGCCCTGGGGTCCCTAACTTCCCCACTGTCTGCTAAAATAAAAATTGTCACTCTCCAACTGTTGATCCCAAGATTAAATGACTTGTAACATCTATATTTCAGGGTTTCCAGTATCAAGTCTTTTATCCAGGTATGGCAGCCCATGCCTATAATCCCAGAATTTAGGAGTAGAGTAAGGTAGATCAAGAGTTCAAGGCCAGCCTCAGCTTCGTAGCAAATTCAAGTGTATCCCAGACAATGCAAATCTCTGTCTCAAAAAACCACAACCAACAAAATATCCAGTATCAGATTTTGTCTGTGAGTCATGTTTTTGGAAGGCTGACTTCTGAATGGCCTCTCATGGGGACCTTTGTCTCCTGTTTAACTTACTCCCTGAATTATGTCACTGGTAGGTGAATGTTGAGTTTCATCTCATTCTTCATGTAAAGAATAATTCTTCTTAAAGCGAATGCCTTATATTATTATCAAAGGCCGTGCTTGGGGCTGGTAAGGGTCTATGGCATGTTTGGCAAAATAACAATAAACCCAACACACTGTGCCCACTTTCAAAATAACAATAAACCCAACACACTGTGCCCACTTTCCTGAATAGCCGTCATTCTTCGTCCAAAGTTTTGCAGCTATGGAAGGCACGGACATTTTTTGTTGCCATGGTGGGATGGGCTGTTTCCATGTCATCAACACTGACTAGATGAAATGAAAGAGAAAATGAGCTTGAGAATGCTGTACAGGGCATGTTTAATGGGCCCATCTTAATAAATTAAATGGGTTTCTTAATAAATTATTAATTTTTGGATCACGAGATATGCCTACCAATTGGTTCCTCTCAGCAAACGCTGAAGTTAATCCTGAGCTAGTGTTACAGAAGTGCAAAAGTTATTTGGTTCCCACTTCATCTTCCTGGGGAACAAATTCTTTTAGTAAATTTTCAATCAGCTCAAATCATACACCTCTATTTCCATTTCTGTGTCTTCCGTTTGAATAGAAGTTTGGTGAGTGGTTATGAGAAATCCTTCAGAGCAGGCTTTTCTCATCTTGCATTCAGGCTTCTCCATCCAAGGAATCCTAGTCAGTTTCTTAAGGGTTAGGCATTTCCCCTCCCACCTCTATATTGCCACCCTATGATACCACCTGTGCTGAAATCCTAGAGACCTCTGATTCCGTGGGAGCTGTCATGGCCACTTAGATGTTCTTATACAATGTCCCCAGAGTTTTTGGTGACCCCCTTTTCAGCCTTTTCTGCCTCCTTTGGTAAAACAAGGTGAAAATTTTTGAGCTACTTTTCATTAGGGTCTATCTATTGGGGCGCTGATGGTCCTCCAACTGTAATGCTGGCATCTGGATCTATTTTTGTAACAGAAGCAAAGCAGCAATAGTATCACCTTTGTGAGCACCACAGAATCCCAGTAAGCCGCCTGTCCTTGGACCTTGAGCCTCAGCAGATCATAAGTGTTTACATGAGGAAAGCCCTGATGGGCCCATTCATTGCGTATGGTACGGGCTTTTCCCTTGGAGTTCTATACAAAGGTCAACTACTGTTGATGCACACAAGCCAGAATCAGAGGGCAGGAGTCACTCACTGCGCCTGGAGTCTATCTGCCTCAGTATACGTCAAAATAAAGACACATAGTTCAACCTGTGACACTTAGGTAGATCTAGACCATGACATACCACCAAAAGTATAAATGCCATTTTAGGGACCCCTATTCCTAAAGAACCACCATCTAGGCCATTTAAATCTATATTGGATTTTCTGCAAAATGGAGCACAGATTAACGTGGCTTCAAGGCTAAGTTTGTCCACAGGCATCAACCTAGCCTGAAGACACATGGCCAGTAGGCAGCGGCTTCAAGTGCAGGACCAGAAGGCTGGAGAGCTGTTGACAAGCCAAAAGCCAGAGAAAAGGACTCCTAACTTGTGCTCACTACATAGAACATCCTGCCCGTGGTGCCTATTGTCTTGTGGTTGCTCTCAAAAGGCCGGACTGGCCCCTCAGTCAGGTTGGCATGGGTGTCAAAAATGATGGCACTGTTTATATAGTAAGGAAAATAATAGGTCTGAATTTTTTTGAATGAAATAAAGGGAGGCTGACTTTGCTTTTTATCATGGGTAAGAGCAGGAGAGTATAAGTCTTTGTTCCTGGCTGAACTTTGTGTAGCTTAAACTTCTGTGTTGGCACCAGGGAGAGAATACTTGGACTTGCCTGGCCTATTTACCTGCTTAAACAATGTAGGGTAAGAGAAGAAAGACAGGTGGGACTTGTCAAACATCAAAAGGAGTCTGCATCTTCAGTACACTGACTGATAAAACATGTTTTACAAAATTCTAATTTGGGCTTGAAAGCTCAAATCTTATCATTAGCTACAGTATTGTCAGGTGTTTCGCTACATGTGACAGTCTCTGCTTGGTTTTGACAAAGTGTCTGCCAAACACGTGATTCTGAATAGCCATAGTTTGTTAGTCATCCTTTCAAGTAAGAAATGACACTCCTTGGCCAGCATAGCTGGAGCAGCTTTCAGATCCCATCTTACAAGAGCCTTTCCTTGAGACAGCTCCAGTCCTTGGGTGCGAGGCAGAAGTAACTTGAGTTTTACTCTCCATTTCCTTACGTGGAGTATTGAACAGCTGTTTCTCAAGATTCAGAACCATTATTCCTTTCTACTGCTTCATCAAGGAAATTTCTGGAGACAGACATTCTCCTTTCCATTCTAAGTGAATGGGGTAAATATTATAAGGTCCACCTGTGTTGTTATTATAGTATAGCCTTGATTCACACCAGAGTTGGTGAAAAAAATCAACATAGTGAAGAGAATACATAACAATTTCTTATTATTATGAAAATAGTTTTTAATTCACGGTCCCCCTAAATATGTCTCAGGGACTCCTCTGTCACACATTTGCATCACATACTTTGAAATCAAAATCCGGAGAAGTCCAGTTTCTTTTTTCTTAGGCCATTCTTCAAGGATGCTGTTCTGAAACAGGAGGTACTGGTAAGGGGTTAAGACCAGTTTTACAGTACACCACACTGGATTCCTTACCAATCTTAGTTTGTCTCTAACTAAACCTATGCTGTTAACTGGTGTTATGCTCCGTGCAGTAGTGATAGACGTAGCAATAAATAATCATGTACTGTAATACCATAGCAACCAAGTCTCCAATGTTGATCCGGGGAAGTCTTACCTAGAGAAAGGATGTGTAAGTGGAGTCTCAGAAAGCAAGAGGAAAGTGGTCTGAGAGGAGAGATAGGAGAGGACCTGTAGGCTGAGGACATGATGAAAGAATGAGAGCTGCTATTTCTCCAAGACCAGTTGCATCTTAGGCTTCCGTGATTCTCTCACCGACTGTGTCAATCATCTCAGGTCACAGCCTGAGGTTGATCCTTACCCCTGCCTTCTCTTCAGCTCGTCGTTTATCAAAACTGTACCAAGCATCTGTTAGCTGAGTCTTACAGGGCAAGGGGTAGCTGAAAGTAAAGAAGGGCATACATACGGCTAAGGATCCCAAAGTGGAATTTACTCCTGCAGATACACTTCCATGTTTAGATCTGAGAAAATATGACACATGCATAATAAGATACGCCAATTTTGTTACTGCTCAGGGGACACACTTCCCTTCATCACTTGCTCTCTGGCATCTGTTACTTGTTCACCTTGAACTCCTTGCAGAATCCAAGTTAACTGGCCAGCACCGCGCGCTATGTGTGTTCCCTCTACTCTTCACATGAGAGGGAGAGGGAGCCCTCTTAACACCCCTTCATTAAAGATGCCAATGTAGTCTCCCATTGCCAACTGAGTACCCAGCACAGAGAACTTTGAACTATGTGCAATTGTTAAAAGTATCTCCTTGATTTCTTCCTTTAGCTGAAATATAAGGTCTTTGGAGGTAAAAAAAAAAAAAAATCTTCTCAGTATTCCCAGGCTTCGTCTTGTAGTGGGATTTCCTAGGAATTCTGCTCCTTTTTAATGACTTCAAAGACTACACTAATGTGTCCATGTCGGCCACTGCAAGCAACCCGATGTGCACTTGTGTGCGTTTTCTCTTCTCCTGTGTCTACTTGGTTCTTCCTTTCCTGTCTTAAGATATTCAGTGTGTGAGGTTTCCATCTAAGAAAGCCAAAGCTGTCAGTCATTTAGTCATTTGCAGATTTTTTTTCCCAGCCTGATGTTGTAAAGTCCCCATAGTGAGTGCAAACAGTTTCTAAGAACTTAAAGGTTGTTCTTCCTTTGGGTGAAATTGCTCCCTGCTGAGCCAAGTTCATGGCTCTGCTGGGCTGCAGGTCTCCAGCTGTATGTGGACTAGAACACCACAGGCCTTGAGGGAGCTTTGAAACTGCCTAGTATGAATGTGTGAGAGCTAAGGGGGCCCCATACCCACACAACACTGCAAAGCATAGACTTGATAAATGTTCCCAATGGCGTTTGCCTAACTTCCTTTTAAAAGAATTCAGGGTAGTTTACAAAAAAAAAAGTTAACCATATAGGAAGGAAACAAAGACGTTCCTATCTGTGAAGTCAAAAAGATTAATATATAAATGCACATCCAATGATTTATCCACACATAGAGGTGGGTCATTCGTTTGCCTCCTGCCCTTCTTGCAAGCTCCTAAAACACCTAGTGTGGTAATGCATGCCTTTAATCCCAGCACTTAGGAGGCAGAAGTAGGCAGGTCTCTATGAGTTTAAGGCCAGCCTGCTCTACATAGTGAGTTCCTGTATCAAGCGTAACATAACAAACAAAAACCCCCTATCACATTACAATGGCCGCGTGTAGAAATCATCTTGCTGACTGAAAGAAGTGGGAGGTGTGATGAGTACTTCTAGATTCTTCTTCTGAGGCCTTTCACCAAAAATATCATACAGTGGTCATGTCCTAAAAGATCATGTGACAGTGTCCTAAGATGTCCTATGGAGACTATACTCTAAGAAATCACATGGTGACCATGTCTTAAGAGATTATATAGTAAAAATGTCCTATGAAATTTCCACAGTAACAATATACTAAGAGATAGTTTCTTAATATAGCTATGACTTAGTATAGATATGACTTCCCAAGTAGTCATAAGGTGACCCTGCCTTAAGAGATCATATGATAACCAAGACCTAAGAATATTACATAGTAGCTGTATCCCAAGAAGATCACATGTGACCCGGTACTAAAGACCATATGGTAATTGTGTCCTGAGAGACTATACAGTGGCTAAATTTTAGGAGACCATGTATTGTCCATGTCTTAAGAGGTTATATGGTGTCTGTCTTCTAAGATATCATATGGTGACTCTCTTCTAAGAGATCATATGACAACCTGTCCTAAGAGATGGGACATGGTGACATGTCCTAGAAGATCTTATGGTGGCTTTCACAGGGTTCTTTCTGGGATGTACCCACATACAACCTTAGAGAGAGAAGAAGACATCTTATAAAAGGGTGCTTCTATTGAGTCCTTCCAAGGATTAGATTACTGTCCCAGACACAGGGACATTACAGAGCAGAAAAGCAGGCAGGGCAGGATTAACAGCACATGGCAGCATTAGGGCAGGTAGGAGTGGACAGGAAGGGTGGCTAGATGAGGCTAGATCAGCTAAACAGGATGGAGTAGGTGAAGAACTGGATCATTCAAGGCTTAGCTGGTGAACAGAGTTAGGCAGGTCTGAGCAGGACTAGACATTGAAAATAGTTTTTAACATACGATGTATTCTGATTATGGTTTGCCCTGTTTCTCTTAGCTTTTTGCTGCCTCCCATTCCATCCAGAACCACACTATTTCTGTGTCTTATTGGAAACCAAACAGGTATCTAGGGATTAGTGATAAAATAACATAAAATAAATCAAAGACAAATCAGAGTATGACCAAAGACAACCAAACAAGAAAAAGAGTCAAAGAAAAAGCCTAAGAAACACATATAGACTCAAAGATACACATTTGCATACATGGGAACCCGTAAAAGCCCCTAACCAGAAGCCATAATATATACCCTCGGAGAAGTTTTCATTTACAAGTAGCTATTAATTGAGATAGGTTCTGATTTGGGGAGGAGAGTGTTTGTCCATGTCTCCTTTCAACCCAAAGAACTCATCTGGTGCATAGCTGTGCAGACCCCGTCCATGCTGCCTTGGCCTCTATGAGTTTATGTGTGTATAGAAGGATTTGATTTCTCCGTGCCCTCCATCCCCTCTGTCTCGTCTCTTAACACTGTGCTACCTCCTCTTCCTCAGAGTTCCCTGAGCCTAGGCTCTTGGGTTTTCAGAGGAATTACTGAAGGAAAGAGAATATGCCCTGCCCCAAGCAGTTCTTAGAAACAGCCTCCTCTCTGGGTATCAGGAAGCTGTCTGCCTGGGTTCATTGTGGGTTGAGAACTCTGGCAAAGTTAGCTCACTTTCAGACCTCTCTTGAGGGTGCTGGAGGGGTAGCCAGATCTACTTGAATCATCATGGTTAGCAAAGGCCTTTCATCTGGATCGTGTCTTGTCTGACAATCCCTTTTCCTCCTCATTCTTCAAGATTCAGCATAAATGGCACTTCCTCCATCCCATCTCGTCACTGTTCTGTCCTGTGACTGACTGATTACCCACACTTACCTGGAATCACCAGTAACTGGTATCTGTGCCATGGCTAGCTTTGGCTGCTACTTCCTTCCCTCTTCCCTTATCATTATGAGTGAGGGATTACCTAGAGGGTGTTACCTTTGGTACATCTAATATTAATAACAAACCATTTGTCACATGCCACCTAATCAGCGTGTTATGATACCTTCCAGGGAGTCACCTAATGACAGCTCTGATACAGGACCAGAAAGTGGTGAGTGCTGTGGGCTTTGGGAAGACTTCAGGAAATGGAGACCCCAAGAAGAGAACTGGTTGTGCTGGCTAAATCCATTCAGCAGTAGAGGGAGAATATAAGTAAAATTCTGACTTCTTCATTTGGTATTGTCCATTTTAAAAACCAGGTGACTTCAGATCTCATGGTTGCTGGCTCTGAAAGAGATTCTCAAAAGTGGGTCAGCAGCTCCTTGGAATTGGGGGACTTGCAGAGACTTTTCAGGAACCCACTGCCTGATCCTAACAGACTACATTTTCCCATAATCCCATGGCATTCTCAGAGCTTTTCCTTTGTCTAAGAGTTTGACTTAGAAGAATCAAGAAATTGAGTGAGAATCACAAACTCTCAGGTCAGGCCTGTGGGAAGAATGCAGGCATCAACCAAGCAGATCTGCGTTTGAATCCCAGTTTGATAACTCTGCTCATTTATGATCTGAGTCTCAGTGTCCTAATCTGTAACTAGGAAGGAAAGTGCCATGGAGAGTGTGAGGTAATCCATAGCACAGAGTAGAGCTCCTGTCTTTGGCCTTCCTCCTTAAGAGGGTCTGCAGACTTCATTCAGCAAAACCTGTTTGCATCAGGCTAGGAGGACAGACTGAAGCCACACCTCAGACCTGCTCTGGCTTTATCCTGCTTGCTGCCTGTGTTTTGGTGAGCATGTCTCCTTGCTGTCCATAAGTCACACAGCGCCTGGGAGGGAGGACTAGAGGAAATACATCTGCATGCAGACAGCAGACAGGCCAGCAGCTCAGGGTCTAACGCTGGTCAGCACCAGCCCCACCAGAGCATTTTAGATATTTGACATGGAGAAACTTCCCTGAACTGGGGCTCCTTACAGCTGCCTGGTAGCACTGCCTTTGGTATAACTCTCAGGGAAGGCTTAAAAGACCTTCTACAACTCCAGATTCTTCTAGGACAGATTATGAAAATGAAGGGGCCTCAAGGTAGCTGTCTCTCTCACCCTGTGTGTCTGTGATCTCAGTCAGTTTGAGGGCTGTGAAGGGTTCAGCAGTATGTCTGAAGGCTTGGTGTATGATACAGTTAAACACTGCACAGGGTTCCCCTCCCTACACTTGCCCCAACTCAAGACTCCCCACTTTAACTCCCACTCCCACCCTTTTCTTGCAACAGTTAAGGATCCCAGATTGGCCAGGCTCCATTAGCATTACAGATTTCTAAAACCAGGACTGACTGAATTCCTGTGTTTGAATCTTTAACCTGATAAGCAGGTAATGAATTGGGGGACAAAGGGCTCAGTCCTGAGCAGTGTCTGGAGAAAGAGGCTCAGGCCCTGGGACCTGATTTCCTAGAAGCAGGTGCAGCTTAGAACTTCGTATTTCCTGCCTGTCCATTAGGTACACTTATGGGTAGTGACTGCTTAGCAGGCTCCAGGGCTGACTCACTGAATAGCAAATCTCACATAGCAGAGCTGTGGCCACAAGTTTCTCAGGCTGTTGATGGCCCCATGCTGAGACAGATCAAGGAAGAGAGCTGACCTGTAACCTAACTGGGGAGCCTCTTGCAGGGCTGGGCTGACAGGCAAGGCAGTTGTCCCTGGAGAGCAGCCCCCTTGGCAGATCCCCAGGATGAGGTCAGGGAATCAGGTCCTGTGCCAGATGGTTCTGAGGCTCTGGTGTGACTCTGAAAGATGTCCCCAGGACAAGGCCTCAAAGGAGGGCAGTTCCAGGAAACAATGGGATGAAATGAAGTCTAACTGTCAGCTTAGCAACCACCTTCATGTGTGTAGAAAATTCTACTGTACTGCCTGTGAGCCTATGAATGGGCCCATTGTTACCTCCAGCTGTGACAGAGATGGAGGCCAAGCAATGTGAATAAAATGTCTGGGGTTGCTTAGTGAGTCAGGCAGGGCTAAGAATGAGCCCAGAATCTAGGACTCCAGAATGCAGTCAGGGTCTTCCAGAGGGGCATGTTCCTGAGGTAGTATTCCTCAGAGGAGCCTTTGGTACTAGGGAGGTCCTCAGAAATGCTTTACAGGGAAGCTATATGGCACAAAGAGATGTATCCAGATTTATACATGAAAGAAACCCATGACTAGGGCGACATTCGAAAGATGCGCAGTAGACAAATGCCAGAGGAAGGGTTAATGTCTAAAAGGGTGACAACTCGTGTGACCCTGAGCCATTGAGCTTAACCTTCCTGTTCACTTCTTCCTCAGAGCACTCCTTTCTCAATAGACTTCCTCTGTTCCCGTCACTAGCCAGTGCCTCTTCCAGGACAACACAAATCTAGAAATGTTGCCTGGTGCCCTCTGGACCTTTGTCTACACAGGTAACAGATGGCCCGACCAAGGATTAGCAATTATGAGCTCCCTGCAGAGCAGACTGCACAGGGGAATGGAAGGTTCTGGATTCTGCTTCTGGCCAGGCAACAGGAGTGGCCAGTCATTCCCACCGAGCATCTATCCTCCTCAGAAAAAATGGATATAAAGAAGGCTATTCCCTGTAGGTCCTGGGATTATTGTGAGCATAAAATGAATCAAGACAGGTGTGAAAGGGATGTGTACATAATAAACACACATAAAAGTGTATGGTATAACTAACAGTCAAGCTGACAGGGACCAGGTAAGGAGACAGGACAGCTTTAAGGGAGGGTTTATTGTCGTTTTTCTCAGTGTCTTCTGTACATAGTCTTCCTCCAGTCCCCTTGCCTTCCCTGCCCCCATCCCCTGCCTTCCCCGCCCCTCACCCCCTGCATGAAATTGCTGGCTTTCCACCCCCTTTCTAAATCTAGAAGACTCAAGACCAATTTTAAGATGAAAATGAGTTCATGAGCCAAACTCTCTCTCACAGGCTTTAAGCCTGTTACAATGTTGATATTTTTAATACCACTTTCTCTATCTCCAAGAATTCAAACTTGGATATTTCTCTGTTTGACATTGTGCATTAAGGTAACGCACTAATGTAATTTGCACATAGCTACTACTTAAAAGTCATGTCCAAAAAAAAAAAAAAAAAGTCATGTCCTAAAAGCGTCTGGCTTACCCTTGAGTGTGGTTTAGTGGGGACAGATTACAAAGAAGATGTAATACATGTGTCATGAAGAAAGTTATAAAATGTAGAGGCTTTAATCAATTACAAGTACAGGTTTAGATTTAAACAAAAGGTGAAGGTATGAGGAATTACTTTAAGCAGAGTTGTAACTGGGATTACATTTTGGATCACAGGTAGTGTTGTTAGGCACAGCTGTATCCAGCATGGATGCTTTGATATGGGCCCCCTTAGTGGTGGAGCTGTATAGAAAGAAGGAATATCTTTGCCATTGGTTACATGGGAGGACCTCAGGGAATGGGCCAATATCATTAACCGCACCTCCTCAAGAACGGAAGCCCGGAGAACTCACATGACCCTCAAGGTCAGGCGGTGGGTGAAGTGCAAGAACCAATGGTGTCCATTCAGGCTCATGACTTCACTGCTCTCTGAAGTTTTAATGCTTCTTTTGTTGGGTTAGGAGTGCTACCTGGTGTAACAACCTCATAGTTTTTGTTTTAAACCTCATTTATAGATCCAAATACATTCTTTTTTTTTTCCCCTGCTGTTAATTTTCAGGCTGCGTAGTAAAGAGCCTCAGGGTTCTGTGCTTTTGGTTGCATTGTATGTATGTTGGGGGGATGGGTTAGGAGATTTAGACTCCCCCCATCTCCATATCTTGAGTAGACTTATTACTGTTTTTCATTCAGTCTTGAGTTCAGAAGAAAACCAAACTTAAGAGGATTCCACCATCAAAAGGGTAACAAGAAAGCCATATCCAGAGGAAACTGGTCCTCTTGGGTTGCTGGATTTAAGTTATGTGGTTGTGGATGAGTATGGATGGGGTTGGGGGCAGGGAAACTGGTGTTTCTAGTTGGAAGCCCGGAGGCCTCAGGCCAACCAAGAATGAGACCTCAGATGTTCTCTGTTCTTGCCCTAGATGTGGCCCTGGATGGGCGGAAAGCAACTGCATGCCCCTGCTGTTCTGGGAAGTTCTGCTTGGCTTGGGGAACCTGGATTAGCAGCCAAAGGCTGCCTGAGAAATGAACAGGCTGCTTTCTGAAAACAGGACATTTGGTGTCTTGAAAGGCAGTGTGTCCCCAGCTCCCCACATGCTACATCGACTGTTAAAGGGAGAAAGATTTCAAAGTTGCTTAGTGCTGAATGAAAGGCTCAGAGGCACGTGCCATAACACCAACCAAAGTCCAGGTGAATGGACAAAATCCTTTCAGCTTAGGATCTCAAAGCACCTTTCCTGGCATTATAGGTGATTACTTCAGAGAGTTGAGACAGAAGAACAGAGCTTGCTGCATTGAGATAGTGAGGGGACTGTGAGTCACGAATAAATTCCCAGGATGGAGGAGACCTGTTAGAGCTTTGATGGGATTTCTCTGAGTCCCACCTCAGGGATCCTGGAAGGTGAGGACAGGTTTGGTGCGTTTTGAATCAAATTTTCCTTGCAAATCAACTAATCGTAAAGTGGGGGTTAGATAATTACCAAGGAACCCAAGGAGCAATCACATTTCACACGTGCGAACGTTTCCTATATTAAAAGAATAAATAACGCAGTTCCATTGTGTATCCACTCATCTGTCTCCTGCCGTTGGCCGATAAGTTTTCGCCAAGAGACCCAGCAAGCATGCCGCAAGACACAAACAGGTGTGCAGTTCATGACAGTAAATGCTGAGTCCAGTAACTGTGGTCACAGGGAGAGGTAAGTGGTGGTGACAATTTTAAGTGGGGACATTTTATTTTATCGTCTTCTGGAATTCAGCAACACTTTATCTGTAATTGCCTTAGGACAATCATATGTTCACAGTGTCAACATGCAAAGCAGAGCCACGGAATTTTAAAAGCCCAAGAGGTCATAAAGATCACTTCATTCAACCTTCCTGACAAAACATGGAAAACGGGCTGGAGAGATGTCTCCACAGTGAAGGGCACATGCTACCCTTCCAGTGTTCCTGAGGGGCGTCCCAGCACCCATGTGGGGGAGCACATCACCATCTCAAACTCTAGCTCCGTTCTTCCATCCTCCATATAAATAATAACAACAACAATAATAATAATGATTGCTTTTTTAAAAATGAGGAACCTTAAGCTTAATCATTTTATGTGACACAATCTGATTTATACTATCAATTAAATGTAGCATCAAGACGACACTCCAATGCCTACCCAGGATCCTGCACCCCAATTCTCCCTGTCTAGATGGAGTTACATCCCATTAGAAACAGTAAATACTTGTGTCAGTTGAGTGATAATAAACTTTGTTAGCTAAGAGTCCTGTATTTCTTCCCCCTGTGGTCTGCTATGCAAATGTCTGGTTGTTATGTCTGACACAACATGAAGCAGCATCCATTGATTAGGGTTTTTCTTTTTCTCTTTTCTTGTTTTCCCATGCCCTTTGTTCCATTCTCACAACGGGGAGGAAATGGACAGAGTTGTGTACAAATACTCCACGATATGCAAGCAATAAGAATATTTTTTAAAAATATATTTATTTATTTATTTGTGTGTGTGTATGTGTGTGTGTGTGTGTGTGTGTGTGTGTGTGTGTTGGGGAGATGACATGCATATGCCATGATGTACATGTGGAAGTCAGAGGACAAGTTATGGGAGTCAGGTCTTTTCTACCTGTGGGTTCTGGGGATTGAATTTAGGTGATCAGGCTTGGTGGCAAGCACCTTTACTCACTGAGCCATCTGGCCAGCCCCAAGACAGCTTTTTAATCGGTGCTTTCAGCACAGCTGTTCTAGAGCTTTCTCGTGATACCTTTGCATCTTCTCTTTACCTACGCTTTCTTCAGTCTTTTGTTTGGACACTCACGTAATGGGAGCGTTTCACTTTCCTAGCAATCAAATGACGCTGTAATTCTTCAACTCTCACAAACGTTTTTGTAGGAAAAGTATAACCCGGCACAGTAGGGATGTGTGTGCCATTCTGTGTGGAAACTCCATCTCAGCTCATCCTCCTCACAGCATCCTTTGGGTCTGTGCAGTCTGCACTCCCATTCCGCAGGTGAAGAAGCTGGGGCTCCAAGAGGATTAGGTCAGACCAAGATAAAGGTCACATGCTAAGTAAGAGGAAATGTTGAGAATTGAATCTAGTGGGTGTGATGGCCTTTGACAGCCTTTCTCTTTCAGTATTGCCAGACCTGATCTGAAGCCAAGGGTCTATATTGTTAGCATTTAAATTTAAATGAATAATAACAAAGAGGTGTTAAGATAGTGAGAAACATGTGAATCCAATATGAAAGAAGCCATGAAGCATGTTGGGGAGAGACAGGCTTGAACAAATAGAAGGCATTGTTTGTTCTCCGATAGAATATTTCATTCTTGTCAGTATGTTGGATCTGCTTAAGTTCGTTTAGACATTGACTTCATTCCCAGTGGGACCAATGCTATGCCTTTTGTTCTGGATCGAGACAAAACAATACTGAATGTTCATGTGGAAAATAACCACGAAACAGTAAAAAAGATAGCTGTATGTGGGGTGGGCATATGGGATATTAAAACACACTAAAAATTCTTACAAATGAAACTGCAGTACTCGGTCACACATAGATGAACTAATAAAATATAAGTTCAGAAACCAAATCTACATGTTTAGCACATGTCAAAGATAGCATCTTAAACCATCAAAGAAAAGATGGCTATTTGAATAATGTTAGAGCAATCGGTGGTTGTCAACTTGTGGGTTGACCCCCTTGGGAGTTGAATGACTGTTTCACAGGGGTCACCTAAGACCATTGGACAATACAGAGATTTATATTATAATTCATAACAGTAGCAAAATTACAGTTATGAAGTAGCAGCAAAATGATTTTATGGTTCCGGTCACCACAACATGAAGGGTTGTATTGAAGGGTCATAGCACTAAGGAGGCTGAGACCTACTTATCTATATGATCTGCAGAGTAAACTCCAGGTGTATCAAAGAGGGTAGAAACTCTGGCCTCGTGTTTTAAGAGGTTAGTGCTTCCTCCTCCCCAAGTGTAAGTTTTAGACACGGACTAATCCTTTCAGGGATCTGGAGATCAACCAGAAGCTGATGAAAAGGCTTGTCCTGGGACATAAGGTTGGGCAGGCTCTGAATGGTTTCACACAGTCAAGTTAAGAGAGAGGGAGATGGAGCCAGAGCATCCGGTGTTGGAGAGTGCGCTCAGCACAGGTCACTGTTTGACTGCTGACTCATACATTTCTAGAAAGCCGGATATGTCTTTAAAGTGCAGGTGAGATGCAAACAGCCAAGCAGAGATATAAGTAGCTAGACACCTTTGGTTGGAGGTAGGAGAGTGGTATCTGCAGTTTAAGGCAGGTTACCTTGTTCTTTGTCACTCTTGGAAAATGGGGAGGGGTGGGGGTCAGAATCCATAGCATACCGTATTACCTGTAGCGCCAAATTTCTAACCAAAAGCACGAGGCCTGGGAAGAAAAGCAGAGCAATGACCAAGAGTGGGGCAGCCAGCCCCAGTGTGGAGTTTAGCAAAGACAGCAGATAGCTACAAAGTTCGATGTGCTCCGAGATGTACAGAAAATGATGCCTGGTATTTAAAAGACAACACAGCAGATGACTGTGAACTTGCCATGAGACAAAGGGAAACAGTGAATAAACGAACTAAGTTTTTAGTATTGAAAAAGACAATCATGTCAAATGATTACTAATTGGTTCAATAGATTCCAGACAGCAAAAAGAGTCGATAGAATCAGAGAGCTCCTCAGCTGTATAGAAAACCTGTACTCTGCAATGTCGTCATAAGGAAACAGCAAACAAACCCAACAAACTGAAAGTCTATTACAACAAAAGACAAAAAAACAAAAACAGAAACATCCCACCATTTAAATAAAAATCCTGTGAGACAAATGCCTTGTATTCTTCAAAACGATCAACTTCTTGAATGACAAAGACTGAAAACTGCTTTCAATTAAACAAGACCAAAACAAATAATTCAACATTATGTCTCTGACTCAGACTGGATAGATCCTTTTTTTTTTTTTTTAGAATAATCCTATAAAAAACATTGGGACTGGGAGATAACCTACAGTTAAGATAAAAATATATCATTGCTGAATTTGTTGAATTTGAATTCTACTAGCTTCTTATAAAAGGTTATCTCTATTTTAAGAAAGGATATGTTGACAGATTACAGGTAAAAGGACATAGGGTGGAGTGTGTGTGTGTGTGTGTGTGTGTGTGTGTGTGAGAGAGAGAGAGAGAGATGCCTGTATGTGAGTGTACGTGTGTCTGTATGTCTAACGGTGCACATGTGCGTGTGTGTGTGTGTGTGTGTGTGTGTGTGTGTGTGTGTGTGTGTGCCTGTATGTGTGTACAAATCAATGATCTTGGGCAGGAAAGTTAGCTCAGTGGTTAAGAACAGTGGTTGCTGTTTCAAAGGACTCTTAGCACCCACAAGGCAGCTCATAGCTATCCATCAGTGGAGGAACTGAACTCGCATTATACACAATCATGCACAGACACATAAATAAAAAATGCTGTTAATGCCTGTGCTGTATCATCTATGAACTAGATTGTTCCTTGGTAAGAAATAAGGCATATACTGCACTTTCATAGATCATGTATTTTACGAGTTTTAAAGAATATTTTTAGGAATAATATTTTAACTTAATATAACATATAAAAATATCACAGACACACACACGCACACACTGCTTATAATGGACTCACCTCATTCCTACTCCCTCCCCTTCTCATCCTCACCTGAGCCCTGCTCCCCAGAAGCAATTGCTTCAGACGATTTGCGATTTGCGCCCTTAGCCTGCTGTCAAGAGTGTCAGTGATGCACATTACCATTCTAGCCCAGGACAGGATCATCTGACTTCCTCTGATCACAGCTTCCTTTCTGTCCTCTCCTTTTCTTTCTTCTAAAGAATGACATCAGCACTTCCGAGTTCCTGTCGCTTTGATGTTTTTATTTAGCACTTTGTATTTCAGGATAGCATTAAACTCCACTCAAACCTCTGTCCTATAACTGTAAAGACAAACCTCTTGACTCTGTGAGAAATGAGAGCATTGAACCCAACTTTTATATTGCTGGGGCTGGGAACTGTAATTAAGCTTTTTATTTTTCTTTGACTCTAAGTTGTTCTAAATGTAGAACTGACACAAAGATTTTGTGTTATTGAGAGGAGGGGCTGTTTATGGTAGTCAATTAATGATCCTCCAATTATTCTTTTCCCCCCTATGGTTGCAATGTTTTATTTTCCTCTGAAGCTCAAAAGAAAATATTCAGGCTGGAGCCATATCTCCAGGATAAGAGTGCTTACTGTGTGATCATGAGGACCTGAGTTCAGATTCCAAGAGAAACAGTGTGAGTGGTTGGCCGTGCCTCTACCCCAGTGCTATTGTGGGAGGAGACGGGATGATCCCTGGGACTGGTTAGCTATCAGTCTAGTTAGTTCTAGCTTAAGTGAAAGGTCCTGTCTCAAGAGACTAGGGCAGAGTGACAGGACAGATAACCTGATGTCCTTCTTCCATTTCTGCTTGTGTGTATAGGTGACACACCAGCACACACATGTGCACACATGCCAGACACACATATATAGACTATGCACACACGTGCACATAGACATATTAATACACAAAGCAAAATTATTAAATAGACAATTCTTTTGTAAATTCCACTGATAGTTCAGAAATGTCATTTCTTTTACAAATCTCAAGTTTTGAGGTCACCTTTCTTGCACCTGTCCTTTTCCCAGCACCACCCACCATCCGTGGATGGATAGCTCTACATTTTTCATGTTAAGTGAGGAAACTGTTATCTTTCCACTCATCCCTTTACTACTCACTCTATTGTTCAGAATCCACTTCATTTCTTCTTCAAGGACAACAATCCTCTGTTCTTTGCTGAACCATCTGCTTTGGATCTGAGAGCTCTTCTTTCTCCCTTGGGGTGTCTGAGTGCCTCCTTTATTCACCCCCATACTCACCATGCTTTTAACGTTCTTAAAGTGTTCTCAGGCCCTGAACCTCACCCTGCCCCTTCTTCAGTTCTTCCTCCCACTCCTCGGCTTCTCTTAGAGTTTTCTGACCCAGTCTCCCCTCCTTGTGGGGTCTGCTTCACAGCTGGCTCCCCAGGACTTTCTGATATCATTTCCTACACCTCATAACTACCTCTGTTCCCAGCTCTCATTTTGTTGAAGTATATCCTAAAATAAGTTTTAAAGGCAGATACACGGCACCCAGACGGATTTCTCGGTACGAGAATGTTCTCATTCTTCCTCATTTGGTTAATCAGTGGCTTGGTTCTAGTTGCTAACAGGCTTTTCTCAGCCTTTGAGACATCCTTTGATCATATTCTAGCCTACAGTCATGGTGATGAGACACGATACTGTCAATGTAAATTATTTCTCTCGTGTAGGTGATTCACACATACACACCTGCTCAGTAATTTTGTTAGTTTCTATCTAGGTCTTCTGACTCTGGATATGGGAGTGTTTTTTTCTGTTTTTTTTTTTTTTTAACACTATGTTTCTCTCTTAGGACCTCTTCCTTTGAATGTAGACTCTTCAGCACCAGGCATGAAATCAGGACCTTTGGAGCTGTATCCCCAGCCTGAATCTAGACTTTCTAAATTGCCTACTATGTGTCTTTTACTCATAGTATGTATCTCCTTTCTTCTGATTCTCAAAGTAGCCCTTGCAATATTTTCTAGTATTTTATATTTATTAATTTTTATTTTAGGGAAATTACATTTTGGATTTTAAGAGACCTGTATTGTTCTCTGATATCTAGAAAGGGGCAACCTGAGCCAGATGTGATGCTTGCAATCTAAGCACTTAGGAGACTGAGACTGGGGCATGAGGATTATGAATTAGAAACTGGTATGAGCTATATACTGGAAACCCTGCATCGAAAACCAAGCCAACCTCACACATACCAAAACAAAACAAAATGGCAGCTAGTGGTTAACTGGTGCTTTTTTTTTTTTTTTGTAATTCTGCCAGAGACCTATTTGTTTTGCCTTTTAGTCCCCATGTTTCTGTTTAGTGTTGCACTTTGCCTGTTCTTTTTGTTTGTATGTTTGATTTGCTGTTTTTTTGGTTGAAGTTGGGGAAAGTTTCTTGACTGACAACTTTTCTTCAGATGTGAAGATCAGGAATCCTTGCCCCGAAGAATTCCCAACATATATAGAAGGTGGTTTTATTTGGGGAAACAAATCATAACAATAACGACTCACATTGTTCCTAGATGTTTATTTATGTACATGCATGTATATGTGTGTAAATGTGCATGTGTGCAGGTACACATGTATGTGCAGGTTTATATGAACATGTGTATGCATGTGTGCATGTGTGCATGCATGCATGCGTGCATGTGTGTGTGTGTGTGTGTGTGTGTGTGTGTATGTGTGTTCTAACTTGGCAGCTCAAGGACTACGTGCACACACCACCATACTTGACTCTTTCCATGCCAGTTCTGAGGATCAGTCTCTGTTTCTCCTACTTGCAAAGCAAGCACTGCCTGCATTGCTGAGCCCTCTCTCCAGCCTGGCAGTTTGTTTAAACTCATCAGAAAGAAAGTCCTCTTTTTCCTCTGCATGGGCAGATGGCCCGGAACTAGCTATGCACATAGGAAGGTGAAGGAGTCACATCCACAGCTCTCATTTTTGTTCTGTCTGACTCCAGCTTCCACTGTCCCCGCCCCACTCCCTAGTTCTGCCTGAGGTTATGACTCTCTGTGCCAATGTTACCTGCACCCCAGCTGCAGTTTCACCTGCTGTCTCTCGGTACTTCCCAAACAATTCCCTTCTCCCTTTGTTGAGCTCTCAGATCTGCTAATGGCTGCCTCCAATTCTGTTTGATGTTTAATGAGGCCTTTTGAAGAATAAGACTTGTCCACACTGTCTTTGGGAGCTAATTGCAACAGTCCTGTTAACAGGTGTGCCTGGTCACGCTCTCTGCCCCCAGGCCTTGCTACCCTGTGCTGTCCTGGAGGGGTCACACTCATTCTTATTTTACATGTAGAGGTGGCAGTTCTGCAACCATCTTTCAGGGACCCATTGATATATTCCGTTTTTCAGCTTCCAAAGGAATAAATATACTTGTTTCTGAATGGTGACTCTCCTTTCACTAAAGCCAAAACTTGTCATTTGATAGTCTAGACTTTCTTGAATTTTCTGAACCCTGCCAAACCAAGATTTCATCGCGTAAGGCAGTGCTTCTCAAGCCGTGGGTCAAGACCCTCTGACAAACCTCCATCTCCAAAAATATTTACATTATGGTTCATAAGAGTAGCAAAATTACAGGTATGAATTAGCAACAAAAATAATGTTGTGGCTGGGAGTCACCACAACACGAGGAACTGTATTAAAGGGCCCCAACATCAGGAAGGCTGAGAAGCACTGAAGTAGAGGAATTACTTTGTTCTGAACATTGTTATTACCAAGACTTTGTCCTTCCTGGTTTTCTTCTCCCCTCATTGGAATACTTTCCTCCTTCTCTCTCTCCTCCACTCCCATGAGAACTAACCAAAGCTCTAAGGCCACATTGGGGCGGGTCATCAAAGAGCATACCCTATCAGTATCCTCCTTCTTCAAGAGCATCTCCTCAGAGCCTTGCTGAGGGAGGGGTCCTTGGAAATCCATACCATATTGTACCTTGTGACTCGGTCCCCTTTCCCACCATATTTAACTGCACGAGGCTTGTCCACAAGCCAAGGAAAGTCAATTTATAGACATGACAGCATCCTGCAAGGGTCCTGTGCCTTGTTTTACTTATTCATTGGATCTATTTCTTTTGATTGGGTAGTGAGCTGATACCCGAGAGGATGGCAAATAAGGAATATGCAGAGAAGAGCAGACACAGAGCCAAGCTGCATCACACGCTTGGAAGTAATGTGGGTAGATTTTACACTCAGGCTGGTGTAATCCTCTTCAAAGCTCAAGTACTCTGTGAAGCTGCTGCTGCAAGCCCAGGGCTTTCTCTCCCCCTTCAAATCCATAGAGTACTTTGAACACTATAGACAGTCCTTACAGTACGCAGCTCTTACTGCCTTCAGACCTATTCCAGTATTCTATGGAACTAGAGGGTGATAGGGACCTTCTATGCCTCATGTCCCCCATAGTGCCTGGAGTAGGATGGCACTTATGAACTGTGAATTCAGCCAACATTTGCTGCATCGGTGAGTGAAAAGAGCAGAAAGCCAGTGGAGAAAAAAATCAAATTAATTAAATGCATCTGGGATTTCTGGGCTCTACAAAGCATATAGATATGTGAGTTCATTTAACAGATACATTGCTGTGCGTTGGGTCTTAGACGTACAAAGGTAGATGAGAAAGACACCATCTTTCCTTCTAGGAGATTCTAAGTCAAATAGACAAGAAAGGGTTATGCTCGGTAGTTCATTGCAAGCAAGAGGAGCTGAGGTATACATAAGGCCATCTCTGCTGAGGGTGAGAAGGGTTGAAGTCCTGATCCGGGCTGTTGTCTGCACATGTGATCTGGGCTGACTCTTGGAGAGTGGCTTTTGTGGTCTCTGTAGGGCATCTTTTGGCCTACTCCATATATGAGGAAACAGGAATTTTTTTAAGGTAAGGTTTTACGTTAGGCCACAGGGTTAGCAAAGGTAGCCATATTATTCCTTTCAGCTCCTATGTCTTTAAATCTCTCCAGTGTTGGGAACCTGACCAAGGTAACTGTCTTCCAGAATTGTACCCTGCTCAGACACAAGACTAGAAAGGAGGAGACACAAGAGTTGGTTTAAGAAGATTGTCCTGACTGTGATCAGCACCCCTATGGTCTTTAAGGAAAAAAACAACACACTACTTAATGACTACAGGACTTAGCTCCAGCATCTGGCTTCTATGCCAAACTGGGTTTCCCATCTTGTATCTGGCCTTCAGACTGACTTCTCCAGGCCTCAGGTATTGGGCCCAAAGGGAAGTGCAGACACAGCTTTGGACTTGCAGCTTCCCTGCCATGTGTTGAACCCAGGCTTTGGAAAGGTCAGTCTGAGAATCAGTAGGACAAAAATACAGGTGGAAATCCAGAGTCCAGGTTTGTGAGCCAGGACTGGCACTTCTACCCCTCTATTATTTCTGGCCTTCATGGAATTGGACGAGGAACTCAGCTTCTCTAAGCTTCTATGTTCTGCACAGTGGGGCTCTGCTACTTACATGGGGTCTTGCAAATACTGGGATAACACTTCCAAGTCACAAGACACTGGCAGAGCAACAGCCCCCTGCATGGTTGCTGCTATGTTGAGTAAAGGACTCTGGCCTTACCTCATAAGTAGGCTCACAAAGTTTCTTTATCTTCAGTGGGCTGTAGATTTCTTTCCCTCCCTTAGTTTAAATGGGTCTTACTGATCTTAAAATACTCAGCTCAAATATTTTTCCTTCTGGAACATTCCCTGACCTCACTATGTTGAACCAGGCTAGTCCTAGTCCCAGGCTTCACAGTGTGCTTTTGGTCCTACATTAGTTTTCCAATGATTTGTGAATGCATTTGTCTTTCTACAAGGTCATAAACTCCAAGGAAGGCAGAGCTGTATATTTTCCTTGTGTTCCAGCATCAATCATATTCTGCCACATGAAAGGGCCCAGTATACAGAGAAGTGAATTCAGGATCGGAGCTTGTTTCTTTCTACAAGTTAGGACAAGTGCCTGTGGAAGGGGGCAGGGATGATGGCATCAACTGTACCTTCAATATATCAGGAATCCGAAGGGGAGCAAGCTATTCCTACATGGCAAGCCTGAGGTGGCAAGACCTGTGAGGCTTTTGTAGAGTTAAGCTATTTAAGGCAAGAGAGCAAAGGAGTAAAAATGATACCCGGACTGCAATGGGTCCATTATCAGTCTTTGCTGATGGCTTGCATGATCCTGAGAGCACAAGTGTATTTGATAGACGACAGCCACCTCCATGAAAGAATGGACTATCTGTGATGCTGTAGACCGGTTAAATGCAGCTTCCATTCGTGGGAGCAGGAGGGGTGCTGGGTAAAAGATCCAAGTTTTGGTATGTGATCCCAGTTCTACCCAATGGACACTCGGGTGGCTCTGAAAAACCCCAGTTCCCAGTTTGTTCAATGGAAATAGTTAATGGTATCAATTGCGTTGCAGTTGTAAGAGTTAAATTCAGGATCCGTGTAGAAGCAGTTCTCATAGTGCTTGGAACACACTTAAGTGTTCAATAAATTACAGTAAGCATGTACACTCTGCTGGTTATTTTTCTCATCGCTTGTAACAAGTCACAAGATAAAAGCAACTTAAGGAAGGAAGAATGTAACTTTAATTTTTTCAAACCTTATCTTTAATGATGGTTCTTAAATATTTTAACCTCCTCTGTAGCCCACCACTCACCAGAGGTAATGGGAAAGAATGAATAAGGGGGAAGTGGACCTGCTTAGAAAAGTTCTTTGGAGCAATTCTCATCTGTTTTATCTGGAAATTGGCGGTTCAGTCCACAGGTCAGCAGTGGCAGCTTGATCCACTCACAAATAATTCATGGATACACCAGCAGTCCAGTTTGGTAGAGTCAGGTTAGCAATAGCAGTGACATGACCTAGCAAAGACAGCCAGGCCTCTGCCTCAGTATGAGTCAGCAGGAGGGACCAGGGCTAATAGGAAGACCGGAAGTTCTCAGCTGTGCCTCTCTCAGGGTAGCGGAAGATCCTCAAAGATGTAAGACCTACAAATGTGCAGAGCTAGCTCTGTAAGCAAGCCTAGCCCAGCCTCCATCACTGATCATTGTCCTATTTATACCCTCCAAACACCACATGTCCTCCTCGGGTCTTGCCTCAGCACATGTGTCTGTCTCGGCTGACATCTCTCTGCCAATCAGCCTGGGTCCACTGGAATGGCAAGAAACTCCAGTACACCACCAGAAGTTTTGTGGTCCATTTCTCTCTATGGGGTCCTGAAAAATGCAGCCAAACTACGCTTTGTTAGCACAGAATCCTTCATCACGTGTCTTCTCACGTGCTTGCTTTGGCAGCACATCCTCTCTCCTGTGTCTGCTTCAGCGAAACATTCCTTCACAAGTCGGCCTTAGCCTTCCACACCTGTGTCCACTTGAGCGAAATGCTCCTTCACGTGTTTGCCCCAGCAAAACACCATCCAACTGACTTTCCAAAGAACCCTTAAGTTTCTACTTCAGAAGAATTTTGGGGCTCCCAGTTTCAGAAGGACTTCAGTCCATCCTAGTGGGATGGACTTCAGAATAATACTTCAGAAGTCATGGCAGAGGGGACCTGTGGCCAAGGCCCTTCATGTGGCAATGGTCCAGGAAGCAGAAAGCAGTCAGGAACCAGAAGTATGAATAACCTTCCAAAGCCTACTTCCTAGTGACCTGCATCGTCAAGCCAGGCCCCACCTCCTAAAGGCTCTACAGGCTTAAAATAGCAATACTTGTAGGAAGCATTTGCATTTAAAACATAATATACATGTTAGCCCTTTTTCTTGAACACCCAAGTTCTGACTCACAAATCTCAGAGAATGGAGAAGGGAGACTAGAGGAAGAGAATTCCTGAAATGCAGAATGGCCATGGGCTAGAAAAGATCCATTTGCTCTCCGTACGATTTAAAGCACTCTATGCTTGTCTTTTGGAGCCTAAAGGAGTTAGTCATATGGAAAGAAAACAGCAAGATCCTGGAATCAGGACTCCTGAGTTCTGATTTAAACCCCACTAGTCCTTGGTTTTTTGACCTTAGGCGAGTTCTGTAAGCACTCTGGGACTGTGCCCGCTCATCTGTCAAATAAAGGAATTGCTCTGCAGCTCCTTTTAGCTACAACAATCATTGATTCTAATACCAGCCAAATTGAGTTGAAACTCTTTCCTTTCTCGTCTGCATTTCCTTGCTACCCTGCCCAGTTGGCTGGGGGCTATACATTGATTAATAGGCCAAGCAAACCTCACTAGATAGGCTTTTTGTAAAGAGAACCAATGGCTGAGTAAGTACAAACTACAGGAAAGTTTAAATTGTCGAGTTTAAGAACCCAGAGATTTCTATAGTGAAGACAAGGTTGAGGGTGGCCAGAAGAAATCTATGACTTCCCCAGAAGGCAGATCATAGCTGAGCCTGTGTGGCTGCGATCTTCTTCTGAATGTAAATAGAGACTGAAAAAGGAAGGGGTCTCCATCTTGACCAATAGAGAGCCCCAAAGCGAATCACTATGCTTGATTACACAAGCCCAGAAGCGGTCTGTTGGAGGAGGGTGGGGAGCTCTCTATTGTAGGAAGCTGTCTGCAGCAGGAGGGTGGGAAGCTTTCTGTTGGAGGATGGTGGGGAGTTGCTGGAAGAGGGTGGGGAGCTCTCCTCTGGAGGACGATGTAACTTTGTATGGCATTCAAGGAGAATTGAAGCACCAGAATAGATTTCAGATTCCAGCGTTAGTAGTAGAGGTTGGCCGCTGTCCTGTGAAGGAGAGGAAGGAGATATTTTCTATTTTGCTGATCTCTGCCATTGCAGCATGAAAGTGTCCATGGCAGTCTTGTTATCAGCATAGCCATGCATAGTAAGACATTTCAAAAAGTATGTGGTGGGTGAGTGGGCAGCCATTTGTAGACAGCCACAGAATAGGGACTCCATAGGTGACAGTATGTCTTCCCATCATCCCTATCACAGGAAAGGCAGTGTCTGAACAGAGGATCAAAATCTGTCTGTGTGTCTGTGTGTCTGTGTGTCTGTGTGTCTGTATGTCTGTGTGTCTGTATGTCTGTGTGTCTGTCTGTCTGTCTCTCTCTCTCTCTCTCTCTCTCTCTCTCACACACACACACACACACACACACACACACACACACACACACAGATGCATATATGTATGCCCACACAAACTATACACCATTCACCAGCTGAGCCTACTTTCTCTAGTGTATTAGTTGAATACTGAACAGACATCCAATAATCCAAAAGTATCACTCGGTAGAATAAAATGTTGTCTGTTTGTCAGTCTGTCAGTCTGTGTGTCCCTCTTTTCTTCACTCTTTCCTCCCTGTCTTCCCTCCCAGAAGGGAACTGTTTCTCTTTGTGGTTTGGTTCTCCAGAATGCCATAGATTTTTATTTGGTTTCTCCTATTAATTTGTTTGGTCTTTCTAAAAACAACAACAACAACAACAAAACACACACACACACACACACACACACACACACACACACACACACACACACAGTAAGATGTGGGAACAGGAGGAGAGCCCTGAAATGGCTGGAGGATGTCAAGCATATGTACGACCAAACTGCTTTCATGCAACCCGAGGCTTCCAGGCACTGTTGCCTCTGGAATGTTAAGACACTGGGTTTCTCCCAGGCCTGCTGCCATCTCACTTCAGATCTTGCTGTGGACGACTGATAAAGTTCTCATAATGCCAAGTTCAGGAGGACCCAGGTGAGATTCTGGCTCTTTATCTGATCAGCCATTCTCTATGGTCAGGAGCCCAGGAAGGCATCCTAGCAGACTTGGGCTGATTATCTTTCAGTGTGTGTTATAGCTGACTATAGATTTCTGAGACCTGGCCTGAGGGCCATTAATATTTCTTCTATATTATCGTCTGCTACATTTCAGAGGAGAATAAGAGTCAGAACATTTGTGTTCGAGTCCTGACCCTGACACTTAGGAAGTACGGTGCCTTGGACAAGTCTCTGTCTTAGGAGAAACAGGCTCCCCTGTTTGTGAAATGTACATTTTGAAATAAAATGATGTTGTTTCAAGTACAGTTAGTTCTCATTCCTCATAGAAGCCATGTTGTGTACAGTCATGAGAGTAATGTTTGTAAATACTGATCCTTTGCTCCCCAAGGGAACCCAGGGTTAGGTTTCTGCAAGCCTTAGGCCACAACAGTTTCTCCATTCTAGACTTACATGATTTGTTTGTGTTTTGGTTTAGACCTGGTATTTATAAAGTGTTGATTCATTAACATCAAAGTCACAGCAAACAGCTCTGTAGCTCATGCTTCAGTGGCACCTCTCCGACAGACACACGTTTCCTCTGTAAGGCACACCACGCTTTCCTGACTCACGGCTCTTCAACACTGTGTAGGAGCTATTTTGAACAGTGGACTCACCAACAAAGGCACAGAAATGCAAGGACCATGGTACTAAATAGACTGCCAAAGGCACTGGTATTGGAGCTGAACCACAAAGTGGAATACACCCAAATGTGCACAAACCCTGACCTCACTGTGTCTGTGAAGGACCCCGGAGCACAGAGACTTTGGATCTAGGGCACAAATTTCAGTAAATAGGAGAATATGCAAATACTGAATCTGTGAATGACAGGACAGGCTGCACTTGAGAGACCTCTTGAGAATCAATTGCAAACAAGCTCCAATTCCTCCATCTTTTATGCATCTCTAAACCCACTCTTAGCTGGAGGCAATGATATGGGCCTATAATTTCTGCTACTTGGGAGAACCAGGCAGAATCTCATGGCCTGCTTGATATTACAAAATAAACTCAAGGCTGGGCAACTTAGCGAGACCCTGTCTCAAAATAAAAGATAGAAGAAGTGCTGGGTCTATAACTCAGTGGCAGATCACTTGCCTATCAAGAGACAGACATCCAATCTTGAGTGTAGATGGTATGTGTGTGTGTCAGTGCCTGCTTCCCACCCTTTCTTGCTACAGCTCTGGACACATGCCCATTCCCTAGCTGATTCTGTTATCTTTAAACACCGGGTGCAGCTCTTGCCTCTGTTCAATGCAGATGCTGAATTTGCTGCTGAACCAAATTAAACTGACCATGTTTGGTGATAGTCTAATGGTGCCGATGAAAGTGGCTGTGGGAGCTGTGGGAAAGATGCTGACCGTGATGGTGGTGAGGACAGGACGACAGTGGTCATTGCAGTGGTGAGGATAGTGATGATGGTGAGAGGTAACTGTGAATGGTGGTGATAAGGGAGGTAATAGTGACATCAATAACAGTAGTCAGTACCCACAGCCAATACATAGTGGACAAAGTTTATGAAATCTATGTACATACTATCGTATTTATACAAATAACACTATTATACAAAGTCATACCAATAAATAAGACCCATGCTATATAAGCCAAAAATGAAGCATGCTAAGGGGCAGTGGTAATGCTAATAATCATAGCTTATTAGTCTTAATCATTATTATTAATAATTAAGATAATTAGTAATAATGCTAAATATATTATTAATGCCAATAATATGGTTTTACTTTACATGTGTTTTCAGCTTACACAGTTCCTCATCTGTGACATTCTTTACCTTGACTTGGGCAACAGCCCGTAGGTATTGAAAAGGCGGACGTATCTCGTGTTATAACAAAACCAAGACTTGCAAGGGTGAAGTAACAGATCAACGAATACCTAAGAAAGAAATGGGAAAATGAATGCCGGGGGTATTGCATCAGGGCTCAAAAGAGGACTATCTCATTACAGTACTGTGTATAACACAAAGGGAACACGTTGTTTTCTCTTGTGTAGCAAGTGCATTTATTTAATTACATGACCTTTGGCTATGTTAGAACTTAATTTGGAAATATTGAAGAGTGTAAAAGTTTCCCAGATACTTTAAATTGAAAGCTTGCTCCTTTCGAGACTCCATGACCCCGAGCTCACTGTTTTTCTGTCTCAGTCGGAATCTGCCCTGCCTCTCCAAAGCTTATCCCCTGAATCAGCTGAGGCAGACTTGGTGCTCTCTGGTCCTTTACAATGGCTGCATTTCTTGTTAGGTTTCTCTTTGAAAGTTGTGACCTTTGAAATGCTGGGTTTGCTTGGTCTCCAATGTGTGCTGGGGTGACTGCAGCCACCCCTGTGTAGAGTGAAGACATAGGCAGCAGAGAGGAGTCCAAGTCTTGGGTCTCTTCATCTCTCCACATTTATTTTCTCCCCGCCCCAAGGTCAGTCAAGGGCTTGGACAAGAATAAAGATGATCTTAGGACTCTTTCTTCAGTTTTCTACACTTACAAACTTTATGAACTCATTCTTTTAATCTTTCCTGCCATGTCTGCCTTGTCTCCGCTCGGTACCGTGTGCCCTTCTGAGGCGTTCTCTTCCTATTTCATCTTCTAGGTCATTCAGAAGGTTGTTAATCATTCAGAAGGATGGGAGTTTTCTCTACCTGGAGAATGCTTTTTCCTGAACTCATTGAAAGTCTCTTTGATTTTCCCAAGAACTGAAAAATAATATCTAGAGTAAGTGGGAAAATATTCTGTGTGAGTAACATATTTATAAGCTCTGGGTTTTATGTCAAAATCCCTACATTGTGGGGAGGCCCACTGGCTGCTTCCTGTATTGACAGAGAGGGAGGCTGCCTGCTTAAAAAAAAAAAAAAAGTCTCTGTCTCTTAAGAGAATGCCTTGGAGCTTTCAGTTGCAGACATTCAGGTTAGTGTCAAGTATTTCTCTCTGTTAATGTGATGGGGTGAGAACCTCATTTAAAATCAGAATCTTCCCAGGGTAGATTTCAGCTGGGATTGCATTTGACTAGGCCTGAAATGAGTTCTCCCAGATGGGTAGCAGACACTGTGACTATTGAAACCCTGCTGAATGTAGTTCTAGTGCAAGTACTCCCAGTTGCAACCCTAGTGGGGTGTTGGGTTTTTTAGGGGAGAGGGGGTAGACCGGGCCAGCTAAAACACTGAAGAATTAGTTGCCACAGAAGCAGATGTCCCAAAGGATGGTTAGGATTTGGTAACTACATACCCATACCGCAGCCTCCTCCCCCTACAGTGGGCTGACTCTAATGTGCTCTCTGGCCCCCAGACTTGCTCAGAGATGAAACCACGGTCTCCCGTAGTGGTAATTGGCTTGATGACACACCGGCCTGCTTCTCTTCCTTTCCTGTGTCACTTCCCATCCTCCCACTGCTGCTTCCTAGGAATCTCTCCCAAGAAACCTATCTGCAGTTTAATTCTTGTCTTGGGGCTATTTCTGAAGAAACCCAAATGGAAATACCAGGTAACAGCAAAACTAAAAGGGTCAGCACAGTGCACTGGGCCTGGAGGATCCAGGTTCATTTCCTCTAACTCTAGCACGTGAGTCCTTTTTCCAGAGCCATGGGAAGTACTTACAGCAGTCAGTGGTTGCTAGGCAGGAGGGGACTCATGAGGCCTCTACTCTCCCTGAGGATGTATGGGTAGTTGATGGTTGCTGGGCTAAGGGAAAGGAGAGACATTTTTCCCAGTGGTCAGCCATAAATAGCCCCTCACTCCTCTCCCTGTAAGTAGCCCTAATTAAACTAATTGCCTCACCATAAAACAAATGAAGAAACAAAAGACAAGAAGGTAGAAGGGGGACTGTGAAGGAGGGGCCAGTGGGGGAGGGAAGGGACAAAAATGGGTAATGACATTGATGTTGATTGTGATCAAAACACATTCTATGCATGTATGAAAACATCATGAAGCCTGTCACTGTATATAATTAATATACTAATTGCCTTAGTCTGGTTTCCTTTGCTGTGACAAAAGTCCACCCATAAAAGCAACAGGGAAGAAAAAGTGTTTATTTGACTCACACTTTCTCTGTTTCAGGCTCTGAGTGTATGAAAGGTAAGAACTGGAAGCAGCTAGCCGCAGTGTATCCTCAGTCAAGAGCAGAGAGCAGTGAATCAATGCATACCTGCTTAGGGAATGGTACCACCCACAGTAGATGAGTCTTTCCGTTTCAATTAATGTAATCACAGTAATGTCTCTAGGCCAACCTAGGTGAGATTCCTCGTTGAGACTCCCTTCCCAGATGATTCTAGGTTGTGTCAAGTGGAAAGT
This sequence comes from Rhabdomys pumilio, assembly GCA_030674055.1. Classification (NCBI taxonomy): domain Eukaryota; kingdom Metazoa; phylum Chordata; class Mammalia; order Rodentia; family Muridae; genus Rhabdomys; species Rhabdomys pumilio. Next base: position 57,069,102 of record JANHMN010000010.1, on the reverse strand, counting down.
TAAAACCATCACAATGAGTAAAGCAAATGAAACAAAACGTTTAAAGGTCGGGTGAAGGTTGCAGCCCCTCTAAGAATCAGAGTCAGACTTCAGACAGGAAAAGGGGGGAAAACTATAGATACCAAGACAAAGACCAGACCTTCTACCAGAGATTTTGCTACATCAAATAGGAAAGGGTGCCTTGGCAGGAAGTTCTACCTACATCTCTTTTACTAGAATTATGATATGCTTACTCCTGCCCCAGCGGTCATTTCTGAGATAAGCCTGCTGCCAAACAAATGGGGCTTCTAATAGCAAGATGATGATGATGGTGGTGGTGGTGGTGGTGGTGGTGGTGGTGGTGGTGGTGGTGGTGATGATGATGATGATGATGATGATGATACATATTAGGTAGTAAATCTCAGGGTTAGACACTGCCTTCAAGTGTATTAGTACATTTGGCTATTCAGAGGTTTGTTTGGTCCATGCTGCTCAACATCTGACCTGCAATCAACACATCACCTGGAACTCACTGGAAATGGAGGATGACAAGCTAACCACAGACCTGCTGAATTAGAATCTGCTTTCCAGCAAGCTCCTCTCACTAGGTGATCTGTGCAGACAATTCAGTTGGAGAGGAATTGTCTTCCATCACGCTTCTTAACGTTAGAATGAGAGGAAACACCCTGATTCCCAGTACCCTTCCCATGGTCCTCTAGAGAACCATCAGTGCTAAATTTCTGCTGAGTGGCCAAATAGTTCACATCATCTCAAGGTTTCTTCCTAGTCCCCCAGGATCAAAGTGACGCTGGTCCTCTCCCCTGATGGTATTTGCATCTCTCCTTCCTGTTTCATGGGCAGCTTTGAATGCCCTTGTTCTCTTGAAGCACAGAAGACTCACCCTTCCTCCATCTTCTCCCAGTGCTTAGAGCTCATTGAGCTGAGTCAAACTTTACCTTCCCTCCTTCTTGGCTCCCCCAAATCAAGTCATTACTACAACCTATGAGGTAATTTTTAAGTTTTTAAGTATCCCTTCCTTCCTTCCTTCCTTCCTTCCTTCCTTCCTTCCTTCCTTCCTTCCTTCCTTCCTTCCTTCCCCCCTCTCTCTCTCTGTCTCTCTCTCTCTTCCTCCTCCTCCTCCTCCTCCTCCCTCTTCTTCTTCTTCTTCTTCTTCTTCTTCTTCTTCTTCTTCTTCTTCTTCTTCTTCTTCTTCTTCTTTTCTTGCATTGTTTAAAATGGTTTTCAACATTTGAAAAGGAAGAAAAGGGTAGATCAGGAATGTAAATGTTTGCAGGCTGCAAGCCTCCTTCTGGAAATACAGAAATGCACTGCATGCCCAGATCAGAAGCAAGTTGCTGTGCTTTCTGTGCTAAGGGCCTGGGCCCTTGGCCACTGTCTTCCTTTCCAGTCACCCTCTCAGCTCTTACAGGCCTTAAATGTGTTTTTCTTGAAGTCCACATGGCTGAGAGAAGCTTCTATAGGCTGCTTGTTGCCTCTGTCAGTAACTGAGTTAGAGGAGATTTAAGAAAAAAAAAAGAATTGGAAAAAAATAAAGCCATGCACAACAACAAACTTGTAGTATTTGACCTAAATCAAGGCCACCAAAAAGAGTCTATTTATGCAAAAACAATGCTAAGAGGTCTTAAAATAGCCCAATAATTTCATTATGCTCTCTTTGACAGGAAGCTTCAAGTGTTTAGTTCAAGGGGTACAAGTTCAGAGGCAGCACATAGCACATGAAAGGTGTATCAGCACAGGTCTATAAAAAATTAATACTGAATTTTAATCAGTAGAAAACTATAGGTTCAAAACTATAGGCCACTGGTAATTAAACACACCACAGGTTAACCAAATAATTGATAAGAATAAAGCTAAATAAACAACAGCTCGTAGTCTTAGAAGGCAAGCAGAGAGCTCTTAAGATTCTCCCCAGCTCACAGCAGCTGCAAGAAGTTTGTTCTAGTCAGAAATCCACTGAAGAGGCTAGGAAGATGGCTCAGCTGTTAAGAGTGGTGGGTACTCATGCAGATGGCCAGGTTTCCATTTCCAGCACCCATGTGTATGCTCATAACTGCCTGTAAGTCCAGTCCTAGGGGATCTGACAACCTCTTCTGACTCCCACAGACACAAGGTGTACAGACATACATGCAAATAAAACACTTGTACATATATAATGATGGTGGTGATGATGGTGATGGTGGTGATGGTGGTGATGATGATGGTGATGACCTGAAAGAATCCTGTGAAGTGACCTGTGCATTCAAGAGCATCACTCATCATAATGCTGAAGGCCTAGTGACAGGGTGGCTTTTTTTTTTTTGGTCCCAGTCACCATTATACAGATGTGTCAAGTTGCATGTGCACAGTAGGACTGTAACAGGCACCGAGGATGACCTGAATTTCTCATGGACACTAAATAAGGCTCCTCTTCCATCTCTACCCATGAGTTATTTTTAGTGTAAGAACATCACAGTATAAGAGAGTGAGTAGCTCAGGTTGGAATTGTAACTGTTACCTGGGAAACTAAAGTTCCCTTTTGGGGTTCTTAGTCTCATTAATAAAAGAGTTTAGGAAGGGATTTGGAAGGAAGTCAGAGGACAGTTTTATTAGATTTTCTGGAAAAAAAAATGTAGGCTAAGTGAAACTCCTGGCAGCCACCAGGAGGAGAGTACAAGACAGAGTCATGTTTTTTAAGTTAAGCGTGGAATAGAACTAGAGAGCTCATTAAGGAAGAAAAAGGCGCTCCCAAGTATGGAAGTAGGCTAGCAAGCCAGAAAAAACGCCCCCAGAGCATTATGCCATGCCGCAGGTGATCTTTTGTATAGCCCCGCCCTTTCTTATCCATTTATAGCTTGCAGGCTTTGTTTCACCCATGCCTTGTTTGCCAGATGATGCCAGGATAAAGAGGGGCTTCTGCAAACTGGCTGCCCTGGCATGTTAATCTCAGTGTAGCCTCCCTCAGTTCCCCCTTTCCTATCTACTGGATATGGAATTTCACCTCTATTCCAACATTGATCCTACTTTTTGTTTAAGTTTGACATTGCTAAATAAACGTGGGTAGCTCACTTCTGAGGTGTTACACTAAGTAGCCGAAAGCCTGACTCCATGGAGTGATGCTAGTGTTCCCTGTAAGAGAGGGAGACCTCTTGCTTTCTCCAGGCGTTGTAAAATCATGGCTGTAGAGTCAACAGAGACAGACTGGAGAAAAGCTTTGCTTTTCCTTTTTTTCTTACTACATTGCAAGCTTCTAGAGGCAGCCGCTGAACTCACCAGACCGGATCCCTCCGCGTGCAACCAGTGCGCTTGCTTCTCTGCAAACTCGCTTTGATGTGATGTGACTTACAGGCAAGGCACTGCAATAGTGTTGAATGTTCATTAGCCGAGTCTCCACAGGCCCTGGCAGGCAGGGCAGTGGGACAGTTTCCAAGAGACCGTTTCTTAATGGGCTGGGCCGCTTCACTCTTTGGCTTAAAGGGCAATTTTTAAGCAGTTGAGTGTTTTTGTCTTTACCCTACCCTGGACTCCACTGCAGGAGGCTGCGTGTAGGTCTCCTGTGTTCCGAGCCCACTGTTCTAAGTGCCTTGCGCAGTAGTGGACAGTGGACAACTTGCAAACAGGCTCATTCATCTGCAACTGTACTCCGTGGGCTTGTGGGACCGGCCTGCTCACAGAGTTAGGTGTTTGGGTCAGGGAAGAGGAAGCAGAAACAGGGAAGCGATGAGACAAGGACAATTCCCTGTCTCTCACAAGTGGAGGAACCAGTGAGTAGCGCTGGGGAAAAAGACGCCATCTTGGCTCCTGTTGGCCTTCTTGCTGATGTGTTGGCAGTTTTGTGTAGTCACTCACGGGCTTCCCAAGTTCTGCTGGACTGGAGGCAGACTTGCTCCTGATAAGAGAGTCCAGAGCTGTCATAGCTCCACCCTTCATGGGTGGAAAGTTCGTGTCCTTAGGCTTTCAGGTCCTATCCCAGGAGAGGCCAAGAAGTTTCCAAGATCTCCTCTTAATTGTAGGCTTAACATGTACATATTATCTACTTACTCAGAATATCTTCTACAGTATATACAGGGACAGTTGGTGCTATCCAGAGTCACAAAAATGCACCTTTAAAGATTCCAAGCAGAGAAAGTTTAGTACTGTCTGTTCCCATAGGTGTTTGTATCTGCACATTTAAGTAGTCTCAAGGACAGCCTGATTAAAGAGTTGTTCAGCCAGGCCTTACCACCTGATCCTAAGCAATAAACTTTGTCTTCCTTTTGAGATCTCTGCTTGGCCAGACAGGTACAGGCAGTGGCATGAGATCTGATTGAGAGACATACCCAGTATGGAAGCATGAAACTTAGCAATGCGAGTGTTGTCATTCCATTAAAAGGCATATTTATTTATTAAGGTAACTTCTAGTGTCAGGCTCAGGGTAAGTGTCTTGGTTATTTCCTTACTAATATAATAAGATACTTGTGGGGTGGGGGATACAGAGTTTATTTTGGTCCATAGTTTAAAGATGAAGTCCAGCATAGTCTATGAGCCAAGACAGCAGCAGCTTGAAGTAGCTGCTTGCATGATATCCAGTCAAGAAGCAGAGACCAAGGAAGGCTTGCTAGAACTCACTTTCTCCATTTTTACACAGTTCAGGATCTCCTGCTCATTATGGCCCCACCCATACTTTGGATGAGTCTTCCTCTATTAATAAAAACAGTCAAAATAATCTCCCTGCTGGCCCATCTCTCAGGAGATTATCGATTCCCTCAGCTTGCCAATGCTAAGCATCACAAGGAGGTAGTGCGATGAATCTCACAAAGTCAGAATCAACACAAGATTTCAGTGTCCTCTCCATGCTGCTGCTTGGGAGGTGCAAGCTAGTGAAGAACCGAGGAAGAAGGGCCAGGCATTCTTGGTCCATCTATGGCTGCAATAGCATCCCTGAGCTTCCTAACCGTTACCCTGTGTAAGCATCACTGGGTCTCTGGTGCCATCTATTCTATCTAAACCTTGAAGCCAGCATCATGACTGTTCATGTGCTCACTGGGCAACCCTACGGTGAGTCTGGTGACCCTGGGGTCAGTGTAGATGCTGTGTGTCAGGACTGAAAGTGTCTGAAGTGTACCTGGACTCAGCTGTGCTCTGAGGGGTGGAGACAGGTGTGGGCTCAGGGGCTCTGAGAGAAAGAGCTCAGACATAGAAGCAGCGAGCAAACAGGCTAGGGGTTGAAGGCTTTAACAGATATTCTCTCCTTTCCACAGATTCCTTTCCCCAGATGGTTTTTGGAAACTAGTCGGACCCCATATCCTTCTGTTGAAATTTATGTCCTTAAAATAAAGCCAACTCCTTTGAAAAATGTTTTTAAAAACCTAATGTTTCTGGTGACCACTTGTTTGTAAGCAACAAGCTCACGCCTTCAATTTGAAATGCCCGTATGTCTTGCCTAACGAGGGCAGGACCAGACATAAATACTGACTGGGAGAGCTAACCTGTTGATGGAAGTGTGGAGCTTAGAAACGTAAGATGTAGTTCAACTAAAAGGCATATTTCCCAAGGCAAATTCCCAAGACAAATAGTTAGGTTCCATGACAGAGTTCTAAGACCCCTGTCACAAAATTGGAACAACATAAGACCTTACAGTCCTAGTCCCCTCACTAGAATCTTTTGGGGAGGAGTTGGCCAAATAAATTTGATAAGAGATAGGAAGGAGGTATGGAAATTAGAGAGAAGCACGGTTACTTTTTGCTGGTGATATAGTTGGACACTTGGGAAATTCAAGACAACCCACAGTAAAACAGTTACAAGTAATGAGTGTTTCCAAAAGTAAAGACAGTATGAAATTAATATAGGAAAATCAATAGCACTCTGATATATAATATGAATAACCACTTATAAAATAAAATGTATTTGACAGGAAAAATCTCATTTACAGTAGCAAACGAAACAATATAAGCTTTATAAGAAAACTCAAGATCTATATGAATAAATTATTAAATGTTACTTGAGATCATTGTGGGGAAAAAGGCTTCCCGTGTTCTTAGGCAGAAAGACTCAGTGCTGCGAAGAGGACCGAGCTGTGTGTTAATTTGTACATTATAAGTGATCTCAATAAATACTTTGTTTGAGTTAGTTGAGTCACTTCTGAAATTCGTATGGCAGAATTAAAGGAGCAAAAATATGTGTGGAAACCCTGAAACGGTTGATTGGTTTTGAGGAGTAACAGCCTTGCACATATTCTAAAGGACTCTGTTACACATGATGTGAGGCTGGGGAGGAAGGGACAGGCATTGGATGTGTGTCATTGGACAGGGGAATCCACAGAGGTCCAAATATGCAAACCTATGTTAAAAGAAATGTGGCGTTTCTTATCAGAGCGCATCTGGAGGGCAGAGGTGAGCTACTTCCTCCCACTCACCACCTTTCTTTTTGCAGGAGCTTGCTGTTTGGGCAACACTGTACACCGGCTGGCAAATAACTCTGTGGTATCATCTTGTCCCCATCCTTCTGGAGTACAGACAGATGTGGCTGTGCCTGGCTTCACCTGGGAATTTAAACTCAGGTCCTCATGCTTGCAAAGCGAGTGCTTTTCTCACCGAGCCATTTCCTTGTCTCTCCAGGAGATTATGTTTTTATTCAGTATAATTGTATTGTGACAGTAAGCTCCATGTATGGACACAGTTTTTAAAAGTAAAGTTGAGGCCAGTCTGGTGAGGCATCTGTATAGTCTTGGCTACTCAGGAAGTTGGAAAATGATGAATTCAAGTTCAAATTAAGCCTGAACAACATACCTAAAATAGCAAGATATTGCCTCAAATTCAAAATTGAAATTAGATTATAGTTTAATTCTTTAGCAAAAGTTCCAGTGGATTAAAGATACAAAGAAATAAAAATCCATGAAAAATGCTAGAAGAAAATATAGGATAAGATTTAAGGTATCTTATACCCATATGTAATATATATGTCATTTATCATCTATCTATCTCCCAGAATCCTCAAAAGAAATTTCTGTTCATTTTAGTTACAAACACTTTTGCATGGTAAGATAAAAAACCAAACATAAAGAGAAAAATGTGCCAATTTCCTTAATATATAAAGATCTCCTAGCAAACAAATAAAGATAAAGAAGTCAGTACACAGACAGGGACTTTTCAGAAAAGATGATACAACAGACTTTACCAGAGCAGCAAACCACTCACTCTACCATAAGGCGAGGAGAAGAACTTGAAGTCCAGTGGAGTTAGGACTATCAGACTTCAGAGGTCACACAGTGTGATGGTGAAGATGTGGGGAACAACTTCTCCCAATGACACATGTAGTGATGTGTAATAGTGATGACAGCAAAGTGTCAGCAAAACAAAACAACAACAATATAAATGCCTACCCTGTCAATAGGTGCTGGTTGGATACAATTGGAGCAACCATACATTGAGATGAAATGCAGTCACTTAGAGACACTCAGGATGCTTTGTGAGTGCTGATGTTAAGCAGTCACAAAGTTATGTTGTCATATTTAGAAAAGTGACAGATAGGTGTAGCTTACTGTGTGCATTTGCATATGTGTATGTGTGAAGGCTTCTACCAACAAATGTCAAACACTAAAACCTCTTGTACTCTTTAAAGTTATCAAGACTCGAAGATTATTTTTAGAAAGTTCTAGAAGAAAACTTAAAGATACATGAACATGCATCGCACTAGCTGTTAGGCTGATGATACCATCATATAGCTTGGGGCTTCTGAAAAACTCCATGTGTCTTAGAGAGAATAAACATACAGTAGGTGAGTGGCACATTGGTATTATTGTGAGAATAACTTTGACCCTTGTGGATTCCCTTAAAGGGCCACAGAGACCCCAGCCCCCAGGCGTCTGTGGTCCACACTTTGCAGATTGCCAGCCTATACCTCTGAGGTTATTCTTGCATAGCTGAGTTTTGCATGAATATTTCTGAATGGGCAAAAATTATTGCCTCTAAGAAAACAAACTTGGAAGATTAGAGAACCCTATTGTCGGGGAAGATGTACTTTCCACTATGGAACTGTTGGTATCATTTCAAGTCTATGCCAAGGACTACATTCTTAAAAAAAATAAACTCAGGGTTTCTAAAAAAAAAAAAAAAAAAAAAAAAGGGGGGGGAGAATTGAAATGCAAACAGAGAATTGTGGCTGATAGATTAATCTGAGTCATGGACCAAGACTGATGTACATGGATATTTGTTGTTGAAACATTATATGTAACAGCTAAGATTTGCAAACAACCCACATGCTCCAGAACAGAGATTGGCTAAACAAATGATAGTGCATCTATATATTGTAATTCTATGGAGTCATTAAAAATCATAAATCCTTAGAATGTTCTGTGATATGGGAAAATGTTCACAATATAATGTTAAGTTTAAAAAATAGCACATGACATAACTTTGCATGAGCCAAATTATACCAATTTAAAACAATATCGGAAGGATATATGGCAAAATTTTAAGTCATTAGTTTTGGGTGGTGAGTGTGGGAGTTATTTATGTTGCTCTTTAAATATATTTATGAATTTTCCAAATTCCTTGCAGTTAATATCTATCACTTTTATATAATCGGAGAACAAATTCCATAAAATATAAAGTTGAAAAGGCTTCTTCCCAGGGCTCCCGTGAGCTTCTTCGGGGAGTACTAATGGGTAGTGGCTCTATCTATCTTCTCTTTGGCTGTAGCCTGTAGTGATGGACACTAGCTTGGTGGATTTTGCAGCTCAGTAGACTGGCCTGCAGTGATAGGCTCGGAATAAAGGAAGCAGAGGAACACAGATTGAGAGTGAGTATGATCCATCAGAAGTGATGCTGTCTAATTTAACAATAAACACTTGTTTGTTATCTCTCAGTTATGTGGGTCAAGCAGCTGGTCTAACTAGAGAGTTCTTGCTTAGTGTCTCGTCTGGAGCTACTGCCATCTGAAGGCTTGACCACAGCAGTAAGATCCAGCTTGCAGGGGGTTAAGTCACATATCTGACAAGTTGTGGCTGACTGACCGCAGGAGTTCTTGCCACTGGGCCACAAGGCCTTCTGGAGAGCTTCTTGTGTATCTTAACAGAACACAAGGTGGCTTCTTCAGAACAAATGATTCAAGACACACTTTAAAGGCCAACTTCAGAAACTGTATTTTTGCCTGTGTTTTTGGTGACTCTGGTTAGCCTCAGTCAGTACAGGAAGGCAAGATACAGTGTTGCAAGCAGGGGAGAGTGGGCTGTTTTCAAAGCTGGTTAACTAATGGACATTTGCTTTTCAAAACAGTGGGCGAGGCTGCCAAATTTGCTAGTGTTTCTATGGCCAAACAGTCTGGATTAGTGAAAGGTTTGAGATTTTGCTTTGTGGGGTAGAACTGATTAAGAGGGCCGTTCTGGGATTGCTAAACCACTAGGAGACATCATATAGGGTTTGAAACTTGGAAAGAGAAAGACTGAAATCCCTGAAATAGAGTAGTTCTCTTGCTTTCAGAACCATTTCCTGTATTATAACCCTGCATCCTGAATTGTGTCAACCTTGCTTTAATTTTATTTTCTATATAGCTTAGTAATATCTATGCAGTACGAACAGTGTAGCATCCAAACTAATTCTCCCTAATTGCTTCTTATGTGCTTCTTTATACACAGAAATCCTATCAGGCTACATCCAGATTGGTGGCCTCTGTAACGATGTTTATAATGGATGTAGGTTTCCCCGAGGCTAGGACAATCCACATGATCTGAAAGCAGGGAACATCGAGTCTCTTCCATTATTGAATAGACAAGACCATCAATGGGTGTAGTGTGGACAGATGCTAACACTCACAGAACATTGTCTATGAATCCTACACAATCCAGGAAGAACCAGTGGCAGAGAAAGGGTTAGCTTGCCTTGGTTTGATTTGCCAAGGGTCTTTAAAACCCATTCCATGTTTGCTTAGAAAGTGAGGTGTTCATTAAGAGATCACAGGTCTGATGGAAAGTATCAGTTCTCAAGACAGGAAGCAAGCTGGCACACTATGCTATTGTTTAAATGAGTCAAGTGTAAGCCCTCACCGCCTATGCTTCCCAATTCGAAGATAAGAGAGACTCCAACTATTCACTCTAGACTGGGTTGAATCCTGTTGTAAGCCTCTGCTATAACCAGCCATGATGGTGGCACAGTAATTATCAATTCCGGCCACCAGCTATGAACACAGTCAGAAGAAGAAAAGGAAGAAGAGAGAAGCATTTCATGTGTTTTCCTAAGAGTGAGGATCAGAATCCTGTGTGTTCAGAGCATATGATCAGTTAAGGAAACTGGTGAATGCAAAGAGGTATCAGGAAGAATGGGCCTGGGGTAGGGGTCTCATAAAAACAAAGGTAAGTTTTTTTTTTGAGGAATTCAGGAGCTAGAACTGAATAGATGTGTTTGCCACACAAGCATGAAGACCAGTATTAGGTACCCAGGACCTACATAAAAGCTATGTATAAAAAACATGTACTGGCAATATTGAGACAGGTAGATTTTTGGAGTTCGCAGCCCAGCTTCAGACTCAATGAGAGACCCTGCCTCAAAATCTAAACTGTAGAGTGATCAAGGAGGACAGCCACCATTAGCCTGTGCCTCTATATGTGCATTCGCCTATGTGGACTCACGCACACACATGTGTGCCCCTCTCTCAACCCAACACAAGGAAATTTAGAAGCAAGGTATGTCTCAGTCACAGAGGCAAGACGAAATAGGGTCTGCTCATCATATTAGAAGTTGGACTCAAACTGAGAGAGGAGTTAGTAAGACAGCCAGTGGATAATGAGCATATAATTTCAGAATTTCCAAAGTAGAACCAAGGCTGGTTTCTAAAGCTAATCTGGTATTAGTCAAAGGTTGTCGATCATCTATAGCCTGAGTAAGAAAGCCAGGCAGGCACAGCAGGGATGTGGAATGATGGGTCAGATCAGACTGGGTAGTAGGAACTTTATTTGATCGTTAGGATGGCTAGAACAGGTCAATTGAACTTAGACTATTGCTTGGAGATTGACTTGCTTACAGTCTGCTGATCTATCATGGAGTCACAAGCAAGCTTCAGGGCTCTCTGAAGCCTTCTTGCTGACACTGAAAGTCCTAGGCTGGGGCCCTCACCTTTCTTGTCTGGAAATCAGAGAGAAGTAAATAGAAAAGATGCTGTGTATTGGTTTGGGTCCCTTTGAAAGACTCTCAGAAGGTTGCAGTTGATAACCAAATTACCCGCAAAGGTTTCTCTTTCATCTTCCTCAACCAAAACAGACATTTAAAGAAGGCTAGAACACATTAGGGTAGGAGAAAGTGATAAAGCCAGCGCTCAGGAGTTACAATAATAGCTTGTGCCCCTCTTCTCTAATGTGTTGGGCTTCTGAGAACACAGGGATTATTGTGAGAGGCACAGTGAATGCTGTTTGCTTTTATCTCCTTGTTTGTCTTCTCTTCTGTAGATGTGTGGTGTTTGTAGTTTCCAGGAGAGTGCTATTCCTCCAGTATTTGGAAAGGCTGTCTCTTCGCCTGTGTCATCTTTTATGTGCTTCCTTGGGAGAGACAACACCACAATGACGTGTGCAAGACAGCAAGCATATTTGAGAAGCAGCACTTTGCAATGGAAGTTGGGTTCTTCAGATTGGCTGTGGATTCACAGTGAATTAATTAAGGGCATTTTTCTTCTCCGGATGACTCTGGCCTATGGACCTTTCTTAGTCTATATTAATCTTCTTCATACAACTTTCAAGTCTTACCCTTCTAAGGGGGTCAGTAAGGATATTTGCTAGCTAGCTATTTCTGACTCTTCACTGTACTGGTTGCTTCATATAGGTTAGGTTCCCTTGTGTGTGTGTGTGTGTGTGTGTGTGTGTGTGTGTGTGTGTGTGTGT
>JANHMN010000010.1:57016425-57057271 GCA_030674055.1 Rhabdomys pumilio | reverse complement strand
TGTGTGTGTGTGTGTGTGTGTGTGTGTGTGTGTGTGTGTGTGTGTGTATGTGTCTGTGTCTGTGTGTTTCTGTATGTGTCTCTGTCTCTCTCTGTCTCTGTCTCTGTCTTTCTCTCTGTGTGTGTGTGTCTGTGTCTGTGTGAGTCTCTGTGTGTGTCTCTGTATGTGTCTCTCTCTGTCTCTCTGTCTCTGTCTCTCTGTCTCTCTCTGTCTCTCTCTGTCTCTCTCTGTCTCTCTCTGTCTCTCTCTCTCTCTGTCTCTCTCTCTCTCTCTCTCTCTCTCTCTCTCTCTCTCTCTCTTTGTGTGTGTTCAAGACATGCTATTTATGGGTTGGAGTATTTGCTTGTTGGTGCAAGACCCTCCACAGCTATACAGTAGTGGTTGCCCCATCAATCTGGATTCCTATGTGACTGGTGACCAGAGAGAATCCAGAGCACAGGGACTATGAGATGAATATATTTCATTGTTGTTAAGCTACTGAGATTTAGGTGTTTGTGGGGGAGGATAAAATCCTATTAAAAGCCATCTCTGATGAAAGGGTGATGATTTTCAGTCTCGTTGGTGCTGTTTTTACTATTTTTCTTCCCATATTTTCTATTGTTTATGATATTTGTTTAGTTATGGTATAGGCATGGGTTGAACTTAACATTCTGGTAATTTAAATTTAAAATTTCGATGGTTCCACAATGGTTGGAACCTAGACTTGTATATGTTTATTTGTGCATGTGTAGAGGCCAGAAGTCAACATAGGTGTCTTCCTTGACTACTTTCTACTTAGTCTCTTGAGATACAATCTCTCATTAAATCTGGAGCTCACCAATTTGGTAGACTGGCTGGCCAGAAAGCCCCAGACTTCTTTCCATGTCCACTTCCTTGATGCTGGGATTACAGGGACGTGACACTTCACCTAACTTCTGGGATCCTAGAGTCAGGTCATTATGCGTGCATGGCAAGCACTTTACTGAGTCATCTCAGACCTAAATCCTGAACTTTTATTTGCTAAAGTACATTTCCTCTGCATATCATGCCAAGACAAACACATAGTAGATGCTTAGTAAATACTGATTAAATTGATACTTAATGACATTTCTTACCATTGACCATAATGAATATTAGATGACAGCTTATATGTCAGCAATAGCAAGCTACAGAATTAGGGTTGAGGACTGTCTATGGGTTGAGACATACTTTTAGATTAAATCTTTTTTCTCCCCCTTCCATTCAGTATTACCTTGATCTTATTTCTACTTCCTTTGGAAACTTAGTCTCCTGGTATCGTCCAACTCTTGTCCTTGGTGTAGGTTTGAAGACCTCCTCATGGACTTCCTGACAGGTACATTAAGGACTTAATCATTTCCTTTTACATAATTTGCTAGGAGTCCAGCTAAATCAAGGCTTCTCAAGGTCCCACAGCCTCTAAAAAAAAAGAAAACTGTTATTCTAACATTCCTGAAAACAGTTCGCTTGTTTTATTTGAAGATGTCCTCAGGGTCCCAATTCCTTGTTTCAGAGGTTTACTGTTTGACAATTCCTTATGTGTATATAATGAATTTTGACCGTATTCACCCACGTTGTCCCCATTTATCTCATCACCCCCCCCACTCTCTTCTTCTTCCCCTCTTCTTCCAAAGTCTCCCTCCAACTCTTATATCTGTATTCAATGACTCCACAATTCAACTTCCCAGTGTCCCCCAGCAGCAATCAGAAGTCAACTTTCTTTATTACTGTGTTCTCTGAAACCCTTAAAGAAATGGACAGCGGCTCACCTTTCCAGGCCATGTCTTTCCTTTACTGTTTTCCAACCTTCTGGTCTTGTTCTGCCTTTTGAGTGTGCCAGCATGTTCTGATCGCACAGATTTGAACTGATATTCCCGAGACCATTCTCCTTTACAATCTCTGCCAGATTATCCCGCCCAACAAATGAGGACATCCTGGTAGCAATCATTTCTCTAGCCAGTTAGCTAGATCTACTGCAGTATCCCAGCTCACACACCACACCATCCTTCATTGCATGGCCTTGTTGTATTCTCTTCCCATCTCTTGTTGTCTTTTCACCATGGGACTGTGAGTGTCGAGAGATGAGGGACTCAATGTATCTTCTTCAAAGCAATTGCACAATACAGGCAGCATCCTATACACATTAGGTACTCAAGAAATGTTCATTGACTAAATGGACATCCAAGATCTGTAGTTCCCATCAGATTTTACACTTGTGAGATATTTTACTTAAATTATTCCACCTGGATCTAAAATGCTGATGTTACTGCCTTCCTTATAGAGAGCTTGAAGCTCACCGGGACTGAGTAGTCCATTTCTCTTTTTTTGTACAGAAAAATTTGAAATTCCATGAAAAGGATCATTTTCTTCTTTGCTTAACCGCCAAAGTTATATGCAAGATGACCACAGTAACCCAACCTTACTTGATTGTCTCTTCAGACCTTCTAGTATCTCTGTCTGTCCTCTCTGCCATTGTCACCCTCCGGTGTCACCTGTACTTGCCCTTTCGGTTTCTTGGTTTCCTCTGCCCACAAAAGTCCACCAGTCCACTCTGTCCCATTTACCTTCTATTGTTAATGAAGATCCTGGACTGCCCACCCAGAGATCTAGGTCAACTCAGGTGATAAATCTTGACACCGAAATAGATTCAATGAGGAGTGACTCTAATTCAGCTTTTATTTTGCCATCTGTAAATAGAGACCTATAACCCCATCCCCCACATAGTATTACTGAGAATATCTTTTCAGCATTGAGATTAAACCTCAGGTCTTGCGCATGCTAAGCAAGGTCTACACCACTGAGCTACACTCCCCACCTCATTATTCTAAATGCTAACTGAGGATTATTTTGAAACACACTGGGCTCACACTATGTACCCAAGTTGTGTTAGCTTTCAGTGCTTACATGTTCTGCCTCTATTTCCCCTGTTTGTTCTAAATCCCACTTCCCTGCAACCTCACCTCCCCATGGTAACGATATAGGACAACAATGTCAAAAATATAGTTGTTCTGATGAGAAGGCCTAATTTGTCTCAATGGGATGTGCAATTTTTTTTTTGAGAAAAAGAATCACTGGTTTGAATTCTAACAGTGTTGTTTATTTGCTGTTGACTATGGGCAATTTATTTTGCCTCTCTGAACTGTAACTGTTCCTTCTGCTATGGAAGTAATAAGAATCACTATGTCCCCTCCCCCAAAGGCTACTTCTGTGATGTGAGACACACATGCACATGCGCGCACACCTGTAGATTCAGTTGCTTGGTGCCTGATAAATTATCCATAGCCATTCTTGACTCATTTTTTAAAAATTACCTAGCAATAGGGAACTTTTTGAGTTGGTATAATTTAACCTACAGGGAAAGACATTTGTTTCTCCTTGGAAGAGGTGAGAAAGTTAATAAGGCATTAGAGTTAATTGAGGACCCCCCCCCCAATGTCCATGAGATACAAAAGCAATGTTAAGGGGCCTTGTCAGGGAGTTCAGAACCTTGATGTCTCATCCAGGTTGAGTTTCTAGTCTCTGCAGCCCCCTAGTGGCCACTGATTTCAGAGGCCTGTTCACACTCCTTGACAAATTAAGAGTCAATTTGCCTTTGAACAAGAGTTATACAGACAGGAAAGAAATGGAACAGGAGTGTGAAGGGGCTAGTGTTTTGATTCTTTTCATGTTCCAGATAGAAAGATATAGAACCCAAATCTACTCTGAAAATATTTAACACCATAATCTTTTTTCCTTCCCCCTCTCCCTCCCCAAGATAGGAGCACATTTTAAAATTCTCTTTGTGTCAAATCTTATCCCTTACACAATTAAGTTGGCTACATATAAGAATTTCAAATATATAGCTGGAAGCCAGAAGTTCACTGAGAAGTAGTGTTGTTTGCTTGTTTGTCTTTGTCTTTAGGGTTTCACTGGCCAACATGATACCATAGTGCTGGAAAAGAACCCGTCTCTGGAAGAGCCAGGGCTCCACTTGGCTGTCCTCTCATGTGGGCAGTGAGTAAGATATTGTGTCTCTTAGAGCAGAGAGAGGGACAGTCCACTGGGCAACGTACTGGGTTACTGGGAGAGAAGGGACTGAGAAGTTTGTGTAAACTAAACATTACCCTTATCTGGGCTTCTGGTGACACACAGCCATTATCTGAAAGGAAAGGAGACTGGAGGTAGAGCCCAGCATTTTAAGTGAATAAATAAAAGGCTTAGAGTGTGTGAGCCACTGTCCCACACAAACTTCTCCCATAGAATCACATCCATAGCCTGTGGCCTGCTATTCATGGAGGGCTATGACAGAGTAGCAGTCAAGAGGACTGGAGGGTGGACTTGGAAGTCTCATGTGACTATACATTTCAGAACTGGAATTAAAAATATTTGTCTTATGTGTGGTGGTTTATGCTCGTAATCTCAGCACTTGAAAAGCAGAAGCAGGATTTCTAAGAGTTCCTGGTCAGTCTAGGCAATGCAATGAGTTCAAGCCCTCCTGGGCTACCAAACAAGGTCTTATTTTAAAAAGGCCAAAACATCAAATGAATAAAAGAATGGGGTTGTGATGGGGTGATTGCTCAACAGTAGAGCCTTTTGCCTGTCTTACAGAAGGCTCTGAGTTTCATCCCCAGCACCCGTCTGGAAACCTGTTCAGACACCATAATGAGAAAACAAAGTGGCATTTGATGGGGCTGAAGAACAACTCGATTCGGAAGCACCAGGCTCTCAGGAATGCTTTCAAATAACAGGAGTGCCAGAGAAGGTTCCCTTTCAGGGCTCAGACAAGCTGCTCTTGAATCTTGCAGGGCCATGCTACCCCTGCCTCATCCTGGTTTTTCCTTTGCCTCCAGTTTTATTCCGGGACTTGCTCTTCTGAAGTCGGACACATTTAATCTGTTAAATGTATAATTAAAGAGAGTGCTTGGTTGCAACGATAGCTTCCAGTTTTCCCATTTATCCAAAATACTCTCTTGTTCGCGCAGCGGAGAAATAGGGCAGACAATCTGGAGGAAGGAACAGGCACCAACAGCGGGAGGCGGGGAGGGCTTGATGCTTTTCTCAATGAATACCGAGGCCTCTGCAGATTTGCATAGAAGCAGATCTCGCAGCAGCATTGGCTGGCGGGCATGGGAGGGGGCGGGGCCGGCTGCGTGGACTGGGCGGCTGCGCTGAGTTCGCTCAGGAGCCCGGTCCCCACAGAGGCCCCGCCCCCTTTCGGCGCGCGCTCGCGGCACTGCCAGCTGCAAGTGGCGGGCGCCCAGGCAGATGCGATCCAGCGGCTCTGGGGGCGGCAGCAGCGGTGACAACTGGCACCTCCCGCTGCTTCCGTACAAGGGTTCTCGGGGCAGTAAGACGCTTTCCGTCCGCCCCCTGGCCAGTCAACAAAACCGCGGGCGCTGCTGGTAGGTGAGGAGGGGGCTGGCTACAGTGCGGGCTCCTCTGCCCGGAATGTTTTCACTAGGCAGCAGCGGCCGGGGCCGCTCTGGTGCTTGGGAGTGAACTCCAAGGAACCAAGACGTCGGGTGACAGCAAGGACGCTGCAAACTTGCTCGCGTGGAGGCAGCGGGAGCTTCCTCTCCGCAACGCAGGGTTCGCGTTCACGCCCAGAAGTTCAGCGGGCAGGGTGATCGATCCGGAGACTTCCTGCAGCGGAGGTCACTTGAGGGGGCGCTAGAAAGCAGCCCCCTCCGGTGGTCCTTGCCTAGACCTGGGAAGAAGCGCAGAGGAGGTGACAAGAGCGGAGGACGTGGGCCAGACAGTGACCGACTCGGAGCCGCGGTTTGCAGCCTGGAAAGTTGCAGAAGATTGGAGGCTAAGAGTACAGCTCTGGTCGCCGAGGGCTCCTTGAACGGTACCTAAATTGCCACCTCCCTCAACCATAGTAATTTCTTGGTCCCCGAGCAAAGGCCTCTACAAATGGGGCGCAGCACGGCGAGAAGCGCATGATCCAGCTGTTGAACCCAGGGTGTCTCACTGTCTCCGAACTCCCCCCTGACTTTCCCATCCGTTTTGCTGAGAACCCTTCTCTCCTCTTGTAGCTTGGGAAAAGCAGGGCGCTCGATAGTGTATACACAGTCCCTGATATCAAGTGGAAGGGGCCGTTCAGGACCAAGGACTATTTGGAGCCCTTTCCTATTTGAGGGAGAGTGAAGGGCGAGGCTGGACCAGGAAGGGAAGGGAGACTAGTGTAAACTCGCCCTCCGGCGGGATGGGAGCCCTTGGGTTCCTGTGGCTGCTGCCGCCGCTGCTTTTGGCAGCAGCCTCATACTCCGGAGCTGCAACCGATCAGACCGCGGGTTCCTCAGCCTCAGGGCCGCCTCTGCAGCCCCGGGAGCCGCTCAGTTATTCGCGCCTGCAGAGGAAGAGTCTGGCGGTGGACTTCGTAGTGCCCTCGCTCTTCCGCGTCTATGCCCGAGACCTGCTGCTGCCGCAACCACCGTCCCCCACGGAGCCCGGAGCTGGCGGGCTGGAGGCGCGGGGATCGCTGGCTTTGGACTGCGACCCTCTGCTCAGGCTGCTGGGGCCACCGTCCGGAATCTCCTGGGCAGAGGGAGCCAGTTCTCCCAGTTCCGAGGCGGGTCCGACGCTGTCCAGGGTGCTGAAGGGCGGCTCGGTGCGCAAGCTCAGGCGAGCCAAACAGCTGGTGCTGGAGCTGAGCGAGGAGACGATCCTTGAAGGCTGCATTGGTCCCCCAGAGGAGGCGGCGGCTGTGGGGATACTCCAGTTCAACCTCAGCGAGCTGTTCAGCTGGTGGATTCTCCACGGCGAAGGGCGGCTGAGGATCCGCCTGATGCCGGAGAAGAAGGCATCGGAAGTGGGTAGAGAGGGAAGGCTATCCACTGCGATCCGAGCCTCCCAGCCCCGCCTTCTCTTCCAGATCTTCGGGACCGGTGAGCAGCTCCCACCAGAGTGTTTTGGGATTTGCATTTTCAGTTATACCGATCTGTAGCCACTGTTAACTAACTGTTACTCTCCTTAGCTCCCTTTTCATCATACTTGAACTTAATCCATAGTTTCTTATGTGCTTGAACACAGTGACTTCCTAATAGAACCTTTCTTTTCTCTTTAACAACCAAGTTGGGAGAAAAGTTTCCCAATGTTGGCAGAATGCCTTCCACTGACTTACACATGATTCAATTGGATCATAATTGGATGCCCTCCTTTCTGAGCTCCGAGAATAGCCAAAACACCCCTATAACTCCTAAGTGCCAACTTATGAGACCTCAAACTATTGCTCTTTTTTTCTTGATTATTGTTCCTCTTGTAGGCTACCGCCGACTTGGAAAATGTGGTAGAATTTCCCAGAGAATATAGAATTCTCCTTTATACTGAGTCTCGGCCAACTGCCTGTCCCTGTCCCTCCTCCCCAGTGCTGGCTAGCCCAGAAGCTCTTTTCCTTAATTATTCATTCTGCCACACTGGACTCCCACCCACAGACTGTTTACACACTCAGACTCTCACTGTTCTCAGATGTACCAGGAAAGTCCCAGAGGAACTAAGGAACAAGGGGCAGGAGAGCTGTAGAGAATGGGATGAGAATTGTTAAGGTTGCCTTGCTTTGGGGAAAAGGCGATAGTTGTCTTTCCTGCCTCCCTCTTTGTTTGCCCTGGGAGTCTTAGCTTGCATGTGTGTAGCAGCTGCTTTGAATGAGAGCTCCGGCAGGCCCTCACTAGAGTGGGGTTTCTGTTTCATTTACTTCCCCATTTCTTCCAAAATTCACCGAGTTAGGGCTGTATGTGCAAGCATTTACTTCTAACTCTGCAGTGGTGTCTTTTGAATGGCAAGCCAGGTGGTTTTGAATGAATGTTTCTCTCAGAAGACTGTGAGGGGAAGGACTTGTGAATGAATTAAATATGCAATGTAAATGAATGAGAAAACCACAGAAAGAGAAATCATATTTTTAAAAAAAGAAGCCCACATTGATTCCATTGAGCAAACCTAGCTTCTTTTCTGTGTTCTCATCATCAGAAATAGATGAAGTTCTTATGCCCCACTGGTTACTAATGTTTAGTATTAATTGGATGGAAAGCATTGAACAGGGTCCATTGTAAAGCTACAACTTCTCCTGTGCTCACACACACACACACACACACACACACACACACACCACTTACACACTCGGTGCTCTCCTGTAGCAGAGCTACTGAGAAGCTGAGACTCCTCTGTCATTGCACAGAAGCTGTACTGGCATGTAGTCCACAAGGGAAACAGAATGTGGGTCTGTATTTCCGCACAGACATTGGTGACATCGGCGCCACTTAAAACAAGCCCTTCATGATCAATGCTGGAATTTATATTGTGCCTAGTGAAAGGCAGGGTCTGATGAGCTTGGCAGTGCCTTCAGTGAAATGACACGAAAGAATGACAGTGTTGTCCCACTAAGGACACTTTTGTAAAGAACAGCTGGGCTGCAACGGTATTGTGGCTTCTGTGGCTTATACATGAAACATTCTCTTTCAGTGCTCAATGCCTCTGTGACGGATGTAAAATGACTTCTCTGGAAAGACAAATTTTGTTCCACGTTCATGTCTTTGAGCATTGCTGGGGCTTCCCCCTCACCTATGGCCACAGACCCCAGCAGTCTCTATCAACTGTTGTCACAGGTTGATGGCAGACAAAGAGGATCATTTTCCAGCCCCAAACTTACCAACTATAGACAGACGGCAAAGAAGCTAACAGTGGGTGTCACTGAGTCACATAGTGCATTTGAAGAACGCACTACTGTAGTCGAGCCCTGTGTGCAGAAATCAAACTGTGCTCAGGGGAAACTTCATGTAGAAAGAGTGTCTCCCAAGAGCTGTTTCTACTACTGGACACAGGGAAGCAGTGAGCTTCCCAAGTCCTCCCTGAGGAGCATTGGCAGCGGGGCCAATCTTTATGCATCATTTGACACACATAGAGATGCTGGCTTCAGAAAGAGCCAAGATTCTGCCATTAAGAGGCTAGAAATTTTGGCCAAGTATTTTTCAGCAGGATTGGGATCAAATGGTTATTGATGGGATCAAACAAGACACTAAGTGTAACTGGATGAGCTCTCTGTGACCTCCAGAGAGACAGGCAGCTTGTTGAAGAGCACTTCAGGCCTTGTGGTCACCACACTTGAACAAGATGGGCTCTCTTGTCCCTGAGGACACATGCTGTCTGTAGTTAGGCAGCTAGCCACACAGGACTAGCCTCTTGCCCCACTGCTCCCCAGCATCCCTCAGATACAGGTTCTACCACAGACCTTTCCATGCAGTGGGCACACCCCGTTGTAACACAACACATTCCATGTAGGGGGCAGCGCACATCACTGTGACTCCATTCATCTCTTTGTAAGGAAATTCTGGCTTGCATTCTACCACTGGGGTTATTTTTTTTCTCCTTCTTATGTTGCGGAGGGAGATGAGTTTATTATTTTCATATGGCTTCTTAGTTATAGAATGGGACATTTTTCTCTTTTGTGACATAGGGTATTCAATTAAACACAAGGAAAATGGGCACACTCAGTTTCTTTCTTTCTGATTAAGAGGCTTATGGTCTCGCCAAGAAGGGAGCAATAGGGCTGATGGGCCTATGTGTGGGGACATGTTCTGCCGCCTCTTGGAGTGAATGGTCTGCCAGAGCCCATTTGTCATAGACTGAAGATAGTTTCCTAAACTTGAGAACAACCATATCCAGGTAGGTGATAAAATAGAGAAGCACCCAGTAAGGACAAAACTAAACCACGGTGCTGGTGGTTTGGTCTGCCTGTGAGGACAGAAGGATGTTTGAGAGCCTTTGTAATGAATGCCATGCTTGTGTTTTTTTCTGTGTGGATTACTGTGAATTTGTAAATGGGGATCAGTGCTTCAAACCCCCAAACAGTTCCTGGAAGAACCCATTTAGAGGGACACAGAATCTCAGGAACTGCCCAAAGCCCCCAAAGAGGTCTGCCTGATGCTGCTAGCACATTGCCCATAGCTCTGGCTTATAACCTGGTTTATAGGTGCTTTGAGATCTGCTTCTATAGTCTCACAGAGGCCTAGAGAATGTTGTGGGAAAGGAGAGTCTGTTTCCCAGAAAGCCCACAGGAAAGAAGATGCACAGCTTGGGACTTTGTATATGTGTTACAGAGACACTTGGGTGATTTAGAGTAGATGCATGCAGCACAGTAACCTGACCTTTGGCCTCACATATCTGTCCGTCCTTTCTCATTTCATCTCTGAAGGGAGAGAGAGAGGGAGAGAGAGAGAGAAAGAGAGAGAGAGAGAGAGAGAGAGAGAGAGAGAGAGAGAGAGAGAAGATATAAGGAAATTGGAGCTCCCAGAGGGGATATCAGTTATTGGAGGTGAATTGGGAGAATTGGAGCCAGTCCAGAGAAGAGCAGAGAGCTGATTTAAGAGCTGAAGGGACTGATTTATGATGAAAGATGAAAAGAATTAAATATATATGGCTAGGCTAAATGGTGATGAAGGGAAAGCCATGGTAACAATCTACAAATCTCTGAAGAGAGCGACTGTCAGTGAGGAGCGAGAGTTATTTAGTGTATCCTTTAAAAGTAATAGGATGGGCCTTCCAGAAGAAAACTCCAGGTTAGATATCAAAGAATCTTATTTTTTGAAATAAGATACTCTTCTATCTATTTCAAAATGGATTCCATTCAGACTATGGGGTGGAACCTGGAGGGAGCAAGGAAGGAGTCAGGTGAGCTATGGGTCAGACAAGCCAAATCATTTGAAATTAGTAAGTTCTAATGTTGAGAAACCCATAGTGGGCAGGAAGACTGGGAACAGGAATCATGTTAGGATATCATTCCGGAGAGTGTTTTGAGCACTGGTGTCTCCAAAGGACAAAAGAAATGGCTTGAGTATCTTTAAAATTGGGAAAATTTTGCAAGATAGAGAGTAAATAAAATTGAAATTACTAGGTTTGTTTTTTCCCCTAATTCTCACATTAAAGCTTTTCTCTGGATCATGGTCTGGTGGTCCATTGGGGTGAGCACATTCACCAGAGGATTATGTGTCCAAGGCATATTCATGTGTGAGTGTGTGTGTGTGTGTGTGTGTGTGTGTGTGTGTGTGCGCGCGCGGTTGAGTCAGTGGGAAAGGTAGATGGTGATCAGAATTTTACAAAGATGAGATTAGTTCTATGTTGGATAAACAACTATTGACTACCGTAAAATTCTTCCAAACAAATTAAAAATATTTTATTTTATATGTATGGATGTTTTACCTGGGTGTGTGTCTGTTTTCCATGTGTGTACCTGACACCTTCAGAGGCCAGAAAAGGGAATGTATATGTTTATGTATATGTATGTTTATGTATATGAATATATATATATATGAGTATGTATATGTATATATATATGTATATATACACATGCATGTGCATATACACATACATATGCACACACTCGTGCACACGCATGAGTGTGTGTGTGCATATGTGTGTGTGTTTGTGTGTGTGTAAATCAGAGAGAATATTATCTCTCTCTATCTCTCTTTTTTGAGACAGGGTTTCTTTGTGTAGCCTTGGCTGCCAGGAACTCTCTCTGTAGACCAGGCTGGCGTCAAACTCAGAGACCTACCTGTCTTTGCCTCCTGAGTGCTGGGATTAAAGACATGCGCTGCCACCACTCTGAGCATGTGGTCTTCAACAGTGAGTATGTTTATAAAGTTGAAAGGCAGGAGTGACTGGCCTGTAGCTATAGGAAGACGGTGACAATTGCATTCGCAGAGATTCCCAGTGCTCCACCACATTTAAAGGTTCCTGACAGGTGACCTCACTTTATGGCATTTCTCCAGCCTAGTAAAGGACAGTTCTCTTCCCTCTAAAACTGTTGTTAATATTCTGTTCTAGTTGTATGAGACTTTACATTCATAAATCACTTTCAGAGCTATTATTATTTTTATTAATTATATAATAGGTAGGGCAACCATCTGCTTTATCTTGTGAATGGAGTAACTGGAATCCAGATGCTTGATTGTACACTTTCAAGGTCATGTACGTACAAAGCAATAGACCCGGGAACTTTATATGGTGAGAGGATACAAGATGTTAGGAACTGTAGTAGATGCTGCCTGGATCCATGCTTCTTTGTCTTCAAATCAAGGAGCCATGTCAAAATGCACATTATAAACCAGTAAGACATGTAGACCAGTGTATTATGCTTGTCAGAAGGTCATGTAGCAAATGTCTAGTGGACAATAGCCATTACTTGAAAAACTTCCTTAAAATCTGAAACTCACTTTCATTATTATAAAAGTAAGGAAGTTGTGATGGTTCCTATGTGATGCTAAAGGTAGGTCTTGACAGTTCAGGTATTGTTTTAGAAATTAAATTGGGTGGTACATATGAATCCTGAGCCTTGTGGCTGATGGATTGTTGTGTCTCATCAATATGCATCACTGGGTTTTCTCATAAAAGCATCTGGTGGTCTACAGCTTTGAGGGATCCATGTGCATTTTCATGCGTCCGAATGGTGCCGCTTGGGGCTGTGTAATCCCTATGTGTGGCCGTGTCTGGTGACCCAGGTGATAACAGTGACACTGTAGGTTCTCCTGCAATACATCTGTGACTCCCAGGAGAGTCGAAGAACCAGAGAAGAATGGCCACAGCGGTAGCTCCTGTTTTCCCACTAAAGCTCTGTCCCATTGGAAGAGGGGGAAGATCAAGGCATGGGCTGTACCTTGTTTGCAGCAACATGTGCTTTGAGGGGTCTTTTGATCTTGGATTCAGGTGATTATAGATTCACAATCTGATTATTTGTCCTACAGAAGAGACTTAGCCTTAACTCAGGAATGCATTAAAGTGGTCCTAGAGATAAGCAAGACCAAGACCACACAGAACAGCAGTTTCCCAATGGCAAATGTCCCTTAATTGAGAGTCACCTGCCTGGGTCAGGCTTAGGAATCTCTTTTATTGTGTTTAACTGGATTTATGCTCTTCCTTTTCATTGCCTCCCTCATCTTTCTCACTGATGAGCAGAGAGCATGAAGGGAGATGTAAAGAACCAAGTTACTAGAGTTACCAAGCTACCAAGAACCAGGCTACTAGACCTGAGAATCTCAATCTCTGAGGTTCCATGGGGACCTGTAACACAGGAACTCAGGTAGTCTTCCTCAGGAAAGCATTGCAGCTTTAAAGAGGCTATTCAGTAGCCATGTGACATCTGATAGGTTATGGATTTCTTGAGCCATGCCTGACTCGTCTTCAAAGGATGCAAATGGATATGATCTCTGTTTTGGAGTAAAGAATGGGGTCCCTTGGTAAGGATGAATAAAAGGGAGAAGATGTGTCTCATCCTTCATCTCTCTACTTTCAGGCTGTGGTTGCAATGTAATCACTGCCCCAAGCTTCTGTTGCCATGACTTCTCTGCTCAGATGGGCCTCGAATTGTGAGCTATCGTACCTACCCCCTTCTGTAAGCTGCCTTTGTTACAATGAGGAAAATCACTAATGTAGATGAGAGACTGAAGTAGAATGTTGACCTGGTGATGAGGTGCTGAGGGGGTGGGTTGAATCCCTCAGGAACTTCTTAGGTGAGCTGGATTTCTCAAAACGACTTGTTTTCTTATTTTTTCCCCCATCAGAATTTTTTAAAATGACTTTTCCAGCTAGTTGTTCTGAGCATGGGTCCTCATCCAGGGAAATTTTTATCAGATTCACTGGGTGAGATAATGTCTATATTTTAGAAAACACGAAACTGCAGGACAGGAGAGTTCTTCTGGGACAGATCCACCTTCACACTTGGCTAATTACGTCTTTGCCCTTGTACTCTGCCTTCCTGGTTAAGTAACAGCAGGTGCATGGATGTAGGTGGATGGAATCCCTCAGAGTAAAGGCTAAAGGGGATGCATGAAAATAATGTGAGCTCAGAAGACAGGAAAATGTGGGCGAACCTAAGGAATTCAGGCAGCTAGCCAGGGGAAACTAGAAGAGTAATTTAAGACACTGAGTCTTCCTTTTCTTTCCCTTTTCCCCTCTCAGTTTCCATTAGAACATGAGTTCATGAAGGTAGGCATGGCCTGGGCTCTACTGTAGACTTTTCCACATCGGCCTACATAATTAAAGTCAGCATTCTGTGGTGAAGAGACTTCTCCAGTAGAAGCCAGAGGACCTGGAGTCTGTTATGGTATCCATGTTACTAAATTTGAAATCTTGGGTAATTTCCTTAAGACTGATGGGCCTATGGGTCTTTAGGGAAGGGCTTGTGAGGTCTCCTCTACCTCATGGGGTCATTACTGAATGAGATGACCTGTATGGAAGGCTTCAGACTGGATCATTATAAAACACACACACACACACACACACACACACACACACACACACACACACACACGGCAGTAGAAAAATGTGACTAAGTGATTTTTTGAAAATGCTAAGTTCCTATTTTGCCCAGTCTTTGTTTCATCCAAGCCAAAGCAATAGAAGCAGCTGTACAAGGTACCAGATCTTGAGTCAGGTTTGGGTTCAGCCATCAGCTTGCCATCCATCCTGCAGAGCTTCTGTGTCCCCTTCCCAGGGTTTCTCAAAATGATGCCTCTATACTGAAGTCATCCCAAGTTCCAGACTTTATTGTGTGATAGTGAGTTGCAAGACTCTTCTATAAATAATAGTTATCTTTTTAAACATAAGGATGCCAAAGAGTTCATTGACAGTATAAATCTCATATAGAGCTTGATAATCAATGTGTGAACCACTGTTCTGATGAAGATAGAAGCTTTCTAGCATCAAGAAAGTTCTCTTGAATCCTGTTCCAACCCACACCTACTCTTCACCCAAAGTAACCTTTTCTTTCTGATCCATAAGTGACCAACTGGTTGGGATTATTCTTGAATTTTGTGCAGATGGATTGATGCCAATAATGATGGTTAGTGTCTAGTCTCAACTTGACAGACTCTAGACTCATCTGGGGAAACGGTCCTCTGGGTATGTGTATGGGAAAATTTCTAGATTATATGAATTGATATGATGAGTCCCATCTTAGCTGTGGGCAGAAGCATTGCCTGGTCAGGGGCTCTTTGACTGTACAAAATGGAGAGAGTGAACTCAGCATACAGTCATCGCTGTCTGCTTCCCGACTGTGGATGTGATGTAAATAGCTGCTTCTAGTTCCTGCTGCCTCGACTTCCTCACAATGGACTGTACCTAGATGTGTGGGTGAAAATAGACCCTTTCCCCATCAAGTTACTTTTGTCAAAGCATTTTATCATAACAGGAAAAGAACCTAAGATGCTTTGTGTCTTCTTTTGCGCCTGTTTCTTTTACTGAATATGATTTTTGTGAGATTCAACTGAATTGCTAGAGATGTCTTCCTCCTCCCCCTCATCATCCAGTTTTTTTTTTTTTTTTTTTGAGATAGAGTCTTGCTGTATGTCACACTGGCCTGTAACTTACTGTATAGTCCAGGCTGACTTTATTTTTTTTAATAAAGAATCATTTATTTTATGTATATGAGTACACTGTAACTGTCTTCAGATACACTGGGCATCAGATCCCATTACAGATGGTTGTGAGCCACCATGTGGTTGCTGGGCATTGAACTTAGGACCTCTGAAAGAGCAGTCTTATCCACTGAGCCATCTCTCCAGTCCCCCAGGCTGACCTTTAACTTGAGATTTTCCAGCCTCCATCTCCTGAGCGCTGGTATTACAGAGATACACTTCCCCATCTGGTCACAATGTTCTTTTTTTTATTGCTGTGTTGTGTTTCTGTCAAGAACATGCTATTTATTCCCCCCACCCAAGGTGTTGTCTCTTCAGGAGACTCAGACATAAAACAATCTATCACAAATAAAATATAGAATGGACCACAGACCTGGGGTTGAAGGTCTGCTTTATCATTTACTGGACCAAGGCTATTTATTTTCCTCTCTTTATGCTTTAGTCTTTATCTGTAAAGTGAGAAAAAATAATAGCACTGCCAAGATTATTGTGAGAATTTCCTAATGCAAAACCTGTAGAAAGGGTCCCCATGTATCCCATTGTACCAAACAAATGTTAGTCCTTTCTCCAACTCTTGATTATATTTTTCCCTTGATGGCCAGGATGCACATTTCAAAGGTGTTTCCTGAAGTAGGAAAGAGAAACCTTCACAAGGGAAGCCATTAGCCCATGGAGATAAGCATAACAGGTAAAGATCATGTAAGTACTGTAACCATTTCAATAAGTAATTTCACTTATAAATAAAATAACTTTTAATGAGATTCTTATGCTTGGTTAGAACATTAGCAAATAAAACAAACCATTCAGTCAATTTATGATTTTAAAAATCTTTTGGTCTTATAGTCAAGTCTGTTTAAAAATAAAAGAATATTGTAGAGGGGATAGAAAAAGTTGGGTGAAAATATCAGTACGTTTTCAAGCAGAGAGAAAGTAAAAAATGGCTGAGCACAAGAGAAACACAGGTGAAGAGACCAAGAGAGGGGAGAACAAGAGGCAAGGCAGGACAACAGGTCAGGGTCATGTCCTGGACACAGAGATGCCTGGACACAGGAAAAGACTAAAGTACAAGCGAGGTGGGGTGGCAAGCAGAGAGGGGTAAAGGAATATGTTCTAGAAGGTTGCTGACCAGGTGTCTAAGTCTCCATCTAAATCTAAGGTGAAGTTATATATGACCACTTCCAGTTTTACTGAAATATATATATATATATACATATATATGTATATGTATATGTGTATGTGCATGTGCATGTGCATGTGTATGTGTATGTGTATATGTGTGTATATATATATATATATATATATATATATATGTATTTCTTTTAACTGTGTAGTTTAATTTATTTCACAAATACACACATATACGTACACATATACAATCACCATCCTACTTAGGATCTATACCATGTATAATCTTTAAAAATTAAAAATCCTGGCTAGACTGGTTTCTAAATAGTTTTTTATTTGGGAATTTTGTAGCATGTATTTTGATCATATTTCTCCTACTTTCTCCCCTTGATTTCTTCCAGATCAACCCCCACCTCCCCACGCCTCCTTTTGCTAGGGGTCTCACATACTTTCTGCTCCAAGAAACTTGTGATTTGGTTTCTGATTTCTTTCTCTCCTTAGCTGTTCTGGAGCTATTGAGGGCTTTGCAGACTCCTTTCGGGCCACTCCTTCACCCTCGGAGCCTCCACAGGTCTCCCAAAGTCCTTTGGGCTCTGGAGAGGGCTCCAGCCACCACCACCATCTTTGTTTTCTTTCCTGATTTGATTTCTGTATCAGTAATTTAGTGTATTCCTGAGGTTCATACAGATGGGGCATACAGCCTATATCTGTGGAGTTCATCACCTCTCACTTTTAAGATTTATCTTATTACTTACCTTTTTATGTACTTGTGTCTTGTTTCTCTTTTATTACTGAGTAGTATTCCACTGTATGAGCATGCAGTGGTGGGCTTATCCCAGTCATCACCTGTCGGACATATCCTGTTAGAACTCTCGTGAATACAACTGTAAAGAATCTTCCCTCCAAGTGGTTTTGTGGCTGTATGCTGTTGGTTCCTTTCTGTCCACTGCAGAGCTGCTGGGGCGTGTGGTAAATGTGTTCAACTTCATAAAAACAGATATGCCAACTTGTTTTCAAGATGACTGTATCACCACCAGGCCTGAATGTATCCCAGAGATTCAAAATGTTATGTTATTTGGTCTGAGTCTTGGGTGTGGTTAGAACCTCAAGCCTCCTAAAAACCTTTTCTTTGAGTCTGTCCACAGAGTTGCCATTCAGTGGGAAATGAAGCCAGAGGCCAGTCCATTCAGAATTAGCACATGTACTAGAATTATCAAGAATTCCTCTTAAAGGCAGAGCCTTGACTGTGTTACACTGCAGAGAAGGTTGCCTTTGGCCTTTGAAGAGAGACAACAAGGATTCTCTGTCCAGGATCCTTGGCAAAAAGGGGCCCCTGACTCTGTTGCAGTCTTAACTTTTGACTTTTCTGCCATGCTGACCCTGATCAGGACTCACTATTTATGAAATTAGAGAGAGGAGGGAAACACACACACACACACACACACACACACACACACACACACAAGAAATGGAGATTTCTTTCACACTCTTGGATCAGTCTCCTAGACAGAGAGAAGGGTTTCTCTGAGTGTCTTAACTCCATGCTTTTACCCCTATAGCTTTCAGGAGGCTGCATTTGGATCACTGATACAAAGAAAAGAGATGAAAAAGACTTGTCTCCTCAGAGGTAGCTTCGCTCTCTTCTTCAGTGTTCCTTGCTTTATTTACGTTTCAGACCCCCCACCAGTTGATGTTTATATGCTGTCCCCGTGGTTTTTGATTGTAAAAGTCAGGATAAATAGAGTTTAGTGGGTTTGTGTCACTTTGGCTACACACTGCTTTGCTGAAAGCTTCCATCTACAGTATTTTCCTTCTGCTTTTTAATATTTAATGTTATGTTAGTCCTCGTTTAAATCTTCTTGGCTTTTGTTTTCTGAGTGTCTCTGATGTTCTTTCATTTCTGACGATCTTCACGGAGTGTGCTTGGGCCAAGGACACTTAAGCATTGCTTCTCTATTGCTATTCTTTGTACGTAATTTCTGATGAGGACTCAGAGAGTCTCTTAACCTGTGTTTCCTGTTCTGTCTCCCTTCTCTTAGGATTTCTTTTTATGGTATTTCAGAAATTTGGTTAATAAAAAATTGTGACTTGGTGCTTTTATTGAGGGTCTTGGATCTGGCGATTATAGTTTTCATTACATTGGGAAATAAATCAATTTTCTTTTGTAAATCCTGGGGATTGGGTCTAGGGTCTCTGAACAAGCATTCTAGTCCTACGCTATATCCCCAGACCCCTATCTACTATTTCTTTTTGGGTTGAATAGAATCTAGAAGTTATTAAATTACCTTGAGCTTGCTTTGTATTCCAAGCCTGGCTTTAGATTTGTGATTCTCCCGACTCAGCCTCCCGAGCAGCTGGGATTATAAGTGTGAAACACAATGCCAAGCTCACATTTGGAACTTTCTCTATTTTTTTCCTGTTCCTACCTTATAGGAAACTAATTATAATTATGTATAATATGCTGCTACATTACACAAAGGACCTGAAATTATTTTCCCAGTCTTCTCTCTCTCCTGTGTGGGCAGCTTTTTCTGCGAGCCTTAAAGCTCATCCGCCTCTGTTTGGATTATTTGATCAGCTGATTAAGTCAATCCGTTCAATACTTGAGATACTTTATTATTTATAAGTCTAGATGCTTAGTTTCCATGCCTTCCCTCACCATGCCTATATTTTGGTGTATATCCTTAACTATATTCATCAGAGCTATTTTCAAGTTCCTTCTCTTGATTAGATCATGTCTACATTTCTATTTCGCTTCATACTGATCTTCTTTCTTTTGGTTGTAGGTTGCGTTTTCTGTCATTACATATCTGATAGTTTGGTACTGGGTCTTGTTCATTATGAATATTACGTTGTTGAGCGCTGAGGTTTTTCTGTCTTCACTTTAAAGACTGTTGAAGTGCTTTTGACAGTTTATTTACTTGCCCATCAATCTAAATCTAGCAAAGATTATCATCAAGCGTTTACAAGGTGTTTACTCGCGCCTCTGTTTTATGGTTAGTTTAGACCTACATTTGAAAGTCTTTAGCAAATGCCCCAGGTGTGTAGGGAAATGTGTGCTGGCTATTGAGTAGCCCAGCCTTTCCTAATTGTCTAGTTAGAGTTTGTATGAAAAGACCGCATGACCTTAGCAATTTTTACAAGGAAATTATCTATCAGGGGTTGGCCTGCAAGTTCAGAGGTTCAGTCCATTATCATTGTGTTGGGAAGCATGGTGGCACACAGGTAGACATAGTGTTGGAAGGGTAACAGATCTACATCTGGATCCACAGACGACAGGAAAAGACAGAGCCACTGTGCCTAGCTTGAGCTTCTAAAACCTCAAAGCCTAGCCCCAGTGACACACTTCCTCCAACAAGGCCACACCCACTCCAACAAGGCCACACCCACTCCAACAAGGCCACACCCACTCCAACAAGGCCACACCCACTCCAACAAGGCCATACCTCCTAATCTTTTCAAATAATGTACTCCCTATGAGCCCCTGGGGGCCATTTTCATTCAAATCATCACACCAACTTTGTGTGAGCTATGGTAGAAAGTGTTCTGATAGGTTTCTTCCCTCCCTCCTTCCTTCCCTCCTTTCTTCCTTCCCTCCTTCCCTCTCTCCCTCCCTCCTTCCCTTCTTTCCTCCCTTCTCTTCTTCCTTGTGCTCTCCCTCCCTTCTCCCTCTCTCCCCATCTATCCCATTCTCTTTCAGTTATTATTATTTCTTTTTTTTGCTTAAACTAGAGTATCTTGTCTATGAATGCAGGAATTAATAATATTCAGTCAAAGAGTTCATGGGGCCCCTATACGATTTTATGGAACAATCTTTTTCTCTTTTATCCTTCTCTAAATTTTATGGATGCCTATAGCTTTTGGAATATTTCCTGAGAAAGTACTTATTCATTAGGCCAGTTTAACTGAGCAATTACCAGGTTGAATAAAGAAGGATCTCTTCCTCCCAGGACAATTTCACAAATGAGTTAAGGAGAAAGGCAGACAAAGCATACTAACACATATCTCTAACAAAGTACATCTTTCTCTTGAAGGCCAAAGATATGGTGAAGCTGGCTCTCATGGTTTGGTGGAGGCCTCAAAATGTTGGTTATCACCAGGGTGATGGAGGGCAAGGTAGTTCTGTGCTCTCAGATACCAAAAAACCATTCCACTAAATTCAGGCAGAGTTAACTTGTTTAATGCTTGTTGAGAGAGGTGTGTTCCTCCGAGACAGGAAGTTATAGCCCTGTAATTTTCTAAACAATAAGCTCTCTCCTGGGCAAGGAATCAGGTCAAAGGGTATTTGTTGAGAATGATGGATTTCTTTGGGGACCGAGACAAAAGTTGAGTTAGAAAAAAAACTCCAGTAGTAGGTGATTTGAGAAGAGTCTTGGAAGCAATGAGGCATTTTACTTAGAAAGAGTCAGGCAATGGGCCTTCCAATATGGGGCGGCAGCAGCAAAATATGATACCCAGGTGAGAAATGCTTGTCAGAAAGGCAAAGAGGGAAAAGGGAGAAAAGTCAGGTAGACAAAATCTCTCTCTTTCTCTCTCTCTCTCTCTCTCTCTCTCTCTCTCTCTTTCTCTCTCTCTCTGTCTGTGTGTGTGTGTGTGTGTGTGTGTGTGTGTGTGTGTGTGTGTGTCTAAGAAAGTAGAACTATTCAGGGGCTAAGAAATCTATGGAATACTTGGGTTCTGAGAAACTGCTGGACCAAACATTATGAATAATATGTGAAGATGGCTTATTTAGTCTATCATTTACATTTATTGTGAAAAAATAGAGGAAAAAAAGTGCTTAGGTATGGAGTTGGGAAAGAGCATATTGAGTACAAGCTGAAGAATCCTCAGGAAACACATTTTCATAGTGAGTCTCCAAGTCACAGGGAGAGCTGGTGCTAGGTTAGAGCCCTGGGAATCTGTTGTACTGTCTCAGAAGTGAAGACATCACAGATGGATCTGATACAATCATATAGTGAGAAACAGGAGGAAGGAATTCAAGTCTAAGATTTTCATATGGTTTCCTTGAAGTCTGCGGTACTGGTGAAGAAGAAGGTGATTGGAAAGAGGATGCGCTTTAGGGTGCAGTGGTTGGCATGGTTACAATTAGTGGGGGCATCTGTCAAAGATGAGATTTTCTGTGTGCGCACGTGGCTGTGTGGGACAAAGTTGAGACAGGGGAGAACTCAAAGTTTATATCGACATAGGAGCTATTTACCTGATCATGACAGTTTAATTATTGAAAGCAAATAGGTTTTCCAGATGGAGGAGGAAGAGGAAGAAGGAGGACAAAGGAGGGATAACATTTTAGTTTCAGCAAAGTTCATAATTACACAGTGGGACAGAATTACTGCTGCCACTGGCAAGAATGTGTTTTAAGAAAGGCAGAGAGGCTTCCTTATCAAGGGATGTCAGGGAACTGTGTGTTTCAGAAGCAACGGAAAGGCTGTGTTTCGTGTCTGGTGGAGCTGCCAGTGCACACTGCAGAAGAAAGTACTTTACAGCATCCTGAAGGCCTAGAAGAGAAAGATGCTGACAAACTCATTCATTTACTCTTGGTGTCCATCTGCGGAAGGATAAATGAGGAAAGGGAAGAGTATGAGGGGGGTGGTCAGTGAGACGAAATTCCTCATGTTAAATTCAAGAGGATAAAAACTCTAAGGAAGGACAGACAGTCAGATGTTGGACAGAAAAAGGATAATTGTGTAGCAAAATCATTTAGCACAGTTATTATAGAATTTGTTTTTGTTAACATATAAAGTAATGGGTTTGTTTCATCATGGCAATCCATACACATAGCACATATGTGTCCCTATACTCTGCGTTTTGAAAGGCGGGGGAGCATTGCCTCCTCAAAGAGCTCACGTCAGCTTCAAGCTTGAGTTCCTTCTGCCCCAGTACAGGGTTTTCAGATATGCAACACCATATTTGGCTAATAGAAGAATTTCACAGAGCTCTTGGGTACCATTCCATCTAGATCCGTTTGTTTCTGAAGTCTTTCATCAAAATGGAGTCCTTCTGACCCCTGTGACTGGACCATGGAGTAGTTGGGAAGGTGTCTAACAAGAGCTAAATCCTACTCCTTTGTCACTTAATATTAAGCATAGCAGCTAGACAGATTTCTTAATTTTAATCCTTACCATCACATTGTAAAGTTGGTTTTGGGAATCACTTCTGTTTTCCTATTAAAGGAACTAAGACTCAGGGTCAGAGTAAGCGTAGCATGGAGTGTTTGAACTCAGCCTGTTTCAGTCTGCACATAGAATCTCGATGTCATTGCTGTTGCCTGTGCTGTAGATCCACCCACAAGTACTGTCCTCTTTTCAATATTAGGACCCTTAAAATGTCTCAAGTCAGTTATTCTGCATATCTTACCTTAAGTGTACAAATGTGCCAAACCATAAGCAGGGAAACTTCAGTGAAGAACATGACTGCCTTCTCTGAGACAGGAAGACAAGTGTGCAGAGGGTCATGCAGAAAGGAAGGGTGGTGGCCAGAAGGTTCCCATCGTTCCATGAAGTATGACCACAGGTCATGCTAAATAGATCATGAAGCCATGCGTACTCTTTTCATGGGTGCTGCCTTGCCTTCATGCTCCAGGCTCCTAGTACCCACACATCTGCTAGACAAATTCAGCCGTTCAGAAGGTATCAAACATGCCTGTGAAATGGTGGGCAGGTGAGTTGAGAAAGGTATTGAGGAAAGATTATCCTTTCCTATCCCTTCCTCCTTTTCACCCTCTCCTTCCTCCCCTCCTCCTCCTCCTCTTCCTCTTCCTCCTCTTCTTCTTCCTTCTTCTCCTTCTCTTTCTCCTCCTCCTCCTTGTCCTCTTCTTCCTCCTCTTCCTCTTCCTCCTCTTCCTCTTCCTCCTCTTCCTCCTTTTCTTCTTCCTCCTCTTCCTCTTCTTCCTTCTCTTCCTCCTCTCCTTCCTCTTCTTCCTCCTCCTTCTTCTTCTCCTTCTCCCCTAACCCCTTTCATGGTACTAGCCTCAATACGATAATTTGGAAAAGTAGGGTAGAAAAAAGGTGTCATGAAGCAGAAATGCAGATTTGATACATCTGACCTTTCTTTTCCTCAGAACAATAAATGTCAAATAGCTTAACATGACAGCCAGGGTACCCAGACATTAGTTATGCTCTTAAATATTTAGGCAAGGAACATAATTTTGACTTAAGCCTCATTTGCATGAAAATTCTAGCCTCTGAGAACCATGAGTCCTTTTAAGGCTCATCACAAGTACTGATGTTTACTCTTGCAGAGAACAGGAAATGGGAAACAGAGAGACGTGAGAAATCAGGACAGAACAGAAGTGGTAAATGATTCCTGGTAGGTAATGAGAACAGTTGATAACATCAAGAAAGTATTTTGCAGCCCCCAAATTGTGTTTGCATTTTTCATATCTGAGTAATGTGATATGGAGGCTCTCAGAGATAGGCTCACAATCAATATGCCCTCTCTCTTGATTCAATACAAAGTACTTTAAGGGTGTGTTTACTTGTATTACTTATCCCCATTTTACTAAAGATGCTCTGATGCTGAAACTGAGGGAGAGTTATCTTGTGTACATCCAGACAGAACTCTAATTCTCGAGCCCTGAGTGTGATGCTCTATTCAGCCTGCTGTTTAATTGGCATCAAAAGCAGCTGCTTCAGTCTGAGCCTGACCTTTTTTTTTTCTTTTTCTTTTCTTTCTTTCTTTTTTTTTTAAAGGAATTGTAAGTGTGACTTAATCCGTGTAGTTCTGAAAGGAATACACGGATTAAGTCACACTTACAATTACAATTCCCAATTACTCCATGCAGCAGTCACAGGGGTCAGAAGGACTCCATTTTGATGAAAGACTCCAGAAACAAACGGATCTAGATGGAATGGTACCCAAGAGCTCTGTGAAATTCTTCAATAAGCCAAACATGGTGTCACATATCTGAAAACCCTGTACTTGGGAGGCTGGGGCAGAAGGAACTCAAGCTTGAAGCTGATGTGAGCTCCTTGAGGAGACAATGCTCCCCCATCCCTCAAAAAGCACAAAGTACAGGGACACATATGTGCTATGTGTATGGATTGCTATGATGAAACCTATTACTTTATATGTTAACAAAAGCAAATTCTATAAAAAGAGGTATTTAAAAAGAATCTAGTTAGTTCTGGGCTGGGTACCCAGCTCCTGAGTCCACTGTGGGGAAGTTCTTAATCAGAGTCTCCTGCCCTTGACATCAACAGTTAAAGCATGGAGATAGTTGCAACACTTACTGTGTAGTGTAGCAGTTTTTAGAAAGGGTAAGATAATTTTTAGGCTTTTGTTCTCCACTTGGTAGTGGTTAAATTAAAGCATTGAACATGTTACTGTGTGTCTATCTCCTAACTGTGGTTAAAAGAAGAGTTTCCTTGTTTTGTGGCTCCTTTTCCTTATAATCTACCAGGATCTAATCATCTCTGCAGTTAGATTTTATCTCATAGAAAAGAGACAAGAGGTGCCTCCAAGACATCTTTTCTGTCAAATAGTTAAAAGTTGTTAGAAAATCCCTTCTGTTCCATTGTCTGTCACTTCAGGATTCTGCCTGGAAACAGTGGGTCATGCTTCATTCATATGGAAAGTGCTGAGATTGTGGAGAGCATTTCTTAGCTCTTAGTCCTTCACCTTCATTGCAGAAAATGTTTCATACCTCAATAATTAATTGTAAAATCAGAGGCTATGTCCTCTGACTGGCAGCGGTGGAAGGAGAGGGATATGTTCTGTACCAGGAATTTTGGAATCAGGCTTTTCTTGGAGGATGTGCCATGCTGCCCTGTTTGAACCAGGGGAAGTCGCCTAAGTGTCCTGAGTCTTGGTTTGTGTCTTATCAAATAAATGAGTTCTAATCTCTTTCCATTTCATATCAGTATCCTGTGATTCTGTCCTAGTTCCTGGGCAGATGCAATAACATCACAGGTAAGATACTGTCTCCCAAATAAGATGTAGAATATCAGTTAGCATTTTGCAGATCGGTGATAAGAAATGACATCCTTCTCTGATTCTCATGTAATTGGTAAATAATAAGTTATGATAAGCAATCTTTACTTTTACTATACCTTACAAACTATGGCATGAGCAAAGATATTTAAAAACATATCTCCCCAACAGGAGAGGTTTCTCTGGATATATAGTAAATCGACTCCAGTTGCTATGTTTAGCTTTCCTCGTCTCATATTTACAGCTTGTCAAATGCTGGGCATGTAGACAGAGGCAATTGATCAAACAATTATTGGCTAGTCAATAGTAACTATATACCTATGTATATATATAAACGGATATGTCTTCTTTACAGAAATAAGGTTTCTTTCTATTAGTGTCAGGACTGAGGGTCAGGAAGCATCTGATCTAGCCATCTCTGTGTGATAGATTCTAGAGACATTCAGTATTTGCTGAATCAATGAGAGAAAGAGTAAATGGAAGAAGGATGTAACCATGGTGTGTGCAAAAGGCTGCTTGAACAACCCATGCCCCAGTGAATCCAGTATGTGTTTTACAAATTTCT
The DNA here is from genome assembly GCA_030674055.1 of Rhabdomys pumilio. Taxonomy (NCBI): domain Eukaryota; kingdom Metazoa; phylum Chordata; class Mammalia; order Rodentia; family Muridae; genus Rhabdomys; species Rhabdomys pumilio. The sequence goes on along the minus strand of JANHMN010000010.1, from coordinate 57,031,270 downwards.
TCGCTTACATCTTAATGGCTCATTGACCCCTTCCTCAGCTCCAATTCTCCATTCAATTCAAATAACCGTTAAGACTTGTAGATGTTAAGAACATTGCCATTTTTTTATAAAAATTTATTTTTCTATTGTGTGCCTGTGAGTGTTTTGCCTGCATGTATGTATGCACCACATGTGTGTAGTGCCTGTGGGGACCAAAAGAGGGAGCTGTAGCTGTGCAAGGTTTTGAGCCACCATGTGGGTACTGGGAACAGAAACTGAGTCCTCTGCATGGAGATTTAACTTTGCAAATGCTCCTTACTGCTGTGCATCTCTCTAGCCTGATGTTGAGAATTTCATAAAGTTCTGTGTTAGTCTGTTCTATTGATACCAGAGAAAATTAAGCTAGAAGCTCATGCTTTCTGAAGTTTTAGATCATTACCATGGTAGTGAAAGACCCCCGAGGGGACCCTCCCTCAAGTTCGGACCAGCACTCACCCAAGGACACACATGAGACCTCCTTGATGCAATTGCATAAGGTAGTTTAATGGCAAGGGCCCTTGGGCCGGAACGTATCTCATGCAGGAGACAGAGGATCCTACCCCCAACCCCAGAGGCTTGGGCTATTTATGGATAGGGGTAGGGAAAGGCAGAAAAGTTTGGCACGGTTACACATGATTGGTTATTTCAAATATCAGCAACTTGCAGAGGCGACTACGCGCGCGTGAGCTGGCAGGATGACTAGTTATTTTGACCATGAAACCCCCTGGACCTCCCAGAAAGGGAGGGAGAGGGAAGTAAACACTGGATGGCCCATTACTCACTTGGACTAGTTAGGACTTGTCTGGGGGCATGTCTTTTTATTTTTCTTTTGGTCACCTTGCCCCTGGAGGGGGCATGTCTGTTTCAAGCTGCTTTCAAATTTTATTCTCACAGTAGAAACTGCTCACCTTTTGATTGGTGGGAAGCAGAGTGGGGTCAGTGGAGGAGAAAGAGGGAAGAGACAGACAGACATACAGAGAGAGGGAGAATGAGAGAGAGACAGAGACAGAGAGACAGAGACAAAGAAACATACAACAGAGACAAAGGGGAGAGAGACAGACAGAAGGAGAGAGGTTAAGAGAGGGAGGGAGGGAGGGAGGGAAGGTAGAGGAGGAAACTAAAAGGTAGAGAAAGAAGGCAGAGCAGATGCTAATGTGAAGGTTAATCTTGATCGGCACCTTGATAGTGTCTGGAATTAGCTAAGAGACATGCCTGTGGGCAGGCCTGTGAATGAGGACATTTCTGGGAAGGATTGCCTGAGGAGTGCGGGGCTGTATTCCTAGGTCCCAGGAAATGACTGTGCTTGCCTGCCTGCTTTGCTTCTTGCTAGTACTTGTATCTGCCTATCGTTACTGCTGCCACTGTCTTTGCTGACAATAAAGACTCAGCTCCTTTGGACTAAAGACTGGCATCTCTTTAGGAATCTTCCAGGCTTTCAGTGCTGGGTTGGGGATGGTGAGGCTCAGCTTTCAGGTCAAATCAAATAGCTATGGAGTTCCCATCTCTCCTTATATAGACAGCCACTGTTGGATTCCCTAGGTCCCGTCTTGTCCACCAATCTCATGAATTCCCCTCTGTAATGTATATTCACGTTTTAGGTTTTGTTTTCTGAAGAACCCTGACCAATACAACCAATTACCACCTTCAACAGTATGGATTGTATGACCTATTTTCTAAGCCAGACCATGCCCCGAAAATTTCTACTATGCCCACAAACAGCACCAGGAGCTAGAACAATTAGTGTTCAACACATAAGCCTATAAGAGAGATTTTGCACTCAAATCATAACAAGTTCTAAAGGATAAAAACAACAAAGTGTGCTCCCTAGCATTGAAGAACTTAGGGTCTAATATAGAACATGGGCCCTGGTGTCGGAAGTTGGAAGTTCAATCCTCGACACTGACATCAGCTTCTTCGTGCTCTTCCTTTCAGTTCTGAGTACCAATGAAGTGTAGGGATGTTGGAAGGTCTATTGGGAAAATCCAGTAAGACTGCACCGTGAAGTCAAAACATCATGCGTATCAGATACCTGCTCTAATTAAAAGTGATTCAATTTATGTTTAATTGACTTTTGTAGTGTAGACTTAGGACTATGTGTCCCTGGGCAAAGAACAGTGTGTGGAGAGAAGAGGCTTATGCAGGATGTAGTGGAGGGTGAATAGAGTTTGGATGGTTGGGATGATAGGGTTCATTTCGGGGGGGTAGGGGGTATTGAGTACGGAACATAATGTCTGTGTGTGTGTGTGTGTGTGTGTGTGTGTGTGTGTGTGTGAGTGAGTGTGTGTGCATGTGTGTGTGTGTACAGGTGTATGGGTGGGGGGTATAGGTAGAGGCTGTCAATCCAGGTTGAGTGAATCACATAGTCCGTTAGAGTACCTGCAATGATCTCCATGCTCTCCTGAATCCTCTATGGGGGTAGAAGAGGTTTTGTGTTAAGTACTTTAGATACACAAGATGAGGTCAGGACCTCAGGGAACAAGCTGGGAGCATTTAATCTCCTCATAGCAGGAAACAGGTATCCTTTAGTGACCTGCTGTGAGCACTGTTTTAGGAAGATGGAGCTGATAATGGTCTGTGGTTCAGATTAGTGTGGACATACTAGGGTCAGGATGCTGGGGTTGAAATGGGAAGGCTTTTACAGGGGAAGATTAAAATGGGGTAAGAGAGGAAAGGGGGTTCTATGAAGGCCTTTGTAGTAGGAACAATTTAAGCCTCTCCCTGGCTAGCTTACAAATACATGAGACTCAAACTACAATTGTGTGATTTGGCTTTGACAATGCTGGGCATTATTCCGAACCTACTCTTTTAACTGCAAGCCTGTCTACCTCCCCAGTGGTGTACCCCAGATACTTGCTGTTTCTCCTGGCCAGGTGCAGCTAGTTTTATTTGACCAATAGTTTCAAATCAAGGAACAAAAGCTTGTAAACAGGAGATCTGTAAACTCACAGAGGAGACCTTCAGGTAGAGAATTTAGCATTACAATACACAGCAATAGACCAGACCTTGCTATCAGAGGGAGAAGAGGAAGAATCCAAGTGTTTCTAGAATTTTTTTTTTTTTTTGCCACCAAGATTAGAGTAACAATGGAAAGAAGAATGTCAGCGGGAGAAGAAGTTTGGAAGGTGAGTTGGGCTCCATTGCTAGTGGAGAGGTAAGCTGGTAGTCAGGCTCCAGGAGGCACATCTCAGAGGATGTGAGACCAGCTGTGGGAAGCGTCAGAAGTCAGTGAGGCCTGGGGATTCACGATCATCAACACAGAGACTTCTCATAAATTATGCACTTTACTTAGAACTTAATTTTGTGTTTTTTAGAAGATAAGAGAAATGAAAAGCTTGCTGAATTATGGATTATGCAACCGCATTAAAAGCAATTCTTTCTCCCCCCTTCTCTGTGTCTCCCTGGTGAGTTCTCTGTTCTTCCCTCTGATCCACTCCCTCTTCCCTTCTTTGTAAACTGAGGGACACAATAACCTCTATTTCTGTCAGATCAGAGGATTGGCAGAGAAGGGATTAGGTGATCAGCAACGTTCAGCAGAAGACAGGACGGTCTCCTTAGCCTCCTCACCAGTGCTGTGGAGATCAGAGGGCTGCGGCTTCCTCTGGAGAAAAGCAACCATTTATATTTATAGGAGGAAATGTTTAAATAGCTAAATCCTCAGTTCCCTGGATAGCCCTGGTGTTTGATTTGCAGCTTTTCTTAAGTAAAGAGCCGATTCCCTACAAGAGAGAAGCTGCTTGGGAGATAACGTGATTACAGGAAGTCGGCCTTCTAGACCCGGTAGAGGGTGGGCTGCAGGCCAGGTCTCCTTCCATGGCACCAAGCTTCTGCTGTGGCTTGATCAAAGTTCAGGAAGATGGTGAGTGCAGGACTCAGAAGTTGAGGAGTTACCTGTGCTTCAGTCCTCCCCTTCCCTCCTTCAAAGACAGGGCATTGCTGTATTTATCTAGACCCCCTTAAACATTCACCAGCACCCAGGTCACCGGAGTCGACTTTACTTAAGAAAATGTTCATAGAAGTTGACGAGGAAGGACACAAGGCATTGACGGTACCTCACCATCTATGGTGCACCGAGCTCTCCACAGGCATTTTTGTATAACTCTCCCAGCTGAGTAGGTAGATATTTCCATCTGTCTCACATATGAGGCTCTGAGGGGTTGAAAGGCTTGCCCAGGTTGTGTGACGAACAATTGACTAAACCGGAATTTGGTTCTAGGTTTGAGGATCTCTTGTTCTAATTTTGCTTTTCTTTTTCATCTCCATTAGGCAAGAATCTTTTTTTTTTAAAAAAATTGCTTGGTCAACCCCCACCCCCACCCCAAGGTGGAGCCGTGTGGGGATCTAGCTGTCTTCCTGTCTGTCTCCTTTCCCAAGTCTCCCATTCCCTTTGTCCCTCTCTCCAAGCACTTCTCTTAACATTTCTCATTTCCCATTGAGGTGGGCGGAGCATGAAGTGGTGAGCATCCAGTCTTTCATTTCCCACAGTGTTCTGCGACCTCTTTGCTGACCTTTCATGAGTCCCTGTTGAGAGCATGGTACTCCACTCTCACCTCACGGCGGCTCCTGCTCCTGGTTTTCATTTTGATTGCAGAACGACACTGGACGAAATAAGTACAACATTCAAGGCATCACAGTAGGTGCTAGGAAAACTTATTTTCAGATGGATATTTTGAAAGCCCCTTCACATAAAAATAAAAGTGTATTTTAGTTTTGCCAAGAAGGAAAAAAAAAGCAACAAGAAAAAGAACAAGGAACAACCTTCCACCGAGGTTAGTTGATTCTTGATATAAAGGCAAGAGTGGCTTGCTGTTTGGCCCTGCCTTTCTGCCATGGTCCATTGTATGTCGCCTGCATCATCTATAGCTCTTATATGTCCAGGACTCTCTGATATGCAGTTTATTTCACTGACACCCCTCAGGTGGCACCCCATGAAGACTGTTCCCTTGACATTCATCATCTCCTCTAGTAGGTGAGTGAAAGAGTAAGTTGGCTTACCCTCAGGGTAAATCTATGCTTTCCAAGGCTTTCTAATCTGGACAAGCCAAGGAATTTGCCTGGCCCTGGGTCTTCATATACTCAGGTCAGTTCAGCCTTAGAGAGGGATGCTGCTAACAGTGGTGATTTAGGTTTATGAGGAAGCAAGGCCAGCTGTGCAGGTGAGGTGACCTGATACACATGGAGCAGCCACTACAGCACTTGGGATATGGCTAAGTGCATCATAGATGTTGATTTTATGGTCATCACATCTGATTCACTATCTATTACAGAGCGTTGGGCTGCATGTAACAGGCCCAGTTGAAAGCAGCTATGTAATAAGCAGTGCACCATTTCAGCTCTGAGGTTGGAGGTCATGTGGCTTTATTCAGTAGCACAGGACAAGACCATGTATCCAGAACCTTGTGTCTTCCGTCTTCCTCTGGGGTGGTAACTCCCAAGGGCTGCAGATGACTACAGAAACTCTAGTTATATTCCTTAATGGCCACTTGCAGAGGCTAAAATTATTATTGTGTCCCTTTTTAAGAAATCAGAAAGCATCCCCCTAAGTGTGTTTCTACTGATGGCCCCTTTGTTAGGCCTGTCTCACAGAAGAGTGACAAAATCAATAGGTTCTTAGGAGAAATAATAGAATTCGTTCAGATTCAAATATGAGCATACACCAGAATTGCCAAGAAGATCTGTTAAAATAAGACCTGTCTGGGCTCCATCCCCAGAGCTCCTATTTCAGTAGACCTGGGGTGGGGCCTAGGAATTTGCAATCCTAACAAATTGAGAATCCATTGGCTTAAACCTGTCAGTCCTAGAGCAGCTCTCTTGAAGTAGACCCAGTAAAGGCTGTGTTTTCAAAAATGGACAAAAGGTTTTGGTTTTATACAGGGACTCTGGTCCCTTCTGGCTTATACCTTCCTGGGGCTCCCTTTTCATTTAAAATGGTCATAGTAAGAATCTGAATTATAAATTTGTCTGAACTGAAAATAGAAGACATTTCTTTGTCCTTCTGGTACAGAGACTTTTGGGTATGAAACATTTTGGGTAAGTGACCATGAGGTGATAGAGGTGGCTTCTCCCTGCTGTTCTCTCATTCTTCTCTCTTCTTCATCATAAACAACAGTGTCAGCCTCTCATGTGCATGTGTGGATGTGTTTGTACGTGTGCATGTGCATATGCACCCATACATCAGAGGACGACTTTGTGAAGTTGATGTTTTCATTCCTTCCTGGGTTCTGGGACTTGAACTCTGGTCATAAGGTTTAGATCACTAGGTGGCAAGTGCCTTTACTTGCTAAGCCATTTTACCAGCCCCTGCAACATGTTACCTTCAGAAGATCAAATCTTTCATAGTCCTGCAATGGGAATGCCCAGAGCTTCCCATCTGGAAGACATTCAGCTCCTTGGGTAGAATGTCCAATGGCCTGTCTGCTGGAAGCTGCGTAACCACAGCCTCAGTCATCAGGGAGCTTGGGGCTGTGGTTATGTCTAAATGAGTGCTCGTTATTGATGCTAATTGAACTGGAAGTTAATGAAAAAGGATTATTTTACAGGGCTTAAGTCGAGGCCAAAATTGTTATTACAGGTTAATTATTCTCCTTAAAAGGGACCATTACAGCCAGGATTGTTTTTATCAGCATCCTCTCTGGCGCTGAAAGAGATTTCTTCGAAAGCAGATTCTTGATATAATTAGTCACCTCATCTAATTCTTAATCACCAATCATTTCTCTTTAGATTAAGGTTAATCTGAGGTACATGGGTTGGATACTCTGCTTAAATTGCATTTGATCAGTTTCAAAGAAACTCTCTCCTCTTTTGGTCACACGTGTGGCCTAGCCCTCTCTCTAAACCTGAGATCTGGTGGGAGGAACAGAGACAGCCTCATGGAAAAAACTACCTTATGTTCCCCACACAGTCCTTCTGGCTGTGGGAAATGTGTGCCTCTGGGCCTGGGAAGGTGATGGGAAGGAATTCTCCGAGACTGTGCTGGGGAACCCTCACCGTAGAAAGTGGATGCTCTGTTTTCTTTCTTCCTCTGTCCAGTCCTTATTTTTCCTTCTCTTTCTCTCCTGCTTTTCCCCCTTTCCTAGCCTTGTCTCCCTCTTTCCCATTCTTCAGTCTTATTTCCCCTAAGTTCCTAGCCTTCCTTTCGGTCTACTTTGGTTTGTCTCCCTCATCTTTCTCTCTCCATTTCTCTTGGGTACAAATTTACACACCTGACTAGACAACCTTGAATGTTCTTCCTCGGGCACTGTCTGTCGTTTTCAAATTTTTATTTTATTTTTAAGACAAAGATCAGTGGGCTAGAATTCAGCAAGTGGGCTACGCTGGCTGACTCTAAACTGCAACCATCCAGCTGTCTCTGCCTTCGCAGTGCCTGGATTGCTCTTCCTACCACCGTGTGAAGCTTCACTCCCATGGATTCTGTACTGAATGTCTGTCCTCATACCTCATACCAACAGCTCTTTCCCCAGCCCTCCTAACTATAAAGGTCACTAGTTCTCTGTCTATGCTTATTCATACTTAAGTTTCCCTTTCTCCAGAGTACCCTCTAGGCTCTCCTCCTTTTTTTTTTCTAGACATAGCTACGATTAATTATTTATAGATTGCTCTTCCAAATATTTTCTATGCATTGACATAGAACTTGCAGAAATCTATTTACATGATGTAACAATGATCATAGATTGATACCTACATCTGGTTTTTGTTCGTCATGGGGTAGCTTGGTGTAAACAAGTGTGCTCCCTAGAGAACATACACATTAGCTTGGCTGAGCTAGCATAATAAAATGTGACAGAATGGCTGGTGTAAGCAACAGACACTTATTTCCTTATAGCTCTTGATGTTGAGAGTCTAAGATTAATTTTGCTGCAGGGTTTATTTCTCCTTATGCCTCTGTCCTTGTTTTGTAGATGCCTGCCTTAACATGGTGTCCTTACATGCCTTTTTCTCCTTTCACAAATATCGCTGGCATGCCTTCTTATGAAAACACGAATGATACACTCATTTCACTTTAATTATGACTCTGATAGTCTTATCTCCTCACATACTTGCATGGAGGATTAGGGCTTAAACTGATGAACTGCAGCAACAGGATTCAGTCCATGACAGCATGCAGCTCATTCCTTCTCTGTGGTGTGTGAAGGTGTTTCCTCTTCTCCTCTTCTCCTTTTCTTGGAGGTAATTTCCATTTTTCTCTCTTTTGCTTGGGAAAAGCTCTTTATACTTTATGTTTATATGATGCCTCAAACTCTCCTAAAACTCATTTTCTATATTATATTACCCTTCTTTAGAGACAACCATGTACTTTTTTGTGTACCCCAAGAACAGTAAGACCCTGCTTAAAAAGATCTTATTAGCCTATCTGTGCAAGAACTTGTGGCCTCATGCTTCATATGAGCTGTTGACGCTAGGACTTGTGGCTCAGACATGTAATCCTAGCTATTCTGAAGGAAGGTAGGAGGATTGCAAATTCAAGGCCTGCCTGGGCTACAGACTGAGTTTGGGGTTAGCCTGGACATTTTAGCAGAATGCTGTCTCAAAATACAAAATAAAAAGAGATCTGGATGGGTACATAGTAGAAAGCTTTTCTGTCCTTCCTTGTACTGGAAAAAAAAGAGCCTAAGAGCCCATCATCCTGTCCCAGCTCTCTGCACCTTTCTGCTTCCCCAGCACCACCCTCATCACTCTTCCATTGCACAGAATGGTTTATAAAGCATTTAGGAACACTAAGTAAATATCCCTTACTTTAGGTACCCATGCTGGAACATTCTGGCATCAAAACAAATTGCTCCAGATATTCATAAAAGGGCAAAATGGAGGCAGACCCATAGACCCATAACCAGTGCCAATGTTGTTTCTCTAGTCACTGAGAACCTGAGTCACCACAGCATCACTCCTGTGGCCCTCCTTTTTCAAAACTCCATTGGCCAAAAGAAAAATGGCTTTGGAGAAATGATGGCCAGCGATGAGCTGGTAATTGACCAGACTGAGGTTCACAATTAATTGGTGAGTTGAGATGGTGAGGGATGCCCTGAATTAAGCTACTAAAAAGACTATTAAAATGCAAATATTATGGAGAACGAATAAAATAAGAAACTCTAGCCAATGAAGCCACACTCATTTACAAAGGCCGTGGATTCTTTTCTACATTATTTAATCAGTTGCACAGTATCTCTCTGAAGACATCAGAACAGAGCAGAGCCAGGCTGTGGTGTAACTAGCTCACAGCCTCACAAGGGTCCTGGAAGCCACTCGTTCCTGATCCCGTTCTCAGTTCTTGTCTCCTTGCCAAACCATTCAGTCTTAATAACTTGCAATTCACAGCCCATTCCTTTTTAAAGGAAAGCTTTGTCTTTTAACCCTTGTTCACTTCGGGTGTCTTTCAGAATGAAAAAAGATTTTCTAATGGAATTCCCATTCCCTCCAGAGTGGGCTACTTTCTGATGTCACCCATTCTGGGTACAAAATGCCAGTGAGCAGGCCATCCAAAGAAATAATGTCTAGAGCTAATTAAGGCTTTAAATCATCTAGGAAAATTAGAATCAACCAGTGGCCCTTGTGTGTACTTTAGGAACTTCCATATTGAAGTCTTGCCATTCTCCAGGCATAAAGCTATATTAAGTTTTAAGACCTGATTCAAAACTGCACTATGAGTAATGATGGCACCTGTTATTTTGTTTGAACGCAGAATAAGACATATCAGGGTTTCACCATGGATGCAAATGGATTCATTGAGTAACCCTCTCAGTGCATATGATGAAGATTTAAGAAGTGTAAGTGGAGAGAAAGAGAGAGAGAGAGAAAGAGAGAGAGAGAGAGTCAGTCTGTGAAGCATCACTACTCCTCACAGATATTGGCATTTTCTCCCTAATATAAAAGCAAAATGTTTGAGAATTGAAAGGGAGTCTGGAGTCAAATAAAATACTGCATTGCAAAAGATGCTCAGGAGTAGGAGTGAAACATCAATACCTTCACTTCACCTTGATTGGTAAATCTTATTTCTCTGAAAGAGGGAAACTGCCCTGGATTACAAGTCAGGCCACTAGGCTTCTTGTTGGTCTCCTGGCTCTGTTAATGGTGATTTTAAGAGCTAAACATTATTGTGAAACTTAGCTTTGGTTTAGTATATACCCAACAACAACCCTTCAAAGGGAGAAGTGCCAGCAGCTTATCGTGTCCCAGGGGTTTAAGGAGGTTACCATGTGTCCAGTGGTCTTACTGCTTCTGATGGAACTGGAGCCTGTGTTCCAGACTCACTGACTCCCAGCATCTGATGATGGTCGCCATGCTGTTCTCCTTTCCTTGACTTCAACAGCAACCACCAGGGCAAGCACAGAAACTCTACCATGAGCCACTGAAGGGGAAAGGTGGCCTTGCCTGAGAGTATACAAACCAGGGCATCCACATACTACATGCCCTAATCTTTTTATACCATAAGAAAAGCTTTTGGATCTTTGACATTGCTTTGAATTTGAAAATTTTATGATTGTCCCAACTGTTTGCAATATCTTCTAGTCTTCCATTTATTTCTAATATTATTAGTCATGCCATTTTATGGGAGGACTGTTATTAGCCAGGCACTCTGTTTAGGGTTTTTATGGGATACTTGAATTTGGAATCCATATCAGTTCAGGAGAGACTACAAGATGGAAAGGGGGAGGGGCAGAGGCCACTTTCGCTGCAGCTGTTCATCTGCTAGAGGCTGAACTGGGATCTGAACCCAACACTCAACCATGTGCTTTTTCTCATGCAAACAAAGTACTTCAGATTCTGCTTGTGACATTTAAAAAGTTCTACTCACTCAAGTCATCTAAATTCTTATCATTACAGATGTCATGGACAGAAACCTATATTACTGGTTGTGTTGATGCCTGCACAGTAATCTGCTTCTAATGGGCATGACTGCATGCCAGAGAATTCAGACCTGTAGAGAGCATAATCCCTGGTGCTTGGTGTCTTTGAAGCTGAGAATGCACGTGAGAACCTTCTTAGCATCGAAAGTTAATGCTTTGCCACAGTAAAATCATAGTGACTCCAACTCAGGAGGTTGTTAGTGACAATAACAGCTGTGGAAAGAACTAATATTTATATACCCCTTTATAGTTTCCCAGGACATTCTGCATCCATTATCTTCATTGATAGGAAGGGAAGAATAATGGAGAGAATTGGAAGCCTGCAAACATAAAATGGTTCTGAGCCTGCAAGAGAGAAACTCGGGGCAGCGTGAACAAGAAGCAGGGTCACTGGTCAGAAGCACATGAGCTTATCTTTAAATACCTGATCAGGAAGGCAGCTGAGCAGGAGCTAAGTGTAAAAAGGCCCATGAGGCTGCCAATAAATGGAACAGAATTTTTCTGAATGGAAAGGAGCTGAAATTTCAGGGCTACGTGAGGGTAAGGGTGGAAATACTCAGATATTATGGCCTGAGAAAAAACTCCAAAGCTGTCAGGTAGCAGGGACAACAGTGGCTCATTAAGAGCAACCTGGAACAGATGAGGCAATAAATCAGAGGAGGAGGGAGGGGAGAGTGATATAGTCTCTGGAAGGCACTCCTGTGTCTAGAAGGGAATAGGAGTTTATAAGGCAGGGTCAGCTGGGCTATGGGCACAATGGATTTGGCCATGTCTTGTCAACTATAGAATGGCTCAAAAACGCACTGTATTCTTAAAAATGGGCTTGTGAGCACTTACATCATTCTGAAGATTCACAAGTCGCTTCTCCCTCCCAAGTGATCATTTAAAGACAAAAAAGAAAGAAAGAAAGAAAAGATCTGCTGAGGTGTAGAATGCAGGTGAAGAAAGGCAGAAGGTACCTTTGATTCAATTAATGGTCACAGAGACCACATGGTCTACAGCAAACCTGGCTACTGGCTGGTGTGGAGGGCTGGTTCCAAGGCCCATTTCTGCCACCTGTCAATCATGTAATCAGCCTTTGCAGTTCTTAGCCTCCAGGTTTGCTCAGCCTCAGTTCTCTCGTTTGTGAAACAGAGACAACAGGAATTACTCAGGAATTACTCGTTGCTCAGGAATTACTCGTTGTCTTGATCAGTCAGTGACAGTAAAGCACAGAGTCTGTGCAGGGTCAATAGTCAGGGTCATCCGGGTCGTTTCTCACAGTCCAATGGAGGAAGCATGCAGAACACAGTTTTCGTATAGTTGTCTTGTTCAGGTAGTCAAACTCGTAATGTTTATTGATGGTTTCTTGTATTGCTTGTTTGTGTTGCTGCTTGGTGCTATGGGAAGACTGTTGCCACCAATCTGGGAAGTCCGGGTTCTTCTTTCTGCTTTATGCCTCTCTTATTCTGTGAGTTAGAATGAGTAACACCAGTCGGTTGATTGATTTTGGCATGTGCATACATTCATTCATGTGTGAGAGTGCTGGTAAGCCTCCCCCTGCATGCACTGTGGAGATCAGAGGACAAGCTCTGTTGCTGGTCCTTGTCTTCTACCTTATTTTGAAGCAGGCCTCTATTGTTTTTCTATTATATATGCCATACTACCTGGACTGTGGGCTTCTGGGGATCCCCTGTCTTTATCTCCCATTTTTCCATAGCCACGTTAGACTTGCAGACATGAGCACTATTTATCCAACTCTTAAGTATGTTCTGGAGATCTGAACTTAGGTCCTCAGGGTTACATGACAAGTGCTGCCCCACACCGAGTCATTTCCCTAGTCTTCCTAGGTCTTAACATTAACATGGCTGTAAAATCCAGAGGTCTCTGCGTGGAACAGATATGTTATCTCTTTAAAACACATCCCAGTTGGAAAAAGTTTGAGATCACAGTCAGCGTGATTGGAGGAAGAGACTGAATATTTGCAGGGCAGTAAGAGAGTGTACCTCGAGAGTTCACTTAGGAACACGGATAGATGTAGGCAGCCATATGAAAGGAGAGGTTAGCTCTCATCAAGCTGCAGTTTCCTGGAGCAGTGGATGTGGGCTCAGAGGACAAGCTTTGGATACATCTTCCCTTTGACCTTGTTGTATAGAGCAGAGCAGGATGTCCACATGGATGTGCCCAAATGCTCTCTGCCCCTATTCTCTCAGGTCCATTTGAGCCCTTACCTATGGCTTGGTACCAACCTTGAGTAACCTGGAGTCTGGACTGATGGCAAGCCAGTGTCTCCCCAAGCACTTGGATGTAAATGCTAACCCTTGTTTCTCAGGCAGCATCAGCACTCAGTACCTTCTTATAGTTCTTATGGTCCTCCACAGAACCATAAGATGTTCTTTATGGGCCTTAGATTTGTCCATTTAAAAATGAGTTGTGGTAGAGGGATCTCTAAGGCCATTTCCAGTTCCTATGGTCTGTGGCTATAATGACAGGACAAATGGACAGGAGGTGTGCCTGAAATACTTGGTCTGAAACTCACTAATGTACTTAAGTGTTAATCCAAACATTGTGTCCACTTAAGACTTATTCCTCCCATCATGACAAATGGACAATCGCCAACCAACGTCTTCTCTTCACCCAGGGCGCTCGCTTCTTTTATCTTTGTCCTTTCAAAACATCAAATGCAAGGGCTACAAGGCATGTTTTAGAGTTTGCCTGACTGATTTTTCACTTTCTTGAAGTAGATACATCTCTACCCACCAAGGACTTGTTAATAGCATGCTATGACAGGTGTATAGAAGAAGACACTGCAGGGCAAGAAGTCCCCATCTTCTAGTGCACAGGGGCTCTGGAGGTAGCTCAGGCCGAAAAGTGCTTGCTGCTCAGGCTTGAGGGCCTGAGTTTAGGTCCAGTGTTGTGGTTCATGTGTCTCATCCCAGCTCTGGTGGGGGCAGGGACAGGAAAATCTGAAGTTTGCTGCCCTGCCAGCCTGAATAAGCTGTAGGCCAGTGAGAGATCCTCACAAAAATGAAGGTGGAAGGTGTCTGAGGAATGACAGCTTAGGCTGAGATCTAGTTTTAATATATACATGCATACATGTGTACCTACATACATATGTATATGCATATGTATGTACACATATATGTACATCCAGACAGAAAGAAATAAATAAGAGAAAAGACAGAAAAAAAAGACAGGAAGGAAGGAAGAAGGAAGGAAGGAAGGAAGGAAGGAAGGAAGGACAAAAGGACCTAGCTAATTTGTAGAAATGCACGTTTCTACCAAAGGCATTTAGGGATCTACATGTTCAGGCTTGTTTGCCTAGGTTAAGAATCAACTGTAAGACAAACTCCTTAGGAATCTCCACATTCGGGCTTGTTTGCTTAGGTAAAGAGACAACGGTAAGACAGAGTCCTCTTCTAAGGACGTAACAGCCTGACTACTTGGGAAAAAAATACTTTCATAAACAGCTAAACCAAAATGCAGCGGGGCAGAGGGCATGGCTCATGGGGTCTTGTCACAGTGAATGCCTGCTAAAAGACAGAATAGCTTGTCTTCCATGCCTGTAGGTCATGCTCCGCTGAAAGCCTGAATTGCTGGAATCACTTGTTTAGACCAGAATCTTCTGGACATGCATTTCCCCCCTAGCATTTTCTGTAGCATATTGTAAGTGTCCTGCTGTCTTGTTTTATCAGCTTGTTTTCACAACACAATCCGCAGGAACCACTTGCTCTTTTCTTTTAACAAGTCAGGTCATAACGAGGTGAACGGATTCCTTGGTCTGCCAGGACCAGGAGAGCTAGAGCCAAATCTCAGCGGGTCCTCCCCACCCTTCCCAGTGGTCTCTGCCCTGCTTTCAGTCTTTCTATTATCTTCTTCCAATTTTTCTCTCTTCCCTCTGTAAAGAAGCCATTGTAAGGCTCTGGAAACATTCTGTTCCATACTGGGCTTTAAAATGTTAATGAGGGAGAGAGAGAGAGAGAGAGAGAGAGAGAGAGAGAGAGAGAGAG
>JANHMN010000010.1:56977831-57016325 GCA_030674055.1 Rhabdomys pumilio | reverse complement strand
AGAGAGAGAGAGAGAGAGAGAGAGAGAGAGAAAGAGAGAGAGGAGGTCACCAGAATCATTTTCTATTCAAAGTTATCTTTCAGTTCAAATTGCCTCCTGCCCATTGGTCTTCTGACAGGCTAGAGATACTGATGTCTCCATCTTTGATTCGACTGTGACTACTCACTTTGTATTGGTTTGATATATTGAGACTGTCCTTAGGAATTCATCTGGCAGAGTCTTTCAATCAAAGCAAATAACATGTAAATCTACTTCTACAAGCAACAGTAAGTTGCCAGAAGTCAGATTTTGGAAGGCTACAGAAATAACTGCGTCCTTTCTTTCTTCCCCATGCCTCCCCGTCTCTCACCCTTCTTCTTTCTTTTCTTTGGTTGGTTTTTAAGATAGGTTTTCATTCTGTTCAGGTTGGCCTCAAACTTGCTATATAGCCAAGGATGGCATTGAACTCCAGATCCTCCAGCCTCTACTTCCTCAGTTTTTACATTCCAGTTGTGTGCCGGCATGCTTAGTAGAATGCTTTTCTGACGCCATCATAGGAACTTGCATTTAACACGGTATTTTGTTTGAAAGTGATTTTTGAATGGAGGGTAAGAGACTCACAAATTGTGGGTAAGAGAAGGCTCTTTGGGGGAAATTAATAGGAATTCTCAGACACCTTAGGTTTGACTGCCATGAAATTAGAGTGCACGAGAGCTAATTAGGCACACTGAAAGGAAGGTTTAATGATTTCTTTCAGGTAAATTGCAGTATAGATTTCAAGACCACGGCTACCCATGAGCCTCTGCATTGTGGGGGTGGTTCACAAGCTACATGATAGTCTTTGGAAGTTCACACAGGCCAAAGCCTGCTCACATTTTGGGTCTTATGACCTGTTCTAACCTGTGAGCAATACTGCAGAACTGTCATGTTACATCTAGAGGTTTCTAACCCCTCAGCCCCTGCTCTGGATTGCGTAAGTCCTCAGGTCAGCAAGTAAATGCTAGCAAGTAAAGGCACATTGATGTTGGTGGTTAGTGAAGACAAAATGCACCTTTCTATAAGACAAATAAATAAATTGGCCCACGTGCTCAACAGCCCCAGGCCCATCCCTCCATACACAGGCTCAACAATGACAGCTACATTTTATCACCAGAAACCCAGCATCACAGATGCCACCTGAGTCACAGATGCTGCCTTTAAACCTCTCCTGTGTCTCTTTCTCACAGCTCACAGATTTAGACTCAGTGTCTACCTAAAGTGGATATTGGTTGGGAAAAGTACCCAGAAAGCTTTCTGATTTCCTGACCTGACATCTTCATTTGCCAAGGTTTCCCCCTGTAGCCATTTTGGAACTCCCTTGTGAAACCTAAACACAGAAAGATGTTGTTTTTTTGGTGTTTTTTTTTTTTGTTTTTTTTTTTTTTTTAAATAAAGGTCTTTGAACAGAACAGCCCTTCCTGTAAGGATGAGAAAAGATTGGCCGGTTCAACTTTAAATTAAATGAAGCTTCCAGAGAATAAGACAACCAGCAAAAAACCAGTAAGAGACAGGATATTCTGGTACAATGGAAGATATGGCGTGAGAGCTTGGCGGAAAGCTTATTTATTTTAAACGTTTCCTTCCCAGCACCCGTAAGGTGCCACACCACAGTCTGTTATGGCAGTTCCAGGGGCTCCAAACACCCTCTTCAGACTTCAGTGGGCATGGGGTACACACGTGGTACACATACAGACATGCCCGTAAACACTCATACAGATGAAGTAGAAATGATTAAATGTTTAAAAATGAAGGAAAACTGAGAAGGCGTTCAACAGATAGGTGAGGTGAAATGGAAAAATCTAGAGAAGGAGACCAGGTTAGAGGCCATTTGTTACTTGTTTTCTTTTTTTTTGTCTGTGCCTCACTCCTCCCTTTCCCACTCCTCCTGTTTGCTTCAGTCCTCCCTCCTTTTTGCCCCACTCCTCCCCTTGCCCACTCTTCCCCTTGCCCCAGTCCTTCCCTGTGCCCCACTCCTCTCCTTTGCTTCAATCCTCCCTCCTCTTTGCCCCACTCCTCCCCTTGCCCACTCCTTCCTCATCCATTTTATCTGTTCTCCTCCCGTATCCCCATCTTCCTTCCCTTCCCTTTCTCCTTCCCTTCTCTCCTTTGCAGTGCAGGGAATCAGTCTCAGGGCTTTGCACGGGACACAGGAGATCTAGACCACTGAGCCACATTTCCTCGGTGCTTTGAGAGAGAGTCTTACTGTTCAGCCCAGGCTGCTATTGAACTCGTGGTCTTCTCGCCTCAGTTCCTGTCAGATCGAAGGTGTATGTCTATGGCCAGCTCGATTTTCCTCTTTGTCACACTATGTAGGACTACCACAGTCCTGGAAGAACTTTTCCTCAAGCCAAGCTTTGTCTTTGGGATACAACAAAGGTCTCAATTTATAATCTTTCACATTCTCTTCTGCTTCACAGCAAACGTGGGCATGATTATGTCTTACACAGTTTCACGAAGAATCTCTGTTTTGTGGACAACCCTGTTTCATGGACAAATCGGGGGTGGGGGTGCTGTGCTGGTGTGGACATGAGTCTCCACCAAGTTGGTGAAGAACTAAGGATTGGGATAGATGGGTGTAGCAAAACATGGCGCTCCAGTCTCCCAGGACTCCTGTGGCATCTGGGTTGAGGAAGTGAATCTCCATTGTTTCTCCAAATAGTGGGAATGGAAATGACAGGAACTGGAGATTTAATACAGGAGAAGTGAAAAGATGAGAGAGAGGCTGGTGCATCACTTGGACCCGGAAAAGGTGAAGGAGCTCGGCAGCCTAATGATGGGGAAAGTTTGGCAGAGACTTAAATGCAGGGTAGGACTCTTTTTTTCCAACCTGCTTTTGGAATTTCATCTGTCCTCTCAGTCTCAGCCTGCTCTTTTGTAAAGCATGGATTAGCCTGTGGAGGAAGAAGGAAGTTGGCTGGAGTCTGTTGTGTCTGGATCAGCATACAGGGGAGCCTTCCTGTGGACACAAAGTTTGCTGTGCCCATAAATGCTGCCATCCTCACTGCTCCAAAGTCAGAACAGCTCAGCCCTTCTATTTCCTGTGCGACATAGGGCTCCTGCTCTTTGAAACTTGGTGAAAGCACCAAGCTGCCAATCAGGAGAGGGAAGGTCATAATTAATGATAATAGCCTGCTTTTAATTACAGCGATTTAGCAAGTTAGCAGAACAATTCCAGTAACACAGTGTGACACTGAGTGCACACTGTCTCAAAGCAGCCTGCTGTTTCCTTGAGCATTCGCAGTGTGTCCCTGGAACTTTGCAAGGCTCAGCTCCCTGAGCTCAGCTTCCTTTTACAAGTCAAAGCTAGGAAGGCTGCATCCCCCTTTTCCAACAAGGGTCTTCTTCTTTACTTGGCTCCATATCATTCGCAGGTACTTCTGTCAGGAGCCGGTGGATTACGATGTTATTGGCTATGGACTTTTATTCTCTTGAGATACAGGCAGGACCCAAGGCCTGCTTGTGCTATGGTATCAATGTGAAATGTCCACCTGGGTATTTGAACACATGACTTCTAGCTGATAGCTCTGTTTTGGAAGGCTGTGGAACCTTGAGGAGGCAGTGTCCCCAGGGGAGAAGTGGGTCACTGAGGGTGGGTATTATAGCACAGACTTGCTTCTTATCTGCTCTCTGACCACAGATGACACAAGGTGACAGGGTGACTCAAAGTTCTACTCCTCTGCCTTCCTTGCCACAGCGGACTGTAACCTCCTTGGACTGTAAGCTTGAATAAGCTCTCGATTTTTTAAACTTGTTTCACATCAGCGACAGCAATAACAAAAGAAACTAATATAGTTTCTATATTATTATTGTGACAATTAGGCCCCTTGATGGAACTACCCACTATGTCCTTGGCTCATCTCTCTGTCCAGGCCATATCTAAGGGACTGGTAAATTAGCAGTGGAGCAGTGGAAAGGACCTTGTGAACTGAGATTTTTCAAACATCTTGAGGCCAAAAGAACTGCTCCAACTTTTCAGGAAGTGTGAAAGAATGGCCACAAAGCCCCATTTCCTCATTTAGCCCCAAATCATTGTCCTATGGGACTTGAAGTACCCCTTAAAAAGGTAGCTCATTACTTATTTTTATTTTCTGAGATGAGGTCTCTTGTAGCCCAGAGTGCTCTCAAAATCATTATGTAGCCAGGATTATCTTGGTTTGTTGGAAGTTGTTTGTTGGAATTCTAAGTGCTAGAATTGTAAGCATGTACTACCTTGACCAGTTTGTGTGGCTCTAGGGAGTCAAACTCAGGACCCTGTGAGTGCTAGTAGAACATAATATCAACTAAGCTCTGGCCCCAGTCATCTGAAGTTTTTATGGGGTGGACCACAGGAAAATTTTGGCCAATTAGATATTATGCAATTCAACTACAGTTCTTTTGAGGCATATGAACTCATAAGCCCACTTAGGCTATTCTTTGAACACTAAAATTAAAAAAAAATATATCTATCTGTAGACCTCTGGAGATCCACAGGATAGGTATTAGACAGGTTTGGGAGAGCCAATAAGTTAAAGGCTTTAGGCTCTGGTCCACAAATAGAGGGTCTACAGCTTTGATCTACTTCTCAACAGGGTCTGTGACTCCAAATATTTAAGAATTGCTGCTATGAGGTTACTCAGCAAGTCAGTGAAGGACTCTGGCTGCTTCTATCTGAGGCCAGCAGACTGACACCATCTTCCTGACTTTCCCATCAGCCTTCCCAGGGATTTCTACATCACAGCTCACTCTGAAGTGGCCACAGTCGGGCTCAAGATAGAACCTGGCAGACAGAAAGAGCACAGGACAGGTGGGTGGGGCGTTTTTTACCATAGCTAGGAGATTTCCATGAGAGATGGCTAAGTGGCCTTGTCGTTAATGAGGCACACTTCTCTCTAAGGATGGGCTGGCAGAAAAGATGGCATTTCCCTATTCTCTCTCTGACAAGGCAGCAGCCTTGAAAAGATGTAGAAGAAATTTGCAAGATGAGATCCTCAGGTGCGCTCTACACCTGCACTGGGACATTGGCTGTCAGAAAAGGCATCTCAGGCAAGAGAGTTGGATTAGCATCTGATGATGCTGAGGTGATAACTCATCCCTTTGAAATCATTCACATGGCTTTTCTTCTCTTTGGCAGAACAGTCCATGTGGTTTTAGCCTGGCCTCTCAACACATTTTGCAGGTAACTCACTGGTTGTTTCTTGATACAGAAGAGAAGGTTTTCCCTGAAAGAATAACCTTCTCTCTGCATCCTGGATGCTGGCCAGAGTGATAGCCTGAAGTCACCTTTCACTTAGACCTGGTAGCCCTCTACCTGCATTAGACTATAGTAGAGCTTCCTAGTCACCTATGCATTCTGCCCATGGCCACTGTGTGAGCCAAGTTCTTATCCTTTGAGTGGTTTGCTCCTTAATACCACAGAAAGGATGCTCCTTCATCATAGTGACTGGAAACTCATTCAACTCTTTGGAACTTCCCAGGCTTCAGTAGTGACCTGATCCCAGTGGTGACATCCAATTCTGTAGGCAATGTTCTATCTGTCTCTTACAATGGGTACGGATAGAAGAATGTTAGGAAACAGATAAGTCCCCCACTTTCTAATTTAGTGATTGTATCTTTCTTCTGAATCTGGGAAGGTACCCAGAACCCCACTGATACTATCAAAAGCAAAGCTGACTGAAGTTGTTTTTAGAAAAATACCTAGAAGGACAGTCCAACAGATTTGCCAAGGAACAATATTAGAAAAAAAAATTAGCCTTGAAGTTTTTGGTTTGTAAGCTATTGACTCTGACAAGTCATATGACCTCAGAGCCTCTGTGACTTAATGTATAAAATACAGATAATGCAGACGTTTTGTAAGGTTAATGCATACAGTGAACAGTGTGCTTAATGCAAGGCCTGGCTTGTCACAGTTTCCATTATTCTTACTGAGTCTCCTGGAGACCTAATTTCTCAAAAGCCCATAACTTCCTTCTTTGTCTTTTCTGTGATTTTTGGGCCGCTTGTCTTCCACAGTGTAGAAGCTGCAGTCCCACACAGACTTTCTCAGAGGCAATCAAGTCCCTTTACAAATGGTAAACAGGTGGTTTCTTGGTAAACAAAAAGCTGTGGGCTTGATTTATCCTGCAATCTAACAAAAAGAAAGAGACAGCTTTTGATTCCATACAATAGGAGTGGAGCCTTTCTTACTGAACAATGTTCTTCTCAGCGTGTGTCCCAAGATGGGATGGATGGGATAATGGCTGTACAGATTGTAGTAAACAGGTGGGCCCACTAACATTCTGTTCTGGTGGTCAAGTCTCTTGTGGATCAGGAAGGATCCAGAAGCCCAGGGCTAAGCAGAAGGAGGTGGGGCTTCTTTACTGTGCTTCTCTAGGGTCGTGGGTCAGCCATTTATTTCTATATGGGAGAGCAAGCCCTGGATTCTCCTTTAAAAGCCACAGGCAGCCATATGGAATGCCTCTCTCTGTGAGGCCTTGTTTATAAACTAATAACAGTTAGAATAAAGTCAGTATATGGGTGGAAGTGGGAATCTACCTAGTTTGCTCTTCATTCTGTGGATGTAGAGGCCTTGCAAGGCCTTGTGAATTCACTGTATAAACAACAGACTGACTTTCCCACTGAATGATCAAATGAACAGTTATTTCTTCACTAACTACTGTGTGCCAGGCAGCATTCGAGGCAAATGGGATAGAGCAGTGAACAAAACAGAAAACATTTCCTGCTGTCACAACGTTGTCTCCAATCCATAGGGAGTGCAGACAATAAGCTGAGAGACACATAGCAGGTGGCAGTGAGCATGGGAGGGGCCCAGAGCTGGAGGAGGACAGCAGGCTATAAGGGGTACTTGTTTACAGGAAGGCTGTTGTGACAAGCTGATGTTAATGTAGGCAATAGGAACCTTGTAAATGACAGTTTTATGTGAAGGAGTAGAAAGTATAAAGGAATTGATGCCTCACTCCATTTTGGCCCACATCAGCATTCAACTTTACCTTGTGGATAGGAGAAAAAAGCTGGGTGTTTATTTCTGATGATGTAGAGTGAAAAATTATAAAGATCATTTTATAAAATATAGAAAGTTTTTATGACCCCTAGACCTGAGCAAAAGAATGCAGGTTCACTAGTTCAAGAAAGTGGAACTGAATGTAAGATTTTGGGCCTTCACTGCCCCTGGATACATTCCACATTCCAGGAGGGGTACATGTCCTGAGTCAGAGGACACTTGCTAGATTAACATTTAAGAGAGGAAGGGAGGGACTAATTAACATTCCTTAGACCTCAGGGAAGAGAACCTACCTGTGGGTGGGGAAGGCCCAAAGCAGGAAAACACATTCCTGATCACAAAGAAAGATGCAAGTCATCTGGGTGGTTCCAGGAACTAGCTAACTTTCCATTGTTTTTATGTTATGTTTCCTTGGTTACCCCTTCCCCCACATTGAGGTCTTCCCACTGTTCCAGAAAGCTGTAATTTAAGTCTAACTAGATGCTCTGCTAACCTAGATAAGCTTCCACCAGCAGGAACTGCCCTCCCCCCCCATTGACTGGTACAGCCTGCTGATGTTCAAAAATTGTAAAGCAACCAATCACGTGTAACTGTGCGAAAATTCCTCCCTTTCCCCACCCCGTGCTATAAAAAGCCCCTCAGCTTGTTGGTCTTTTATCAATTCAGCTCCTGTGTGAGCAAATGAATTGACCTTGGCCGGCAAACTCTCCCTAATAAACCTCTGCTGATTGCATCCAGGTATGGTGTCTTGAGATTTTTGGGTGGCCGTAACTTCCCAAGACTTGAGTAAGGGTCTTCCAAGTTTGGGGGTCTTCAATTTATAAAAAATGTGACACCAGAGGAGCCAAAGAATACAGTGGTCCTAAATAAAAGACCAGTGAGCCTCCTCTTACTTAGGATGTAAATGTGCTGGGTTGGGTTAGCTAGGAAAGTAGGTGCTGCAGGAGAAAGTGGATCAAGGACTGGTAGAAAATGGAATCACAGACAAGGAAATCTTATACAAGGGTTACAACCTGCTAGCCAGTCCAAAGCAGAGGTGAGCTCTGCTTCTACTGAATACTCTAAAGGAAGACGATGTCACATGGTTGCCTTTACCAGGCCACTGTTATCACCATCACCATCACGTGCGTGAATGCGTGCGTGAATGAGCATTATGCCAGTTACTTGTCTTGTTGTCCCCTGGACAAGCAATGACTTAAGGGACAATTGAAGTGGAAACTTATGGTTTCTTTGGAAAGTCAGTTATATCAAAGAATGTTTTGCTGAAGCAGGCACAGTTGAAAGGATGTTTTGCTAACACAGACACATGAAGGAACGTTTCAGTGAAGCAGACACAGGTGAAAGAGTGTCTTGCTAAAGCAAGCATGTGAAAAGACACGTGATGAAGAATTCTTTGCTAATCACACTGAAAGGTCTGGAGTTCCCCAAAGGGGACCCCACTAGGGTCTCAGGATTGCGCGCACCCAAAGGACACACGAAAGACCAACTTGCTGCAAGAACACGAGGTAGTTTAATGGTGGAACGTTCCGGGCCGACACGTGTCTCAGTGTAGGAGACAGAGGTATCGGCCTCGTGGCTCCGGGATTCAGGGTAAATATAAGCTTGGGGTGGGGAAAAGGAGAAGTTTTCGCGCGGGTGCACATGATTGGGAGAAACTTTCGCGCGGGTGCACACGATTGGTTGTTTTCCGATTCTTGAACATCAGTAGGTTGAACCAGTCCATGGTGGAGGGGGGGAAGGGTGTAGTTCCTGCAGGCGGATGTTTGTCTCTCGTATCCGGGGAGGGTGTAGTTCCTGCAGGCGGATGTTTGTCTCTCGTATCCGGCCTATTCCTCAGATGACTCAGCAGCTCTTTGTCCTGTAACTCCGAATTCTTTGTTAACTGATTAACTGTAGGCTGCGGCTTCAGCTACTCAGGTTAGGGAGAAGGAATCTACAGAGCCTGTATATATTTTATAAAATGGTCTTTATAATTTTTCACTCTACAACACATGTATTGGTTCACCAACATTGCTTTGCTGAGCTCCATGTCTTGACTCCAGAGAGAGAAATACACCAAAAAACTTCTGGTGGTGTTTTAGTGGCTTTTTGCCACTTCCATGGACTTGGACCAACTACCTGAGTGATAACAACTAATACAGACTCACATCCAGGGATGAGGCAAGACCTGTGGGAAGACATGTGACGTTTGAAGGGAGTATAAATAGGACCCAGCGGAGAGTAACGAGGCCTGCATAGCTAGCCTTGCAATGCTTCTTGGTCTCTCTTCTTTGTCTTTAGTGATCTTCACTTCCTTGAGAGAGGCAAAGCAGAGAACTTCTCCTAGTGTCCCTGCTGGTCCTAGTTGCTCCTGCTGACTCATGCCAATTCAACAGAGGCCTGGTTGTTTCTACTGGGTCATGCCACTGCTGCTGATTCATGTTTGCTATCCAACACTACTAAAATGGGCTGCTGGTATATTCACGAAGTGTTTTGTGAGTGGATTGAGCTGCTACTGATTCCTGTGAACTGAACTGCTGATTTTCTGACAATGCAGATTGGATTTGCTACAAAGTACAATTTCTAAACAGGTTTGCTTCCACATGTCCTAATAACATTTTTCTCCTACTACCTCTGGTGGATGGTGGGCTAGAGAAGAGATTGAACATTTATTAAAATAGGCTATATTTTAATAGAAAAATATGCTGCTATAGAAAGTGATTTATTTTGGTTCACAGTTTGAAGGTACATAGTCCACCATGGTGGGAAAGGCTTGGCAGTATGGCTGGATAGGGGCTAAAACCTGTGGTTACTACTTAAAATGCAAATATGACAAAGTTCAACACTCTTCCACATGGCAGGATTCTATGTACTCACCAGGATCAGGACCAGGACCAGGAAATAGTAGAATCTTATTTGTTCTTCTATGGCATGCTTATTTCACTTAATATGTGTGTATTCTTGTTTCTATGTTTGTATGTATTCATGTGTGAGTGTGTGTGAGTGTTTTTGCACATGCCATAGAGTGTGTAGGACAACTTAGATGTCAGTTCTTACTTTCTACCTTGTTTTTTGAGGCAGCCATGTTTGCTGAAGTCTACACAAGGCTACCTGAGCAGCCAACTTTGGGGTGTGGCACGGGTTGGGGAGCTCCTGTCTCCACCTCTCATCTTGCTGTAGGAGCAACAGGTTTATAGCTCCATCCAGCTTTATGTGTGTTTTGGGGACTTTAAGTCCTCGCACAAAATCACTTAACTTACTGAGTCATCTCTGCAGGCCACTTAGCATGTTATTAAAGTTTATCAATGGTGTAGAAGCACTTATATTTCATCTTTTATTTACACATCCAATGACACCCCACTCTATGTTTCCACTACATTTTGTTTTTCCATTCATTTGTTGATGGGTGTCTGGGCTGTTTCCACCTTTTGTTTACTGTAGTAATTCTATCCTAAATCTTTGAAAACATGTATCGGAACTATTTTCAATTCCATCTCTGGGAACCGATTTACCTTCCTTTCTGATATGTGATAAAATAACCCTACAAAAAGCAAGTTAGGGGAGAAAAAGTTTATTTTGCTTCCAATTCTGGCTGACTGGCAGTCAGCAAGGCCAGCTAAGGAGATTCCCTCCCTAGGAATGGGATACTTGAACTGGAGTAAAGGGAGATGTTAGATGCTGTACTGGTTGGTTTTGTGTGTCGACCAGACACAAGCTAGAGTTATCACAGAGAAAGGAGCGTCAGTTGAGGAAATGCCTTCATGAGATCCAGCTATAAGGCATTTTCTCAACTAGTGATCAAGAGGGAGGGCCCAGCCTATTGTGGGTAGTGACATTCCTGGGCTGGTGGTCCTGGGTTCTATAAGAAAGGAAGCTGAGCAAGCTAGGGGAAGCAAGCCAGTAAGTAACATCCCTCCATGGCCTCTGCATCAGCTCCTGCCTCCAGGTTCCTGCCCTGTGTGAGTACCAGTCCTGACTTTCTTTGGTGATGAACAGCAATGTAGAAGTGTAAGCCGAATAAACCCTTTCCTTTCCAACTTTCTTCTTCGTCATGATGTTTGTGCAGGAATAGAAACCTTGACTAAGACTGATGTTGAGCCCACAGGTGTTTGTGTCTACAAATGCTTCCCCACCATCATCTACTGAGACTCATCTGATAGGGTAATTGCCAATGCTTGAATGCAGAATTTACTCTTTGTCTCTCTTAGGCTTTTCTAAAAATGGTCTCTTTGGCATCTCTCAGTTCATCCATTTGAGAACATACATCATGCGTGCTTTGCCTATTCTCAGCAGGTTGAGAAATAACATAGGCTGTGTGGACACTACATATTGAGAGCATATTAGAATATCAACAGTTTCCTCTGAAGGAAGTGCTCATGGTAGTGGTGTCTTTTCCATGGCCTGGCAACTGCCTTAGGCAAGGGCTCTAGCGCTGGCCCTTACTTAAAATGTCTGACTTTTTCTGTTGGATTCAGAGTTACTCTCAAGGGGGTGGGTAGTGTCTGATCTGATGTGTCTTATGTTTCGTTGAGTCCCTGTGGGTTCAGCTTGTCACTGGTGAAGGTTTATTTCAAGCATGTCAGTTTTTGTCACAGGAGAAGAACATTTTCTGTACTGAGGTTAAGTTGATGGTTGTCAAGTGTTGGTTGGTTCTGGGTGATGGCGGTAGATTGGAGACCAGTGAAAGAAAGAAATCACAGAGAAGGAAGTAATCATATAACCATCCGAAGTCAAAATGAGAACCGTGCTAGGCATTTTTGTGTGTTTAAATCCCTAGGCAGTGGGATTCACAGATTTTTCAGCACCTCCTTTGGCTGGCAGATCTGATCAGTAGGCTCATGCTTTGTTTAGTTCTGGGTAATGGTTCTTTGGTGTTAGAGGCCTCACTGCAAGACTGACCCTTCATGGAGTTAGTTCTTTTCCCACTGCTAAATGTAAGTCATGCCAGAAAAAATTAACCCTCTGCAAGGAAGATTCTCATGATGCGTAGGGAACTGCTCTACTACCCAGTGGCTATTATTTTAGGGAGATATTGCAGGGCCCAAAGATACTTTGAGGCCTAGAAGGGAGGTGACTGTTAAGGAGTATGTCACTACTATCTGGGTACTGAGAAGACCATGGGTTCTTTTTTTGTTCCCTAACTTGTCAGGATCATGGAGCACAGGAGAGGGGCTTCAGCTCCACAGGCCCTGCTTAGTTCACAAGGAGTAGCTCTCCTGATTCATCCATCTGGCTTCTTCTGAGACTCAGCTTTGAAACCTGTTGTGGAATTCTCTCCCCAGACCTTGCAGTTCTTCCTGGATTCCATTTCTGGGCTGCCAACTTCCACCCTGATTGGCTTCACTGACTGTTGTTTTCTCTGTACTTGTTGTCTCTGACCTGGAATAAACATGCAAGCACAGTGCTCATCTTGTCTCCTCATTACCACTGAGGGCTTTACACTCCCAGCCTCTTACAACTGCCAAATGCCGGGAGGCTAGTTCCGCCTCAGCTTCTGTTGCTCCCTTAGCATGTGAGGACCAGACCTGATGTCAGACACTATCCGCATCACCACAACCCTCCCTCATCGCATCACTGTCTCTACCCACTCCACATGTCATTCTGGCTGCAGGTATGGTCTTTGGAGTGTGGCAGCAAAGAGACAGCTGAAATCACACCATCAGATTCTGGGCTTCTTATCATTAATCATGATAAATGATACTTGGATGTCTTGCCTGTTTGAAATGGGAGTCCATAGCAGCAAACTGTCACTTTGATGAAACATCAGAATCAGTGGTCAGAGCTGTAGCCCTGACTGGACAGCATGAGCTCCTTAATTCTTGGCAAGAGTGTGGATTCAAGAAATTAGAAGTCCCTGCAGCCTAAGCCACCACCAAAGAGGTCCTGGGAAATTCCCTGGGGAGCTCCAAAGGACAGATGGTACACACCTCTTAAACTGCTTACTTCAATCTGAAAGTGAGGACCAACTATGTCAGAAAGAAAGAAGAATTGTAAAGCAATGTATGGTAATCAAGACCCTTAGTGACTATGCAGTCTGACCACCTTTCTGAAATTGAGGCCTGGAGAGACTGCCAGGTGTACTATATATACTTTCCTACAGCTCTGTCACCTGCCCAGATCCTCTTCTCTGAACTAAAGATGCTCTAAGACTACTTTAGTCAATCCCTTGTCATCATTCTTTTGGTCTCTATTTTGAAAACACCCAGAGATTTGTCAAGAAGATGGTAGAAGAGAATACTGAAGCCTTCTCATGTAGTTAGTGAGTGCATGCAGCACACCATACAATGTAGTGTTGCAATGTAATTATTATATTCAGTGTGGGGATGGGATAAGGCTCATGGCTTCTTTGGTCAAGAGGACAAACGAGGAGGCATACCTCTATGCTGGGTGGGTTTGGTTTCTCTTCAATGCATTAAAACCATTGTCATCATTCCTCTAATACAAATTGATTCCTTTAAACCTTTTACGTTTCTTTATTTTTTCATCTACTTATTTGTGTGTATGTGTGTGTGGTTGTATGTGTGTGTGTTGTGTACATAGTACATCTTGCTGTCTGTCTGTCCAGCTGCCCCTCGCATCTCTCTCTCTCTCTCTCTCATCTATCTATCTATCTATCTATCTATCTATCTATCTATCTATCTATCTATCTAAAGATAGCCTTCAAGTATTGGTTGTTTCCCTCTGCCATATGTATTCTGAGTGTGCTGAATTCTGATCATTGGGCTTGGCAACAGTATCTTTACCCAGTACACTCCAATTTCTTCTTTTGTTTTCACAAGAGCCAAACAACAACCACAACAACAATAAAAACGGAAACACACCAAGAAATTTACCAGTAATGGTGATGCATTGTCTTAGACTTTTTTCTTTGAGGAAACATAAATATATTTGCATACATTTATTTACTTAAAAGTTGACTACATTTTCCACATCATTAAAAACTCTTTGTAAACAAGACTTAAATAGATGCATAATGTTTCTAAAATGAATGTAACAGGATTTGTTCGACTATTCCTCTAATGGTAGGAATTTGCTGTAAATTGTTTTCATTACTTCTGTTTTGCGTATTGCCAAGTTCCTTCATCAAAGGTTTATAAGAGTAAATCCTGCCAGCAGTGTGGGACTCTTCGGGCCAGCACACACCTTCATTGTCATTTGGCTGTTATTATAGATGGAGATCATTATTACCTCATTAGTATTTTAATTTGAAGCTCTCTGATAACTCACCAGGATGGATATTTACCATTTGGATTTTTCTCATTTATAATTTTTTCTGCTTGTGTCCTTTGCCCATTAATCATCCGAGATCTTAGTGTTTTTGTTTTGTGTGTTTGCTCTTTGGTTATAATCTTTCCTGCAGATATTGCTCCTCATTCATTGTCTTTTAATATTGCTTATGAGTTTTGTCATATAGTCCAGCCTATTAATATTTCCTTTTGTGTTTCCTTTGCTTGTGAATATGGAAAATCTTTCCCAGCATGAAACAAAGTATATCCTGAGCCACGGTTTCTGCCTTGTTTCACTTCTTATGTTTAGCTCTTTGATTTAGCACTTAAGTATGTGCTAAATCTAAAGTGATTTTTTTTCTAAATAGTTAACATTTGTTACAATGTCCACTTTTAGGTAACTGCTCTTTTTCTTACTGCTGTGTGATACTTCCTTAAATTTTATGGAAGTTTTTTTTTCCTTCTATTTCATTTCAATGAGCTCCTTTGACACTACTGGAAAGATATTAATTAGGAACACTGTAAGGTGCCTATGCAGAGTGTGTGTGTGTGTGTGTGTGTGTGTATGTATATATATATATACATGTATATGTATATATACATATACATATATACATATACATGTGTATATACATATACACATACACATACACATGCACATGCACATGCACATGCACATGCACATACACATACACATACAAATACACATACACATATATATATATTCACGAGGCACACTGAAATCAAAATTGGACTTTATTATTAGCTAGGGTAAGGCTCTATATTCACATAATCGTTGCTTGTAAAGTGGTTACATAACAAACCACGTGAACTTAGAAGCAAAAGGTAAACATTTTGTTACGCCTATGGATTATGTATGTTATGCCTATGGATTATGTGTGCCAGAAGTTTGTTAGGGACATAGTGAGGTTGATTTGTTTCTGTTTCCTAATGTTTGAGGCTTCAGTTGGGAATCCTCTGAGAGCTGAGGTGAATCTCTGGTTGCCATTTGGAACCACCTGCAAGTTGGTTGATTCTCTTGTTGGTGGGTGACAGCTGTCTGCTAGGATCTCAGCTGGAGCTAAAGCCCAGCTTTCTTTTCTGCATATCTTTGCCTGGGCTTCTTCACAGTGAAATGTCTGGAAATCAAGAATGAATATTTTAAGATAATCAGGGAGATGTTTTCTCTCTCAGCCTCGTGAGTTATGTAGGATCACTTTGGTCATAGGTACAAGTCTGGCTAAAATTCAAAATAGGCAGATATTGAACTTACTCTTGGACACAAGGAGTATCAAAGTTTCATTGTAGGAAGGACACATGGCATAGAAGATATTGTTATGGCTATTGTGACTGTCTTTAGATCAGGGGTTCTCAACCTGGGGGTCACACCCCCCCCTGAGGGTTTGAACAACCCTTTCACAGGGATCCCATATCAGATATCCTGCATATCAGATATGTACATATGATTCACAACAGTAGCAAAATGGCAGTTGTCAAGTAGAAGTGGAAATACTTTCATGGTTGGGGGTCATCATAACATGAGGAACTGTGTTAAGGGACACAGCGTTAGGAAGGTTGAGAACCACTGCTTTAGATGAAGACATACTTTGTTAGAGTGGAGAACTCTGACAAGCTACACTAGGCTTAGACTACATATTCTGCTTAGCATTCTTCTTGCAGATAGCCATATGGCTCACTGCCTTAGAAACATCAAATCTTTGCTTAATGTTACTCTCTGAGTGAGTTCTCTCGGCTCCACTATTCGAATTTGATCTCATTTACATCCTGAGGCTCTATTAGCCTTCCTTGCTTCACCTTTTCTTCAATAACCCTTATGTGACATGCAGTATATTTGACATGTCACTATAACTTATGATATAAACTTACTATATGTTTGTGTGTGTATGTTATTTATAACTTGTGCCTGTTTTTCCTGTTGTGTATAATCTCTACAAGGGGAGAGTCTTGGGAGACTAGATCCTTAGAACGACCCAAGAGGATGTGAAGAACAGGTACAAGGCCCCTGTTTTACAGATGAGGAGCCTGAGGGGCCATGGAATAAAACACCACATAGAACTGTGACTGCAGCTAGGCTGCCCTAGCTTGGAATCCAGGAAGCTCTGTTCTCTATTCCCTTCCAGTGTGGCAGTTATGCTATTTTTGAACTCCAGGCCACATCTCAGATGCTATTGTGTTTCCCTTTCTCCAAAAGGGAAATAAATAAAAATTCCAAGTTGCAGGACAATTGTAAGCTGTTGAGGTGTCAAGGACAAAACAGCCTTATCTCGATTCATGAATCAGTTAAATAGCATGCACGTGGCAACAAGATGGCTGAAGATCTCTTTGGGACAAGTGAACCTTGTAATTCGATTGAATTCTCATCCAGAAATACCATTTTGATTATTTTTAATGCAGAAGTTACCCAGTGGGCAAATGACTATTTGCTATGGCTCTTCTACTCCCACCTACCCTAACTCTGGAGGACATGTTGAGAGTCTTAAAATTAAAGTCTTTTAAGGATTAAACTTCTGCGAAGGGACATGCAGCTAGAGAAAAGAACTTGATTTCACCTTGTTTGAGATGCTCGTTTGCACTCCAAGCTTGACAAAATGGGGATTATTATTTTTCTAGAAGAATCCCCTCCAACAGTGTTCTACTGTTATAGAGTGGAGAGTCTTGCAGAAACCAAAGTAGGCTGGAGGCATTCTTTATGTAAATCTATTAATCCTCCACCACCCCAGAAGCTACTACTCAGTGCCAGCCAGATAATGGATTTTATCCTTCAAATATTGAATATATTCTATGTCCTTTCTGCCAAAAGGTGGAAGTAGGCTTGCCTATAGGTTCCAGAAAGGAGTAGAGGCGCATAGTTTGGATGGGTGCCTTAGGATTCTGGTGCATACTACTGTCTGCAAACACTGATTAGATTAGCAGAGGAGCCCCAAGGAGTCTTTGGGGGTTACTCGCACCCCCATGGCTAATGTAAGAGGTTTGGAGTTTCCATCAGTTGAAATGGACTCCACCTGGCTCATTTTGAATGGGCCTTTAAGGCCTTTCCCCTTCAATCCCATCTCTGTTTCAGCATCTCTCAGCGTCTTGTCTTTAATCACCGAGTTCTTTTTATCTTCTAACTGTAATTCTTCCACATGTAGTCTCTCTTTAGTCACTGCCAGGCCCTGGTAAATCTGCATATCATAGTGATCAGCCTAGGGCACAGGGATATAGCACAGAAGTTTAGCCTGTAAATAGAAATGGAATTTAAGCACCGTATTACCATAGAAATTAAAAATTCTTCCACTCACAAGTAGATTTAGTCCTTAGGGTTCACGAAACCCGTTGGATCCTGGTAGGCGGTGAGAGCTTTGTGTGACCACACAATGCTCTGAGGAGCCCCAGATGCTGCCAGCTCCTCCTGTTCAAGCCCCTCGGTGTGCTATGCATTGTGTTCTCCAGTGCTGGTCTGCAAACACTCAGAAGACAGGGTACCCATCCTTTCCCTCTAGTTTCCAGAGCCAACGGGAGTGCATTTAGTTTCTGAAGCTATGCTAGAGGTGAAAGATGAGGAGGAGGAAGAAGATACCCTTGATAAGGGTTGGGGTGAGGTAAAGAGCCTCATCTCTCCTGAGAGGAAGGAAGAATTTTTTCCAAATCAGTCAGGGGGTCAGTAAGTCTCTGTCTGTCTGTCTGTCTGTCTGTCTGCCTGCCTGCCTGCCTCTTCTGCCTCGTGTGTGTGTGTGTGTGTGTATGTGTGTGTGTGTGTGTGTTATACGCCATGTACATGTGCTTGCCTGTGGAGGCCAGAGATGCTATCCATCTTGTTTTGTGAAGCAGGGTCTCCCAGGGTTGTCCCCAGTCTTGCTGGTTAAGCTAGGCTCACTGGACAGTAAGCATCTTGAAGTCCCCTGATTTTGAAATGGGATTGCAGGTTCCTGCCTCCATGCTGGGTTTTATGTTTATTTTTTTAAACATTTTTTTTTGGGGGGGAACTGCATTCAGATCCTCTTGCTTGCATGACAGTGCATCCACAGTGCCATCTTCCCAGCTCATGTCCTTGACTTACTTTTTTTTTGTCCTTAAGAGAAAGATGCTGATGTTGCTGTGATTCTACAGATAGTAGAGACAACCACTAACCTAACCTATTCAAATGTCAAGTCCCTATAATGTATTGGGATGAATGCCAGAGACATACCTGAATAAACAGAGGACAGTCTTTCCCCTGTGACCCTAGGGCCCTAGAAGAAACACTTTGAGCATTTAGGAACTAGGTTTCAGGTTCTGACTCTTGCATATACAATGGTCTTAGACAATAGCAACAATATCAATAACACTAATAAGCCTTTGAAGTACTATATGCCACATAGAATCTTGGGTGATTTCACACATCATCTAAGTAAATCTATCTCTCTAGCTTTTGAATCTTCATGTTAGACAGACTTTCTGTCATCTTAACTTTTCCTGCATCACAAATCTCAACACCGTACGTGGACAGCAGGTAGAAGAAACCCAAGGATGAGTATCTGAGCACCAATGAGCCAATAGCTCTTTACTCTGTAGTCTTAGCATAGAATAAAGTTTTCTGGTGGGGAGGATGAATATAAAGAGAGAAGGTGAACCCATCAATGTCTAGACATGCAGATGGCTTTGTACAACACTCAGAAACTCAGTTTGAGTGCCAGAGGAAGCCAATCAAATAATGAGAAATTAACAAAGCAGACTAGAAACCCAAGAAGGAGATGGGGTCCCCAGGGCTGCCCAGATCCCAGATCCTGTGAGCCGTGGATGCTTATTACCTATTATTATGTTCTGTTAGACAGTCTGTAGCCTAGCAAAATCTTCCTCTGGGCTGGAACTTGTGTGAAGTGGATTCTAAAGTAGTGTGACAAAACTCTCAGCAATACATGTCTTGTGTTCAGAGTAGGACAGCAGCTATTGGAATTACGTGATCTCTGTTTTCCAAAGGTGCTTAGTAAGCTGTTAAGGGCTTACTTAAAACTTCAGGTATCCTAGGATAGTGATGATGATGAAGAAGAAGATGATGATGATGATGATGATGACTGTGACCACGGTGATCTTGGTAATTATGGTGATTGTAATTAATATACTCACACTGCAATAGAAAACCTGCGTCATCTATAACATCCGAGATGAGAATTTTCCAGTAGAGGCCCGGTGATTCTGAACTTAGCTGGAGTCAGATGTGGGAGGCCGGGTTTGGTGTTGGGTTTTGTTGCTTTCAGATGACCTCGGAGCTAGCCTAGAAACTTGAGCTCAGGAAAGTTGAACTTGAGCACGAGGACATTCTCTTAATTGAACCCGAAGTAGTCTGTCCCTAGGTTTTAGAGAAAGGTCCTCTCCTTTCTGCTCCTTTGTCTCTTTCCTGCTCCTGGTAACCTTGCCCTCATGCTAACACCATTCCCTTGCATACAGCTCTGGCCACATGCTCAGAGAGAACAAAGTGCTAAAACAGCAAGTGCATATGCCCAGAACAGATCACCTGAGAGTGGCAAGGAGGTCCCTGGCAATGTTGGACAGATTTCACTAAGCCTGACCACCCTGCCTCCCAAGTCACTAGTTCTGTGACTTTGTTATTTGTAGAGTTCTGCCTTGGGCTGACAGGGACAAAGCCATTGAACTCAATAGCATTAGGCTAGAGTAAGGCTGAGACAACTCGGCTGACATCTCTGACATCTTTGATGGATATCAGCCCTGCCTGATCTCTAGTGTCCTTCAGGAGACACTCTGAAGGTGTTTGTCATTACCATGTGACTGGCATGCTGAACTGCTATTTCTACACACACTTCTTATAGGAAGAGCACTGCTCTTTCTTTAAAGAGGACACAGACTCTCTTGTCACTAGAGACACCCTAGCAATGGGACCCTTTGGGTAATGTGAGGAGCGATCTCTTTGACCCATTTGATAGATGTAACCTCTCTTTCCTTTTCTCTCTGTTTTTCACTCCCATCATAGAATGAGCTAGTATAGTGGAGAAATGAAATGCAAATACATGAATTTACTTATCCATTTATTGAACAAATGTTTACTGACTATATGATAGAAACTGCAGCAGGATTTATCAATGGAATGGTAAAAGAGAAAGATATTATGTCAGGTGTCATGATGGTTTGTATCATGGTGGTAGGAAGAGACACATAACTATGCCAAAGAGGAAGTAATTGCATATCAAAATGAGTGCTGCAGAGGAAGTAGACCAAGGACAAAAGATGGGAATAAAGAAAAAGCTCTCACTTAGAGAGAGCAAGGAGTTCTCTCTCACCAAGGTCTCACACAGGAGGAGCTGGGGTGTCCAGATTAGGAAGATCAGAGCATGTTAGACACATGATGTAGGTACCATGATTGTAGTGCTGTAGAAATGGGGACAGATAACCTTGCAAGGGGATAGCCAGGGGCAGAAGAGACAAGCTAGACAGACCTGACTTTGAATCCCAGGTCTTCTGTATGATCATGGGCAACCACTTCGTTTGTCTATAAAGCTAGAAGTGGAATTGCAGGGTTGTCTGTGCACCAAACCTTAGCATTTTGAGGAACTTCTCCATTCACTTTTTGTAGTTGCTGAACTAGTTCACATCCAGTCCAACAGTGAACATGGCCTTTCTTTTCCTCCTCCTCCTCCTCCTCCTCCTCCCCCCCCTCTCCCCCCCCCCCCCCCCCCTCCTCCCCCTCCCCCCCCTCTCCCTCCTCCTCCTCCTCTCCTCCTCCTCTTTTTACTCCTCCTCCTCCTCCTCTTTCTACTCCTCCTCCTCCTTTTCCTCCTCATTGACACCTTCTCTTTTTTTCCACTCTGTAAAAACATTATGCTTCATTAAGTTTGCCTAAAACTGCTTTCATATATACTGAAGTTTGGCCTGTTTCTCCAAATGTAATGGACCGTACTTAACTTGATATGTAAGACCGTCACTAGGTTTGTAATGGGTAGATGAGCTGGCAGTCAATCACAGCAGCCCCACTCCAGTCACCCACAAGAAGCCATCTATTCAAACCCCGATCAAAATGGCAAATCCAAGTTTTAACCCATGCACTACCTTTGTACCTTAGTTCCTGTTTCTGTCCACTATTCATCCCGTGGCACCCCAGAATTATTCTACATCTCTGCAGACTATTTAGCTAGCTCTCAGACCATTTCTTGTCCAGTTAAATTACAGTCAACATAATAGGTCTACAGCTTTATCACTTCACAGTAGCTGATCCTAAAAGGCGGGAGGTGATATTTCATCCTGATTTTCATTTGCATTCCTTGATGGTTAGTGATATTGTGTGCTTTTCCCATGGCCATTTGCATGTTGTCCTGTGAGAAAAGTCTCTTCAGGTCCTTTGCCCATTTTTTAAAATTCACTATTTTTTTACTATTAAGTTGGTTGACATACGTAAATATTAGCCTATTAACCCATTATGGGACACAAGGTTTATAAATACTTTCTTCAAGCACGGACTTCCTCTTCATTGCGTTTGAAGTTTCCTTTGCTGTGTGTGATCTTTTATTTGGATATAATCCAATTTGGTTTTTACTTTTTGTTTTTGTTGCCTGTACTTTTGGGATCACATCCAAATACTCTTTGCTTAGACAAGTGCCAGAAAGCTTTTCCCTTGGTGTTTCTTCCAGTAGTTTTACAGTGTCAGGTGTTAGGGTTAAGTCTTCAGTTCTGTTTGAGTTGATTTTTAGATGAAGGGTGTAAGGTGGACTTTATTTTTCCCTTATTCTGTTGTTGTGACTTTGCTTTCCACACTATAGGTTCTTAGCCAGAGATGTAGATTTATTTCTGAGTGTTGTTTATGCAGAGTTGGTTTATATGTTTTCTACTGGAATCATGCTTTTTTGATTAGTATAGCTTTGTAACAGATTTTAAGATTGGGTGCTACAATGTTTTCACCCTTGTTTTTTGTCTTTGATTTTTCTTTCTTTTTTCATCTTTTCTTTTTCTTCAACGTTGTGCAGTTATTCCAGGTCTTTTGTGATTCTAAACTAATTTCTAGGATTATTTTTTCATATTTTTTGAGAGATGTCACTGCAATTTTGATAAAGATTGCTTTGAATTTTTGATTGCTGTTTTAGATAGTATGGATTTTTTTTTAATACTGGTTCTTTTAATAGAGGAATTATTTGCATTTCTTTGTGTGTCTTCCTTAATTTCTTCCCTCAGTTATTTTTCAGTGTGCAGATATTTTGTATCTTGGGTTAAATTGATCTCTTATGTTTTGATGGTATTCCAAAATTTACATGTTTTTATATAGATTATTTTTAGTTTATTGGAATGCTTCTGAGTTTTGTGCATTGATTTTGTATTTTTGCAACTTTATCAGGTTGACTAATTACTTGGGGGATCCTTAGATTTTTTTTTTAATCTGAACATGACCTTTTACACGGACAATATTGACTTAAAGCCACCCTTTTGTACTTGTATTTACTTACTTACTTACTTGCTCATTTATTCACTTTTTAATGTGAAAATCTTTACTGGATATTTTATTTACATTTCAGATGCCATCCCCTTTCCCCATTTCCCCTCCCTGGAAAACCCCTATCCTACCCACATTTCTCCTTTTTGCTTTTATACATTTTTTTAAATGTTAATCAAAGGCTTTATAAGTTTGTTAATGCTCAATATCAATCAGAAGTGTAACCCAATACCCAACCTAGATTTATCAACTATCTTTGACTGGCGGGGACATGAAAACATCCACCTCTGTGTCCCCTCCCCTCTTGTCACCTAGCTCCTCTTCTCCTTCTCCTCCTCTGCTTACTTCTTATCTTCTTCTCCTTACTCCTCCCACCTTAGCTCCTCCTACATATCACCATTTCTGTTAAAATGAAACTTTTCTCTTAGAATATAGTTAGAGCATAACTATACCAATTTGTGTCAGTGAGGTACAAGAAAGACTTAATACCCAGTCCATCATTTTGTTGACTAAACAGAACCTCTGTTGTCCCTCCTAACTAAAAGACTTAATTCTGAACCTGGCTTTTTTTTCTTGACTTTAGAATGAATGTCAGTTGAAAACCATTCTCTCAAACCTCTTCTCTCAAAGTAAATAGCTGGGATTGGCTATGAGAATATAAGTCTTCAACCCCATCAGAAATCCAGAATGACTGAGTTAACTGAAATTATGGGAAACACCAAGCATAGCTTCTAAAACTTAGCCAAATTATAGAAACCACTGAGCACCTGGACAGTCTCTATAACAAAACGTTGGAGCATTTGATCTTCAGCCTTCTGGCCCAGGATCATCTGACAGACCAAGTCATGCAGAATTATTAAGGGCTGATTTCTCTGTCTTGGCAGATATAATCAGTCGACTATTCTGCAAGTGTGTCCTTTTCTGGACAGTGATTTGTCTGTAGATGAAAAAAGGCAATTCTTGTCTAGTGGCTGTCTCACCACAACTGTAGTAACTCCAAGGATGCTCAATTTCTTCTTAGAATCTAAGAGAGGAAGCTGTCAGGAGCAAACAATTCTCTAATCAAAATGGACATCAATACAGAAATGTTTGTAACGTCAATTCTGTGGACTTCTGACATTTTGAAAACCAACTATCCATGTAAGGCAATCTGGACTATTGTTTGTCTTTTTTTTTTTTTCAGAGCTGAGTACTGAACCCAGGGCCTTGCACTTGCTAGGCAAGTGCTCTACCACTGAGCTAAATCACCAACCCCTGGACTATTGTTTGTTAACTCCTCTCAGCTAAATAAAATATAGAAAACACCCTAATAATAAACTCAGAGCCATGAGTTTGCTATAGGCCCTTAACTCACAGGCTAACCATCTCAAATCAGTTAAAAAAGTTAAAGAAGAACTGGGTCTAAGCCTTGTATTCCTAAATGTGTTATATAGGCACAATGCCTATGAGAGTAACAATATTAATCTCACTTTATATCAATAAGAAGCTCATACTAATGAAAACTTAAATTAGAAATCAAAGTAAATTTTGTACCACTTAAGAATTTATAACTTCATCTTAATAACTATTATACATATTTCTTTGAATAGGTTATGGCTATGCAATAAATCTTAGCTAGTCCTCCCTGTTCCAACAAAACCACTACTTTTCCCTAGAAAGACAGACCAATATTAACCACCTCAGTCCCCAAGCCCAGGGAATAGGGGCACCGACTCTTCATTGACTTCTTCAAGCTGATTATAGGTGTTGAAATATTAGAAGAGGGGCAGGGGGAAGAGTAAATTGATAAGTCTCTGATGTCTGTGTCTTCACTGTATCCAGCTGCAATTCCAGGATATCAGAGGTTTGAGCAGATCTGCTCAGCTTGCTTGAGTAGATACACTGAGGCTGTGTATTCTACAATATACAATTCTCAAAACAAATTTTAGTATTAAGATAATTTTTTGTTTGAATTCTAGAATCTAGTCTTCTGGTGGCCTGCCTCTGTCATGTCTAATCTATATAATTCTGGGAGTGTCTATGATGGTGTACACCCACCATCCTCCCATTTTCACCCCCTGCTCTCAAATTCCCCAACACTAGGGAATCCAAACTTTCAGGCACCAAGGCCCTCCACTTTCACTGATGCCTAACCCAGTACCCAATCCCCCTCCTCCAATTACTATGAAGGTATGCTCCAACCATCCTCCCGTTCCTGCCTCCTGCTCTTGAAATTCCCCAACACTAGGAAATCCAAACTTTCAGGCACCAAGGCAGTCCACTTCCACTGATGCCTGGCCACCATCAACTACCTATACAGTTGGAACCATGAGTCCTTCCCTTTGTGTTCTCAGGCTAGAGATTGTAGAATGGCTACTCCAGCTTGTTTCTTAGGACCATTTGCTTGAGAAATTGTTTTCCAGCCTTTTAGTCTAAGGTGGAGTCTGTCTTTGTCACTAAGGCGGGTTTCCTGTATGCAGCAAAATGCTGGGCCCTGTTTATGTATCCAGTCTATTAGCCTATGTCTTTTAATTGAGGAATTGAGTCCATTGATGTTAAGAGATATTAAGGAACAGTGATTGTTGCTTCTTGTTATTTTTGTTATTAGAGGTGAAA
This sequence comes from Rhabdomys pumilio, assembly GCA_030674055.1. Taxonomy (NCBI): domain Eukaryota; kingdom Metazoa; phylum Chordata; class Mammalia; order Rodentia; family Muridae; genus Rhabdomys; species Rhabdomys pumilio. The sequence continues at coordinate 56,991,118 of JANHMN010000010.1, read as the reverse complement.
TTATCTTTGTGTGGCTATCTTCTTTTGGATTTGTTGGAAGAGAATTACTTTCTTGCTCTTTCTAGGGTATAACTTCCCTCCTTGTATTGAAGCTTTCCTGCTATTACCCTTTGTAATGCTGGGTTTGTGGAAAGATATTGTGTAAATTTGGTTTTGTCATGGAATATCTTGGTTTCTCCATTTATGGTAATTGAGAGTTTTGCTGGGTATAGTAGCCTGGGCTGGCATTTGTGTTCTCTTAGGGTCTGTATGACATCTGTCCAGCATCTTCTAGCTTTTATAGTATCTGGTTAGGAGTCTGGTGTAATTCTGATAGGTCTGCCTTTATATGTTACTTGGCCTTTTTCTCTTACTGAATTTAATATTCTTTCTTTGTTTTGTGCACTTTGTGTTTTGATTATTATGTGACTGGAGGTATTTCTTTTCTGGTCTAGTCTATTTGGCGTTCTCTAGGCTTCTTGTATGTTTATGGGCACCTCGTTCTTTAGATTAGCGAAGTTTTCTTCTATAATTTTGTTGAAGATATTTATTGGCCCTTTAAGTTGGGAATCTTCACTCTCATCTATACCTATTATCCTTAGGTTTGGTCTCCTCATTGTGTCCCGGATTTCCTGGATATTTTGTGTTAAGAACTTTTTGCATTTTGCGCTTTCTTTGACAGTTGTGTCAACATTTTCTATGATATCTTCTTCACCTGAGAGTCTCTCTTCTATCTCTTGTATTCTGTTGATAATTCTTGTGTCTATGACTCCTGATTTCTTTCCCAGGTTTTCTATCTCCAGGGTAGTCTTCCTTTGCGATTTCTTGATTGTTTCTACTTTCATTTTTATGTTCTGGATGGTTTTGTTCAATTCCTTCACCTGTTTGGTTGTGTTCTCTTGTAATTCTTTAAGGGATTTTTGTGTTTACACTTTAAGGGCTTCTACCCGTCTACCTGTGTTCTCCTCAAATTCTTTGAGAGTCTTATTTATGTCCTTCTTAAAGCCCTCTATCATCATCATTAGAAATGATTTTAAATCTGAATCTTGCTTTCCTAGTACTATGGGGAATTTAGGACTTTCTTGTGTGGGAGAACTAGGTTCTAATGATGCCAAGTACCCTGGGTTGCTGATGCTTATGTTCTTGTGCTTGCCTTTTGCCATCTGGATCTCCTTAATGCTACCTGCCCTGTCTCTTAACTGGAGCCTGTCTTTCCTATTATCTTTGTTTTATCAGAACTGTGTGGGGTGGGTGTTGCTACTGGGGTAAGAGCTGAGGCCCAAAATCTGCTCAGACCAGGAGTGACTTCCTGGGTCCTAGGGGATTCCAGTTACTCCCTGTTTGGGGCAGGTGTTTCTGTCTGCTTACCTAAGATAATGCCAGGGTAAGAGCACCTGGGAGCCCCGCTTCCTCTGGATTCTTAGAGATTGGGGGCAGAGCTGCCGCCCGGGATCTGCTCAGTGCTCAGGCCCAGATCAGAAGGAGCCTCATTTATTTATTGTTATTACTTTGTTCCACTTCTCTGTCTCGTGCCATGTCAGATGGAAATGTTGTGTGTGGGCATGCTTGCCTGTGAGGTCATCAGCTTTTCCTCATGGGGCATATGTGGCAAGCAGTGGGTTTGTCACTTGGGAGTTTTAATATTTACAGTATGTTCTCCTTCACTCAAGGAGTGAAAGTTTTCTTAGCAAGCATTGTGGAAATTTACTGCATTTTCTTTCTGCATCTATTGAGATGACCAAATGACTTGATCTCTTAATGTGGCATATCACATTTATTGATTTTCATATATGAGCCATCTTTGCACCCCAGAGATAAATTCCACTTGATTTTGATCAATAATTCTTTTAATGTTATTAGATTAGCTTGTTAGTATTTTTTATACTTCTTTTTAAAATTAAAAAAAACATTTTTAGTAACATACATTGATTAAGCATAATAGTGGGTTATGGTGTCATCTTATACATTTATATAATATGCCTTTATCTCAGTCACTCATTGACTTCTTTGTCCTCTGACTCTTCCTGATCCTCTTCTTCCTACCTTGTCTCACTTCTATTTTTATATCTTATTTATTTACTTCTTTGTTTATTTGCCTTTAATAACCAAGTGGGTTTTATTAGGGCTTCTTACAGGATCCTGGGTGAAAGATTATTTATGGGAGCATGGGCTCCCTACAAGAGGCTAAACTCCTGAAGAAAAGAATTTTTTTCTTCCCTTGACAATTCATTGACCACAGATATTATTGATGGGTGGAACCTTATGACCCCTCGTCCTAGGGATGAGTGGAGCACAGTAATCCTCCTCAAGCTCCCATTCTCTCTCTCTCTCTCTCTCTCTCTCTCTCTCTCTCTCTCTCTCTCTCTGTGTGTGTGTGTGTGTGCAGGCTGGGGGAAGGCCCACAGTCCTCTCTCCTTCCCCATGACAGAATTTGGACAGCTCCAGTCTTGCACAGGTCTTGTGCAGGTATCACCCATGCTGTGGGATCATAAGTGCACCAGTGGTGTCACTTCCCAAACGTGACACTTCACCATACCCCACTCTACTGCTTCTGGGGCTCCTGTATTCCATCCACCTTGTCTTCCTCTGAGCCTTGGGGAGGGTGATAGAGATGTCACTTGTTCTTAGCCCTTTGACCAGCGATGGGTCTCTATAGTTACCCTACCAAATGGAAACAGCACTTCTAAGAACAATGATCCATTGGTATAAACATAATTATTATGGCCACAATTTTATGGGCATATTCTGTCCATTTTAGCTTCCTCGTATGTTACTGTGTGTTTTCTCTATCTTTATTAGAGATATTGACCTATAATTTTCATTTCTTGAAGTAGTCTTGTCTGGCTTTGTTATCATACTGATTATGGCCTTCTGACACGAATTTACAAGTATTACATCTTCTTCAATATTCTAGCAGAGTTTGACAGCTTTGGTACTAGTTCTTAAAAGTTTAGTAGAGTTCTGCCAGTAAGCTATTGTATTCTAGAATTTTCTTTGACTGCAGCTTTATTTTTTAATTACTGATTTATCTCTCCCAGTCATTTGTTTATTAAGAAGTTCTAACAAAAGTCAATTATCAATGTGAACAGGTTGTAAATTGAACAGTCCAGTCTTCGCATGTTTTACATCTTACCCACTTCTCAGATATTCAATTTGTTGGCATGTAATTGTTCACAGGGGCTCATGATCCTAATATTCTGTGGTGTAACATGTAAAGTCTCCTGTTTCATTCCGATTTTATGTGTTTGGATCTTCTCCATCTTTTTCTTAGTCTAGTTGAAGGTTGGTCAATTTGTTTGTGTTTTCAGATTACCAGCTCTGTTTCACTGACCTTTTCTGCTGTTTCTCTAGACATTTCCATTTATTTTTGCTCTGGTACTGTTGTTCTCTTTGATAACCGTGGCTTAGTTTGTCCTTCTTTTTATGGTTCCTTAAGGCATATGTTAGATTGTTTATTTCATTTTTCCTGTTTGAGGATCAAACATTAGGACTGCTGTGTACCAGAGAAGTGCTGTAGTATTGTGCCACACCTCAGCCTCTTCCTTTTATTTTATGTTCTTGCTTTTTTTTTGACAGAATCTAACTCGATAGCCCTAGCTGGTCTGGAACTTGCTACATAGATCAGGCTTGACTAGAACTCAGAGAACTGTCTGCCTCTGCCTCTGGCATGTGGGCTCTTTCCTTGTGTAATATAGGTGTTTTTTGACAGTATTGAGCCCTTAAAGTAATTTTTTTCTGCATTCTTCTTTAAGTTTGGGTATGTTAGGTTTCAAATTTGGCGTTGAGATTTCTTAAATTTCTGCCGTGATTTCCTTCTCGCTCCTTGGATGCTCAATAGCACGTTGTTCTATTTCCATATATTTGTGAACTCTCTGAAATTTCTTCTATTATTGATATATGATTTCATATCATTGTGGTCAGAAAATATATTTGAAATGATTTCAGTCATGGTGAATGTGTTCAGACTTGTATCGTGTTGTAACCATGCGGTCTATCTGAATAAATATCCCATATGCACTGAGAAGAGTGCTCATTCTGCTGCTGTTGAGTGTTTGTATATGGCTCTAGGTCCCTTGGGCTTAAAGTGCAGTTCAAGTCCAAAGTTTCCCTATTGATTCTTCTGCTTGAATGATCCAAGAAAGCTTGATAACCACTATTGTTCTTATCCTTGTCTTCCTGGCTTCTTCTCTACTTTTAGCTCTTCTGCCTTAGCTGCTAGAATCCCAGACATTGCCCTTCCTCATTATTAAACAAAAAAAATTCTTAACAGCAGCTATGGCAAATGTTATCTATAGTAGAATTTGGGAGACAGTACTAAAGTTGCCCTTTCTCAAACAAACAGGCAAACAAACAAACACACCTGTAACACTATCAAAAGTTCTTTCATTAGGAATTTCTCCATTTGGGACCATGAAATGGAGTTACCTAGTAAATAGGTTACCTGGTAACCTATTACTTTCCTTGCTGCCAAGACTGATAATATGAGTTTGATTCCTGGAACCAACATGGTGGAAGGAGAGAACTAAGTTGTCCTCTGACCTCCACAGCATGCCTTGGCACATTTATCTACCTACCTACACACACACACACACACACACACACACACACACACACACACACACCTCTTCACTTTGATGAAATAGTGTCATCTGAGACATGCTACTCACAACTGGGCATCATTTTATGAAGTGAAATGAGCCAATATAGAAGACAAGTATTACATAAGTCTCATTTACATGTGGAATCTTAGAAAGTTCATCCCTGAGGAGTTAAGAATATAATGGTGCTCACCAGAGTCTGGGGATGGTGTAGGGGAAAGGGGAACACCAGAAAGGTTATAGTTGGTGTTTAAATAACAGTTAGACAAGAATGGAAAGAGAAGCCCTGATGTGCCTGTAAGGTAACTGTAGATAGCAATATGTGTAGATATAACACACTATAGACATTTAAAAGACAAGATAGGATGATTTAACATCTTTTCTGCGTGGATACACATTAGAGGAGCTAGATTTTCTACCCTCATTTGAACATTCACAATGAGTGCATTTATCAAAACACACAACACAGAACCCCATCAATGTGTACAGTTTGTGTGTATCATTTAAAAATTTAACACACATTTTCAATTTATAATTAAAAATGTCAGATTATAAGAAAGACTATTTTCTTGTGAGATAATCCCCAGGAGAAGATTGTGGATACCTACCCTTTTCTTCAGCCACGTGGGAGCACGCAGCAGTGTGTAACTGCTTGGAAGTAACGCGTGGACTCCTATTCTGTTGTGACTCCTGTATCAGCCCATTTTCCCCCTCTTTCATTCATATACACTTTCTTTCTTCTGACATCTCATTTACTCTTCCTATGTAAACTCTAAGCCTTTATAGGTTTTCCCCCTCTGCAATCTACTCGGAGGAGCTGCATTGCCAAATTGCTGCCTAGCTATTACCTTTCCCAAGCTTCATACTGCACTTCCCGACTTTCTTATGTTAATATGTCATAGTTTGAATAGGAAATGTCACCCAAAACTCATCTATTAAATGCCTGGTCCCTGACAAGTGGCATTATTTTTCCAGGTGAAGGAAATTTTGGGCAGTGTGCCTGGTATGGTAGATGAGAGAGGGTGTGGGACCTTGAAGGCACACCTGCTCCTTCTATAGTCCCTTCCACTTGCTACTTCCTTGGGTGCCGCATTCCTGTTGCTATAGTATCAAGGATGAAGCCATGCAGTAGTTTAGACTCTCTGAAACTGTGAGCCAAAATACATTTTCTCTCCCTTCCTTCCATTGCCCTTGCAGCTGTTTTGATCGCAGCTGTGGCCAAGTAACAGTCTGTTCCTACTAGAAAAAGGACCCTTGAACCTCCTTGTCCACATGACAAACCACCTTCTTCTGCCTCTGGCTGTATCCCTGTACCTCCCTGTCCACATGACAAACCTTCTCCTGCCCTTGAGCTTCCTCTTCACTCAGGCTACAAATCTCAGGTATAACATGACATTTACCTTTCTCTCTGGATTGCAGAAAATCCTGTTTTCTATCTTAAAAAAAAGAAAACTTTTGGTGTGTGTATGTACGATATGGTGTGTACATGTGTGTTTCACGTGTCTGTGTGACAGTGCAGGTGCATGCCTGCTGAAGCGAAAGTCTGGAGGTCAGAGAACAACCTCTGTGTTGGTCCTAATCTTCTACCTTGTCTGAGTCAGGGTCTCTTGCTTGTCTCTGTCTGTGCTGAGCTAATTGGCCCACAAACTTCTATGGATTTTCTTGTCTCTACCTCCCATCTCCCAGTAGGAACACTAGGTTTACAGAGCCTGTTAATGTGCCTGGGGTTCCATGGAGATTGGAACTCTGCTGCTCCTTATGCTTTTGTGTATGGCCAGTGACTTTTTACACTGATCCAGTGCCCAGCCCTCCTATTACTGTTCTGTAAACTCCTTTCTCTGCAATGATTCCGTTTCAGATTCTTTCCTCCCACCTGTGGTTTTGTGGTGGTCTCATCACCAGACTTTTGTGTCTGCCTGGCTCTCTTCATTGATAGGAAGAGATGTTGACCATTAAACACATACAGGTGACACGAAGGAGACTTTTAAAGTTACCTGAGAATGATTTGTTCTCCATTTCAGCCTCTGGAGAAGTCTTCATAGTTATGACTTTGCATAAGTCTGGTCCTCAAGAATAAACACAGGCTAATTTCAGGGGTCTTTTATTCTTCAGTTTGTTCTGGTTAGATGGTTTTGGCTTTGTTTTTGGACAGCCCTCAACAGACCCTTATTGAGCCCGTACTGGCCTTAATCTGACAACATAGATGAAGATGACCTTGAACTCCTGACTGTCTTGTGTCTGCTTCCTGAGTGCAGAGATCACAGGTGAGCTCTACCATGCTGTCTTTCTGGACTTTCTTTCAGACCCAAACAAGATCCGATCACGCACTGAACAAAAGCACTCTGAGTCTGACTTGTTACACTCCATCTTCCCAACATACCCGCCATTTACATCAAGTCCCATGCGTAGCATATCACCCTTCCACTGGAACAAATACAGTCTCTAACTGACTCCCTTCCTTGATCCTTCCCCGCCATCCAGACTCAGATTACTAAAAAAGATGAAGTAGCCGTTTTCTGAGACTGTCAGGAAGTTCAACCGCACGAGGCCCTACTGTCAGAGCAGGAGATGTGCTTTGGGGTTTCAATTATCACCTCAAGGGATGCTCCTCATCCGTAATTGCGTGCTGTTATCTGTAAAATGCTAAAGCACCTATGATTCCATTTATATAACATGAAAGATGACAAAATTATAGAGCTGAGAATAGATTAGTGGTTACAGGGTGTTAGGGATGGGGGCGGGAAGGAGGTGAGAGTCTTTGTAAAGGGCAGCAGGTGGGTTCTTGGGGGTGCTGGAGGGTACAGAAACTGATTCACAGATAGAGTAGAATGATACAGAACTAAGCACAATAGCATTTGGACATACAAGGACAACTGAAAGTAGGGGAATCTCAATAGAGTGGCTGGACTGTGTCCATGCCTGTGACCTGGGTCTTCTATTGTGCTATAGTAATCTAAGATATCACTATTAGGAGGGAATGCATGAAGGGGCACATCATAGGATCTCTGTATTATTTCTTATCACTGCATGTGAATCTACATCTGCTCAAGACAAAAGTTTAATGAGAAAAATGTTAACACTTTGGTTCTAACATTTAGTGGTAGTTGTTGAGCTGAAGCATTTTCTCTTTGAGCCAATTAGTATCAAGTACCATTCGTCAGCATCTGTTATTAGACATTTATTCTCCAAGCAGTTGATCCCATAGGATTCCTGTTCACTTAATAACAACATTTTCCCCCTGAGTTTGCGGAGTGTACCACAGCCTCAGCTTCTCCATATTCCTCTTTCGTTTTGTAGGCATGATTTTGTGGGTATCAATTTCATGCTGAGGTCCTCTTGCCTGTGAGCTGAAGAATCTCAATAGCTCTGGTGTAGCTTCAGCGTACGCCGATTGTTTAAAGTATTCTTCCCTGGTCCCTTATTGTGAACTTTTACTTTTTAAAACTCATGGGATAGGCGCACACTCAACCATAGTCATCAGCATGATTTAGTCCACACAGAGTGGGATCATTGTTTGGTTTTCAGTCCCCATATTCCTTCTATTTTTGTTTTTAATTTTTTCCCCAAAGTTTTAAATGCAGAAACACATTATATAGAAACCCTTTGGGTCTAGTCTGAGATAGAGTCCCAAGTGAATTCTTTGGGTCTTAAGTGATAACTCAGCTCTGCCTTCTTCACTCAGAAACTTCAGACTCATCTTCTTTCACTGTATTAGTTGCCTCCCACCTTAAAAACAAGGTGCCTGGAACTTCCATTGGTCATTTGTACAAGGCCACATTGCTGGAAAGTAGTGGAGCCAAACTTCAGCCCTCAGACATTTCTGAACCTAGAAGAGTAGGTCTTACTCACATTTCTGTCACTCATTTTTCTCTTTCCTCTCTTGGAGACCTTCAATATCCTGATCATGCAGTCACCTCACATCTTGTTTAAGAGGAGACGTCGTATCAGGAAAGAGAATATGCATATTTCAGTTGGAAGGATCCGCAGTACTGCTTACTCAATGTTTATGTAATTATCATGAATTTCAAATTAATGTCATCTGAATAAATGGGGTCATATATTAAAGAAACAAAACATGATCGTTAGGGTACTTTGGGGTTTAAAAATTTGATGATTCTATATACATAGCAAATCAGAAGGAAATAAACAACTGAATAATTGAAGAAGACTAGATTTGATCAGGGATGTTCTAGGCACCCAAAAGCCAAGCCTTCCTTGAGACAACATAGGCTCGATCTTTAGGTGTCCCATCTTCTCTGACCTTGTGGCTCTAATGCAAGAATCACTTCTTGTATACTTCTCGAAGGGAGACATGGAGACAGCTGTCAGTATGTTGATTTCCACTCATTAATTTTTAGAAGCTCTTCTGTTAATTTTCCCTAAAGTTCAAGAGTGTAATCCTTGGATGCTGACCAATTAATTAAAGGTTATATATAGACCTGTTAATCAAGGTCCTCATCTTTACATTTCCATATCCCCCGGGGTGTGAGGCAGCCATCTTTTGGTAGAAGGAAGGACGGGAAACCCTGCCTGTGTTATTCTCTACCCATGTGGGGCATAGACAGGGACAGCTGTGCTTTGAGATGGCAGTACTGAACGACAGGACCAGTATAGCCCAGGATTCTTGCAGGTTCAGGCCCTTCTTTTTACTTAGGAGTCTTTGTGTGCTCAGCTATAGAAAGAAGAGTATTTTCACAGGGGAGCTTGGGAGGTTAAATGAGAGCATGTAAGCAAGAGGCCAAGGCACCTGTTCATTCCCTGATTAAGTACTGAGCCCCTTTAAATGCCACACTGCAACCAACACTCCAGGAACTTGATGAATTATGTTGCTGACAGAGAAAGCAAGAAAACTATCTTACTCATTTGCACAGAGGTCGTGTCCTACGGAGAAGGTAGATACTGTATTGAACACTTGGAGTTTTGTCAAGAGGATGGGCCTTAAGGAGGGAAAGAGGCTAGTGCTCACACTGAGTGCTTTCACCAGAATGAAATGCACACACACTACACTTAACCATGAAGCCTGTATTCAATATCGATGTAGCTATTAGAGAAGCATTTGGAATATTTTGTGGCATAGAGGCGCTAGGTAAATAGCACATACATAAATAAAAATTAAATTCAAATGTTATTGGCTTATTTTGAGGGAATATTTGCAGGATGCTAGAAGATTCAGTTGAGATATTTAACTTTAGGATTACTATGCTAAAGTCGGAAACGGCCTAAAATGTCTCACAGTATGTGACCAGGAAAATAAGTTATAGTAATCCACAAATGATAGTGTGTGCAGAAAATATTGTATAAGTATTGTGCATAGTGAGAGCCTTCTTGAAGTGACAATTTAAGTTGGCTAGTTAAGAGTGGGAGAGACTCAATCTCAAGTGGGTGCAGGATGGTAGGACATGGGCATAAGTGGTAAGGGCAATGCAGAGGGGCTTGGCAATCTGAAAGATGAGTTTCTGTGAGGAGAGACCAAGGAAGGGAAAGAAGAGCATGAGCCAGACAGATGGCTTCCGGCAGGTCCCTAAGGCCATTGGAAGGGACTAGATTTTATTTTACTCAAAGTTCAAGGGATGCCTTTGCAGAGGATGAAGTGTGGGCAAATGACATGTGGAGATCTCTGAGGATTGAGAATAGGGGGCAGGTTGGGAAGAAAGCAGAGGTGAGAAGAAGGTTTAGATGAGGGGTGATGGGGGAGCATGGCTGGCAGAAGGGAAGGGGACCTGTGAATGGGTGAGAGTGACTGTGCCTGTATGGAGTTACAGTCAATACTACTTGATTCCAGATGGGTATCTGGGGGACCATAAAAGCATTAAGAATGAAGCCTGGAATTTTAGTTTAAGTAACAGGAAGGGTGGAAGTGTTATTTACCAGGCGACAGGGTGAAGCAAGGATGGTTGATACAGACACAGGGAGAACAGATGGATGCCTGTGGGAAAGGAAGGCACCAGTAAGGCAGTGCCGTGGTACTGTAAGCGCCGTGGTCTTGTCCGTTTATGGAGGCATATCCCTATTGAGGAGGGCTCTACCCTCATGACCTACCTCTCAGGGTATCACCTTCAAACATACTTACACGGGGGCCTTAGCTTCAGCATACAACGTTTGCAGGGACACAGTCCATCCACAGCAGCTGTCAAATACACCCATTGGGTTGGATGCCACCAGGAATTGTAAGTAGGTGACTTATGCATAGGGAACACTTGTCAAGGAGGCTCCCAACACTACTGTGCACGCTGCTCATCCAATTCCAGTGTCTACTTCCGGGGTTGACAGTTCTGTGTCCCTCCACAGAACTTCTCCACATCTCTGAACAGAGCAAAAGGCAGCTGTCACTGTCAGATCTGGCTGGCACGGCCCATCTTGGGTGGTGATATGTAAGCCTTCCATCTGTTTTCTGAGCCTGGTGATGCTAAGAGGTCCAGGTGGATTCCAGCTGAGAGAAAATAAAAGCTCCATTCATGCTTCTATGCAGCCCACCCACACCTGCCAGATTGGGGTTAACTGGGGAAGGCTGCAGAGAGTTAAGGTCCTGTGTGCTCTTGTTAATCACGGATGCACTAGCTACCTTCGCATACCCGCTGCAAGGAATCTAACTAGTGCCATTGGTCATGGGGTAAATGCTGCAGACAGGCTGCGTTTCTCAGTCCCGTGTGGCTTGCTAAGGGAACAGAAGAGAAAAAGAATCAATGAGTGTTTCATTCTGTTCTCTCTATTCTCTTGAAGACAGATATGGCCAGGACACAGTAATAATAAAGTTCTCTTGCCTGGAAACACACAAAGATGCTATGGGGTCTTCCTCCCACGTCCCTGCTTACCCTCCATATGAGCTGACCATACCTGAGCCAGTCCTTTTTCCTGAGCCAGCTGAATCCTAAATGAACTGAATACAGGACAGGAGCTTCTGAGCATGCTCTGCCTGACTCCTGGAGAGGTTTTAAAGCTCAAACAATGACAGGTGCAAAAGCAGTTTGGTGAAACTAAGTGGCACGAATATGAGATGTTGTCTTTCATGCAATTGACCACATTCTTACTCATATCTTAAGAAGCTGGTCTGGTGAGGAAGAAACTAGCAAGAACCCGTGATGTAAGCCATGGTTCTCAATATGGTCCCTAGGCCAGGAGCAACACTGATCAGAAATGAGGTGAAATTAAAGCCTTTCAGACTCTGTTCTAGACTCACTGAAACAGAAGGCTCCTGGGATTTTTGACTCACATTCAACTTTGAGAACCCCTGGAGCGGGAATTCAGGAGGTGCTGCTTGAAGAGATGGGCTGAATAACCCCAGAGAATATATTGGAATCAACATAGACAAAAATCAACATAGGCCAGGTGGATTGGAGACACTGTTCTAGAGGAAGATCCTGCCTTGGGTATAGGCTCTGGGAAACTAAAAATGGCACAGTGGTAGAGTGCTCCATGGAGCACACACAGGGCTCTAGGTTCACCCTGCACCCCAGCACACACAGGGCTCTAGATTCACTCCTTCCCAGCACTCCCAGGACTCTAGGTACTCCCCCAAACCCAGCATACACAGGGCTCTAGATTCACCCCACCTTCACTGCCAGAGGAGAAACAAATGAAAAATGGAAGTGTCTCAAAAGTGGTCAGAGCAAAGGAAGAGCCGGTGTAGAAATTAACAATACAGCCATGTACTGGGCCTTATAACCCAGGGAAAGACTTGGGAGTTTGTACTCAAGTCAATTGGAAGCCATTAAAGGGATCTGAGCAGGGAAGGGCCTTTTCTGGTCAATAACATGCTATTGTAATTTTAAAACGTTCCCTTACAACCCAATAAAGGCAGTTAATTGTCTTAATTAGAGTTACACTCTAATAAGGGGAGGAAAAGTCGGGATATAACTGTCAGGCTGATCCATGAAGGCACATTAAGCACTCATTATGTGTTTGCCCCTCTGCTGGGCACAAAAAAGGATGGGAGGAGACAGAGTTCCTTCTTCTGAGGGGTTGAGAGATAAGACAAGAGGAAGGCATGGGCAGGACCACCTGGGAGGGATGGCAGACATTTCCATGTGCCATCCTAGCTGGAGGAGGAGGGATGGTAGATGTATGTTTCCATGTACACTCCTAGCTGGAGGAGGACGTGATGAGGGAGAAAGCAGAGGCAGAGGTTAGCAAGGAAATGTCCTGTATCTTAGGTGGGTCAGCTAAGCAAGCTTGCCCAGAGCTGCAATTCATTCTGGAAAGTACTAGACATACACTGGGAAGGCAGGTCGAGGTGAATTTGTCCAGCAGAACCTCAGAGGAGGAGACCCCTAAGCTAGACCTTCAGACTATTCTAACCTTAAATGGAGCCATCCTGGAGATCCTGGCCAAGGCATTGTTAGAAGGGTGCAAGCAGAGTACCAGTTGACACCATTTTCTGCAGTTTCCGGTGATAATTGTCCACTGTCCTTTCGAGGCTCTGGAGCGTCTCTAGAGACTTTTGGGATCTTGTTTTGAATGCTTCATTGAATCACAACAATCACAGAAAGGAGTCCCCACAGCTTGAGTGTACTGAGTGTACAGTACAAGCTTTCCCTCAAATGCGTGTCCCCGTGTCACTCTGCTATGACCAGTATCCAGGACCCTTCCTCAGTCCTTCCCACTTTGGTTCTCACCATCTTGGCTTCTGATCCCATTCGTCTTGTAGTTTCTGGCTTGCCAACATCGTGTGTGTGTGTGTGTGTGTGTGTGTGTGTGTGTGTGTGTGTGTGTG
>JANHMN010000010.1:56948885-56966023 GCA_030674055.1 Rhabdomys pumilio | reverse complement strand
CTTTCTTTCTTTCTTTCTTTCTTTCTTTCTTTCTTTCTTTCTTTCTTATTATTCCAGACACTACATTTTTCTTTTCTGGAATTGCATTTTATTTTCCTCCCTTTCCTATGATCATTGTCTCTCTATCATGATTCATCTTTTTTTTCCCATCAAGTCCATTTTTTCTTAAAGATTTGAGTTGTGGGCAGTGGTGGCGCACGCCTTTAATCCCAGCACTTGAGAGGCAGAAGCAGGTGGATTTCTGAGTTCAAGGCCAGCCTGGTCTTCAGAGTGAGTTCCAGGACAGCCAGGGCTACACAGAGAAACCTTGTCTCAAAAAACCAAGAAAAAAAAAAGATTTGACCACATTATAATCTTACCCAAATCCTTGCCTGTGGGTTCATTCATTCCCATCCTTTCTGGCTTATTGTTAGCTGATATGTGTGATATGTGTGATATATGTGATACATGTGATACATGTGATACATGTGATACATGTGATATATGTGATATATGTGATATATGTGATATATGTGATGATATATGTGATATATGTGATATATATATGTGTATATATATATATTTACCTCTTTGCCTATCTGACAATTTTTAAATTGTGTGCTGGACATTGTTGATGCAGGAAGGATTTTGCTCTGGGAAGCAACTCATTTACTTGTGAATCAGTTTGACCCGTCAAGTCTTGTGTCTTTGAACTTTGTTAGAAATGGCCTAAGTGAAGGCTGATTTAGGCTTCCTCCTACTGAGGACTTTCTAGGATTCTCCACTGCGTTAGGCTTTCTCCTACTGAGGACTTCCTAGGATTCTCACTGTGGTATGGCAACACTGTCTCCCAGCTCTATGCAATAAACTGTAGAATTAGATACGGGCTCTAATAGACACAAAAATGTTACCGTCTAGTAATTTGTCTTAGTTTGGTAGGTAACATCTTCCTAGTCACATAAAATACCTTTTACATATACAAAATAGTTTATGGCCAAAGTCTTTAATGATTCCAGAATGACTTGTAGGTGTTTTTGCCTGGTTCCACATTTTCTGGTGCCATGTTCTACAAGTTAAAGGTACCGCAGTAGTTTTAAGCCTGGCTCCATCATACTACAATAGGTGCCTCCAGATAACAAACTGGGTCAGTTACATGACACAACTTATCTGTTTTCCATTCATGAAAGATTGCAGTCCTAGTATGTGTGTGTGTGTGTACATGCTTGCATACAGATACATGTGTACATGAGTCTGGAGACTAGATTCTGATACTGAGAATCTTTCTCAGACACTTTATACCTTATTATATAAGGCAAAGTCATTTTGTGGGACTTGCTGGTCAGTCGTACTTGGGGATTCTTCAGTCCCATCTACTGAATACCAGACTTATAGGAACGCACTGCCTTGCTCAGCTTTTTATGAAGGAGCTGAGGATTTGACCTCAGATCCTCACACTGAACCATCTCCCAGCCATAGAATCACAGCCTGTTGTTGCCTGCTAGCCAATGTCTGAACATAATTCTTTCATGTCTACTTTTCCTGTTACAAATGTCCAAATTAACGCAGGGATCTCTGCAGCTGGTTTTACATCATGATCAAGTTGGAAGATTGCATAAGTAGTTATAGATTCATGTTGTAAATGGAGAAACCAACACAGTGACCATGGGTTACTTAGGGCCTCTCTATTCCAAATTCTTTATAAAAGCTCATGCAACGGCTATGATTTTCAGTTTATGACTTCTCCAGTCAACAGCATAGTATCTAGTAGAAAGTATCTATGATCAAATTATAAAAATATAACGAGGGACTAGAAAGATGGCTCAGTGGTTAGCACTTGCTGCTCTTGCTGAGGGTCTGAGTTTGGTTTCTGGAACCCACATGGCAGCTAATGATGGTCTGTTACTCCAGCCCCAGGGGATCTGATACCTTCTTTTGTCTTCTTTGGGTACTGGATACATGAGATGCTCTTTTAGACAAAAATTCATACACATATAATAAAAATCTTTTAAAAAGAAATAACTCACTATTAAAGGAAGTCAGAGTGAAGAGATCTCAGGGAACTTAGGCTTTGATTCACGACAGTTGTCACTAATGAAGTCTTTCCCTACCCAGGGATTAAGACAGTATCACACTGTCTTCCATGTAGGTGGGCTCCCTTCTAGTTGGCAGCAGATGGAAGCCATTTCTAGCTGTTGACTTGTGAACAGGAGAGCTGTGTGCCAACTCTGGGTAATGCTCATTACTGGCAAAGCATTGATTTCATTTTAGGGACTAACAGGCTTTATTTCATTTTAGAGACTATCAGTGTTCGAGATGGAGACTCTCAGCCTGCCACTCTGGGTGTTGTGGGTGAGCAGAGACCTCTTTACAAGCAATGAATAAGTGATAAGGTTAACAAACCACCCACTGCTTTTCAGTCCACCGATCTTTGCAAGGAAGTTGTGTATACTCAGTGTGCTGACCTCATGTGATCCAAATGTGGTACAGATAATTGTGATGAAAGTTCTCTTTCTTCAGTGGGCCCCTCAGAAGCTGACCCTGAGGTGAGAAGCCATGAATGTGCGGATTTATTACAGAGGTGTTTTGGGTGGGCGGGGGAATATGGCTAACGAAGCAGGAGAAGCAGAAGGAACGAAGTTGATGATGACAGGATCTCAGGACGATAAGATCTCAAGTGACTCAGGTTGCAGCCTGCATTCATCGCTCATGCAAGAAACTCCCTGGAACTAAGTTGTCCGTGATGTGAGCCCAGTGTTCCTCTAGCTCACAGTAAGAGATTGGGGCAGGGGGTGATGGAAATGGCTCAAAGTGTCAAGCACTAGCTGCACAAACAAAGACGCAGCACCTGCGCAATGGTGTGGCAGCTCGCCTGTAATCCTAGTGCCTGGAAGGCAGAGACAGGAGATTTATAGAGCAGGCTGGCCTTCTAGACTTGACAAACCACTGAACTCTGGGCTCAAGAGAGAAACCCTGGCTCAATATATAAGGTGCAGATCAAGACACACAGCATCAATCATTGGATTCCACATGTAAACACACATTTGCATACACATCTACTTACACATGTGAGCCTGCAAGTACACACACACACACATAAACACAGGAGAGAGAAAGAGAGAGAGAGAGAGAGAGAGAGAGAGAGAGAGAGAGAGAGAGAGAGAGAATGTGTTCTTATGTCTTCATTGGCCAAGGTTAAGGAGAGAGCATGTTGCACACAGAACGGGAAGGTGTTACGCTTCTCAGAGAAGCGCTAGCATGGTCTACACTAGTAGGAGAAGACAAAGACCTCTATTTTCATTTGCAATTCTGTGTAATGGGAGACATATGGCTCCTTGTCTTTTGTAAAGATATACTAGAGTATATGCACGACAATGTTGAGGATTCATATGATGGTGGGTGCATGAGTCTCACGGGCAGAGACCATTTCTCCCTGTATCGTTATATCTTAACTGTTCATATACACTCTACAGATGGGCCACTGAATTTTACCTCTAAACTTTTCCATTTTCTCCTGCACCCTCAGCCTCTGAATGAACTCTGAGCCGAAGAAAGGTCTAAACTTTGCCTTCAACTGTTGTTATTTATTATTTTGCTGGCAGCCAGCAGGGTGCCCAGACCTGCTTGCTATACAAAAAAGACACAGGTCAAAATTGCCAGTTACCTTGTCCCCACTTGATTTACCCAGCCTGAGTGGTGGCTGCCTCTTGATTTGGTTTAGATTGCCAGCTTTGGGGAGCCCTTCTAAGGGTGTGGCTTCTGTTACCCAGACAGCTGAATAAGTTACATGGTCTTTGTGTTCTTTTGAAAAGGAAAGCAAATGGAATTCTGCCTGCCATGCTGTGAAGGGAACCTGTGGCTCTCTTTGCTGCACTTGATGGTCACATT
Organism: Rhabdomys pumilio; assembly: GCA_030674055.1. Taxonomy (NCBI): domain Eukaryota; kingdom Metazoa; phylum Chordata; class Mammalia; order Rodentia; family Muridae; genus Rhabdomys; species Rhabdomys pumilio. The sequence goes on along the minus strand of JANHMN010000010.1, from coordinate 56,962,159 downwards.
GGTGCAGAGGGGCGATCAGGAAACTCTTTTTTTCTTTGTCTTGCTGTGACTAATGCTACATACGGGCCTTTGAAATTAGCTGCACTAAAGTGATTTGAAAAGAATCACTGATGAAGAACAGGGAATCAAACCTTTCCTTCTCTTCCTCTCCTAGCGTTCTTTCTTCCCCATGCTTACACACTTCTGCTTTAGTGACATTTCTGGATGAAGTATGTTCTGTAGCAATCTCATTACCTTATTGTGACTTTTAACCGATAGGATGTCTATTAGATTGTAGCCGCAGTTGATGTCTAAACAGACTTTACTGTTAACTTTGGGAAATTGTTACTGTGCTTACCCATCCTGTCTAGTTACCACATGTTAGCAGTACCCTGATTCCTCACAATCATTTTCTCTAGAATGTCCTGCCTCCAGCCCTGTCAACCATTTACCAAGAAAACTTGTCAGGTCAGGTGAAAAAAATTGACAAGATTAGAATACTTTGGCCTTGAGTCAAGACCACAAAACATGGTGAATTGCTTACTTCGGTTTTTTCTTTCTGAGTGAGTGAAGACCATGCAGGCAGCATAGCTGCAGTGTGTGTGCTCTTCCAGGCAGGAGGAAACAGTCTCAGATCGTTTCCAATAGCACTGAATTAGAAATCAGGGTTTTGGTTTTATCAGGTGTGCTGGGTACGGCACCTAATGTCACTGGCTTTTGGGGTTGAGCACTACTGGTTTATATTGTGGGATGCTTTCAATAATGCATCAAACTTTTATTTGGCCCTTTACAGTTTGCAAAGTGATTGGATGTCCCTGTCACCATTTTCTTTTCCCACCCGCATGTCCTATTGACATTTCAAGATGCAAATCCTCCCTAGCTTGAGAAAGTGAGGGTTGGGTTGGGAGGGGAAGTGTAGATAGTTCTGGTGAGGACATCTATGGGGTCTCCAGGGACAAAGGCCGCAAACTACCTCCATCTGGAACTGTGAAACAGGCATGTAATTTTCCAGAAAAGCCAATGCCATGTTCTTTCTCTGCTGCTCAAGAGATGCAGAAGAGACCTGAACTCTGACTCTAAGACTGTAGCTTATGACTCATTTTGGCTATATTTTGCATTGTTGCCAGAATTTGCATTTATAAAACAGGGTTAAAACACCCAGCACAGTGGACTGGGAGGGGGAGATGGCTTAGTCAGCCCAGTCAGACCTGAGTGCACATCCCTGACACACACATTCAAAAGCCGAGCATGGTGAGGAGGAGAGGAGGAGCAGAGGAGGAGCCTCCCTGTGACTTGCTGGCAAGTGGGTCTCATAAATTGGCAAGCTCTAGGCTTAGTGAAAGACCCTGGCTTAAAAGGTAACACGGAGAGTGATTGAAGATTATACCAGACATTGCTCTTTGGTCTCTATTTGCACCTATGCACACAGGAACACATAACATAAACATGTTTGTGCAAATACACACATGCAAATCACCTCTAACACATGCAATATTACTGTTATGACTGAGTGAAGCAATCCTGTGACGTACATACACATAGTAAGTTTCTCCTGGCCTTTTTTCTTCCACCATTTCCTGCCTCTGTTGAACATGTTATTTTGAGTGTTCATGGCCAAGTCAATATTTGACCATCTTTCAGACTTGAGCTCAACTGTTACTATCTCAGAAAATAAAGTCTCTCTATACCTCCCAGATTCCCACATACTCTCTTAGTAAAGCCAGGTTTATATTTATTTATTTCTGTGCTTACTTGACTCACATCCTCCAGACTCTGAGGTCCATGGGGATGGGCACTGCCTCACTCAGAGCCTGACATTAGCAAATGCTCTCCTAGTGTCTGCAGGCTGAATGGATAGATAATTGGATGAGTAAATATTAGGAAACAGGTGTAGCAGGCTGGGCAATGTGCTAGAGAAACAAGAGATGAGCTTTTGATTGGATTTAAGTCGCTGTATACAGAAACTCCAAGTCTCTAGGGAAAATACCCTCCTACTGTGATGATGCAGGAACATCTTGGATTTCAATTCAATCTCTTTACCATGTTGAACAAGATGAACAAGACCACCAATCTCTTGATGGTCTGTTTCCACTGAGATGACAATGTATACGAAGCCCCACCTCTGATAGTTCTCCTCTATTCAGGACACCCTCTCTGTTACTGAAAGTCCATGGTAAACTTGCTAATACACTGACATCTTGGAATGATAACTGACCCAGATGGAGTAATGTGTAACTCCCAACTTTCCTAACATTGTTAGAATTAAGCATGTAATGAAAATGGTTAGCCTAGTCAGGAGATAGTGGTCGTTAACCCAGACAGATGCTCACAAATAATGCCTCACACTCACTGTATAATAATGAGTGCTATTAAATATGAATGACCTCATTTGTCCTCCTGGCATGTATGTCCCATAGAGAGTGACACATATGCATATCACCATTTAGCATCTGGGGAAACTATTACCGAGACAGGTAAAGTGATTTTTATCTACTCTCAAGGTTAACTATTAGATATTGAACCTTGGGAAGGCATTGTCTTTAGAAAACGTGTGCCATAAATTCTGTACGATAGTTTGAGGGCGGGATTCAAAACCAAAATGCAACGGCAGATGTGGGCCAGCAGTGCTGGGACTGGGTCAGGATAACCCACAGCACCAACACTGAAAGGATGAGAAACTGAAGCAACTAGAAGCTGAGCCCATGATCATTCCTCGGCACAGGAGAAAACAGATCTCAGTCTAATATATGGACCTCCTGGGGTTCTGGTCTGGATGCAGATCCTGGTCTCAGAAGGGTGGTTTGTGGCCTGAGACTCTGAATTTTTATGGTGATGTCAATGTCCTTGAGCAGTGAGACATTTAGACTAGCAAGGATTCAGAAGCTCAGAATAAGACCTTAAACCAACATGGCTCCTCCTACTTTAAGTCTTCGTTGGGAGTCCCAGCTCTTCAGTGAGATCTCCTTATATCCACTCTACACACACAGTGCTGCGAAGGAATTCTGTGCTGTGCCTAGGTTCTGGAAACTCACTAACGATTATTTTGTCTTAGCCCCATGTTAGCTACTTTTTTGAAGATTAGGAAATTTACTTTCCCGCAGTGATTAATCCCGTTGAAAGTGGAGAGAACCCTTGGCTGCTGGTGTCTTTGTGAAGGATAAACCATGTGTTTGTTCACAGTGTTGAAAGAAATGATTGAAAATAAGTTTTCCTGGAGGTATTTACAGCCAAGAGCGTCACTAAAACATCCACTTCACAGTGAATAGAGAGGGTGATAGGCCACACAAACACTCTGTCTTCGGCATGCCAGAGCCAAGTCTACAGTAAGCTTCTCGGCAGCTAGTGGCTTCATGCCACTTCAGTTTGCCAAGGGAGTGATGAAGGATGCCCAGCCTGCTGAGCAGAATCTTGGGAAGAGACAGAAAATTATAGCATCAACTTAATGGAAATCTCATCTCTTCACCCAGAGGCTGACAGCTCCTTTACTCCCATCATCCCAGAGCACTGGCTGAGACAGTAGCTTCTGAAAAGAGAAACCAGAGTTGAAAGGAAAAGAAGCAGCCTCACAGATGAGGACCAGAACACCCATGAACCTTATTTAGGTTTCGATGAATCTGCGACGGTCTTAGCTGGAACTTAGGGATTTTTCTAACACTATAACTGAATATTTTTATGATGGATACAGTGCTCATTGAGAATATTTTCTAACACTATAACTGAATATTTTTATGATGGATACAGTGTTCATTGAGAATAATGTGTTACCCCTCATAGGAAGGAATTATCTTGGTACTAGGGCAACCACATTCATACACACATGTGATTATAGTCTAGTCTTCTGGAAACCTGTGACCAACTTTGAAGTAAATAAACTCATTTGTTAATAGTCTCAGACTCCGTGGAGTAAGACTCAAAGGCATGTTCTTATTCTTCACTTTACAACCATTTGGAATGCCCCTCCATTGAGCTTTCTCTCTTCAGAAGAGACATTAGCATCTACAAGCTCAGGTTCAGAGGTTCCTACAAACACAGCTACATTAATCCTGCCTTCTCTATCTTTCATTATATGTAGTGGTGGGAAGCTGTCTTGGGTTATGAAACCAGCTTCTTAGAAGAAATATTAAATTACCTCATGTAGGGCTTGAGCCTACCAATTAAATCCCTGGCCTTACCTTCAGCTGACAGGACTCACTAAACAGATTGGACGATGTAGTGGAAATAAGAATCTGAAAATATCTTGTATATGTAGGCTTGGCAAGAACTCAGTACTGTAGAATAGCTTTATAAGACGGACATCTAGAGAGCATCGTGCCATCGCTGAACTACTGGAAGCAAGTATGTTTCTTGTTGGCAGTGTTTGTTTGACCTTTTTTGAACGTCAGTGGGGTTCTGCATCAGACTGGACCACCATCTAAAAGTCCTGGATAATTCTTTAGCCTCTCTGAACCTTAATTGCTGGCATGTAAAATAATCTTTCAGGCCTTCCCTTCCAGCTTTGATAGTTTAATTTTTCCTGGGCTTGGCAAGCTATGCATTCGGTGCTGCCTCTGAGCTACATGTTGTTCTGAGACTATTACTTGATGTCTCTAAGCTGCTTCTGTTTCCCTCCAGCAATATTTACTCCACCAAACATCGTATAATCATTACTGGATCGAGACTGATTTCTTAGTCTGTCTCCCACACTTGGATTTAGATCCATGTGTTTGGAAAGCAATCTCTTGAAAGCAAATCTCTCTGAAAGTTGCACCATTCACATAACGGTTAAACGGCTCCATAGTTTGGCATCGGACTAATACTAGCATCACATGTGTGCTGTAGAATTGTGGCCATGTACTACATAAAAGCATTCTGAGGACCAATCAACTGCTCTGATTCTTGATTCAAAGACACCACACAGTACTCTCTGCTTAGTATTCATAGTCAGCACATGGGGGTCCCTGAGAGGTGTGGGAGAAGCTGGGGCAAGTGAGATCTGATTCATTGCTCCAGTTAAGCATGGAGGACAAGACAGACATTGCTCAGGCACTGGACTTTCTCTGGGGGAAGTGTAAGAACATTATTGTGGTTATTCCTTGCACACCAGGAACATTGGCTGCTGCTTCAAGCACAGAAAGAGTTGCATAAACATTTTAATATTGCATGAAGCTTGTATAAGACTGACTGAGTGTGTGAGTGCTAAATCCTGACATAGAACGAGACAAAGTGAGAGAGTGGAGTAAAGAGCGAGGATTGTCTTTCTTGTTTATCACTGGAGAGGCTGTCGGAGCAACTCAGAGGATTTTGATGAGTCTCACTGTAGATTTTTTTTTTGGGGGGGTGGGGGCATGGTGATCTATCAAAGCCCATCATAGATCAAGCCTAAACACAAAAAACCCACAATCATATTTCCTGTTTTTTAACTTGAGTCCCCCACCCCCAACACTCAGATCCTAAAACCACAGCTACTCCATTTTTCTTTGCCTCTAACAGTCTGGGATTTCCCTTACTCCACAGGAAAGGCTGGCTTCTTGTCTATTCTATAACTGCAGTCCTTGCCTTCTTTCCTACAGAGCTATCAGCCTAACTGGAGTCACTGGGACAATGACAGTAGAACGGTGCAGTCACAGATGAGAACTTCTCACCTTAAAGGGCCTTAGGGAGCAGTTATGCAGAGAAAACATGCCTTATTTATTTATTTATTTATTTATTTATTTATTTATTTATTTATTTGTATTTACTGAGTTACAAGACCTGGCTAGCAATCACTGGCCAGCTTCAGCAATGATTCCACACACGGCCTCTGAAGCATCTTTTGTACAACTTCCCATACTCATCTCCTTGGAAAACTAGTGATTTTGTTTTCCAGTTCTAACCTCTCTATTTTCCAGATGCTTCCCACTTCTTCATAGCCATCCTAATCCAAGTTTGTATCATGTCCTGTCTGGACTGCCACAAAGACCTTCCATCTAGTTTCCTGTGTCTTCATCAGTCCACTACTTGGTGTATAACAGTGAGTCAAACAAATAAAGCTAAAAATACAATTCTATCACAACCATGATCAAAATGACTAGGTGAGTTCCTCTAGGACTTGGTCCTTAATCTGATGCCAAGCCCTCCTGGTCTGCTTTCTGCCTTCTCTCTGACCTTCCCTGCTGTGTTCTCAGCCTGTTATACTACTCATGGTCCAACATTAGACTCTTAATAGTCTTTGAGTGTAGAAAGATCTCTCATTCTTCTGGATCTTTGCACCCTCATGTGATACTAATTGCTTTTTGGTTTCTCTTTATGATGTCGCTCTTGCTTGGTGATTTGGCCCAGCTTCCTAACTGAGAACCTGGGCACAATAAAGACAATTTGTATGTGATAACTGAATGTTTGGGCAGATGAAGATGTCAAAAGCCTCTTTCTGTTCTACCTCAATCCATGTAGAATCACTGAATTCAAGGATAGGCACAACAATTAGGAGAGGCTTTGGGAGACTATTGCCAACAGCTTTCTTTTGGAGGTAAAGAAACCCAAATTCTGAGATATCTCTTAAAGTCATCCAATATCATAGTCATTCTCTAGGCTAGAACTAGAAGCTGTCTGTCTCAGGTATCTATTATAATAATTCGGTTTCATTTTCAAGGTCCCCCAGCAGCCTGTATTTATTGGCTTCTAGAACTGTATAGATGAGAGAAACTAATTTTGACATTTTTCTAAGTGACTAACATGTCAGAGACAAAAGAATTTGCTTCAGGTTGGGTTTGACAAAGAGCCCACATTGTAGAGAGCAGGAGTGGACATTGGCTAGATGAGATAACCCTTTGACCTTAAATTACCCAGGAGGCAAGATGATACACCCAGCAAATGGTCAGACCTTGATCTTGGCCATGCCAGATTCATACTTCTAACCCTACCTCAGCTGAATGCTGCTGCTTCTCCTTTTTTCCTTCTTTGTCTAATCCCCTGTGATTTTAGTGCCCTAGGTTAGTCCTGTAAATGTCCAGGAGATGCTAGGTAATTGTTCATGATGACCCAAGTTGGTATCCATGGCCTCTAGGTTCCAGATTCCCTTCAGTAGGGTAGGCTTCAAATCATTCACCATTCTGTGCTTTTGCCTCTCCCTCTGCTGAAACAGGATGCCTCCCGGGTCTGGGAGCTGACTTTACTGGATTACTAGGGAAACATGCATAAAATCCTTCAGGCTCCATGGGGAAAGGACCATGTAAATTCCAGACATCATTGTTTCTCCTTAGCAAAAGGCCTGATTTCAGGTTTAGAAGCTATGAAATGGGGCCCAACAAAGCTTCCTGAGATCCCTGTATTTCTCAACAGGCCCTGAGGGCTATCCAGACAGCATATGAGATGGCCACCTTGGAGTGCTCACTGATCTCCAAATCCCTTGCCTTTGCTCGTCACTGGGGTAGGGGAGAACATGATTGTGGGAAGAGAAGCTCAGACCAGACTGACTTCGCATGTGATTGTGACTGACAGAAAGGAGATCAAGTTTTCCTCCAGTCTCCCCAGGACTGAGGACTGGGGACAGTGAAGGAAGGCCAGAAAAATTCAATTTATGAAATGCATTCCAGAGGTCTTCCAGTGAATGTCAGGGAGATGTCGGGGGAGATGTCAGACGCCAAGTGGTTTGGAGTGACAGAGTACCCTGAATCCTACAGTTGCACTTCAGGGTGGATGGCTAAGGGCTGGGATAGGGCTGCCTTCCTTCTCATGTGCATTTGCAGGCTTGATCAGACCTCCCAGGGCAGAGGATTGAGGCTCAGGGATCTAAACTGTCATGGGAAGTAAGAGCCCCCTAGTCCTAGAATCAGATCCCCTTCAGTTTGACTTTCTACCTTAAAGAAAATTTAATGTCTTCAGAGTCAAACTAAGAGATAGATTCGTAAGGAGAGAGGCACAGAAGGGAAAACCAAGCTAGGTCCTGGGATGGAGAAAGCCTGTTCCTTGAGGCTCAGAGGCCATTCTCCATAGAAATGTTTCCCCTGAGATTAGGAGGGGTGGGTGCTAAGATGGGAACCACGTTCACCATATTCATAATCAGCTTCTTCCTCCATCAGTGAGTACAAGAACCCAATCTCTGGTTTTGTTTTCCCCAAGAGTCCTCACTGCCACTTGGTTTGGCATTACTCCTTATCCACTTCTCTGGTGAGGGCTTACGTCCTTTGCCCCAGCGCACTCCATAAGGCACTAATGTGCCACCCTCCCCCATACATCTCCACTCCCTCAATCCTCCTGTTCTTTGGGACATCTGCCCCCAGGTAAGTGTGCTTGGGTTAAAGGCTGTGTGTAGTCCAAGAAAAAAGAGCAAAGAGAAGGAGAAGGAGCTGTAAGAACAACTCTAAGCTTGGCTCTACTTGGGAAGTGTGTGTTAGACCTTTAACACCGTACCAATATCAGTTATTCTAAGAGGAAGGTCTATTATGAAAAGGACCCGTCCAAGACCAAAACCCCTGCCAGTGCAAAGCCAGGATCAAACTCAGCACTTTCAGATTCATTAGAAAGGTTCAGTTAGTGGATAGCTTTTTATAGCAACCACTTTTCCTCTTTGCACTATGTACTATGTGGAGATATAGTCAGGAGTAAAACCCCCAGGTAAATAGTCATCTTGTCCAGCCCTGAGTCAGGCAGTAGGAATGATTTTCATTCATACTAAGTCCTATGAAGGAAATGATAGTTTGTGGTATAGATGAGGAGACTGAGACAGGAAGAAGGTAGAGACGGATTCAGCTTCCAATACACAGCCAGATGCTCATGGCTGTCTTGTTTATGCATAAGTCTTAATGACTACTCCATGTTGCTCTGAATAGGAAAAAATGGAAATAAGAAACATTTTCCTGATTTGGGCATGAATAAGATTCTTCTGGAATTTCAGGAACCTGTTAAGATGCAGGTTCTGAGTCAGAGCTTACTAGGGATCTGAGAGCGTTCCATCTGTGAACTGGCTGTCTGGGGGATGAAACAGAGGCTGCTATACCCAGAGAACAAGAGGCTCCTTCTTCCTCTCATTTCTCTTCCCAGAGAGGAGGATTTTCTAAAGGTCTTTAGAATCTTGTAAGGATGACCACACCTCATAGCCAGAATTTTGGCTTCAACTTGGCTCCATTGCCTTTGCCGGAGAGCAGTGGTTTAAGAAACACCTCAGATCAGATTCTGTATAGGTCGGGTATAAGGACAGTGAAGCCCTAGGGATGAATATGCATAGTAGAAAGGCCTTCCCTGTAGCTCCACCCACCCTAGAGCCCTGCAGGCTTTAGTGCCCATTGCAGAAGTCTTGGCAACCCCCATCCTAGACTGCCAAAGCCCGATTCTGCAACTAGGCTGCAAAGGCATTGGAGACGAAGCAGTGTACTGCATTGCACGAGCAACAGCATATTCTTCGAGTGCTAATGGGCTGCCTTGCTTTGGGGAGAACAGCAGGTGCTGAGGATTCAGGCTCCCAAGCTGGGCCCGTGTGGAAAACACACGCTGTTCTTGGCCAGCGTGCATTGAGCATGCAGCGCACGTGCAGCCTGGGCTTCCTCTAACGTCTCATTTTGCATAACACTTTTTGTTTTCATTATTCCTAAATTTGGCCTGCCCAGAGAGTGTGATTAAAATGAAAACCTTATTTTAATAGAGCTGGGGAAATGGAAGAAGAAATCTAAAAATAGGCTAAAGAAAGGAGAAAAAATAAAAGAAAAGAAACCCTCAAATAATATAATGACCAAGTTGGTTCAAACACACACTTGCAGTCATTTCTTCCCGAGAGACAAAGCAGCAGAGGCTTCTACACAGGTGTTTGTATAATCCAGGTCACATCAAAACTCCTTGTCTATTTTACAAATTCAAAATGCTGAGAAAAAATGGAAGCAAACAGTAATAGGAGATAATAAAGGGAAGAATAAGGCTGCCTCCCTGCCTCGCACAGAGGTGTCTGGTGAGCCAAGAAGGTATCTGTAATGTGCTTTGTTCTCCGTGGAAATGCTGAATGACAAGAGAGAAAATACCATCGCTATGCTACACAGAGCCCAACAAGGGCGGACCATACACAGTTGGGATTCACTCTTTGCTTTCCCTGTAATTAGATCACCCCACCTGAAGGGCTCATCTCAGACTTAGAAGGCAAGCGTGCTCAAATCCCCTGATCTAAGTGAGGTCCTTCAGATGAAAATTCCTTCCCAGAATTCCCTTCAGTACCCATTGAGAGACACTTTCCTCTGTTGTATTTTGTTTAATTTATTTATTTTTGTTGTTGTCTTGTCTAGTGCTACATTCTCCCTGACCCCAGGCAATGCCTAGAAGATGCATTGAATGAATGAATGAACAAATGAATTAATAAGTGAATGAATGCAGGAGAGTACTTCAGGAAGTCACACATTCCTTCTCTTTCTAAGCCAGCATGTGGTAGGGAAGAATTTGTGCTGATGGTCTCTGTTTCATTTCTTTTTCTGTGACAGAATATCGAAACGAAACATGGTTTAGGAAGATTTAGTCCATCACAGTAGCTAGGGAAAGCATGGCAGAGAAGATGGCTGGCAGGGTTGGGTATCTGGGACTTTCTACATCTCATAGGAGGCAGAGAGCCTATCCTGTAGTAGATCTAGCCTATAATTCTCTAGCAGCACCCCAGATCAGACAGCTAAGCCCCAAGTCCAGAAAGTTACACAACCTCCCGGTACAGCGCTGACAACAGAGGACTGTGTGTGAGGATGTTAGCCTTTGGGGAATGTTTCATCCACAGATTCTAGTGGTCTCTGAGTGCCCTTTCTGTTTGTCCTCTCCACCAGAGCAGTGTGTCTGTCTAGGTAGACAAATATCAATGACTTGGCCCAGCTCTGATGCCCAGAGTTTCAGAGAAGGAAAGGCCACTGGAAAATACATCCTCCTGTATCATGGTGCTTGTTCGGCTCTGGCCTTGTCTCCCGATCACACCCACACAATGTGATTTATAATTTGTCCTAGTTAAAAGTGAGCCTTGGAAAAGCTGAGCTGTCCAGTTGGAGCAGGGAAATAAGTAAAGTTATTAAGATTAGAATGTGGGTCATCCCCTCCAGGGTGACTTACCTCCTCTTTGATAGGAACCTTGAACTCCCACGGGACTGGAGCAAAGCACTGAGTGGCATTGTCATAGAGGGGTTGGACATGCATGTGTCATACGAACAGCCGGTGGAGACTCTTTACCAACCTGTATGACCTTGAGCAAGTTACTAAGTAGTCACCCCATGCTCCTGTCTTGTCCCCTGTAAAAGACAGCTGACAGTTTTCCCACTTCCTAGAATATGAGAATGGAATGAGTTAATACATATAAAGTGCTGAAAACAGGGCCCAAAGTGGGCGCTCAATAAATGTCAGCTCTTCATTAGTCCCTCGCCTTCCCTCTCTTGCATATCCCTGTCTCGAAGTCTGTGCCTTTATTCATGAGCTTCCCTTTCTCTATTGAAATGGGATTCAGTTTTCAAGGTTCAGCCCCTCACAGACCATAGATCATCGACTGTCAGGCTGGGAGGAGCCATACAGATAATTGAATCCAACCCCCTAATTTTACAGATGAAAAGTCAGAGGCACAGAGAGGCACATTTAGTTGTTCAAGGTCACAGAGCTAGCTCGAGTCAGACCTGACCATAGACCCAAGGGATCAACCTTGCAGCCTGGCCTCTCCTTGCAGCACTGGGCAGCCTCCATGTGAGGAATTCAGAACTGTTACTTTTGGTATCATTACTCTTGTGCTCAGACTCTTGTCAAAGCTTTTCATTGGGGGTGTAGCTAGTGGTTCTTTGAGAAGAGTTTTCCGTGAATAACCTTTCATCCCCCTTGCTGGCCATGCTGCTTTGTTCAAAACAGGCATTCACTGGTGATTGTAATAGTGATCTGTATTATATGAATAAAACCTTCCCATTACATTGATTCAAGAAACAGGGCTTGCTTGATCTCACGTAGACAAGAGATAGTGGTTTTAGGAAGACTTTCCTAGATCTGCTCAGGCAACAGAGGAGAATCTGTCTATCTGCAAATGCTCCAACTATTCCTACTTGGTTGAAAGAGTGCACCTGTTAGCGAGTGGCTCCTGAAGAGTTGTCTCATTTATGTAACCAGAAGGGCTGGGCCCACGTGGTAAGAATTCTTTTTGTCGTTGTTGTAATTAGGTTTCTGTAGCTAAGGCTTGCCTGGACCTCATGATCCTCCTACCTCAGCCTCCCAAGTACTAAGTTTGAAGGCACACACCAGCATGTGCAGTGAGAACTGTGCCTTCTCAGCGTCGAGAGTAATCACAACAGATTGCAATGATTTAGTTCTGAAGTAGTTTCTCACGGTTCCCCCTGGCTGCCTCCAGCCCTCAGGACATGTTCTGTCCCCAACATGGCTGTCATTGAACATGAGTCCTCACACACTTGCTTCCCAGACTGCTTCTCTTTCTTCCTCGTAACACGTAGCTTAAACTATATTTGCCTCCTTTGAAATTCTTGATGATCCTCTGAGCACAGCCTGGGAAAGTAAACACTGTGGATTCTTTATACCTCTTGTCACAGCCACGAGGAAGAGTGGATGGGCGATGCCGAGGGGCAGATGTTTGAGGATTACATCAGGAAGCAGAAGCTGGAGGGGATGTGGACAGGAAGTTGGAGGAAGCACCTGACTAACCCGTTCCTGTTCCCTGTTTTCTTGATCTTTAATTACATCCTATTTCATAAATTAATGATGTCACTGCTGCCTTAATATAATTCATTAAAGCAGTTGATTTCAGGCAGTCCTATGTGGCCTCCTCTGAGAAACTCACAAGAGAAACCTTTGTACAGTTCAGCAGCAGAAGGCTTCTAAGGAAGAGCTTTTCCTTTTCAGAGATGGCTGGGGAGAGTCAGAGCCCCACCCTCACCTTATAAGTGGCTACTAACCAGAAGTTCAGCAGAACTATTTCAACTAAGCATATTTGCGTTTGAATAAGCTACAAAGGTCAGTTGTGCCTGTAAAGGAATCCCAACTACAGTGTTAAATCTTATCCAGAACCTAATTCCTATCCTCATAGCCCTTCAGTTTGGCTGCTATCATTTCAGTTAGACAGAGAAGAAAGGAAAAGCTAAGAAATACAGAACCAATGTCTCTGTTATTTAATGGCAGAGTAGCATTTAATCCCAAAGCCTCAGTAGGGGTATGTGAGGTCCTGGACTCAGTTTATAGAATATTCTAGATTTCCATGATTCTCTGCTAGCAGCCCATGGGAGGCTAGGCACTGGGCCAGGTCCATTTGTTTATTTTAGATTAGGACAGGGAGTTCTTCACACAGGACATTCTGTGATTATGAGGCACAGCTGCCCCACTCCTTCCGCTAGTGTCTTCAGAAT
>JANHMN010000010.1:56938232-56948875 GCA_030674055.1 Rhabdomys pumilio | reverse complement strand
TACTTGATCCAAATCATTTGTATTTAGCAGGTTCTCTGTCACATCCTCTGGGGTGTTTCCAAGATATCTACTTTATTGAGCCAGGATGTTACCCACGGAGTTTCACCCTTGTACAGTGCTCATTAGCGTCTCACTGAAAGGCTCCATTCTAGGCATTGCATGGAGAAGAAACACAAGGCCAGCCAGCTCTCTACACTCTGTGTGTGCGCATGTAATTGTCACTCGCAGCTCAGTCTTGCACATGACATGTTGTGTGAATGGAGTGAAGGCAGGAGATATTATGGGAGGAAGCATATCCTACAATGGAGTTATCTGTGAAATAACCTCAGAGTGGAGTTCTCCCAACCGATGGTCTTTTTCCTATTCTTGTGGCATCATCAGCATGCCCATGACAGGGACAAGCTGGGGTTTCTTCATGTTTCACAGTGCTGCTGGTTTCTGGAGCCAAGCACCATTGTCATGATAGATACATTCACATGTAGTTGGAGAGGCAACTGAAGTTAGACCCGAAGATCCATCATTTAATTACAGAAATATATTTGGAAAACATATATAAAATACATATTTTGAGGGTGAGTGGTACATAAGAGCTACGCAGCAGTTGTTACCAGTCTCAGGCTCCCTGGCCCACCACCAGCTTTAGAACTAACTGTGTGTATGTCTTATCAACCCAACTTAAATGTTCAGTGTTTTTTTTTTTTTTAATTTTTTTTATCAGCAGCTAGATATTAACAATGGCGGGAATATTCGCACCATAGAATTGACAAGTCTATCAGTCAGAGCCAGCCTACTCTAGCTTTTGCCCCACCCCCCAATGTGGGTCTTGAGAGCTTGTAAGCATTTTCACCTCCAGCCTGTAGGCTGACACCCTATGCATTTTGCTTTGTTATGTATCATGTCGACAGGCCCCCGCATAGTGACAGACATGAAGATCTGGGTGAGTGTGGACCGGAGTGAAGGCAGCATAGAGATTTCAGCAGCATTCCGAATCTCACGCCCTCTCTTTACAGGCACTGCTTCTCTCCCGGGAAGCACCCAGTAAGTACGAGGAAGCGTGAAGGATTTGATTTACTGCCTTCTAGAAACAGGGATTTACTGTGTCATCTTTCATATTTGCCTGTGTATTTTAGTCCTCCAGTCTTCCTTGCCCTCATATTTTCTCCATTTTCCCCAGGCTTTTACTCCATTTATGTTTTAAAGATTACTCCGTTAGCATCACGGAGTCTGGGGACATTTGAATGGGGAGGGACTTGGACATCATCTGGTACCCTGGAAGGTATATTGATTTTATTTCTCATGTCAGAGTCAGCCCACTAAAACAGGCTGTCCTGTTATGAATCTGCATCAGTATTTGAGCTTTGTGGGAATAAGAGAGAGGTTTTATTATTTGTTATGTCTGCCAAGGGCATAGGCTTCAGGAGTAAGGACGGACTCTCCACTCTGTACTTTCCATGACCTGGAATGCAGACTACCTTATTGTGTAGGTAAGAATCCTGAGAGTCTGAAGGATTCTACAACTTCTCAAGAGCCCTATACTTTGTAAGTAGCTAAACTGGAATTCAAACGCAGTCTGACCAAAATGCCTTACCCTAGACTTCATCTCTGCAACATGTTTTGCAGCCCTGAAGCAAAAGAAGAGGAGCATCAATATCATGGAGAAGCAGAGAAAATAGAGATGCTTTGACTCAAAGTACTCTCCTTGGCTTAGCCAGTTGTGCTTGCTGTCACCATGCTTTCTGCTTCCTTGGCATGAAATCCATGTGTGCTAGGTGAACAAGACACTTCTGATATGAAGCAAAGTTACTTCTCAAAGTTACTCACACCCTGCTCAAGAATCACGTGCTCCAGAGCTTGAAGTCTCTGTGTAACTATCAGGATCAGGGAGCTTGCTGCGGTGGGGAACTATTAAATTTGGACTACTCCTTTTCTCCTGAGTAATAAATCAACCTCATGTGACCCAGTGTAGATGCCATTTTAAAATATGTCTCTAGTTGGTAATTTCCTGTATATGGAGGGATTTTGACCCCTTCCTACTAATCTCCAAAGAAGGAACCAATGTGCCTTCTTTATCCCTTCCCTTTCTTCCAAACAGCCACACCTTCTGTTTAATTCAGGGACATGATCCCCCCCCAGAATGTGTCAGGCAGATCTAGGAGATATGAAGGATCTGCATGGTCATTGTATGCACATGGAAATCTTGTCATACCTTTTCACTATAGATCATGATGCAGTTGCCTTGAGCTGTCATGGAAAATACCACAAATGTAAACAACAGAAATGTGATTTCTCATGGTTGTGGAAACTCAGTGGTCATTGCCCATAGACCACCAGAGTGGTTTCTGGTGTGGTCTTCCTCTTTGTAGATGTTCACTCTTACAATGTGTATATGTGTATATGGTATTCCTCTGGGAGATAGCACATGAGTGGAAGAGAGAGAGAAGCAGAGGAAAATGAAGAGATAGTGGACACACACACACACACACAGAGAGAGAGAGAGAGAGAGAGAGAGAGAGAGAGAGAGAGATCTTTATCTTCTTATGGTGTCCAAAGTCATAACCTCATTTCATCATATTCATCTCCTCTAAATATACACACAATGAGGGTTAGGGCTTGCACCTACAGATTTGGTGGAAAACCAATGAGTCCACAATAGCTATAAGGCTCAGAATGTAGTCAGGGTAGGCATTGCAATTGCAGTAGAGTTAGCATGGGGATCTGGGCTTCAGAGAGTTCAGGAAATTAACTAAGGCTACCAGGCTGCTGAGGGGTGAAGCTGGAGGAAAACCGAGTTGTCAGCTTCTGCTTCTTCTCCTTCTCTGCAAATTCCCAGCTCAAGTCCAACCAAACCAAAACAAAACGATGTCCCCAGTGGATTTTCTCTGTCTTATATCCTTGATAGTATTGGGCAAGATGGTTTCATGTCTATTGTTTCTTAGGACACTTCAAAAGTGGAAAAACAAAGCAAGTTACTCCTATATTTTCATTGAACAGTACACTTTCGGTCACCCAGAGGTATCTAGAGGTGGGTTACTACCAACAACCCACCAGTTCTTCAGTTGACACCCCCAGTGTGCCCTTTAATTCAGCTCCATTCTGACACTGTCTGCTAGGAGACAGTCGATAGTGATCAAACCCACAGAACTGCCCCGAGTTAGACACCTAGCTCAAACAGTAGATTGTCATCTGCACTTCTGACCAAATGGTGATAAGTCAGCATTCCCAGTGCTTTCTCATTGGGTTTAACTCATGTACTTGAGTGTCTCAGGGGATTCAGAGAAACATAATACTTATATTGGCTGTTTATTATAAGGATATTGCAAAGGACACTGGTGAAGAAATGAGAAGATGAAGTGAGGAATTTCATGCTCGACTGGGCTATTTTCTAGAAACCTCCCAGGCACGCTCTGGGCCTTTTAAGAGTTTTTATAGTGGCTTTATTACTCAGACATGACTGATTAATCATCAGCCATTGATGGCTGATTCAACACCAGTCCCGGAAGAGTGTAACAAGCCCCTGGATTTCCTACCCTCGACTTACTCATTACAGCCGAATGCAATGAGCAGAGGGCCCAGCCCTCTAATCATGTCTTGATCTTTCTGTGACAAGCCTCATCCCAAAGCTTTCTAGGAGCTTCCAGCTGAAGTAACTCATTAATATTCAAAATATACTTAATACTTTGAAGAGTCCATAGATTTAGGAGTTTATCCCAAGAAACAGGATGAAGACCAAGCATATATTTCACGGTATCAAAGCCATCTCAAATATTCTTCTATAAAGGAGACCATTTTTGCTATCAATAATATCATGATTCTTCTTGTTAAATGCTATAATGTCACTGGTATGTGTCTTGAATAGATAACTATCACAAATAGCAGAGTACCACCTGTTCTTCTGACAAACTGGCTGTAAACTGGGGCTTCCATTACTCTCTACCTGGATTTAACTTGAATGCTTGACTAGCTCAGAGAATTAACTTGGTTAGCATATACAGTATATATCTCATTATGATATTTTCAAACACAGATGTCCTTATACTTTGCTCGTGTTCATCCCCCAGTCTGCTCCATCATTCTTCCTTTTGGTTCTATTAGATCTCTTCTTCTTCTTCCCCAAGTAGATCTCCTTCCGCCTGCATCTGTGTAGATATTAGTACATAAAAATTCATATTTATTATGATTTTTTCTAATAATATGTGTGGTGGTGTATCTCCATAGGAGAGTGCATATGAATGGAGATGCTCGTAGAGACGAAAAAAGATACCAGGTCTCCCAGAGTTACAGGTGGCTGTGAGCTGCCTGATGGGAGTGCTGAGAACTGGATTTAAACCATCCTCAATAATGTACATGCTCCTAACCACTGAAACAGCTCCAGTCCCATGTATATGTATGCATATATAAAGCTAGATCTGTATATGAGAGGAAATACGATAGTTTTACATTCTTATCCCTTTGTCACTCTGTTGTATCCTCTTTAAACGCTTATTGTTGGTATCCTAAGAAAAGATTTACCCGCAAATACCACCATATTGATAACATCAGTATTCTCTGTATTTTTTTTAAATTGTATATATTCATTAGACTCCTTTGTGATAAATAAATTGGGTTGGGAAATCCATGAGCTTGTAGAGTTCTTCATCTCTACGACCCAGGAAGATTTCAAAGCTGTAGATAAATATACCATAAAATCTAAACTGGTTATAGATGAGACTGATCCTTTTCCTGTGAGTGGGGCCTGTCTAGCAGGTGCATTGGTATTCTCTTCACAAACCAGATGGCCAAGGTCAGCTGCTGCATGCAATTTCCTGACTTTATATATATGTCTGTGGGAATTCATCGTTTGGATTCTGAGCAGAGCAGAAGGTACCACTTGGCCCTTATCAAGCATATTCACATATTATATCTGAAGTAAGAAGTGGAAATCACTGAGGACTTCTGATACTCTTCCAAATGTTCTGAGTTCCAGCACCAGTAGAAGGGACTGTTAGAAACCAACAGGACAATCAAACACGTCAAGAAGCAGCCCAATGCTGCCATCTTACCAAGTCCTCGTGGAGAGAAGTGCACTATAAACAGAGCCAGGCCAAATTGTCCTTCACATCTAGTCTGCCACTTAGTCCTTCGTTCACAGTGTCCCTTGTCCCAAAGAGTTTTCAAATGACTTGCAGCTTCGCCACACTGATATTTGGGTGACATTCTAACTGATTTCTGACTCAGTCACTAACAGTTGTTGAATAAAACATAACAAACAAAAAAACCCCAAAACAACAACAACAACAACTCTACCACGGTTCTTGCCTTAAAGGGAATAAGATAGTTCATTCTGGAAATGAATAAGAGTGACCTTGGTCTGGGAACAGATTCACATAACCCTAAATACTATATTCCAATATGGTAATAATTTCATGAAGTTTTCCTAATGGCAGAACTAAGAAAGCTATAAATCGAGACGTTAAATTAGAGCTGTTGGTTGGAAACTCCAGGCAGCTAGATTAGAGAAAAGCAGAAAATAACACCTTAGGCCTCAAATGTTATCCGATGTCACTCTAAGCTTTTGAGTTAGTGGAAGCTGGACTCTGTGTGTATCCTAAGATAATTTCCCTAACAGTTACAAGAATGGTAGGTCACACATAGAGATAGATAATAAATGACTATTTATAGACATAAATTTGGCTTCCAACCTGTAACATTTTAGATCTTTACAATTAGTCAACCTGCATGCCTTGTAGAATATTTGATACAGGTGGATCTGTTTGTTTTCATTGGTTTGTTTGTTTGTTTGCTTTTTGCCTGTTTTATTTTGTTTTTGTTTTCTGGAAAATGCATTTTCTACAGCCAACATGCAGTTTGTTTGGAAAATTAAACAAAATAATACATGTAAAATCTAAAGCTAGCATTTGCCACATGGTAACATCCCAATAATCAATATGCATGATTTTAAGATGGAAATGTAACTGTGTGATAGCTCTGTGATTGCAGACCTGAGGTAAGAAGTGTCCCTCACTTGCATTCCTTCTTAAAATGGATGTGCTCTTGGCTAAAGTCGAGCTTCTGTGGAAAGTTTACAGTTCCCTGGTGTCATCAATAAGGGATTCACTATTTCATTGGTTTGGCAAAGCAATCCCTGGAAAGGCATTAGGATTTGGGACCAGCAGGTGATTATGGATGTGGCTAAATTATTTACTTCATCAGAGTGTCTCTGGGCTTTATCATGCAGCCCTGTCACAGGAAGCTGTACATAAAAATGAATAATGGTCCCTTTAACTCAGGGATCTGAAAGGTCACTAGGGCCGTGGCAGACACATGAAGTTGTGTTTGCTACATCCATCAAGAAGCAATTGCGTGAGGATGTGATGCATGGCAGACAGCGTGAGGGCAGACTTCCGCTGATTGTTTTATATTCTGGTCAGGCTGGGTGTCCTGTGGCAGGGCAGTGACCAAGCTGCCAGTGGCAGGAATCTTGTACTTAACTTTGTAACTACTTTATTCTGTGGAGGAGCATTCCAGCAGCAGGGGTTTGGAGAATTGAGTCGAGAGTAGCCAGTTGATGCACAGATTCATGATTCTTGGTTTAAGGAGAGACTTGGAGCTGGGGAGATGGCTCAGTAGATGAAATACTTGCCACAGAAGTATGAGGACCTGTGCTCGGATTCCCAAGACTCATGTAAATGCCAGGTGGACATGGTTCCTCCATTTAATCTAAGCGTACTTGGAAAGCTGAGACATGAGAGACTCAGAACAAGCTGAGTATACAGCCTAAACAAATCAGGGAACTCTGGATTCAAATGAGAATACCCTGCCTCAAAACAAGTTGGGCACTGAAGAAGTGGCTTATCAGCCTGAGGTCTCCACCCAAACACACATACACACACACACACACACACACACACACACACACACACACACACACTCTACCAGCTTTGGGACACAGGTCTGTAATTCCAGCTTCTTGGGAGGCTGACAGGAAGAACACCTGCAGAGTAGGCTGCAGAGCAGAGAGGCAATCAAGACTGAGACCCTGTGTCAAAATAGAAATATAGTTTACAAGGGCTGTGTATGCAGCTCATGGTAGAGCACTTGCCTAGAATGCATAAGTCCCTGGTGAGACCCTTAGTTCATCCCCTGATACATAAATGGACGGATAGATGATGGATGAATGGACAGATGGATGGTAAATAAAAAAGAAAAAGAAGCCATGTGGCTTCCACAATGTCAGGTTTTTTGTTTGTTGTTTGTTTTGTTTTTTTTGTTTTGCCTAGATTATCCTCTCTCAAAGGAAGGACATATTACTGTGTGGAATGGATTTCTTGCTCTGGGCCCAACACCTGGTCTCCAAATTCCAGTTTTGTTTGTGGACGCCTGCATCTCTGTGCTAGTCATGTCAGACCCCGTATATATTTTTTGTTGTTTGTTTGTTTGTTTTTCAAATGGTCCAATGTCAAGAGGTATTGAAGACTTAGTGGCGGCACTTGGTTAAAGCTTTCTGCTTCCTGGAACACAAAAGGACTCAAAGATGATGGAGAGAGGAAAACTTCCTCCCTCTGTGATTTAAGGAGATCCAATAACCCATTCTTGTGTTGCATAAAGGAGCTCATGGACCACCTAAAAGGGGATGTCACACCATCATATAGCGTCTATACTTGAAGAGAAACTGCACTGGGAACTTTTAATTCCCTTGTAACTTTACCTTCTTATTCCCTCCGTCTATTATCCCTATTATCTATGATCACACGATTGATCACCTGGACCTCCCCTCAATACCAGGGATTGAACTCAGAGCCTTGTGCATTCTAGGCAAGCTTTCTTCCACTGAATTCTCTCCCACAGAGCTGAACTCTTAGCCTCCCATTTCCACCTCTTGCTTACTGGCCTGAGAGAAACTGGTGGTCATTGGAGCTGCCCATCCAGTACTTTACACTCTGCAGAACCTTCCAGGTACTAATTCAAAACCATTGACATTTCACTCAGAAAATTACTGGAGCCTGGAATCGAGCCAAGGAAGTAACCCCTGAGACTCCCTCTGCCCACTCTTGCTAGCATGGGTTGAGCCCTGGAGAGCATTGCCCTCCCCAGAGGAAGGAAGCCTCTGCCTCCCCCTCTTCCTGAGGGCTGACACCATTCCAATGAGTAATGTTTTGAGACAGATGCAAAATCAATGGCACAAGGCTCACGCAGCTCTGGTTATCTTCTATTCTTTATCATTCGAGCTCCCCTGGCTTCCCCGGATGAGAGTCTGGGGAGAGATTCATCTTCTCCCTTGTTTCTTATTAGCACACTGGTGTAGCCACAGGGACAAGAATGACGGATATTTCTAGACTATCATGAGGGAGATAGAAAATAAAATGAGCTCTTTGAAGTACCTGACAACTTTTTGGAAAGATCCGAAGTGTTGTTTGAGGATTTAAAAAAAAAAAGTTTTAATTGTCATCTTTAATCTGCCTAGATTGTAATCCTTGCTGAAGATTGCTCCCTAGTGTAGCTTAAAAGTACTTTGAATGGTCAATGCCTGGGATCTCTAATGAAAGAGAGAAGTGTGTACGCATGTGTGTGTTTGTTTTCCCTGGCAAACCTCTAACACCGGCCAGTGCTCTCTTCTCCAAGACTCCTGCTATTTCTCCCTCCCAACACCTAACATGTCTTCTGTTGCTCCAGGTTTTCCCATCTGCCCGAGAACTTGTGTTCTTCATGGCTCAACTCCCTGAATGCTGAGATTACAGATGTGTCTCACAATACCTACATAAAACTCCTTTTATGTTTCCTGTGTCCTGGTGACTCAGAAACAGTCCTATCAGTGTTTAGAAATTCTTTACGCAGTGAAGATAGCTGGTGTGAATCAGCCATGTCCCTACTTGACATTTATTTTTAATATTTTTATTACTTTTGGGTGATGTGTGTATGCATTCACACTTGTTTGTGTATGTGCAAATATATGAGGGATGCTTGTACATGTATGCAGTGTGTGGAGGGTGTGTGGAGACCAGAGGCATGTGCTGGGCATTCCCTGTTTCCTCACTCCACTCTTTTTTGAGACATAGTCTTTATATTGAACTTGGGGCTTATCTATTGGCTAAACTGTTAGTTGACCAGCAAGCTCTAGGGGCTCACTTATCTCCCAAGACTGCAGCTAGAGGCATGAAGCATTACTACTTGGTTTTGTGGAAGTGCTGGGATTGGATGATTGTCCTCATTCTTACCCAGGAAGCACTCTTTCCAATGAGCCATGCTCCCACCTTTATGGTATCCTCAGTTCTTTAATATACTCCTGGGTGGCTGTAAGTCCTCCCTTCTCCTTTTCTCCTGTCAGATCTGGTACTCAGGAAACATATGGCATCACAGCTAGAAGACTGCAAAAAGCACACTAATATGTTGGAAGTTTTGTTTGAGACATCTGGACACAATGGGGCCCTTTGTTCATGCCTTCAGCTACATGTTATGGTTACCTATAGTCAACCATGATTTGAGAATACACCCCAGGTTGTAAGATGGATAGAGAGGGCAGAGGTGTGAGGGGCATATTCATGAATTTTTATTATTGTATATTGTTGTGGTTGTTCTATTTAATTGTTAGCTACTGATAATTTCTTATGTGTGCCTAATTTATAAATTAAACTTTAGTGTGAGTTTTCATGCAAAATAAAAACATAGTCATACTATAGGTGGTTATTCTCTGGGTGACTTGGACCATATCCCTGTTGGATCAGGGGATGCACTGTGTCTGAACACTTCTGGTGGTTACTCACCTTACTCGTCTTGGGTTCTGTAGGCTCATCCTTACTTTTCTGATAATGTCAGTGTGTGTGCATGTGGGCAGGTGTGCACACACAGGAACACATGGCCTTATAGATTCCTACTGTTTCCCATCCACACTGACATACACTTTGTCCAGTGTGCTGAGTTCCCTGTAGGTTTGGCTCTGTCATCTTCAACTGCTCTCTCTCTCTCTCTCTCTCTCTCTCTCTCTCTCTCTCTCTCTCTCTGCAACCCAGAAATAAATATGATGCTCATATGAGTGAGTGAAACAGATGAAGAGGCAGACAGAGAGATGGGAGACCCTGAAAGCCTGACATACATATAAACACCAGGGGACATGGGCACAGCAATACTGATACACAATGAACCCAAGGGCATTTGCCTTTCATACAGCACTCCTGTCTGCAGCCCTGGAGGAATGGGAAGAGTTCTGGCTTGTTATTTCAGTCCTCCTACAGTCTCTGTGAGAAGCTGGGGAGGTGGGCTCTGCTGCGATTCTAATTTTGTAGGTGATAGATCTAGAGAACAGACAAGGTAGGCAGGTTTTTCCACCTAGAAGCATTATAAACTCAACACAGATATTCCTTGGGAAAAGAGGAGACAGGAGAACTAATAAAGGCACAGGCTTCTAGGCAAGTAAGCTGCTCTTAGCAATGGCTCAACAGTCTCTGAATTCCACTGCCATTGCTCCAACTGTGGCCTAGATTCCTGGCCTTGCATACTCTCCATGGTCATGGACATAGCTGCACATGCAGGCAAGGTATGAAAGTTCTTTCTGACTGAATGAATGCAAGGAGGAATAAGGCTTTCAAGCTAATTCATACACAACATCCTCACCTGCCCAGGCCTTAAAGATCTACTTAGTCACAAGGGCAAGGAGGATGAGGACCAGGCAC
>JANHMN010000010.1:56891981-56934030 GCA_030674055.1 Rhabdomys pumilio | reverse complement strand
TCTTCTTCTTCTTCTTCTTCTTCTTCTTCTTCTTCTTCTTCTTCTTCCTCTTTCTCCTCCCCCTCCTCTTCTTCCTCCTCCTCCTTCTTCTTCCTCTTTCTCCTCCCCCTCCTCTTTCTCCTCCTCTTCTTCCTCCTCCTCCTCCCCTTCCTCTTCCTTCCTTCTTCTTTTCTCCTCCTCCTCTCTCTTCTCCTCTTTTGAGATAGAGCTTCTTTGTATAGCCTTGGCTGCCCTGGAACTTGCTCTATAGACCAGACTGGCCTCAAACTCAAAGATTCTCCTGTCTCCTGCCCCCTCCTTCTTACCCTTATCTCCCGAGTGCTGGGATTAAAAGTGAGCACCAGCACTGTCCAGCTGAGTCAATGTGTTTTGTAATACTACAATCATGCATAGAACAGAGAAAATTTTGAGTATTTTGATCAGGTGAGTGTGTGAGGTACTGGCCCTTGCCACGATTGATGATACCATGACTTTCATTGATTTATTTTCACAGTTTTGATCACCCAAATATGATTTCTTTATGGAAAGATAATAGTTTATCTCCTTTTTGTATTGGAGTTTTTCTGTGGTAGGACTTTCTGATCCATTTCTGTGTTACCTCACTTCCTTTGTCAATTATTCATTTTCTTTTAAAACGGAAATGTTAAGATTTTAAAGTGATATGGGGTCATTCTCCCCAACCTGTCTCTTTCTCCAGCCCATTGTGAACCACCTATATGACAATTTGGTGTCTGAATGATTCATAGGTTTGGATTTTTAAAAGTTCAACTACAAACTTAGCCAGGTATGTTTCATGGTGCAAAGAGAAGCAGAAGTATTTTGAACAAATTTTAGAAAGGTTCTTTGTTTGTTTGTTATTGATATTGGTTCAGAATTCAGTCCTCATTGGATCTCCTCATATTGATTTTTCACAGCATTTCTCCAAAGAGGGTGGGGTTTCTGGGCTTTGTTTTGTTTCTAGCAAATGGGAATTGTCAACCATGTCCAGTGGAAATGCAGGAAGGCCCGGTGAGTGACTCAAGCTCTCATGGTGATGGACACAGAGGAAGGAACACAGCCTGGCTGCTGGCTGCTTTCAGCTGACACAAGGAGTAGACAGCCACCTCATTCTCTACCCTTTTCAATATTTCAGGGAAATTCTCCAGAAAGGGAGGAACTTCCTGCTTTCTGGAAAGCATGAACTTTCTGGTCACAGGCCTGTAAAGAGGGACAAAAGCATCCCTGTTTAAGTGGGGTCTGAAGAGCAGAAGGAGGTTATATTAGTTACGTTTTTTATTGCTGAAATAAAATGCCCTGACAAAAGTGACCTAAAGCAGAATCATATTCCACTTAATGATAGAGGCATAATTGTGTTGATTATTGTATTGATACCTTCTGAGAAAGATGTTGACTATCAGAGCATGTACCTACTCAAAATAAGATGGCCCAGTAAATACAATTTGTGACATCTCTGTCATATGTGTTTGTTACTGATCATAATGTT
Source organism: Rhabdomys pumilio (assembly GCA_030674055.1). Taxonomy (NCBI): domain Eukaryota; kingdom Metazoa; phylum Chordata; class Mammalia; order Rodentia; family Muridae; genus Rhabdomys; species Rhabdomys pumilio. The sequence continues at coordinate 56,932,547 of JANHMN010000010.1, read as the reverse complement.
ATGCAGTAGATAACTGCGTTTTCTGTCTAGCACAGTTTCTTCCTACCAATGACTGGCATTCCATCCGTGTATGAAACCACACATTCCCAACTACAAGAGACTAGAAATCTCACCTTCTGTTTCTCTCTAATGGTACTTTGTAAATCATTTATCCCCGTGAGAGATTCTTTGGCCAGTGTACTTGGCTATGCCCAAATGAAAGGAGCTGGTGAAGGTGTTGAGTTGGCGGTGGAGCACCCAAATACCTCCACACTTGCGCACAAAGGGAGGCTGCTGTCACGGTGGTGACAGTTGGCTCCCTTTGGTCTTGAGCTTCTGAGCTCATTTCCTGATTCTCTAATGTAATGATATGGACATGTGTGAGGAATCTGTCCAGGACCTTATGGGTAACACCAATGACCTGCTTCTTTGAAGATACTTGGCCATCAGCCTTTCAGCAACAACTCTAAGCTTTAAGTCAGATTTCCTCAACGACCAGGTAGGTCTGAAGCTCACCACCGCTATCATCTGTGGATAGTCCTAGCTACTCACTTTAGTTTTTCCCTGGTCCTTTACATGATCAGGGCAAAACTTTACTTGACCTGAATGCTTGGGGTCATAAGTATGTGAATTAACAGACCTGGTTTTAGTTGTGGTGGTTGAAACAGAATGGCCCCTATAAGCTTATATATTTGAACATTTGGACCTCAATTAATGGAACTGTTTGAGAAGATAGGGATGTGGCCTTGCTGGAGGAGCTGTGTCCCTTGGGGGTTGGTGTCAAGGGTTCAAAAGTCCATGCCAAGTCCCGATGGCTCCTTCCTACTTTGTGCTTGTGGATCTGGATGTAAGCTCTTAGATACTACTCCAAACCCATGCCTGCCTGCTTGCCCACCCACACACTGCCTGCCACAGTGATCATGGGCTAACCTGAAACTATAAATAATCCCCAATTCGTTTCTGCACAGTAACTGAAACATTGATGAAATTGAAAAGGTACTCATATTTTTCTGTTCTTAAAACAAACGAACAAATAAAAACCAACCAACAAATATTTGTTGAGAACCCACCTTGTGCCTGACTATGGGAGTGAGTAAGGAAGAGTCTCTTATTTAAGGAGGTGTATAATCTAGTGGTGTCATTTGACAAATTTTTAGTGAGCATGGGCATGCAAAGGATTGCTCATGGTCTTTGAACTTTCCTGGCAAATAAGAGCAACATCTGTCTTCACTTTGGAGAGAATTTACAGTTCAGAAAAAAATTGAGACAATTGAACAGGTAATATTAAAGATATGCTCTGATGGGGAGCGAGAGGCGTCCTAGAAAGGCACTTCCCAGCAGAGCAACTGCACTCATAAACATGGTCTTAAGCCAAATCAAAGGCAAGAAAAATATGGGCAAAGATTAGAGGATGATTTAGAGAGACAACTTTAGGAAGGAAAAGTGTTAAAATCTCTATGATAAGGAACTTGAAGGAGGAATTTTTACGTGTGTGTGTGTGTGTGTGTGTGTGTGTGTGTGTGTATGCATGTGTGCAGAAAATAGCAGGGACAAGGACAGAAGTAGGGCACAGAGTGTCCCCAAGAGATACAGCTCCCTGGTCTGTTTAGCTGGAGTGAGGTTCCTCTGGCTAGGCTGGCAAACCCGCAGCTTCCAATTGTATGCTTAAGGTCTTTCCAGAAGCGATTCATACCTAAAGATGAGGTATTTTCTGAAGTTGTTGAATTAGTATTATGGACTTCTTTATGCTTACTCTTTTTGTCAGATTTTCTTTTTAATTTTAAAAGTTATGTGCCAAAGTGTAATTTAGGGCAAGTGGCTTGAGGAGCCTGGTGAGGTCTCCTGGTCCCTTAAAGCTGGCATTATAGGCAATCGTGAGCTGGCCGTCATAAGCTGCTGGGAGTAGGTGATGGGAAGCCACTTCTTTAGGAACAGTATATTTCTAGTTGAGCTGTCTCTCTAACCCTCTGCCTTCTGTTAGACTTTTTATTCCTCCTCCTCCTCTTCTTCTTTGTCTCCTCCCCATCCCCCATCATAGATTTGTGTATATCTTTTTATGTGTCTACATAGTTTTGTTATTGTTATCATCAAGCCATTTGATATAAAGTATGGAGTGTATTCCTAAAACAAAATAGGATCTTATTCATGTTTATTCTCTTACATAAAAATACCAAACTAAGGTTTGGTCAATTATCAAGCATTCTGCCCCACCCACTGAGTTTCCTTTAGGGAATCTCCTCCCCCCTACTCTCTTGACTCTCTCTCCCCCTGAATCTTTCTGAGCTTTAAGACAAGCAGCTGCTGAATAGCCAGGTTGCTTGGAGAAAAGAAACAAGTTTAAACAACTCCAAAATTATTCACGGTCTCTGCTGGGTTGAGGCAGACGGGGCCATCTGTGCTTTTCGCTCATACATAGCTCAGGACCTGAAAGAAAATGTTCTCTGAGGCTCCCGAGAAAATGACATAAAATGAATCCATTCTCCTGTCAGAGATCATAATGAAACTAGAGAAGAGGTACAAAATCAATTCATTCTTATTATAATTTTCTGATTGTCTCCTTCCCGTTTGTTCGGATGCAGGTCTGATGGCTCAAATTGGTCTTTGGAATTTTTAAGGAGCTTTTTTAGCCCCTTAATATTGGCTTCTCAGTTCCAGTAATTTCACCTCCCAGAGTGAAACTGGCTGCTAACGTTCGGAGGAAATCCGTGCTGTATGTCTTGGTCGGTCCTGCAACTTGTCACCTAGTAGACTATAGTAAATGTGCTTCTGTTGTGAGGGGGACAGCTGCCAGACTGGATGCTTATCAGAGGAGCATGGGTCCTTCCAGGGGCTCCTCCCCAGCAGAGAGCCTTTGTGAAGCATTTACCTATTTTCAGCTTGCATAATACTTTAGATCTTCTGTTTAGAGAAGACGGTTCTGTCTTCCCAGTTGACTGTTAAGATAAAAGAGAGAATGCAGGCTTACAAGTGATGCTTTCCTTTTTCCTTCAAAGCTTCATAAAGATTAAGAAAGAAGAGAACGGGAAGGAAGATGACTGGGTTTGAAGACAATTGTCAATTTCATTGCATTTCTATCCTGTTACAAAGTTTCCTTGGAACATATGTCTATAAACTTTGTATAAAAGATTGCTATGTTAGGGGTCAGGAAAATGACCCACTGGTTAAAAGCATGTGTCCCTCCAGCCTGATAACTGGAGTTCAACTTTGGAAATCATGTGCAGAAAAGGATGAAGCTTTAATCCCAGCTCTCCCACAGAGAAATAGAACTGTCTCCTACCCACAGGTCCTCTTGTGCCCTGGTAATAATCCTTCTAGTTAATAATCCAGTTAGCCTGGAGCAGGTAGCACAAAGGCAAGCCACAAGACAGACCCTGCCTCAAGCAAGGTAAAAAGCAACTCCTGAACTTTGTCCTTTGACTTCCACACATGAGCACATCTATCCTCTCTCTTTTATGCCTGGATAATTTACACATGTAAAACACATACAGCGGTCAAGAAAGCCTTCTTCTGGTTGTTAAAATGATGCAAAAAATATTTTTAAAACCATTAAAAGAAAAAATTACCCACAATTTTACCAACCAAAGATAATGACTAATGATGTAGTGGGTTTTTTTTTGTAAATCATCTCTTTCTTTGTGATTATAAAACAGTGTTGAGAATATATTCCATATAAAAATTTTACAATGACCTTTTCACTTAGTGCTATATAAACTTGAATAACCATCTTTGTCAGAGGTTGTCAAGCACCGTCTAGATGTGCCATGGCTTATCGGTTCTCATTCAGGAAGCTGGCTTTTTCTTCTCTCCTTTAAGGATCGTGGCAAAGAGCATCCACATACATAGCAAGTCATTTTCCTAGGATGAATTTCAATACGTTAAATTACTAGGCCAATAGGTAGGAACATTTTAAAGGCTACCTGTATTTTCCTTCAGAGATTTTTTTTTTAAAGGCTCTTTCAGGACAATTTATACTCCCACTACCTGTGTAGCAAAATGCTTATCTAACTTAACACTTGCCAGAACAGAATATATATATATATATATATATATACACATATATATATATATACAAACACACACACACACACACACACACAGAACCACACACACACATGTGTGTGTGACTGTGTGTGTAGCTGTGTGTGTATGTATCTCTGTGTGTGTGTATATGTGTGTGTATGTATCTGTGTGTGTGTATGTGTGTGTGTATGCACATGTGTGCATGTGTGTACAAACATATGTAAATATGTGTGTCTTATATATATACATATACATTAATTTGATAGATAAACAAAAATATCCTAGCTTATTTTAAATTGTTTAGTGGTGAGGCTGACCAATTTTCCATGTTTTTTAGCTGTGTGTATGTGTATGTAAAATTTCAGTTTATGTCCACATACATTTTTGACTGCTATTCTTAGTATTTTCCTAGATTATATCAGAAGTAGCAATCTAGCCTGGCTACAATAGTTATGTTTGCAGTTTGAAAAAAATTATACATTTTACATGGGCAAATTTTCTTCCCCCCTTAAAAGTCATTTTTACTGATTCTTAATCTTCTAAAACTTTGTCATTCCTAGAAGCACATCTTACATTTCTACCGAAGTTGATTTTATATTTCATTTTTTTCTTAATTTTATTCCATTTGGTTTCACTGTGGACAATATGGTTCCAGATGAACTTCCTCCTCCCAAATAGTTAACGAAATAATTATTCCATCAGTAGTTAGTGCCTGGTTCTATCTTCTCAACAAAGTTGAGAGGCTCCATGTGTTCAATCCTAAATTCCTACATAGGCTTAGCTGAGTTGCTAGAGTTTATGCTCAGCACCACTGATCTGTTTGGTGTTAGAGGCACCTCTGGGAACTTGAACTTCATCTGACACCTACTCTATGATAAAAAGTAGCTCCTACCCCCTTCATTTACTTTGGGCTAAAATTGTTTTTAACTATCTGCTGTGGCGAAGAATTCGAGAATCAGTTTTTAAGTTCCAGAGATAAATTCTCTTCATGATTCGGTTGGACAGATTAGTTTGGACCTGCACAGAAGCCTAACCTCCTTCAAGGCTTCAACTTGTAAGCCTATGTCATGAGCAGAATTCTTAGTCCTAAATACCGACCTTTGAATCATTTGATGACTTTCAGTCACCTTGAGTGTTTGATGGCAATTCTAAAATTAAATGAGTCACATTGCTTAGAATTTCGATTATTAATTTATCACTAATGAGAAGGGCTGTTTGGAGACTATGTTGGACAAAGCATAAAAAAGTCATTGAATGTAAGTCAACAATGAATGGACAAGTGGACATACAGACAGACAGATGGATGGATGGATGGATGGGTGATTATGATTATTGCAGATGGACCACTAAAGTAAAGGATCTGGCCTCCCTCCCCAACCACAGTAGTAACTGTAGCTTGAACATATCTTCTATCATGTCTAATACCATCCATATATTGTATAGAGTAAGCAAAATAAATGTTCATTGGATTATACTAGACATTTTATTGGAAATTTGTACATGTTATATAATAGAAAAATAAGGTAAAAGGAACAAGAGACTTGCCCAGAGGTCACGAAGGTAATGGGTACACGCAGATACAAATTCATATCTCTTGAACTCAAGGCCTTTGCTCTCCCTCAGTCCTTATGCAGGGCAGGTTGAATGTACAGGATTTTAAAGGAAATATCATTTCTAGTGTCTCAATGTCAACACGTCAGAAAGAGCACAGGCAGTAAGGTTTTAGGAATGGAATCCCACTAATGATTATTTACCTGTGTGAAAGAAGTGTAAGGTTAATTTCCTCCCCTCTATTTCATGGAACATGGACGTAGGACAGCAAAATCTCATGGCATGAAGTAGGCTACTGGTGTGTGTTTCAGGGTAAGAAGGTTTCGTTATGATTAGTGTTCTTCCCTCCCCCACACTTCATAGTCCATGTCAACGGTAATTGCATAGACATTCCTCTCAAAGACTTGACCTGGCATCTAGTCTTAACAAGAGCAACCCTGCTTTAATCTACTTTCCACTCCGCCACTCCCCATCCCCACAAGATAGTCTAATTATGGCAGATGCAGGGTTGTGAACTGTGGTTTACTTTTCTTTTAAAAAATGACATTAACGTGGCTGTAATCATTCTTTAGCTGCATAGAGTAGAGATTCCTTCCCTAGAGCCCCCAAACACTTTGCAAATATGATCTCATTAACCCACACACCAACCCTCTGTGGTAGGTCAGCCGTCTTGGCAGCATTTGGGAATTGAATTATGCAAAGAGAAAGTGGTCTTTTCAGAGCAGTTTACCAGCTGGGGACAGACTTAGGATTCACATGGAGTCTTAGGACTGAGCCGGGCCCTATATGTCACCTGGCCTGACATTCTTATTAAACAAACAGGAAATTGAGGTGGAGAGTCATGCTCAACCCCGGAGTTCTCAGCCATGGATATAGGTTTTTATTACTTGAGAAGCCTTTAAAAAGTACCATCGACCAGGTTTTGCCTCTGACCAATTTAATCAGAGTTCTTGGATCTTATCATATCAATGGTTTTAAAGGCTTCTTAGGTGACTCTAAGAAACAGCCAAGGTCAAGTTTTGAATAGACCACAGTTGACTCAAGAAAAGTAGCCCATGTATCACCTCAGCATAGGGGCTTCATATAGCCATTCTCTACCATACGGGGTAGTTTATGCTTCATATTCTCGAGGTCTTAGCCAGGATGGCATTATATTGGATATGATTTAGGTGATCTCTTCACTTTGTACTTGATTTCATCAGCAAATGTATCATAAAGAAGAGGCTATATGGCCAATCACAAGCCAGCTAGCTGGAAAAAGTCAGCCTAATTAATTGCTAGGCTGACTTAGCCATTCCAGATAGAATGGCCTCCTGGTGGTCTAAGTGGGATCATTGGTTTTGTATAGGTTGTCTTTTTTAAAAAAAATGTGGATTTGAGACAATATTTACTCTCTTACCATAAACTTGTGCTTAGAAATATTAGCTCTGTCAAAGAAAAAGTGAAATTATTTCCTCTGGCATTATAAGGATTACAGAATCAGGCATTCATCATGGCATCCATAACAGGCACTCCATAAATGATAGCATGGTAGCACGTACGAAGCTCAGAATATCTTGGGGGTAGTGAAACATTGAAGACCACGTTGGTGGGCATGAATATATACATTAATAGCTAAACACAGCCACTGTGCCAGTATAGACCATTCCTTAGACTTTGTAAACAATGAGAGTGGAAGGAAGAAACAATCAGGATAACTCCCTTATCCTTAGACACCAAGTGGCACTGGAGCAAGTAACTAACATTGGTTGAGGAGGAACACACACAAAGGACATGCCTAAACTTGATTGTTTTCCCAGCTGAGAAGGGAAACACTTACTTTTGAAGCTTTCTATCTAGTCTACCTATAATGAATTTCTTGGGTCCTGCTTCTTAGCCCTCTAGGTTTTAAGCTATAGACTTTTTATGAAATCTCGGGCCTCTCCTAACTCTCAGCTCAGTAGCTTTGTTTCTTTTGCATCTATTATTTTTGACAGTGAATCCATCTTACATGGTCTAACCTGGGTAGACTTTGAATACTCACTCTTACACCTTTAGTTTGGGAGCTGGGCTTGTGTTTAATTTCTGAGTCTCTTGACACATGAGTCCCTGAGTTCCTGTGTAACTGTGGAGTTCTTCCAGTCTTAGAAGTCCTGCTTCTGTATCACACAAATCAGAAAAATGTAGAAGGAAACAGAGTGACTATGACTCCCAGTCCCTAGGGTAAGCTGTTGGGAATCCATCTAGACAGATTTGTACACCAGACAAACCAACCCCTCATTCCTGCCTCCTATAGAAGGTATCTCTTCTTGTGGAGAATGTTGTCACAGTAGGTGTTGTTCTGCATGACCAGAGTAGGACAAACCTTGGAGGTACTCAGCAAGTTCATCACTAGTTACTTGAATCACATCCATACAGATGGATGAGCTAAGATATCTCTGTTATCTGTCCCTAAAGATAGGACTTAGGTTAAAGACCAGATAGGATGCAATCAGGCAGATCCCTCACTTTCAAGAAACTCCGTCTTACCAGAAGTCTGCAGCAAATAGTGGTATTTTTATTCCTACAGCTATTCTTGCATGCCATACCCAATCATTATTTTCATACAATACATTTTAACATGTGTGTTGTGACTATATACATGTGTGTAGGTACACATAAGTGTGGGTGCTTATGTACCCATGTGTGCATGCATACATGAAAGCTCAAGGTTGATGTTGAGAATCATCCTGAATGGCTTTCCTGCCATATTTATTGAGGTATGATCTCTCAGTCAAACTCAGAGCTCCCCTATATGATTGGCCTTCTTAGCCAGCTTCCTCTGGGAATCACCTGTCTCTACCTTCTAAGGTAGAGTCCACTTGACATCTTTATGGCTTTCTGGGGATTAGAACTCTGTCTTCATATTTGTACAGAAGTGTTTAACAGCTAAGCAATTTTTCTAGTTCCTTATACTACACTTGATAGAGGCAGAAACTTTATATAGATTTAATGAGCTTTACCATACTTAATAAAAGAATGCCAGAAATTCATTGGTGGCTATGTTTCCATTCTTAAGTCAGAAATATGTGGAGCCATTAAGTTCCACCAACATTTCATCATTATTTCTTGCTTCTTGCTCCAAACATTATATAAACTCTTAGACACTGAGAGAACAGTTCCTGCTGTCCCTGTTCTATAGACTGTCCCTTTCTCTTCCTGATCTTTTAAAAGTACTTACTGATCTTTTAAAACCCAGACCACATCTTAGTTCTTAAGTCTTGCTTTAATTTTTCCAAAGGTTACTTTCAATGATGGTTCTTAAATGCTTTAACCTCCCTTTTAACCTACCACCCGCCAGAGGTAGTAGAAAAGAAAGGCTACTGGGAAGTGGACCTGTTTAGAAAGAGTTCTTTGGAACAACTCCCATCTGTGTGGTCTGGAAATCAGAAGTTCAGTTCACAGGTAGCAGTGGCAGCTTGATCCACTCCCAAACACTTCATGGATATACCAGCAGTCCAGTTTAGTAGTGTTGGGTTAGCAGCAGCGGTGACACAACCTAGCAGAGACAGCCAGCCCTCAGCCTCTGCACGAGTCAGCAGGAGAAACCAGGAGGGATGCCAGGAGAAGTTCTCAGCTGTACCTCTCTCAGCAAAGCAAAGACCAAAGATTCAAGAACAACAAGCATTGCATGGCAAGCTCTATAAGCAAGCCTAGCCCCGCCTCTGTCATGGTCCGTTGAGTCCTTTTTATATCCCTCCAAACATCACATGTCCTTCATGGGTCTTGTCTTAGCACATGAGTCTATCTCAGCTGACATCACTCTGCCAATCAGCCCAAGTCCAAGGAAGTGGCAAGAAACTGCAGCACACCACTAGAAGTTTATTGGGGTGTTTCTCTCTATAGAGTCCTGACATATGGAGCTCAATTACACAGTGTAAGGCAGACCAATACATGCATGTTGTTAGCAAAGAATTCTTCATCACATGCCCTTTCACTTGCTTGCTTTAGCAGAATATTTTTTGACTTTTGTCTGCTTCAGTGAAACTGAAGTGAAACTGGTGTCCAGACTCCGTCATGAGTCTGCACTAGCCTTTCACCTGTGTTTGCTTCAGCGAAATGTTCCTTTACGTGTTTGCCCCAGCAAAACACCATCCAACACAACCGACTTTCCAAAGAACCCTTAAGTTTCCACTTTACCATGAACTACCGATACTGCTTTGAGCTACCCAGAATACTGGATGTTTCTTTTCACATACGGAATGTTTATAATATAGGTCCAGAAAGTGTTTTGGCTCAGTATACAAACTACAAACATGGGTCTTTGCCCTCTTATACTCCTGAACGATATTAAGTGGTTTGAGAATTAAGTCTTGATTAGTTAGTTCATCTTTGCATTTCCCAACCTGTATTTCACATTTCATGTAGAATACTAGTCTGTGGTACAATGAATGTATTTTAAGTGAATGGACCACTGTCAGATGGATCTCTGTGGTGTCACCTTGTCTTACCTAAAAATCTTATTTATTTGGGTTGAATTGAGCCAGATATGGAGCATGAGGAAAAACTAGATATTGGGAACCATTGTTTTTCTTCCTTGCTCAATGCGTTCCTACCGTTACCCTTCCCCTTCAAAAGAGAAATCCTCAGATCATATTTCTGTGTAGAGTCAAAACCATTTAATTTTCACCTGGGTTATAGATTTCTAACATGGAAACAGAACCATCTGATCTGGGACTGTGGGTTTTTTCACTGTGTACACTGATTTCCCAGCTTAGTGTGACACACACTAGTGCTTTCTGAGTGTTGATGGAGTAGATGACCCCAGAGCAGTCTCTGCATCATTCAGAGAAGTCCTCTTGGACCATGTCTTTTCACATATTTTGGCCTAACATCAAACATTGTGGATGCTATTTCGTCTCTCGAGAAGTTATTTGTTCAAGTGCCTCTTTTCTTGCCTTTGGACTGCCCTCTACAAAAGGAATCCTAGGTTTTGTGTAGATGCTTTAGTTAAATGGAATAAGGTGGTTTCCATTTTTACATTCTTGGAAATGGTCACTTGTGTTGGCTGTGAGTAATGTCAGGATTAGGGAGGAGCCCTTGTCCTTTCAGGGCTTTGTATGTGGTACAGATAATGTCAGGGAAAGAAATTAAAACTTGAATGGAAGATGGTGGGGGAAGAAACTAATCTACCTACCTCCCCCAAAAAATATGAAAAGAAGTTCTTTAAGGGAAATACATATTGGTGGCATTTATCATTTAAAAAAGGAGCCTCAATCATGTATAGTCTCATTTTGTTTCCATTGTGTGTGTGAGGGAAGGCACCCATGGAAATGGCTATAGCAAATGACTTTCTAAAGCCATTTACACATTAACATAAGGAAGGTCTCTAATTTTAACTTTGTAGATGGCAGAAGAAAAAATTTCAATTCTGAACCATTTTTCTTGGAGATGGATAAAATTCCCATGCTTTCTATTATCAGTGGGCTAGGAGATAGAATTCAGAGCCCACAGAGAAGGTGCTGAAGGGCAGGCCAGGTGGGCTCTGGGGTGGGGGTAGGGGTGCTCATGGGGTTGGTCTGCTCTTAGGGAATGCATCTTCACATGGCAGAGCTGATTTTGAGCCCCTGTCTGCTTTCTCTCTGGGTCACCACCTTGACCTGTCCAGATTGGGATGCCTTCCTTCTTGCTGTACACATTTTCCAAGTCACATGGACCCCTACCTGTGTAACTCTCCTCTCTTAATGCAAGGCAGTGTGAAAGGTTACAGACAAATGGAACTTTTATAAATCTAATCATCTTTCAAATGTACTCTGGAGCTTTCTATTTAACAGAGGCCAGGCAAAGTCTGGGACAAAATGAAACAGACTCTCACAATTTCACTCACATTCCAGCTTGTCTCCTCTGAAAGGTAATTTTTCTTTTAATCACCAATTTTCTTAAAGCTGACTTTCCTAAAACAAAGACTAGGTGTCTCCAATTTGCAAGGCAGTGGCACCCTCTGACAGAATGCCCCTCCCTCCTCCCTGTCAGATCAGTAAGCCACTGGGATAGAACTTTTTCCTGTTATCTTGAACCAATATCAGACTGTGTGCAGTGCTAGGAGGGAGACAGGGCAGGTAACATTGGGCTATGGGAATAATTCATGGCGAAATTCTACATCTAGCTCTCCTGATACCTAGAAGTCTCTCTGTTACACTGCCCCTCCTACCCACAATAGAATTCATCATGTAGCATGCTGCTCCTTGTCAATGACTAGGGCAGTTCATCTTGATCTTGTATCTATGTGTCAGGAGCGTGTTCATAGCTGTGAATGGATGAAGATGCTGGTTCTGGTTATGCACAGCTGTCCAGGATGAACTTGGTGCTATAGAAAGCATTGGATCTGTCACATAGAAACTGGGAGAAGGACTTAGGAGACTGAGACTGGGTAACATGGTGAAAAGGCTGGTGCAGGGTCTTATTAGTTGATGGTCAGGTTATTTATTTCACTGAGCCTCACTTCTCTACATATAAAATAGACATATTAAGACTTACCTCAGAAATCTGTGTATATTAGAGATGTACATACATCATGGAAACTATAGGTGCAGGTGCTATTCATTATTAATAATGATGTGATTGTTTTTTTTTCTCCACTCTGTCTATTATCTCTACCCTATTTTCTGTGTGCATGTGTGTTTGTATTGATCTAAAGATATTTTTCTCTCTTTTGTTCCCCCCTTTTCTTCCCCACTCCTGTGTGTGTGTGTGTGTGTGTGTGTGTGTGTGTGTGTGTGTGTGTTTATATTTGTCTGTCTGTCTCTGTCACTCTGAGCCTCTCTGCCATTCTTCAATTTAAGAATTACTCATCTCAAGGCAAAAATAGCCCCTGGAGCACCTCAGATACAGACCCTGTGTTTGAAATGATATCACCCCTGGCACAAGGATGTTGTTATTTAACACAGGCAGGGATAGAACTGAGGAATTCTTGGGAACCCTGGTTGCTCAGCCTATATTATGACTCTTTGTCTTTGTATGTGACCACCTGAGGGACATGTATCCCTAGGGAGCCTGCTTAGGACTGGGGTGCTACATTTCTCAGCTTCCCTAAAGAGAATTTTTTAAAAGACTCTTTCCTACTTAAATCCTCAGGAACACTTTATACTTCAAAGCTCTTTGAGAAAATGTCTAAACCAGCTCATCTCCAGGGGCAGTACAACTCAGCCAAGATTTCCAATGAAATTCTCTTATTGTTGGATCAGACTAGGAGTAGTTTGATTTTTTTTTTCTAACTTAAAAAAAAATTCTATAGTTGCTCAGCACGGCTAGTACAGCATGAATGAGCCTTTGATCTAATTTTTGTGTATATGTGATTTCTTAAAAATAAAATGGGCTTTTGTTGGGAGACAGGTTGACACTGGGCCTGATTTTGGTTGGTCTGTGGTGAGTTGGGAGCCAGCTGCAGCTATGTTCTCTTTTCTTAGTCCTATAGTAAAACTGTGACTTGACACATAATTGAGCATTGTTATGTAGGCCCTTTCAATATTCCAGGCATTGAAGAAAGAGAGAGAAAATTGTGTTCTATCCAGAAGAATAGCATCCAAACGAATGTCAGGTGACAATTTAGCATAGTCGTGACTGATGTGATCCATCACAAAGGAGAGAAGAACTATTGATTATGATGCCCATAAAAGAAAAGTGCATCCTTCAGAAGAACAGCAAGGAAAAATAGAGAGCCTGCAATGTAGCTGGCTGTCTTTAAGTCACTGCCTTTGAGTGACAGAAAAGGCTGTGCACTGGCTCTGACTTCTCTGAATCAGCCTGGTATAGAGTTCAATACCTTGATCATTCGAAGCAGAAGTGATGTTATAGACCCCCAGTTTGAGTAATGTTAATGAATGGTAGAGTGGTTCACCCACCAGGAAATCCTCCTAGGTCAGAGGGCAGAGGGTAGAATGAGAATCACGGAAGAGGAATTCTACTGTGCATGGCACTGAAAGGGAGGTAATAGACAGGGGTGCACATGATCTGGCTTTGGGGAGTAATCACATTGGAGCTTTTCATTTAGTGGGGTCACCAGTTCAATTCAAACTCTCACAGCCACAAACTATTCCTGCTTGGATGACTGATGGAAAACTAGTTCTTACTTTTCAGTTGTCTTTTGGAAAGTATTTTTGATAATGAAATGGTTCTCCCTTCCTAGATGAAGGACAAAATCTGGGAAAGAAAACAGATGCATAAGGTAGGGGATTCTTCTAGAACTGGTTTTGAGTAATGTGTCTCAGAAGGCACACAAAGAGAAGGTGTGAGGGTGACGTGGATTACAAAGGTCAGAGGAAGGGAACAGAGAAGAAAATGCTCTATTTCTCTAGTGCAGCAGTTCTCAAACTGTGGGTCACAACCCCTTTGGGGGATGAACAACCCTTTCATAGAGGTAAGACCAGTTGAAAATACAGATATTTATATTACAACTCGTAACAGTAGCAAAATTACAGTTATGAAGTAGCAATGAAAATAATTGTATGGTTGGGAGTCACCACAACATGAGGAATTGTATTAAAGAGGCACAGCATTAGAAAGGTTGAGAACAACTGTTTTAGTTCCTTATATGGGAGACATAGGGCTTCAGGTGTTAACCAGAAGGCAGACCAGCTTGAGAAACTTCAACATGAAGTTGGTCTGAGTTTCATGAAAAAAACTTCTCCCTGGTTCTTGAGGATACAATGTCCCTTTCTCTGGTCCTCTTCTGGCTCCCTAGTTTGAATCTTTATCTAATCTCAGCATAAGAGGAGCTAGCTTATGGGCTGACTTCCAAATTATGTTAGAAGCTTTAGTGCTTCATGTTTTAGGCTATATCAAAACCTAAAACTCTTGAGAAGCTGAAGTTGCATTCAGAATTGAATGACTTTATTTCGCCTGAGGTAATTAATTCCCTGAGGCAAAAATATGGAGAAGGTATTGTCTTTAGGTAAGAGGAAAGCTACAGGAGATGCAGCACATCTACTAATGTCTGTAAATCTTGTCATATTTCATAACTTGTTTTGTTTTTGGCACTTGGTCTTGATTGGGCTTTAGAAGCCTTCACACAGGCCATCTGGTCAACCTCCAGTAGACCCAAGGCTTCTTGCTAAGAAGAAAACACACAACAGGCAATTTCAAAGAACCAAACTTATTAGGGAGATATATTTTATGGGGTAACATGGGAACAAGAACAAGAAATAGGAAAGAGTTCATAAAAATTGTGACTAAAGAAATTTTCTTTTTTGGTTCCACCAGTTGTGTCATTTGCAGAACAGGATGTTTGGGAGTATTGGATTTAATGAGCCGAAATTTTTATGATTCATAGTTTTGGGTCATAGGTTTTGGGGATGACAGAACAGAAACTCAGAGCAGTTCATCATTTTTACTGTAGAAGGTATGCAGAAGCCTTTCTATACAGGTGACATAACTTCGTAGGTATGCAACATACCTTGTATATGGATGATATCACTCACTTGCTATGCATAGTGTAATGATTAGCTATCATGCCTCAGAATGTCTGCTTTTAATACAGTGTGTCTGGAGAATCAGTCAAGTGATTGCTGGCATGGCTCTTCCTTCAGAGCCTTGTGTCTGACATGAAAAAGTCCACAGGAAAGCAGTACTCTAAAGCTATGAAGAATCCAGAGAATGGCTTCTACTCATCTCTGGAATGTGTACAAAATTTAACACACGGGGTATCTTTTACTGAGGAGATACTACTAGTAAGGAAGAGAATGGGATGGAAAATGAATCAGTATCTGCTGCTGCTGCCTTTCCAGATGTTAGAAGTCACTAAGTCTCAGGATGAGGCTCAGGCTCGGGCTCGGGCCCGGGCCAGGGCCCAGGCCCAGGCTCCAGCTCAGAGTTAGTGAGTGTGTTTTAGTGTGTATAAGCCCTTCTACCTTCCTCTTGAATTTCTTAGGGAGAGTACCTGAGCCATCATTGACCCTTCATCTCTAGCAGCCAAGGAATACAGGTGCTTGCTCTAAGAATGAGAGAGAGGTAAGAGTAACGCTCAGGGTAGTTGCTTCTTTGATTAGAATATTTGGCTCCCTGGGAATATATCTCTTCAAACTATACTTAAGCAACCAGGAAGTTATCTAAAAATGTTTTGCTGAGCAATGGAGAAACAGATCTTTAAAATGAGAATTTAGACCTCCTCATGATGAAAAGACCAGAGCTTAGTCAACTGAAAAGATGCTGGGTATATTTGAAGTCACCTGCATCAACTTCTTTACCCAATATGGATTCTTAAATGTGGCATCTGCTACCCCAACACTCCCTGTACCAGCTGTTCAGTGGAGGGTGTTGCTCAGATTTCCCTCCCTCAGGAGTTTAGAGATTGCCATTCCTGACCTAGCTTCCTTCTGCACATCCCTGAGTCCATTTGGCCCTGTCATGCTGCAGTTAGGCCCGATCAATAGTCTTTTTAAAGAAACTTTGCCCTTTGAACACCATCCCTAAGCATTTTGCATTCCATTTTGCTTGAAAAGTTCAGTTTTGTTCTATGTTCAGTTCTAAAAATACTTCAGTGAGTGGGAGATCATTGTAGTAGTTCAGCCATTCTTATAGGTGAGGGTCTCCTGTCTTGACAGTAAGCTGTTCGGAGTGAGTTCTTCATCACCTTCACACTCTCAGGAAATGGACTAAGTTAAAGGAAGAGTAAGAAAATGATCACTCTCTCACCAGATTCTTTTAGTTCCACACAAGACAGGAAAGCACCGTGTAGCACATGGAGCAGCAGACAAGCCCCTGAGTGTTGTTGAATGTCCAAGTTGAAATGGTTGTGACATGTTTAAAACATTTTTTTCCCTTTCAAGACAAATGTGTGTAGACAGTATTGAATGCAAGTCAATTGATAGTCTTCAGTCTGTATTTCTGAGTGTGCATCTTAAGATCCAAAGTCGATATTCATTGTCTTTAGGGCTGCGATGCTTGATACACAATTGATGCTGGTTATTCAGTTCTCAGCCATGTTAAGATCAAAGAGTGTTGTCCCAAAGCCCCATAAATGCAAGATGATTTCTGGATATAAATAAAATAATACACTTGTTCCTTTTGCTTAGAATCGTCCCAAAGTGTCTAACAAAGGCCTAATCTGTTAGACTTTGTCCTTAGAGAATGAAAGCACAATGAGATACAGGCTGTTCAAGCACGAAGCTTTTTACACTCTGTTTATCTGATTCTTCTGTCTAATTAAAACTACCTTCTACACTTGATTGGTTTTTAAAGCCTAATATTTGGCAATTAAACCTTCTTTATTATAACAATAGGATGGAACTTCCCTGAATGCTTTAGCACAGATATGTTATTCACAGAACCAAGAACTAGATTCCTTGGGGGAGATTCTTCTCTGTGACCAGGGTTTCTCAGAATCATCACCCATCCTAGACATGGACACTTGACAGGATTCTGTGGAGAATGAAGAGTAGCGCATGTCAAATCAGGTAGAGTCTTTGTTCTTAGAACTACTCTCTATATTCACTCTTACCAGCTGTTTATTTTCATCAGTTGCTAGGTACTCTGGTCCCTCTGTGACCCAGAGACTTCAGAGTCAGGAATCTATATGACCAATTTCTGCTGGCCAACTTTCTTACTTTTTACTTGCCAAAGAAGAAGTGGTTGAGTTACCTTTCAAATGCTATAAAAAAGGTAGAATGCTAAGCAAACGGTGACAGTTTTTTTTGTTTGTTTTTATATTATTTTATTTTTGAGAAAGAATCAGCACGCTTGCTTTTCTTATTGTCTGTTCATACCTCAGTATACCTAGGCACACATGCGCTAGTGAGCATGCAGGTTTGTGAGTGTGAGCATCTCAGAAATACACACAGTGCTGCCATACTCTGCTATCCTGTCCTCTCTTTGGTAGAAAATGCCTCTGTCTCCAATGCTAGCAATGGAGCTGAAGTTTACTCTATGGCAGCTGGCTCTTCCCAGAAGCCCAGTTTAGTCATGTAAGCCATTCTTTATTTCTTTGCGAGTGTTTTCAGTTTTTTAATCTTCCCATATGAGTCCAGAGTGATGCTTAAGTAAGGGCTAAGTCACTACCACCGACTTCATCAGATTCACCCTGAGGTGATTATCCTGCCGCCTGACACCAAGGACTGCAGTGCACATCCTAATGTATTTGCTTTTTCCTGTGCCAAGAATGCAAATGATTTAAGGGGATTCTTCTAGGCTTTTAATTCTTTGTTGAAGACATCCTCTGGGAGATGACTGGAGCTATTGAAGATATGCTATAGTAGTCATACTGTGTTTGTATATTTGTATATTATTTGTAATATTTTATATTTGTATATTATTTGTAAGCCTCTTCCGTGGTACCTCTTCCTGGGGCCAAGGTGTCCTCCTGACACTTGGAACATTTTCACATCTAAGCACCAGTGTTTGACCAGGTGGAGGCTGAGCTGGTGTGTAGGGATGATACAAAAGGCAAGGGGCCTGTGGGAATGATCTCTGAGGTGAGTGTTTGGAACTCCTGGCCAACCTGGATCCAAGTTGGTTATTCTCTCAGAGGTAAGGTACTGTCTGAATGGATGTCTGACCTCTCTCTTCACAATATGGCTCAAGGGTCACAGAACTGCATCGTGGAGGAACTTGTTTCAGACCCCAGTCTTCTCAAATGTTGAGTCAGTCTTCATTTTAACTATATTCCAGTTTTTTTTTTATAGATGTATAAATGTGTTGAGAAAAGAGCTGGCCCACTATGGTTTTTTTGGTCATTTTTTTTTTTTTTTGATCAAGACAGGTCATTTGGGTGTTCTTTTGGTCATTGTTCCTCTGAGATATAATGTCTTAGTTACTTTTCTGTTGTTATGACAAAATACCATGACCAAGCCAACTTATAATAGAATATTAAATGGGATTTATTGTTTCAGAGTGTTACAGTCCATGAGAGTAGAACAAAGATAAGGGTGTGGGAACAGCTGAGTGATCATATCTTTATCCATAAGCAGGAGACTGAAAGAGATAACTGGAAATAATGCAAATCCTTTGACACCTCAAAGCTCACCCCAGTGATACACTTCCTCAAACAAGGCATTACCTTTTAATCCTCCCAAAATAGTTCCACCAATGGGGACTGTCTTAGTTATGGTTTTATTGTTGTGAAGAGACACCATGAGAGACACTATGACCAAGGCAACGCTTACAAAGGAAAATATTTAATTGGGACTGGCTTAGAGTTTCAGAGGTTTGATCTATTATCATCATGGCAGGAAGCAAGGCAGCATATAATCAGACATGGTGCTGAAGGAGCTGAGAGCTCTACATCTTGAGCCAACAGCAGCCAGGAGGAAACAGTTCCACACTGGGCAGAGCCTGAGCACTAGAAGACCTCAAAGCCTACCCCATAGTGACACACTTCCTCCAACAAGGAAAGATCTACTCCAACAAGGCCACACTTCCTAATAATGCCACTCCCATGGACCAAACATTCAAACACATGAGTCTGTAGGGGCCAAACCTATTCAAATGACCACAAGGACTAACTATTCAAACATAGGAGTCTATGCGACCATTCTCATTCAAACCACTCTATATAGGGAACTAAGAGAATGACCCCTTAGGGAAAGTAAAGGAAGCCAGTAGGCAGAAATTGGCACATGGGTTCCTGACTAGAGTCTTTGGACAACAGAAAGAACATGTTATCTTGCAAGTTTTAAAATAACACATAGTTAACAAGAGAAGTTACAGACAAGAGGTCTTGAATGGACAAAAATCCCACCTGCCTTATCATGCATTTCTCTTTTTCCCCAACGCCAGCACCAGTTGACCCTAAACTCCTGTGAGTTACCCACTTCCAGGTTGGATGGTGATTTTGGGAGACTCTGGTCACTAAGAAATTAATTCTGTGGCCATTTCTATACTCTTGGTGTAAATAAAACTTTAAATGGTAACTATAAAAGAATTATGAAAGTGTACTGACAATTTAGCCTCTCCATCAGGAATACTTTGACCTTGTTTTGTCAAATGGGAGATGTACTGTGCTGGTCTCTTCCTCATAAATTGGCGAGGCATAGTTTCGAGACTAAACAAAAGTGCTAAGGTTCCATTACTCTTGCAAAAGTATTAAGATCATCTCCCAGTTATAGGCAAGCTGTAGGTAGATTGAGACCAGACTCTCTGTTTTTAGACTCTACTCAAGATTTACTATCTACCAATCACTGGTAAGGCAAGGTCTTCCTCTGGCTAGTTGATGCTCATGAAAGTATCCCTTGCTTTCAGATCTTAACATAAGTAAGCTAAGATCCTACTTTTCAAAATCAATAAATTACTTTTTATAAATTTCATTTATGTATGCCATGTATCTCAGTCATGTCTGTTTTCTGCTCCTCTCCCCAGTTCTCTCCCTAAGATCTCCCAACACATCTTCTTACAGCTTTATGTTCTCTTTTCTAAAATTTAAATTATTCTTATCATTTTAAACACCCTGAGTGTAATTAGTGCTGTCCATTTGCTCATGGCTGTGGGCAGATCCACTGGGACATGGGCAATCTACCAAAGAAAGCCAGGCCTAAGGAAACTGTCTCTCCCTCATCAGTCTCCAAAAGCTCCTCAGCTATGGCTGGGATCTTGGTAGTTGCTCCCCCACCCCCATCCATAATGGAATTTTATCTTTTGTTTTGTTTTGAGAAAGGGTCTCAATCTGTAGCTCTGGCTGTGCTAAAATGCTCTCTGTAGATCAGGCTGGTCTCCAATTCACAGACATCTACCTGGGATTAAAGACGTGTACCACTATGCCTGGCTCCATAATGGAATTTTTAAATTGTTTGGCCTTGTGAATTCCTGAGTGCAACAGCCATGCGATGTCCAGAAGACGGTATCTTCCCCATTCTCTAGTGCAGTGGTTCCCAACCTAAGGATTGCAGCTTTTTGGGGGTTGAATATCAGATATTTACATTAAAATTCATAAAAGTAGCAAACTCACAGTTATGAAGTAGCAATGAACACTATTTTATGGTTAGGGGTCACTATAACATGTGAAAATGTATTAAAGAGTCACAGCACTGGGAAGGTTGCAGACCCTTGAACTAGTTCTTACATGCTTTCTTCCTCTTGTTTCACAATGTTTCCTGATCTTTGGGGAGAGGGTTTATCTAGATGTCCTGTCTAGGCTGAGCACTCTCAGTTCTGAGCACTTCCAAGAGTTTTGAGTCTCTGTATTAATCACAACCTATTGCAATAAGAAGCACCTCTGACCATGGCTGAAGCATAAATCTATGCTATAAATATTTAGAAGGTGGTTTGACAGCATGACTATTTAGCAAAAGGACAACAGTAGGTTCCCCTAGGACTTCTGAGTCTGATTACATGTCTCTGAGAACTGGTGATAAACAGACCTGACTCAGGTTTGATGAAGCCAGTCTACCACTATGCTGGTTAAAGAGTCAGAGAGGGCAACCAGCTCCCTAACAATGTGCAGAAGGTCAGAGTAGCTAAGACAGGAAGGGAGAAACAATCTTTCCAAAGGCCATTCTCACCTTGCCACCTATGGCTATTTCCTATGCAACAACAGGTCAGGGTTGGGACTGTAGGAAATGAGCAAAGGGTTTAAGAAGCATTGCTGGTTTGACTTTCAAATCAATTTTTAATGAATATCTTCCTCATCTATGTTTAAAGAACTAGCTTAGTCATAACCTAGTCTCACTGGCTATGAGCCCTCTTTTCAGAATTCTCTCTTAAAATTCTATTGCCTTTTAAAAGCTTCGGTCCAGCTATATATTAGAGTTAGGATGTCAGGTTCTTTGTGGAGAGTCTTTGTGCTGAGCTTAAAGGTGCAGGGGATCAACACATATCAGATTCGGTGAAGGAATTATGATGCCATCGATAGTGTGATCACTACTTGGAAGGCAGAAAATAAGTCATCACTGCCTTGCTACCCTAAGAGACTGGAAAGTCCCCTGAGTCACCACAGATGACTTTCAGATGACCAAGAATTTATGAAACATCCTCTGATCCCAAGGCACTGTTTTGCCATAACTTTTTATGGTTCTCTTTTAAATTCAATACTTCTTTTATGTGTGTGTGTGTGTGTGTGTGTGTGTGTGTGTGTGTGTATACCACGTGATGTACTTCATGCCCATGGAAGCCAGAGGAGGGTACCAAATACTCTGGAACTGGAGTTAAGGATAATTGTTAGTCACCATGTGGGTACCGGGAACAGTGTCTGGGTCCTCTGTAAGCGTGGCCAGTGATGCTCTTAGTTGCAGAACCATCTCTCTAACTCCTCCCACACCTATTCTTTTGAGACAAGCCTGCACACTGGCTTAGGACTTGCCAAACAGGCTAGTCTAGCTAGTGCTGCTAGACTAGACTGTCTCTGCTTCCCCAGCACCTAGACTGCAAGCTCACTGCCATGCTTGGCTTTTTTACATGGGTTTTAGGGGCTGAACTCAGGTCTTCATGCTTGCATAGCAAACACTTTACCAACCAAACTATCTCATCAGCTCTGTTCTCATTAGACAAAGTGAATTGCATTTGCTGCTTTTATCGTCCTTTTTAAAAAAGATCTATTTATTTTATGTATGTGTGCACATTGTAGCTGTCTTAGACACACCAGAAGAGGGTGTCAGATCCCATTACAAATGGTTGTGAGCCACCATGTGGTTGCTGGGAGTTGAACTCAGGACCTCTGAAAGAGCAGTCAGTGCTCTTAACCACTGAACCATCTCTCTAGTCCCCTGCTTTTATATTCTTTAAGTGATTCCTGTCCTGCCCCAGTCTCTCTACCAAGCAAACGCTTTACACAACTAACTAGAGCATTGCTTGCAGTGGGTTCTGAACAGCTGCTCTTACTGCCGGATCCCACAGGTTAAGGCACTTTACAAAGGTCATGCAGATGGTTAGTGGGGAATCAGGAAATCAGACCAGCAATTAAGAATGGTTTTGCATGGGCAACAGTTTTCTGTCTATGAGGAGAAATTCTGAAATGTAGCTTCTCAGTCTTCTGTGACAGGCAGTCACTGAGCACGTGTTTCTTCCCCTAGTGCCTGTGGCTCTCTTCAATGCTTTTGCTCAGCAAACTTGTTTTCCTTCAGGCCAAATGTTTAGGTCATAAGAACAGTCCACTTCGGTGAACTGTTACCCTGACTTGGCTAGCTTGTGGTTTATCTAAAGGTTTTCTAAGAGTTAATGAAGTCTTGTGACTGAAAAGAACGACCGCTGGTTAAAAGCACCACTGCGCTCACAGAGGATCCAGGTTCAGTTTCTAGTACGCATGTCCGGCACCTCACAATAACCTGTAATTACAACTCCAGATGATCTGTGGTTTCTCTCGGACCCTCCAAAACACACACACACACACACACACACACACACACACACACGCACACGCACGCACGCACGCACGCACGCACGCACGCACGCGCACACACATATGCAAACAGGCGCGAATACACACACACACACACACACACACATGTACATATGCAAACAGGCGCACATACACACGCACACATACATGCACGCACCACGCACCTTCTTGCCCAAATACATTATCATAATTTAAAAATAACAAAATAACAAAAGCTGGCAAAAGAAGAGACTCTTAAGAATTAACTAAGTCCTGTGATTTTGGACTTAAAAGCCCTCTTATTCAGATCCCTTTCTAACTTTGGATTCCTTTCACAACCTTCTACAAAATACCATTTATTTGGTTTATCTTCTCATCAGCCAAAGCTTGGCTTTCATACTTAGAATGACAAAATACAAACGTTTAGAAATAACAACAGGAAAATAGGAAGGAAAATAGAGCAAAGGAAGAGAATCTGGGGAGAAGAGAGGGAAAGGAAAAATATGGCCAGAATCTGTTTTGCTCATGTGTAAACCAGTCACAGTAAACCCATAACTTTGTATAAGTCATGTTCCCTTACATATTTTCAATTATTGCTTTATTCCAAATCTGGTTCTCTTGTCTCTGTCTTCCCTTCCTTTAGAACCCATGAGTCTGATTACACAGGAACACTCAGGCTAATTACATCTAGAAGTAAAACTATTTTTCCCTGGTTATAAAATGATTAAATATATAATTTTAAATCAATCACCCCAAACTAGAATTTTGAACTCAGCTTTTCAGTGAATCTTTGGCAAAGTTTGTTTCAGCTACTATTTTTCCAGGGAGTACAATTATGTCACCATTTTCCCAAGAGACCCTACATACATTGCATATTTCATTTACTTGGGGGCTTCAGTTTTCATCCTTGACTGGTCCACAGAGGAGCGTCTTCTGCATTTTCTTGGGAGGAATTTCTCAGAGTCATGATGTTCTATTTTTACCTCCTAGGCCCACCTCAGAGTCCAAATGTCAGCACTTTGTGGAAAGAGTGCTAGGCTACAAGCCAAAGCAATGAAGTGATTCCTGGTTTTGATTCTGCCCTGGGACCTTAGTCAGGCATTAGCCTTTGGGAATCCTGGTTTTAGCCTCAGGAAGATGGGCATCCTGCCATCTCTGCCCTCGGAGGCGACGTGTGATGGAACATTTAGTGCACAGTAAGGTAGAATGAGGATACGTGTATTGTTAGAAGGCAGTACCACAAACCTCAGCCCAGCATTGATTCTTGTTTATCTCCCATGCAGATGTTCTGGGAGGAGTCATGAAGTTGTCTCAGAGTTGAACATTCCTGTCAGTCAGAAATGTGTCAGTCGGGGAGCTTTGAAGCAACAGGGGGCAGAGAGTGAGCTGACAGTCATTTGTACATGTTTAATGAACATTAATGACGCATCCTGTTTGTAAATAGCACCAAAGATAGTGCAGTGTAAGTCTTGCTATTTCAGGAGGCAGTCGGCAGCCTCAAGAGCTGACCTGTTCGGCCATCATTGCTCCTTGCCACCAGTGACTTTGAGCACTGGCAGATCTTATTTTGATCTTTCAGACATATTTTTCTCATTTGGAATAGCTCTTAGTTGTGTATTATCCTATGATGCTACATTCTTAAGGTGTGTGTGTGTGTGTGTGTGTGTGTGTGTGTGTGTGTGTTTGTGTATGTGTGAGCGTGTGTTATGTATGTGTGTCCACATGCAGGTGTGCTTGCCTATAAGGGCACATATAGGTACCAGAGACTAATGCTGAGTGTCTTCGTCTGTCACTCTTCACCTTACTTTTTGAGACACTTACTGATTCGGCTAGGTTGGCTAGCTAGCCAGTTTGCCTCTGGACTCGGTCTCTCCTCACTCTCAGGGCTAAGGTTATGGATGTGCACATGCTACCTCACTAGGCCTTCACATGGGTGCTGGGGGTCTGCACTGTAAGCCTCGGTGCTTGTGCATCAGGCACTTTCCTCAGAGCTTCACCTCCACAGCCCTACCTGCACGTTTCTATAAAGCTGGTGTCAGCTTAGTTCTAAGACTGCTTGCAAGCAGTCCTTACTTGGAAGATGTCATCAAAGGTCCTCCCTATCCCCTTGTTCCCTTCAGGATTCTAAATGAATCTCTGTCATTGGGATCCCATTTCCATGATTTCTTTTTTGAAAGGAGCAGAATTTCATGAGAAAATTCATCTCCAAATGCAGATAGTGCTTAATGCATTAAGACATTCTTGCTGTCATTTGTTTCTAGCCTTCTCAGTGGATGGGTGCTTCCCCTGTATTTCTCTGAAAAACAGTGCATTTCTCAGATAATAATATCTTATTTTGTAACAGAAAAGTTTGTCTGAATAAAACTTTTGAATACGTGGTATGCTCTTGGTCATCGATCCAATTGCCTCTGGAGGGAAACTTACCCACAATGTTAAATGTAATGTCAGGGTCCAGACTGCCCTGAATGGCAGGGACTCTTCCCTAGTGGCAGAGAATAAAGAGGAGCTCGTGGGAGCCACTTCCAAAAACATGGGCCCCTGGGACATTGTTGTGGACAATTTTGATTGTAGTTGATATTTTTTTCCATTCCTCGCTCTGAGCAATAGCTGTAGGTACATTGATGAGCTGATGACTGTCTAACCTTGGTCTCTGAAAAGAAAAATGTAGCTATGCACTTACCACACATCACAAAAGACGTATGCTGTGCTGTTCATAAATGATAGCAAAGCACTCTTATCTTGAAATTTCAGATGGATTCCTACAGAATGCTTTTGTTGATTTTACCAACTGTTTTTAATTCATTGCTAACATAAGGTTATGTAATTAGCAAATAAGTCTAGATCTGACATCAGGGTTGGCTGATATTTTTGTTTATATTAACAAGGAAGATAAAAGTGAGCTGGTGTGTGTGCATGCAGGAGCTCTAGTGTATCATGAGCCCCATTTCCCTGGAATTCTGAGAAGGTGATGTCTCCCTCTGAATCCCACAAGTCTTCACTTTGTAGTTATGAGCAGGATAGAAAAGCATGATTATACCCTGTGAGGAGAAAAAAACAGAAAACAAATAGTCGTTATTTCTTTACCTGGACTAGCATGTCTCAGTGAACAACTGCTCATAGTTTTAAAAGGACCAATGATAATTGCAAGAATTGTCACAAGAAAACAAAGCTAAAACCAACCAATCAACCAACTAACCAAACAACAACAAAATGCAATAGCTTACTGTACTTCTCCATTTTCTCTTACTGCAGAGTGTAGAGTTCGCTTCTAATTCTTGTAGTTGATGCTAAAGGCACAGGTCCTCAGTTCTGTTGCTAGTTCGTGATGTAGGGTCTTAAGCATTACTTTTGACTTCACTATGGCAGGTGAAGAATAACTTCTCTCATGCTCTACTGCCCCCGACCTCACACACTTGCCAAGCCATGCTTTTCTCTGCCTTCCTCTTCCCTAATAGAATTACAGTTTAATTTTGTTTAAATCAATATTCAGTGTTTATATTATATGGCAATGCAAATGAGATTCATGCCTAAGCCCTCTCACTTCCCCTCCATGCAAGATCTTTAATTCTCTCTGGAGATTTGGGTTTGTTGTTTGGGTTGTTTTGTTTTATATTTACATTTAGATTACATTATATCCTTTTATATTAGCTTAGTTTTCTCTGAATTTATCAACTTCCTGCCCCCCAACTCTCTGCCAGTCTTTTGCATCTTCTCTCTGTACCAGAGGCCTCTGTTCTCTCTCTCTCTCTCTCTCTCTCTCTCCCTTCCTTCCTTCCTCCCTCCCTCTCTCTCTGTCTCTCTGTCTCTCTCTGTCTCTCTGTCTCTTTCTCTCTCTGTCTCTCTCTGTCTCTCTCTCTCTCTGTCTCTCTCTCTCTCTCTCCCTCATTCCATGTTCAAACTCTCTCTGGACCAGTTCCTATAGACTGACAGTATTGCTAGTATCCTGCCCCTCCCTTTAACATCAGCCCAGGAAATCCCGAGTCTCACTCCTGGAGAGATTTCCCTCCGTGGTGTCCTAGAGATGCTGGAAAAGCATACTCTCAGCTTGCCTAGAAAGGAAAGAGGAGAGAAGACATCACACACCTTACATAGCAGATCAAGTCATTATTTGGTCTTCCTAACAACACTACCAGCAGCTTTGGGTCTAGAGTTCTAGGCTGGAGGTCATTTCTCTCAAGGTTTCTGAAAGGATTGCTCCGAGGTGTTCTGTATTCTCACATGGCTACCGAGCGGTCAGTCTAGTTTCACAGCCTTTGGAATAGGCTCTGTTTGTTTGTCACTTGTCTACTTCTTTCCATTAATGATTAAACCCAGGGCCCTGGACTAAACACACCCTCTACCATCTTATTGCACTCCAAGCCCTGGAAGCTTGATTGTGACTATGTTCCTTGCATTTTACAATTTCATGTCACCATACCTTAATATCATTGCATTTATATTGCTGTGCAGATCTGCTTCCTTTAGGGAATGGCACAGGGGCTGACTATACAGCCCTGACTGGACTGCATATTATGGAGAGCAGGCCTACCTCAAACTCTCAGCAATCCTACTTCCTCTGTGGAGACAGAGGGAGCAAGTGCTAGGATTACAAGCCTGAGGCACTAAGCCTGGATGTGTGGACTCCTTAAA
Organism: Rhabdomys pumilio; assembly: GCA_030674055.1. NCBI lineage: Eukaryota > Metazoa > Chordata > Mammalia > Rodentia > Muridae > Rhabdomys > Rhabdomys pumilio. Next base: position 56,905,114 of record JANHMN010000010.1, on the reverse strand, counting down.
TCTTGGGAGTCCAGTCTTCTAGTGTAGAGATATTTCCTTGAGGGAGGGAAGGAGAGAAGGATGGATAGAGTGAATGATGGAGGGAAAGAGGGGGAGAAGGAAGAGGAGGGAAAGATGAAGAGGGAAGCATGAGAGAGATTTTCACTTTCTGAAACTATTTTTTGAGGGGGGTAGGGGTTTTTGATTTCTGAAACTTTTAGGATTTTTGCATGCTGGGTTGACTTTGTTTCTTATCTTTTCTCACCCATTTTCTGCCTCTTTATCTTCTACCCTCTGTTGACTTTCCCCATTTCTACTATAATATTCTTAATTTCCCCAGCCCCGTTTTGCTATCTTAACACTCTTCTTTCTGTTATCCATTTCTTGTTTGTGTAATTGCAATGCATCTTCTTTTATGCCTCTCAGGATATTAAATATATTCTGAATATAAAATATTTGCCTCACATAATTCCTATTAGGTTGCTTCTATCCTGTTGGTATGATTTGATTTTTATCTCTCATGTCAGAGGTTTTCCTTGGGTCTCAGTGAATTGTAGTCACTGCTGTTAAGAGTGGATCGTAAAGCTGCTTGCAAGCTCTGAGTTTACCACTGGAGACTGCCATATGTGGGCTTCACTGCAGGGTATGGTTGGGCTATTTTAATAGACAGCCTTGATATTAGTATCTTTAGGGTTTTTTTTTTTCCTTTGGAATGGTTCAAATGCCCTAGATGATTTTTCTAACTTTCCATTCTTGGAGGTTTAGGTCTGATGGTTACATTTCAGAAATGTGACAGGGAAGGAGGCCAGGCATGCTGGCATTGAGATATAAATGCTCCCTGCTGCCCTTTTTCTTTGTCTGTGCTAGGTGCCCAGACTAAAGCATCTCTGCTGCTCTCATTCCAGCAAGAAGACAAACCTCTTCTCTCCTGCTAGGGGTGAGGAGGAATTTCTTGAAGCCAATGAATGCTGTATGAACTTGGCTCAATCCTCCATGGCTTTGTTCAGTTTCCATCCCACCCTCCTAGTGGCTGCATAGTCAATTCCTGGTCCACTTCAAGGGTTCTTGGAAAACAGGAGCACTTCTAGAAGTCTAAACTATTGATGGAGTATGTAGCTTTCTGAGAACTCTTTAATCAGCGGTTATCAATCTAGTCATTCATGGCTGCCCACTTTCCGAAGTGGGGCTGTGGCTGCCTGCTTTCCTATTCTCTTTGTCCTTGTGTGTGTTATTACTCTGTTCCTCCCACAGCATCTCAGCACATGCTTGTTTCATGGCAGCTCTTTTATGTGTTATAGTTTATTGTAAATCTGTCTGATCTCTCTCTGGAGAAGGAGCTTTTCAGAAGGAAGGCTTGTATCCCACAGATTCAAGTGCCCTCTGTGCATCTTGGGGAGAAATGGCTGACGTCTACCTACTCTGAAGGCAGGTTGGTGACTGATGGGTTCTAGTTTGTGCTCTCTCACACATTCATCTGCCCTCAGAGTGTCAAGGGAAAGATTACTAAAGGCCAGTTCAGTGACCTGGGAAGTTAGAAATTTGTACCAAAAAACTTGACTGGTATGTTTCGGTCGAGGGCTTCAACATGCTCATGGTTGGAACTATAGTGAGTCTAGTTCTGCTTTGCTTGTTGTTGGCTGTCCTAGTCAGTGTTCCTATTTTTGTAATGAAATACTGTGGCCAATAGTAACTTGGGTAGAAAAGGGTTATTTTGTTTATACTTCCATATCAATGGTCATCACCAAAGGAAATCAGGGCAGGAACTCAAACAAGGCAGGAACCTGGAACTGATACAGAGGCCATGGAGGACTCCTGCTTACTGACTTGCTCCTCATGGCTTCCTCAACCTGTTTTCTTATAAAACCTAGGACCACCAGCCCAGGGATGGCACCACCCACATCAAATTATTAGTTAAGAAAATACCCATTATTCTTGCTTACAGCCCATTCTTATGAAAGTGTTTTTCCACTTGTTTTTGTCCTCTCAGATGAGTCTAGCTTTTGCTAACTTGACATAAAACTAGCCAACGAATTGGCCTATTTTTTTCTTTTGAGACAGGGTCTCATGTAATCTTGACCTCTTGATTCTCAAGCATACAGTTCCTGAACTGGAATTCTAGTTGTGTATCACCATGGACAAATAGTTATGATGTTTGATGACTCAGTAATTAAAGAAGTGATAGCTTTTATGATAGGCTTCCATTACTTTTCACTATTAGAAAAAAACATGGAAGGAGAGAAGAGATAGTCTAGAAGCATGCATCCCTCCTTTCTAAAGCCTAGTGGGAAAAAGAACAGTGGGGTGAGGGCGAAGGACAGGAGACTCCAGCTTCCTTCTGTGTTCTGCCTTGTACTTTTACATAAAAATCTTGGTTCTAAAAGTAATACATGCTTTTGGGAAACTGAACAACATAACCTTTAGCTAGTTAGTTACCATACATTTGTACATATACACACATAACTAATCGATGACATGAATACGGTTGAACTATCCATTTTTCCTTTAGACACTAGATAACGTTGTTGTTATTTTGCTAAGTTTTACACAATTTAAAATTGTAATTGACCATTAAAAAGCATCTTTACACATTCATTTGATTGACCTTTTATCATATCCTTTCCCATCAGCCAGCTGTGATCCTTTCTCACTTTTGTTTGGAAATTTCTGGCACCCAGATATTAGTGAGTGTTTATGTAGTCAAGGTGCCTGTCTTTTCTTATAATATCTTCTTGCTTCATAATAAGGAAAATAGACCGAGTATATTCCCTGAATAGAGAAAGAGCACACACATTGTCATTTCTGGAAAGGACTCAGCTCTTCTTGATGTTGGCCAATGTATAATTCTATGGCCCCTGTGTACTCCAATTCATAAGGACAGCTAAGACATCACCGGAAAATGAGATCCTTTAGTGCCCCTCATCCTTTAGGCTCCCTTAGCTAACTTGGTACATTCTTCTCTTTTCAACCTCTCAGAAAGGATGGCCAGCATCACAGAAAGGAATGCCTGTGGCTCTGCCAAGAACCGTTATCAGATTTTTAAGCTATGAAAATTCCCCTCAAACCTCTTAGAATACTCCAGCTACATCCACTTTAATTTGAAAGTCCTCAAATTGTCCCAAAGCACTTGGCAAGACAGGAAATGGCAAAGAGTGCTCCAGACACCAGCTGACAACCGGACAGTGGGAAATCGTCTTCTCTCCCCTTGTAGCTACCTAATGAGTGATCATCATGACTTCCCTCAGACTGGGGCAAGGAGATGAGCCCTGATTCTTGGAGTTATGTCCTTTCATCTTGCCTGTTTGACATCCCTGTTGACAGGACATGAGATGTACGGCCAGATGGCTCTGAGAACATTCTACAGATGAATGGCAGGAGGCCAGGTGTGCTGAGGGGTGGGGAGGAGGTAGGGAAAACTAGTCATTCTATCACTGGAGTGTACTAGAAAGAACAGTTCCAGCTGGGGTCTGTCTCTTCCTTAGAGCCTGAGTGATTGATGCTCTGAATTGCTTCCGAGATGCCGATTGCACAAAGGGCCCAGGAAAGTGAACACATACATCCTAATGACTTCATTTTTAATTTTTTTTTATTAAGACCCAATGAAGACAGAAGGTACAGTTTGTCGTGAAAGAACACCGTGCTACAAGTCAGAGGACCTCTATCATTTATGTGGTTATTTATTTTTTGACAATTTTGAAATTAGCAATGGATTTTGTTTTGGTATTTTCATGTGCTTGTTCTTACCCACCCACTTCTCTCACTTTCATCTTCTGACCTTCACCCCCAGCCTGCAGTCTCTTCCCACTTCCATTAGCTCCCCTTCTCCCTCCATGTCACACGCATCCTATTACCATTCTTTACACCCTCTTCCCTTAAGATTCTCTTCTTCCACAGTCTTCTGTTGAGTTTCATGACTCATACCTCCTCTCTCTCTCTCTCTCTCTCTCTCTCTCTCTCTCTCACACACACACACACACACACACACACACACACGTTAAATCTAGCTTCTGCATATGAGAAAAAAACAAGAGTTATTTGTTTTTGTGGGTCTGGATTATTTCACTTAATATAATAATTTCCAGTTCAGGCCATTTCCTGCAAATGTCATGATTTCAGTTTTCCTTATGACTAAATAAAATTCCATTGTGTATAGGTAGCACATTGTCGTTATCCATTCATCTGTTGATGGACATCTAGGATGGCTTCATCTTAGCTGTGGTGAACAACACAGTAATAAGCGTGGATATGCAACTATCTCCGTGATAAGACTTAAAATGCTTTGGGTATATGCTCAAGTAGTATAGCTCGGCCATACACTATTCCTATATTTAGCTGTTTGAAAAACATTCATACTGATTTCCATAATGGCTGTGCAAGTTTACCTACTTAGCAGTAAGTAAATGTTCTACCTTCCCCTCGTGATGTTTGGCATTCATTGTGTTGATGATCGTCGTGCTAACTCAGGTGAGACAGAATCTCAAGGTAGTTTTAATTTGCATCTGTCAGATGGATAAAGATGGTGAAAGCTTATTAAAATATTGGAAGCCCTGGGTTTGAATCTCTTATGAGGTGACTGACCATTTTGGTTTGTCTGTGACTGATGAGTTTCCCCTTATATTGGTGATTTTTATTTAAAAATCATACCAGCTCTGGGCAAACTGGGATGATTTCCTTATGTAACTTTTGGGCTTTAACTCTGCCATTTATCCTGTTGGGTACTTCTGTCCTTCCTCGGTTATTCAAGAATTGAATCAGAGTCAACAATGATAGAATAACAAACATGGCATAGGATCTTGATCAAGTCAATTAATCCTTACTTTCAAGCCTGAGCCTACTCCTGGTTTCTATAATAGGAACATTAGTGAATCCTATATCAGATTCAGGTGAGATTAAAGTGAAAGATGAAAACTTAATGTTAACTTCTGTGTAGTGCCTAGCATGTCATGAGCTCTATTACCTGCTAGCTGAGGTTCCCATGATCACACATGTAGAAAGAAAAGAATGCTGATAGAACTAGACACTGCTGATGTCATTAATAGTGGAAGGGTCACTGAATTTAGGAAAGCTAATTTTCCCCTCTTTGCGTTGAAGAGGGCCAAGTGCTGTTTCTGAAGGACAAGATATTTCATAACTTCTAAAACTGTCTCCAGAATGCTTCTAAAATTTTTTCCAAGGTAGGAACCACACTCAGACATGAAAAATCTCCAATTTCTCCTAGAAATGGTTTCTGTTGGGGAAAGATCTGCATGCCATATTAGAGTATACACATTGCAGAGGAGACCGGGTAGAGAGGATATAAGGCGATTGTTCAACAGTTCTTCGTGAAGTGTCGGTCTGGCTCTGGAACTCATGCTAGTTTCTCTGGACAGAAATTGAGGCAGACTCAGCTGCTAACTCTTCTCAAGATGGTCAATATCCTGTTGAACAGATGTAGGTCATATATATTTATTTGGGTTATACAGCTGAGGGGTGTGTGTGTGTGTGGGTGTGTGTGTGTGTGTGTGTGTGTGCAGTGAGTACTTCAGTACTCACTATTCACCATATGCCTGGAAGAATAAGAGGGGGCACTGAGGAGTTCAGGAGATCAGAGACAACACCCAAATATGATCTGTATGGAGCCTAGGAATGATTGACAGTGGCCAAGAGAGAAGATGGATTTGTGTTGTGAGATCTTAAAAGCCGAGCTTTCAGGTCTCTGAGGTTCCCAGCAGCCTAGGAGGTGCTAAACATTCAGTGAAGAAGTTGAGTTTTGTAGGTGGCCCAAGGGGATCCACTCCAGGCACTTCAGTTTGAACCACTGATTTTTCTCTAGAGATTTCTCTGCAATTATGCTTATCATAGCATTATTTATGCTCAGAAATTAGAGGATTTGGTATGATTGTATTGAGTCAACTATGCACTGATAGAAGAGAAAGCTATCCAGCTATTTTTGACGTATATGCAGTGGCATGTAAAGACTGTGAAGAGAGGATTATGAAGCAAGATGTGGCATTTCCATATTTCATATAAAATTATTTGTTTATCTCACAGTGGCATGCTGAGGCAGCTCACATGAACTCACTAGAGTTAATTCATTAGAATTTCTTTCCCCAGTCCCCATTTGGTGATAACACATTGGTAGCTTAAAAGTAGCAAAGTGGAAATATTTATCATGGAAACTGGCAAAATTATAAATTAAGAATTTTTTAAAAAAACAAAACAAAACGTAGAACCTCTTACTAAATGTCTACTAGCACACCACTGTGTATAAACAAATTCATGGAGAAAAACTTGGGTGATGAAATTAGATTGGATCTCTGGACAGTCTTCTGCTTTTAAGTCTTTACAACTGGTTTGCATCACTAAGGTAATTCACACTCTGATGGTAGAACTCAGCCAAGTTCAGGAGCAGCAAGACCAACTGCTCAATTGAAACTTAGTTAAGCAGCCCTGGATGTAGCTTGTAAGAACCTGGAATAGGGCAACGCTGAGTTGAGGGAAAGCCAGAAATTTACATTAAGATTTCTATAAGAGGCCCTCCTTATATACCTCAGATATCGCCAGCTATGCCCAGCTGAGAATCCCACCAAGGGTGGACACGTGTGCAACACTCTAACAACCCAAGGACCACCAGAAGTAGTTCTGAGAACATCAGAGTCTGTAGCTTTGGACGTGACATCCTCTGCACCAGCCTGACATTTCAAACCCTCTAGGCACCTTATTGGTAAAACAGCTAACCCAAAGTAGAAAGGCTCAACTTGAATGTGTTTTCTTTGGAGGAATCCTTTGTCTATCCTACTGGAAAGATATGAAGGGATGCATGCTGTTATTTTTGTGCCTGCAGTGCTTTACCCACAGTCTTGCCCAGAGTGAAAGCTCCCAGAAAGAGCTGTGGGGGACTGGCTTGAGATGGTCATTGATGTGTGGGGTGAAATACTCCCACTATGGCCAATTCAACGTTCTCAGGGGTGGTGTCTGAACTTGGGACTGGGAAGGGTGGATTCTTGGTAACCTGAAAGAATGGGATTGTTACCCAGCACTGGACACACAGCACTGGCCTACTTGGTACCCAGGCAGTCAGCTGGAGAACTCTGCTCTGTCCTCTGCCCCGCTGCTGACTCTGCTTGACTCTGTGGACACTGAGAATAACTGAGTCCAGGTAGCACTGAAAAGACTGATCTGGAACAAAAAATTCTGCTGGAAACTGCATTGAGGTCAAAAGAATTCTGGGTCCTGATCACAGATGACAACAAGGGGATGGAGTCACGGGGTGCCCTTGGGTCTCTGTCTTTTGGGTATGAAGAGTCCATTCCTCATAAATTGTCTACCAAGGTGTGGTAGGTAAGGTGTTACTGAAGGGTATAATGAAGATCTTGTTTTCTTTTTTTCCCTTTTGTACTTCTTTTCTCATACTCTTCCCCCATGATACCCTGGGCTGGACTGTGTGAGACCCAGACTCCCTTTCTATGTCCTGGTTAGCAGACATGAGTTAAGGTGTCAGGGATTTCAGGGAGCTGAGACACATTGAGAGTTACCAAGCACCATCTTTGAAGCTGCCGTAGAAGAAACAGCAGGTCCACAGTCTCAAACTTGCTGCCCAGGTTGTCACCAGTCAGGCTGGGCCAACTGGACTCTGTGTCACATGGGTGCTCTGCAGCTCTCCAGAGGCGACTGAGTGTCCAACAGCCTGTAAACATGGAGGCAGGGCCTGGTTTCGTGGGGAGGAATACTTAATTTCCTGATTCGTGAAGCACTTGTTAGTTTTATTAACTCTTCTGTTTTATTAGTCCTTATTTAAAGCCTGGAAAACCCTTGCCCTTATGTCTCTCAGTGTCTGTCTCTCTATCCAATCAGAAAGATGCCTAGGGGCCACAAAGCTTAGAGAAAAGCCAATTCTCAAAGTGGGTAGAAGGACAATGTTGGTATTCATGATTGTAAAACTATCTGGGTGTCGTCTTCTATGGAGTTCATTCTTTACCAAGACCGTGCACTTTATGCAGCCCTCATAGCAATCCTGTGCAAAGAAATCCACCACCCTTACGGTGAAGACAAAGAAAGCAAGATTTAGTAAAGCAGTGTAACCGCGAGAAGCAGTTTCCGAGTCTGGACACAGGACTCACTCTCAGGTCAGTTCCTTGAGAAGAGTTCCATTCATTCACCGCCATTAATTCTCACAGCTAGAATATAGAGTAGAGAATTCTCCCTCTATCTCTAGATCATTGCTAAAGTCTCCCTTCTCCCCACTTGGTTCTGTCTTGCAGTTCAGAGGCACAGTGGGATGTGTTTACGCTTCTGAGAGCTGGTATATTTTAAGGGCTGACATCATCTCAGCCATAACTGAGTTTCAGCCAGTCCTTTATTATGTTTTTTTTTCCTCTCTCTCCCCTGAAACAAAGGCCTGGCACAATGCGTTTCTCTTGTCAGATAGACTGAAGGCTACAAGTTGTCCCACAATATATACTCACGCGGCGACTATAGAAAGCAAGACACTATTCAGCTATTAAAATAACCTTCTCTCCATAATGGATTGGTTATTTCAGCAATGAGGCCCATTTGAAGGGAGATCATGAGATAATTGACTGTCAAACAGTTGAGCAATGTTAAGGTCAATTGTAGTGGAGGTCAATTTATTTGAACAATGGGCTTGCATCTGACAGACCTCATAATGTTGATAATAATAACTTTGGCTTAACGGACGTGTTCAATGGTATCCGAGAAGAATGAACTATTAGACATTCAGATTAAGTATTGTCTAAACTCTGAAGGTTCTGGAGACACTTTAGCCAAATACAAAATCCTCAGCTAGGGAAAACTGGCTTCAAAGAACAGCTGGATCTAATGTCAAAGGCAAATGATTTTCTTTCCCCTTTACCGATTGACTTGAATTTACACTGTGCAAACCGTGATTATTCCCGACTCAGTATTTATAGCTTCTCATTTGCATTTTCCAGAATAATTAAGAATTTAACCTAGAATGGGCCATTTTTGAGTAGAGGTGAATGCTTTCTGATTTTTAAATGAACCATACAAATTAGCTACTAAATATACATTGTATTCTCCTTGCCTCCTGTGTAAAGTCCTTCGAAACTTCTGGACTCATTACCACAACCCAAAGGGAAAGATTTGCTCACCCCATCCTGAAGTCTGTCTTTGTCTAGGAAGGTGACTCTCATCTCTAGAGGACAACTCAGTTTGCAGAAATGTCTATGTCCATCTATATAGAGCTGAGTGGAACCTCATGACGGTTTCTTTAAGGGACAGGCACCAGAGTACTCCTGTGCATTCCCAGAAAAGAGCAAGAGGTGGGAAAACAGCTCTAATTTTTTGTTTAAACCCCACTGAGAATCTTTTCCAAAATACTTAGCTTTGTGTGCAAGTGCCGCCTCTTCCTTTCCACTTTTAAAGACTTTTGCTCCAGTAAGAGGGTTCCTCTGTGCACCCCGAGGGACTGATGTCCTTGAATCCTGCTGAGAGAGGATAGAGTGAATTTTTAGGAGTTCCTGCTTCTCTAGGTACAGCCAATTCATGGACCGATGCCTCCACTAATATAGGGAGGCTGATTCATAGGCCATGCAACATGTTCAGCATCAGAAGAAAGTGGCTGGAGAAACTGAACTTTTGACCTGCATCCCTCTGTCTGGCCTGCACAGTCTCTTTCCCTTTGGACATTGCCACCTCCTGAATTTATAAGTGGGGTCCCACTGGCCGTTTGAGTCTTCAGTAAGGAAAGCTGGTGTCTTCTCTTTCTTATTAGCAAGTAGGCATTCCCCGAGGTCAAGTTGGTCTTGCATTCAATGGATCCTGTAATGTTACTGCAACAAGACTCTTAAGGGAGGACACATGCATTACCCTGCATGGGCAGAACTGAAGAAACACAGGACTCATCTGAGATTTCTGGAAAACCTGCAGCCACAGGCAGCTGTTTATTTCCTTGAGGATATCAATGAGGTTCTGGATGATCTGGGGAGGCAAAATTTTGTAGAAACTTTAACATGTAGGCTCTGGGGAGATGGTTCAGTTGGTAAAATGCTGTGCAAGCTGAGGACCTGAGTTTGATGCCCTTTTCCCCAGAACCCATGTCAAAAAGCCAGTCGTAGCAGCATAATAGCATGTGTTAATTCCAGGGCTAGACATGAAGAAACATAAGGGTCCCTAGGGCTTGCTAGCTAGCCATTCTAGCCAAATTGCTCAGCTCTGGGTTCCATCAGAGATACTCCCTTAAAAATAATATAGTCAGCAATTAAGAAGATACCTGATGTTGACCTCTGGCCTCCAAACACTTGATGAGCACACATCAATGCTCACATACACATGAATACACACACACACACACACACACACACACACACACACACACATGTTGTGGTAATTTGAATATGCTTGGCCCATCAGAAGTGGCACTATTAGGAGGTATGGCCTTGTTGAAGTAAGTGTGGCCTTGCTGGAAGAATTATGTCATTGTGGGAGTTGGTTTCAAGGTCCAGTGTGGAGAGAGCTTCCTCCTGGCTGCCTTTAGATCAAGATATTGCACTCTTAACTCCTCCAGCACTAGGTCAGCCTGCATGATGTCATGCTTCCCACCATGATGATAATGGACTGAACCTCTGAAACTGCAAGCCAGCACCAATTAAATGTTGGCCTTTATAAGAGTTTTCTTGGGCTGGAGAGATAGCTCAGCGGTTAAGAACACTGGCTGCTCTTTCAGAGGTTCTCAGTTCAATTCCCAGCAACCACATGATGGCTCACAACCATCTGTAATGGGACTTGGCATCTTCATCTGGTGTATCTGAAGACAGCAACAGTGTACTCACATATATAAAATAAATCTTTACAATATAAAAATAGTTACACGGTGGAATGTAAAGGCACATTAATAAAATATATTATTAAATAAAAAGAATTGCACTGGCCATGGTGTCTCTTCACAGTAGTAAAACCCACAGTAACACACACACACACACACACAATTCCAAGATCGATACAGAGTACATGTAAGTGTGTTGAGGACAACTCATCTGGCCTTACTGTATGTTAATGAGTCATTTTTAATGTTGTTATTGTGGTTAGACAGTTGGATTAAACCATTCAGAACAAAATTACTACTGATCTCATAGTAGTGTCTATGGTAGGAATGTCAACTGCCAGTCAAACAAGGCAAGGCATGTATCCTTTAACATGGTGATGGTTAGTTTTTGTTAAATTGACACAAACCCAGACATGCCTGAGAAGAAGGGATTTCAATTGAGAAATTTACTCCTTTAGATTGTCCTGCAAGCGTGGCTATGGGGATAGTTTCTTGATTGATGATTGGTGTGGGAGGGTCCAGCACACTGTGGATGGTATCATCCCTAGGCAGATGTGGAACCTATAAGAAAGCAAGTTTGATTAAGCCATAGAGAGCAAGCCATTAACCTTCTTCTCTTTGTGGTTCCTGCCTCTTCTTCTACCTGAGCTCCTACCCTAGATTCCCTCAGTGCTACACTGTGATAGAGACATGTAAGCTAAATACAGACTTTGTTCCTCAACCCGCTTTTGGTTATTGTTTTGGCACACCAACAAAGATCCAAATTAAAACAACCACTCCTCTAGATCAGCTGTCAGTCCTAGGTAGCAAAGAATGGGGCTTTGTGGGAAGACATGGGTCCATTGTAATGTACCAGCAAGGGTGGGAATTGGTAAGACTCCGCACTGGAGGAGCCCAGCTAATACACACAAATAATCCCAGCACCTATTGAGCACTTGTTGAATATCAGGCTGGAAAGCCAGGACTTCCACATGTATCTTCTCACTTCATCCGGAAAGCATGTAAGTGCAATGATTGTATGACATATTACACAGAGAAAGTTGAGGCTTAGGGAGTTAAACATCTTGTCTGAGGCTTCCCAAATAATCAGTGTTAGTATTGAGAGTACTGCCCAGGCCAGTGGGTCTAGGGGCAAGCTGGACACACGGAAATGTGTGTGTGTGTGTGTGTGTGTGTGTGTGTGTGTGTGTGTGTGTAGCAGAATGCTGAGGAGACCATAAAGAAATGATATTTGTCTAGTTCACCTTTTTACTTGAGCTGTGCGACGTATTCTATCTAGAACTATCTAGAACTATATTTAGGGAAAATCCCCCATTTAGGGAAGATCCCCCAAATGCTCTTTCTATGCATCATTTTTCTCTCTGCGATCAGGGACACTAGATAATTCTCAGTACATCTAGTAACCCCATCATTCCTTTGTGGTCTTCTGATTATCTAGAAGCTGAGGTGAATGAACATTATACAGGGAGTAAAGCAAGACCAAAGCGAGATCTCTGGTATCAGGGAAGGAAATAAAACCCCCCAAGCTGAGCGAACAGACCCATCTTGAAGACTTCAAAACAGTTTTTTAGAATCTGTGCTCCCACTTTGAGGCTAGACAGAATGAGGCCAGCATCTCACCTGGCCTGAAAGCCAGCACAGAATGGTAGCTAAGGAAAATTCTTAGTTATATTTTTTTGAGACAGAAGGAAGCAAACATCAAAAAAAAAATATATATATATATGTACAGCTTTCACCTCCATGAGAATGATAGGCAGGGACTTAAAAAAAATTCCTGTAATACTTCCTTTGTTTTGGCTTCAAACATGCTGTTGATAGCAGCTGTTACCAGTGTACAGTGTGTTTATTGTTGAGTAATTATGTTTTGCTTTCATATTGGCAAAGCTATTATTTGCACCCTTAGGAGCAGCGGACATCTTGTGTGCACAAGTGAATTAATGTGACAATGGCTTTCGACTCTGGAAGTGGTGACTTATTAATCTGCGGTGTTGTTAAATAAATATTCAGATGTGTTCATCACGGTGCCAATCACTAATGGGATTTCTCTGGCTACAAATTCTACAGCATTGTGTAACCCAAAGGCAGGGGTTGGAGGAGGGAAAGAAGGAGAGAGAGAGAAAAAGAGAGAGAGAGAGAGAGAGAGAGAGAGAGAGAGAGAGAGAGAGAGAGAGAAAACATCTCTTTTTATGATGATTTTGAAACCTATCCAAAAGCAAAAGAGTGTTTCTGATTTAAAACAGCCAGACACTGGAAAGTCCCCAGAGTGCATGTGAATGGGAAGATTCCTGCACTGTATCCTGTCCCTAGAAAACTAAATCAAAATGACATTTCCCTCTCTGGACCTTAGGGTGCATGCCTGTACACGTGCATGCAT
>JANHMN010000010.1:56784435-56891971 GCA_030674055.1 Rhabdomys pumilio | reverse complement strand
CACACACACACACACACACACACACACACACACACACGCATACCGGAGGATCTTTCATTTCTCTAGCCTTTCCTAAGTACTGAGGGATGTCTCAGTTAACAGTACAGCTCGGGAGTTTTATTATTGCTCACCATTGCCTGCACATCAGGCACCATACAGTTAGCTAAATCACACACCAAATTGGCTAAATGGAAAGGCAGACAGAAAAACCGAGTCAGGTGAAGGATGATGAATATTCTACAGGAACAGGAAGGAACAACAATGAAGAAAGAGGACCTAACAGACTTGCATTCAAATGGGATAACTTCAGAAAAGACCTGAGACTGCTGAGCAGGGAGGAGCGAGTTTAGATGGAGAGAAAGAATAGGGGTAGAAATGAAAGAATTCTGCTTTTTTGGCAGGGATTTTTTTAAACAAATGTTCTTGTGTCTTCATTAATTCCTTATGTACAAGATAAATTATGGGGATTGGGGGAAGGGAAGAGGGGAGAGAGATTGGTGGGGAGGGAGGGAGAGGAAAGAAGAGAAAGAAGGAGAGAGAGACTTGGCTTTTAATCCCCCAAGAAGTACTGTGGAACAAGGTCCATGAAGCCCATAAAGCGTTGGAAAGAGTCTTTCTCGCCTGTGAGAATCTGGGTGGCATCATGAGAAAAAAATGGAGGAAGGATTTTTGTCTTAGATGCTCTGGAAGAGTTGAAGTCCTGACAGAAGTGGGAATTTATTTTGACTGGAGGCTTTTTAATTAGGAAAAGAAGATAAAGAAAGAAACAGAGGCTGGAACAAATATCACTCAGGGAGGGAGGGAGGTGATGAAGAAGGCCAGAGCTCAGGGCACAAGCGGAGGGTAGAGTAGCCCACGATTCAAACACACAGAAGAAGAGGAAGCAGAAAGGAACATGGGGTACTTGATCTAGAAAGTTCAAGTCCTTTTGATCTCTGATACATTCTATGAACGTGGAGACCCAGTGATCAAGTCCCTATACCAGATACAAGGCCAAGTCAGAGCACAGAAAAGACAGTGTCACTCAGGAACCATGGTGGGAGATCTATGAAAAAATGAGGAGATTCTGAAACCAATGGGTGGCTGTTCCTCTAGTCACTGTAGACCTTAATATCACAGGCAGTCTCTGCATGCTCCTATATGACAGCTTCATGGTTAATAAGAATGTCCTTGGCTACACACACACACACACACACACACACACACACACACACACTGAATACATACACATACATTGAATATATATACACTGCACAGACAAAAACAGGAAGCGTGTACTTCTGGTAACCTGTGCACAGGACATATACCCCGAGTCAGCAAGGGTATGAGCTCTGGAATCTGTCTCCAGGCCTTCACTCACAGAGCTAAGTGACAGTTAACTTTAACAGCCTCAATTTTGTCCACTGCAGTACCAGCATAGTGTTGTGTGCTAAGACAGCTGCAACAGTATACAGCACTTAGGAAGAGTAGGAGGAGCGGACACGGTTGCATCTTTTGTCCCCAGGCTACATCCTCCTGTAATTACTGTCCACCTCCCCCAGAACCCTCTTTAAAACCTTTGTACCCACATCTGCCTATACTCACCCTTCTTCCCAGTGTCCTATGGTGTCTGTCCCCCTGTGCAGGTGGAGTTCAGCTCCCTTGATGTCTTCTGCAGAGAACATCCTTGCTACCTGTTTTTCATATCCCCTTCTCCTGTTTCTTATCCCTATAACTTTCTCATCTCCATGATATAATGTGTCTATGCTTCTGGCTCATGGTTTCCTTTCAAACCATGGAATAGCACTTGCCTGGGTGCCAACTTATTAGCTCTTTTTATACTGTGCTATTAATCCTGAGCACAATGGCTTCCACTAATCTGAGGGAAAGAAGAAAGATGAATGAATGAATGAATGAATGAATGAATGAATGAAGTACTTCCATAAGGTACCCACTTTACAGTTAAGGAGGCTGTTGCAGAAACAGCAGGACATGATTAGAGAAGTGCGTGCCAAGGCAGAGTGGCTCACATGAGAGAGGACCCTTGCTGCTCCCTTGCTGTTCTCAGGGCTTCCAGCTGAGCTGGAAGAGCAGTTAGAACACAGACACTTATGGATGGCAAAGGGCAAAATCTGAGAAGGATAGTCGATATACAGTCCAGAGGAACTGGAGAGCATTTATCAGGAAGCCAAGGCTCGAGGCAATACCAACATTCAGCCAAATGAGAATGGAGCAGAAGAGCTGGGAAGGGCATGCATGGAGGTCGAGCAAGCGCAAAGTGTTCCAGAAGCAGAACAGGCCCGAGAGTCCTTAGAGGCTCATCTGAGAGCTGTAGAACCTTTGTGTTCTAGCTTGATATGTCTGTCAGCACAATTAATGCAGATTGGACCAGCAGCCTCTGTGTACGAACTTTTGAAACCCACATGTAATATTCTGAAGCATATTTAGCACTGGTAGAAAGAGATACGTGGAAAGGCCTGAAGGTTAACTGGGATCAATGACTGTGTATGTATGCTATGAGGGGCCACCACCTACCTTCCTTGTCCCCCTATTCCTAATGGTCGTAACCCAATAGGAGATCACAGATGAAATCAGCTATGCATATACTTGTGCAAGCTTGGACAAGTTGGCCATCTCCCCTTACCCTCTATTTCTCCACATATAGAATGAGGAAGGGGTTTTAAAAATGACTTCATAAATAACAAGATGAAATGAGAAAGGACATGGACTTACATTTTTTTTCACTTGTCGAATACAGAGAAATCAGGAACCATTGGGCTGTCTGCTGCTTCCTCTTTTTTTCTAACCCAGCCCTCTTCTACCTGGCAGAATCTATTCTGAGAAGGAGGAAGATTCAAGGCTGGCCTTGCCCACTATGTGTCCTTTGAAATCCTACTTTTCTGAGAATCTGCCACAATAGGTATTATGGTAAAAGAGGTCCATGGAGGAATTTTTTTCCCAAGAGATTCCTTCTCAAAGTATGTCCCAGGATTTTTTTTTTTTAACCACAAGGCTAAGGGATATGTATGTGTTTGATACTGGAGCCTCCTGGCAAAGTCATTTTATGATGTTACATAGATCTTCATATAGAGCCACTTACCTGCAGTGACTCAAATCCCAGGAGTGCAGGGTAAAGGCTCACTACATGAAGAGAGCTGAATCCCTGGGGGAAACAGGGACAGGAAACAAGTAGCATACAGCCTGTGGAGTTGGCCACAGGCTTCTGGAATAAAAATTACCCCATTGTGGGAGACTGCTGGAAGCTGGCTCTTCACTGCTCTATCCCATAAAATTGTCCTTTCACAGACACTTCTACAGCTGAGGTTTTACAGAGGAGGGCTTTCTATCTACAAACGAATGCGGAAACAGTATCTCCTGATATTTTACACTTCTATACTACTTTTTCTTACTCAGATGTAGAGATGATTATACTTTAAAGCATGCAAACTCAGTGGAAAAAATTCTTCTTATTGATAAATAATAGTGCTAATGAGTCAGAGCTGCCAACATGCATGGGTTGGCAAAGGTGCTTAGCCTAAAAAGAGTTTTCCCTTCCCAGATGGATTTGGAACACTGCTTTAGAAAATTTAGTATTTACTCAGCACTAATGAATAATTAGAGCCAGGGAATAGCTGGTATGGTGCCTTTAGTCAGTACAAACATTTAGAGGCTGTGACACAGTAGCTTCTGTGTGATAGAGTCATCCTCTTGGCGTCTTCCTTGCCCTCCTCCCAGCTCTCCTTTGGAATGAAGATGAAATTAGAGGAGAAAGGATGCTGTGTTCCATATCCTGCTCAGCTAGTCCATGCTCGCTGAGGCATTACCTGGATTTGAGGACCAGGTTGGCTTCACGCCTATGTTCTGGCTGGAAGCATCCCCACCCCAGTTCAAGGTACAAGAGAAAAGCATCAGGAGTCGGCTCAGACATTTGTTATACTGTGTTGCCTTGGGCATGGTTTACCATTACTAATTATTGAGAACCACTGCTCTAGATGATAGGTAATGAGAAAAGGAGCTAGTCAGGCAGCCTTCACTGCGATGCGCTTTACAGCTATAGAGTTGGCCGGTCTTTGAAATCAGTTCTTGGTGCGAGGCACCCCCTTCAACCTTTGCAGTCATTGCCTTTGTTGAGCATTGTTTCTGTTTGTTTCGATTCTGGTACCAAGTTCTATATGATGGGTTAGGAAGCATCTTGCCTCCCTTACAGAGATGATACAAAATGGCATGAGGTAAGACACTTTTGAAAACACAAAGCCATTTGTCTGGGTTCAGACTATGTTTTCATGTTCATGCCAAAGGGGATATTTCTATTTTTCTCTGTATGCGTAGCATCAGAGCTATGACAGAAATTGTCAGAAACCAACCAGAAAAACTTTCCTGAAGTCCGTCAAGGGCACCCAGTTATGGTTCCTTCGAGTTTAAACCTTGGGAAGTTACAGGAAGAAATTGGAAATCGCCCTGGGTAATGGAGAGCCAAATTGGGCCTTAGAGTAGGTAGCAGGGTGACTTATTTTTTAATGTTTCCAACATGAAAGAACACAATTGATTTTTTTCCTCCTTAATCCCTCCAACTCCCTGGCTTTTATTGTTTCTAAAATAAGATAAACCAAGCAGGTGTTATTTCAGCTCTGTAAACAATCTTTATTTTTCTGGCCGATAGGAATAGAAATGTAGCCAGAGACAGGCTTAGGAGAGGGGAAAGCCAGGCAATCAAGGAAATCATTGATCTTAACTTAGCCAGCTCCTTCTACCTCTGCGAATGCTCACAGTGGTCGTGGCCCCTCCCCCATAACTCACCCTCTGGTCTTTGTCAATACCTCATGAAAGTGCAGTGCCTAAGGCAGAGAAATCTTCAAGTGTGGTGCTTCCTCTCTCGGATCAAATCACGCTTGTTATTTTTTAAGATTAGTGGCATCTCTGAAATGACTCTACTTTCTCAATCCAGGCAAATAATTGTCAAATGACTTTATTTTAATATCTCACTGCTGGGAGCATTCAAGAAAGTCTGTTTTTTTTTTTTTTTTTTTGGACACTCTGACATTCCCGACCTGTTTTCTCTTTCCTCTGTATGTGTCTGCCATGGGCATAACCATGTTAGTTAGCATCAAAGGCCCTTTCTGAGTTGGCAGACAATCAGTAGAATGTAGACGGGAGAAACAGCATTAGCAAGAGATGGACGCTTGATTTGGAGATGAGGCACAAGAGAGATGAAACAAACTATCCCATTTCATCTGGCCTCAAGCATTTGTGGTAGAAGTGTGTGTGTGTGTGTGTGTGTGTGTGTGTGTGTGTGTGTGTCCCAGAGAGTAGCCTTCTGTCTCCTCCTGAAGACCCTCAGTCAGCTGCTGCTGGAAAATATTTATCTACTCAGCGAGACCCCCATCCCTTCTGCTAGTCCCGAGTCTTAAGGGTACTCAGTCTTGGGTGTGTCTCACATGCCTCTAGGAGGTTAGCTCTAGAAGCCTGTATTTCTCCTTCCTACCTTCAGGGATATCCCTCAGTATTAGTGTGGTAGTAAAGCCAGAAGCAACAGACCACACAGAACAAAATGTCTTTAGTGACACCCCTCTTCAAATAATGGTTGCAGTTTTGTCCAAAGAAAACTATTTCCCCAAATTTCAAGAGGAAGAAGGGACAAATGGCCCTTTGTGGTGCCTATCAGCTTACCAATGTGCATGCTGGCTTCTAGGCTCCATTAACATTACAAGTACCTGCTGCATATTTCAAAGTCCATGCTAGCCAGCAACCTGGTTCTTCTCACCTCTTCCCCTACTCTAAACTCCTTCCTGCTCAAGGGCTCCCAGTTTCCCCTAGCTTCTCATTCTCCTTATAACCCTGCTATTTTAGCTGTGTTTTTTCTCTTGGTCTCCCTCTCAACCCTCTTCTCTCTACCCACTCCCTCAGCCATGTTCAGTCTACTCTCTCTCTCTCTGCTCTGAACTCTTCCAGATGCCTCTGGCTGTTCTCTCTCTCATATCTACAGTGAATGCCTTTCCTTTAATCATACCATAGAATGTCAAATCAACAGTTTACACTGTTGCTCTATGCTACCTTAGCTTTCAGAGCTCCATTTTTTTTTTACCCCTAAAGTGGAGCTATCTACACTACTCCAGTCTAAAAAATGTTAATGACTGTGGTGTATCATGATTATTTTTAAATAACTGCTGATGAGAATTGGTAGTTCCAGTGGTATTTGGTTAGTTCGCTCTGTGCTTCCAATAGTCGCACACGCACACCTTCCTAAGAGCTATCTAGATTCTCAAAACACACACACACACACATGCACACACACACACACACACACGCACACACACACACACACACACACACACACACACACACACACCAGTTAATTTTAATATTCCTTGACTAGCTTAATAGCTGGGTGTTTCTAATCCTTCTTACTGCTAGCAAATACTCTCCTCTGGTATGACTGTGTTAACATCTTTTAAACTCTGTATTTCATCTCTGCTACCCCAAACACAATTGGGAATGTGACCTGTGTGGCCACTTTCCTTGATTCTCACATGTCAGTGGGCCTTTAGGTCTGGTCTTTCTTCTTCCTCATCATTGCTATCTCTGCTTCCTTCCTTTCTCCAGTTCCTAGCCCACACAAATCTCAAAGTTCCACCTCAATCTACCTACCCAGCCATTGGCTGTTGGCTCCTTATTGATCGATCAAAAACCAGTTGAGGACAAGGACCTTCAGCATTTGGATACACATGGTTTCTGATTTGGGGAGCGGGATTAATTCAAAGTATTAGAACCAATTTCTAACAGGTAGTAGAGTTTATTTACATTTTAATCACTAAAGAGTGTCGGTGATGCTTAAATGATGGAACTGCATATTTGATCTGAAATGTGTGTCAAGTAAACAGAACAGTAAGACACAGGGCACCAACTCTGCCTCTACCTTGCCCCCAAAGTAGTCATAGCCTCACAATTGACCATAGCACTTGGTAAGGCAAGGCTTTGAGTAGACAGGAGCCTGGGGACTGGGATTCTAAGCTGTCACAGAAACCAGTCACCTGATGTACTCAAATGACTCAGATAGGCCTAAGAAGAAAGGATCAGAATGCACAGTCTTTATTAGGACTAAGAAAGCAGCAGGAAGGAACACACCCAGCAGGCACAGATCTCAATGCCCTCACTAACAGAGTCCATGGGTAAGATGAACCTAGATAAAACTTCTTCTGGGTCTCTGTGTCAAGGCCACATACCCTTAGCATTCTGTGCAGAGCTTGATGCTGGCTCTTTCCTGAAACTCTGGAAGCTGTTACTTCTTTGCCTTGGCTTAACACAGATTGTTCTCACCTTGTTGGGATGTTTATAAACCATGGACAAAGCCAGGACCTTCTTTTCTTTGGGATTGGGAAGTTGGGTGAAATCCTGCCAAGTGTGCTTGTTAGTTTTTGTCATCTTGACACAAACAAGTCACCAGGAAAAGAAACATCAATTAGTGAATTGCTTTCATCAAATTGGCCTGTGGGGTCTCTGTGGGACATTTTCTTAATTGGTAGTTGATGTAGGAGGGTCCAGTTCACTGTGGGTAGTACCGTCCTTTGGCCATGGTCCTGGACCATATAAGAAAGCAAGCTGAGCAAACCAGGAGAAGCAAGCTAGCAAGCAGCACTCCTCCATATTCTCTGCTTTAGTTCCTGCCTCCAGGTTCCTCCTGTCTTGACGTTCCCTTCTCAAAATGCTTTTTAATATGTGTTTTACCAAAGCAGCAGAAAGCAAAATATAACAGAGAGCTTCATTCATACCAGCTCAGCTCTCCAGCAAAGTCTTTTATTGGATTAGAGTCTGAGAATTTTTTAAAGAAGGCACAGCCTGTTGCCTCCCCACCCCACCCCTGCCTGTTTGGTTAGCAATCTCAGGAGAATTTCAGTATCCTGGGGCTATATTTATTTAACTCTATTATTTATTCTGCACCAAGAGACCGTTTTCATTGGTGTGTTTGTTCTCTGAGGGGGATGTTTATCATCAGGAACTGATTTAAAAGAGCTTCCAGCCCTGGACCCCCAAGGTACATCATAATGAAAGTGGGCTGAAAAATTCCTCTGGCAATTCAAAATTATTACCCATCCCCTAGAGCAGATTGTCCAAGTATATCTTTCTCAAGAGCTAGGTCAACATCATTTGGGAAGGTAGTATCTGTTTAAAACCTTGGTCCCACTCTATCCACTGGATTCCTCCCTACTCACTGGATCCCAACCCACCTACTGGATGCCATCCTTCCCCCTGGTTCTCATCCTTTCCCCTAAATCTCATCAATTCTACTGGATTGGCATCCTGGGTATGGTATTGCTACTTTGTTCTTTAATGTATTGATGGCTTCAAAAAGTCTAAGTTAGGGTCCTAGGTAGTCTGGAGGAATGGATGCCAAGTGAGTTATTTCTGTGAACTAGTCAGGGGAAGTTCATCTGAGATGACCACTCAAATACAGTTCATAGCCAATTAAAAGCCTTTATTCTAGCTGGCGGGACCACACCCAAATATTCTGCCAGGTATTTGAGGACCTAAGTGTGGCCCCAAGTATCCAGAGCATATTTTTGAAGGCAAAACCCAAATCCTGGCATCTTGCTCAGTAGTTGCAGGGGGGGGGGTTAAAAAGCAAAGGTTTAATGCAGCTAAAACAATCAGTTGGGGGTTCCATACAAACAAGCAGTTTAACAGAAGCTAGGAGAAGTTAACTGGGACATCCTGACCTTGGATTCCTAGAATAGAGTTGGGTAATTTTTTATGGGATTCTCCATCAAGGACATCAAATTCTACTTAAACCTGAAATGGCCTCAGCAAGGATACAAAATGGAGAAACCTCTGCACTGTCTTGACCAGTCATATTCCCCACTGGTTCTACAGCATGAGGGAAATGGTTAACTCATTTTGTTTTATGTAGGCATAGTTGGTCCTAAGGACCAGTAACTGAACTAAGTTTATTCTCTATTTGATTTAGTTGGTCACGCAGTTGAGGATGCACGGTCCCATTGTTAGCCGGATCAGGGTAAGAACAAACAGGTCCAGCTAATGCTGTCAGTAAGGTGCTCAGCCATAGTGACAAGGTAAACAGAGACCAGTCTCCTTTCTCCTTCTTTTTTCCTTTGGAGTGTTCTCTCTCCCCTCTTTCCCCCTTTCTCCTTTCTCGTCTTTCTCTTTCCACCTTTCATTATTCACCATCCCTCACTATTTCTTTCTTTCCCCTACTTAAAGCAGTTGCCCCTGCATGCACTCTATGGCACTGGCAGCCAGCTCCCACAAGATCGTCTTCACCCCTGATTCCTACCTTAGAGCAACAGGGAGCAGAGACCCAAGAAAATATGCTGAAAGCCAAACCTGGACCAGGCATTGGCCCACCTCCTCTAAGCAGGTTCATTTCCTATACATAGAAACTAAGAAGCCTCTGGGGGAAGATTCAGAGCCCTGAACAGTCACCCAGTAGGGTTCCTGCCTTACAGCTCTTTTGTTGATAAAACTGGACAGAGCCATACAAAAAAATATTTTGAAATAAACAACATTTTGTTCCTTCAACTCAGGTCATAAATTCTGGAATCCTCCCCAGCAACTAAGGCTGAGATGCCTACGGCAATTGGAATGTCTGTTCCTGTCTTTACAAGAATCAGGACCAGAACTGGGACCCTCGTGACCTTTGTTAATTAACATTAAGGCAAGGCCAATATGAGCTGTCTCCTCTTCTCCTTTAAGACATATACCTGGAGAACATATACAATGTATGTTATCCTATACAGAGTGGAGTATACATAGAATGGAGGTGTGAACAGGCATAAGGTTGTAATCCTTGAAGGCTTTTTTCTAGTCAGACTTTCCTATAACCTGATTTACTGACCCTTGTCTCTTCCCTAAACCCATAAGGTCCTATCTCTGGAAGGGCCATAAAAGAACAGAGGTGTACCCAAAAAGTCCACCTCATTTTCTTCAATTTCTGTGTCCAGGTCTGGGGATAATAGAGATTGTCAGTAAACTCTGATCTTATCTTTAAGGGGTCAGAGGTCATCTGTCGTGTCCTCTGAGGTTAAGTGGCATAAGGTTGTGCCTGTTCATCATGCTTCCAAGGAACTCCTTATGTTGAATCCATCTGGAGAGACCCTTCATTATTACAGCTCCTTCATTACCCGGATACTTGTTATAAAGGCAGACTACCAGCCCCTCCCCCAGACATAATAAGAATCTGCATTTTCACCTAGTTCTTAGGTGATTCATACGGCACATTCATGTCTGAGAAGCATTGCTTTGGACCATATGCCTGAAGCATCTGCTGTGTGTGGGCAGTTGATTCATAGTTTATTCAACACAGTCTTAAGTAGGAAGTGTCATTTTAGGATAGACCAAGGGCCCTTCAAAAAGTATCAGTGTCTCCAGGGTCCTTACTCAGATCTACTGAAGCTCTCACCGGTTAGTTAACAGTATAATGGAGTCACTGCAAAACCTGGATGAGTCGGTCCACAACTGACTGTCAACTGAAGGGTACCATGTGGGTCTTTATTATGGGTCTTACGTTCCCTTTCAGAGGAGAACTCCAAGGGCAGAAAAGATGGCTCAGTCAGTAGACTGTTGGCCATGCAAGCATGGAGACCTTCATTTGGATCCTTATAAGCGATGTAAGAAACTGTGTTCAGTGGTAGACACCTGTAATTCCAGTCCTGGGAGACAGAAGCTGTCAGCTTCTTGGAGCCTACTTGCCAGTTGACCAGATCATTGAGCTCCAAGTTCAGTGGGAGACTATCTCAAACTAGAATATGGACAGTGATTGAGGAGGACTCTGAGATTGATTTCTGGCCTTCACATGTACATGTACATACACAAACACATGTATAGCATACACACACACACACACACACACACACACACACACACACTTGCACATGGAAGAATGTCCTTGAAAATATTCATCCATATTGTCTTACATTTCCCCAAAGGAGACAGGTGGGTAGTCTTTTTAGTGTATAGCTCTGGCCTAGCTCAGGGAAGCATCCACTCAGGAGTCCCATTTTTCAGTCCTCTCTTGTTAGTTTAATGTGGCTTTCTTGAGGGTCTGTTAAGAGTCCTTTCTACCTTAATATGAGTTGATAATAATTTATCTTTTCTTTGAATCTTACCACTTGAGGAAGAAAAGTTTACCATTATACTCTATAACATGCTCTTGTCTTCTGTCAAAGGCTCTATAGGCAAAAGCAGATGAAAAGACACAGCGGTGGGCCTGGGGTTCAAGTAAAGAAGCTACAGAACTCCAGAGCTCAGGTCCAGTGTACCTAGACCTAACTTCTGAATAGTATGGTTTGCTTCTGTTTTATATTCTGAGAAGAAAGCAATCGATCTGAGGGGTCTCTAAGGTGATTCCCACTGCTGAAAATTCTTTGTATTATTTACTGAGTATTTGGGATGTGCTAGATTCCATGCAGGACATTGAGCTGGTAAAAAATAGAAAATGATACCTTATTTTGAAAAGATCATTAATATTCTGTATGTATTAATTAATCCTGGAAGTTAATACAGTGGCAGTTATTCCTTATCCAGCTAGTTCCCAATAAGCACATAGAGACCTTTTAATATTTCATAGCTTAGGTCTTAGCTGGGCTGACTCTCAACTAGCTCATCTAAATTAACCTAACCCCCTAGCCCCACCGAGCCATGTAGCTAGCTAGCTATATCTTTCATACTCATAGTTATGTCCATCTCCCTTCATGACTCCTAGTGAAAAGGACATTCCTCCTCCTTTTCCTTCCCAGAGTTACTTTCCCAGGAAGTCCCACCTTCCACTTCCTGCCCAGGTAATTTGCCATCAGATGGTTATTGAAACCAATCAGAGAATGCCTTAGGTAGGTAAGGAAGGACAGAGAACACAAATTCACACAGCATACCCTAACAGTCATCTTCTGGTCTCCCAGACTGGGGTGGGTTCAGGAAGCAGGACACTTCTGTTTTAATTGGTATGTAGAAACTCCTTCATTCAAACATATATTTGAATTTTGCCTTCTGAGAGAGGGTCTCTTGAAGACCAGGCTGGTCCTCACCTCATGATGTAGATGTAGCCTAGACTGGCTTGCACTTTGCATCCTCTTACCTCCAGCTCCCTCATGCTGGAATTACACTATCACATGCGCTTGCGTGCACTCACCCTTTAGTTCATTTATTGGAAGAAGTGATTTTAATGGTTCAACTATGGTAGCAATCTTTCTTAAAAGAACCTGTTCCAAGATAAGTATTTTTTTTTTAATCCCAACGTGGAACATGTTGTGAATGGAGCACTGATTACAGGGAGGGAACAATCTCTTTTCCTTCCATTTCCCCAAAGAATAATAAAAAGTGGTCAGATTAGTTCTAAAATAAGGAAGACGTTTTTTTTTTCTTTTTTAAGTCTGTCATCACTGGGCACTCACCAACGAGAGTTACTTCTCCCCACAATACATGAGACTGGTATAGGAAAGAGCAACAGAGTATTGTCTAAAATAGTGGCTCTCAAACTGTGGGTCTCAACTCATTTGGGGGTCACATATTAGATATTTACATGACTATTTATAGCAATAACAAAATTACAGTTATGAAGTGGCAACAAAATAATTTCCTGGTTAGGATCACTGTAACACGAAAAACTGAATTAAAGGGTTGCAGCATTAGGAAGGCTGAGAGCCACTGATCTAAAGGCTTTCAGAAGAGCTGTGGACTTGGTACCTTCCTCAGTTTTCTTCCAGCCTTGAGATTCTATAAGCAGGATGGGGATGCATGAGATTTCTGGTCAATAAGGTCCACCTGGTTTATTCCATCTGCATAGACCTCAGGTGTAGAGAGGCTTACACATGCAAGTTAGATTCTCAGCTTCTCTTTGGGGAAAAAAAAATCTAAGAGTATAATTCTAATGCAAGAAGTTGACAAAAAAACATGAAAACCCAGAGTATCAAAAATATCTCAAAGATAGCAATCAAAAAATTTACAAGATCTTTCTCTTCTAAACTGACTTAAAGGCTTAGAGTATGTATAGAGGGGCCAGGTCCACATCAGGCTTCTCACTAACCGTCTCTAGGGTACCTGAGTTGTTATAGCAGGTAGGAAGGGATGATGCTGAGAGAGACACAAGACCACGTGCTACACTAAACCAGTCCCTGGATGGGAAGCTGAGAGCTCAGAGAAAATCAGATCAAGTAATTTCCTTATTTTTAGTGGTCAAGCCAAACTGGATCCTGTTGTACCATTTCTCTTCCTCCTCTGATGATTTAAGATTCAAGAGGCTCATAAATGCTCCATCTATAATTGGGGTATCTATCACAAACATGCAGAGACTGCGTCTAAATACTAACTTAATTCCAGGAATATGTTGACAGAGATTTGAGTATGCAATCCTCGTGTTCAATAAAAAGTCTTTCAAATTGATCTTCATCTGGTTTGTTGTTGTTAAAGCTTGAAAAAAGTCTATAGTTTGAAGCATTGTCTATTAGCTGAGAGAGGGGGGCTGTGGAGTCAGCAGACCTCAGCAAGAGTCTTAACTTTGCATGCTGTTCTAGTTTCATTCTGTCACTGTGTCAAAGACCATGACTGAAAACTCTCAGTGAAGGAAAGGATTTATTTCATCTTACTCGTTCCACTCCATCATTGAGGAAAGCAGAAACCACAGGGGAATGTTGTTTGCTGGCTCACTTGATGGTCATACATAGCTAGTTTTCTTATTCAGCCCAGGGCCACCTCCCTAGGTGAGCTGGACCACCAGCCTAGAGGGCTGGACCCTCCTACACCAATTAATAATCAAAATACCCTCTCATAGATAAACCCATAGATCCACCAGATCTGGGAAACCCTTCAATTAAGAATTCCTTCTCAGATGACTCTAAGCTGTGCCAAGTTGACGGAACACATACTTAAGAACAAACAAACAAACAAAAACATGTTTTAAGGTTAATTGAGTATGTGCCTGTCTTATTAGAATGTCAATTTTCTCATCTATAAAATGGGAGTAATTCTAGTGTCTGTGCTACTGGGTGAGGATTCTATAACCTGCTGGAAACTACCAGGCTCACAGTAATTACTTCATGATGGTCACTGGGATTCTTCCATGTAGGACCTGCAAACATTAACCTGTGGCTCTAGCATTCTGAGGTCAAAAGCAAACGTTCTAAATATTCCACAGCCTTGGACCACTTCCACATTCATTTGCTATGGCCTTGATTCTAACCAGGGATACTTGTTTAGCACCTCTCTGTCAGACACTACAGCAGGGGTCCGACATTTGAGTGGAAGACTAAATAGGCGCATATAGGCTGGGAGAAACACCACTAAGAAGGCAAACAGTATGCAGGGGATGGGGAGACATACTTTAATAGGATGTTTAAGGACTCTTTAAGGGGTGATGTTTCAGCCTTGCCTCGACCATGAAAAAGATCATGCAACTTCTTCCATTCACAAAGTGGGTACACACGACTTCAGCATGAATGCTCTTCCTCAGGTCAGAGTCTCAGGTTTCTTCTCATCTGTCTAAGGAGAGCTTACCAGCTAGCTAGAGGCCGCTCCTAATCTTACCTCGGAGGGTGGAGGGTCCAGTTATACAAATGTCTATAGACAGCATCATTTTCAAGCATGACATTGTTCCTGTTCGCCACTGTGGAAGTAGAACTTGTCACAAGAGAATGGTGTGAAGAGCCACAGGTTGGAGGGAAGTTGTTACTTCCTAGTTGAGTATGGTTAGCGAGGCACATCAGCTATTCTCTTGGGCTTGGTCTTATGGTAAAACGTGAACCTGACTTGTGTTGTCAGGACTGAACTCCAAGTGAGATGCTACCTGTAAATCATCCAGTGTTCACCTGTTAGTTGGGAAGTCACAGGAATGGTGGAGACCTAACCCCTACTTTCCACCTCATGCCGAGTAAAAGAATTCTGTGGCATATATTGAGTTTTAAAAATTGTGCCTGCAGTCTCTTTGGTATGTTTTTCAAAGGAAAATCTAATTCTCCGCAGCTTGATTGTGGCCTTGCCTGGGTGACTCACTCTCAAGCAGCCAATCTCAGTGGGCATGACTCTGAGTGGCCTTCTGAGACCAAGTTAAAAATGTGTAATTTCCCTTGGCAGTCTTTCTGTATGCCCATTCTGGGAACCCAACCACCATGCTGTGATAAAGCCAATAGCAATGTGGAAACACCACATACAGGTACTTCTACTGTAGCCTTACATGGAGTCCCAGTCACAAGCAGCCATCAACCATCAGGCATAGAATGAAAGTACATTCAGTTGTCTACAGATCCCAGCCTGATATACAGCAGATCCTACATGGAGCAGAGATGAGTTGTCCTTACCAAGCTTTGCCAAAGCTGCAGAGTTGTGACCTAAATAAATGTGGTTATTGTTGTAAGCCCTAAATAGTGAGGTGACTGATTGCTTAGCAATAGATAAGTAGAATATTGCTCTGTGTTGGTGTCACCTCTACAATAGTGTGGCTTCTGCCACCCTGAGCAGTAGAGATATGAGGACGGGCCCTGCCACGTAGTGTGATTTTCTTTTGAAAACCATGTCTTACAATGTGTTGGGCAAGTAGTTCTTTTCCTGTGGCATCAGGTATTAGATGTCCAGGTACCCACTTGTCCCAAGGCCATATAGGAAACAGGTATGTACACAAACAGGATTGAGGATTGTGGGGAGGGTGGTGAGAAGCAACAGAGTCACGTGACAAACTCCTGGAAATCAGACTCCAGAGGCCAGCATCAGGGTGCAGATCAGAATTTATTGTGAAGTGCATAAGCTTCTGCACGGTGTTGGAGCCGATCCCAAACTCCTAAATCCTCTGTCAGTCCTATCTCACCACACTGCCACCATGTCCTAGTGAAAGCCCTGCCTGATGAGGTAACTCAGAAGGAGCAGAGAGTGGGAAGTGCAGGGCGTGGGTGGGGAATGGGGGCTGGGGTATGGGGAGTGGGGGGTGGGAGGATGGGAAGGGAGTGTTGTCACCTGTTAGGACTTCTGTGAAGACAGGGAAAGCAGAAAGCAGCCACCACCCTGGCCTCTGTTCCTTTGGCTGTCTTCCTGGTGTTCTGGGAGCCATCTTAGATCTAACGCAGTGCACAGCAGATCAAGACTCTCCTGGGAGTTGCAGGAGCCAGTGGCGCCTCACACTCCATCCCACTTTTTCCTTCACATGGTTGACATGGGAAAATATTTCAGTAGTTTATATTGTAAGTCTATTTTTTGCATACAACAGGATAAAAATCCAGTGTTCTCTGAAAGCCTTCTCTGTACATTTTTGATTAAAGAAGGCATGGCATCCATGCCTTTGATTTGAGGGAGAGATTTTGTCTGCCTCGAGCTCTTCATCTGAAGGATGAAATAGGCTTGGTTGGATATGCACAAGCCTACCCTGGTCTATTTGTTTGGAAGTCTTCATGGGGTTATCATTAGAACCTGTGCCATATAGGGGCCTGAAGTCCTAGGGGCACCTTTAATGCCTGCAGTTCTCTCTAAGTTTAAACAAAGGCTGTCATGTTGCAGGTTAGCTGAGCTTTAAGACTATCTGTTGGGTGTTTTTTGGCACGATGTCAAACGGGTTTTATATGTGTTTTATCATTTAAGTTTCTTCTGAAGAAGGATTTAAAATCAATTTAGAGGTCGTGTTCAGGGACTTTGTCAAAACTGCAGGTTCCAAGTCAAACAGGAATTGGTCCTTGGGGGCTTGCTAATGACTAGTGGGAAGGGAAGCAGGTTATTCCACAAATCCGTGTTCTCACACCCTGCCCCCTTTTGCTGAGGCACTGGCATTTCCTTTGAAGTCTATTGCCTCCTTCATTTCTTCTTTAATTTCATATCACCGAGGCAAGTCTCGCTCTGTCTAGTATACGTCATAGGCTGTCCTGGGGTGGACTTCTCTGATGAACAAAAGCCAGCCTCAGAGAGTGAATGTTCTGTTAACATCATTTCCATGTTCAACAGCACACATCTAAATGAAACAGGAAATTCTTCTCAGTAAAAGAAACTTCTAGACACATTATGGACTTTAGAGATCTCAGCTAGCTTATGGAATATCAATATGCAAAGATAGATTGCTTGTTTCTCCACCCCCAGTCCTACCCATGGATAGGCAAATTATGAAATCCTGCGTCAGAAAAAGTTAGTGCTGAGAGCCCAGTAAGAACACAGCTTGTTTTTCTTGGTCTGTTTAAGGCTGCTGAGATTGGATTAGATTGCCGGGATATTGGGTTTTCTCTCTTTCTACTGCCTGGAGCTCGGGCATTATTGTGATATCTGGCTGAGATGGTGCCAAAGTGCAAGAGACATTTGTGGTGATGAGTCACTGGCTGAAGGGCAGTCAGCATGTCCAGGACCATTTTTATCCATGGGCTTTGCAGCTGTTCCCTTGGTGAGCACAGCAGTGGTGTGGGGAGGCCTCACTCAAGGCTGATCTCGTCTTAGCAATGAGCCCTCTGGGGTGGCATCTCAGTTGAGACAGCAAAAGAAAGTATTCTTGATTCCCCCACTGGAATGGAAGAGTGGTGAGGTTTGACATCCCCAAGGTCTCCTTTCTGGAAGACCTGGACCCCAAACTATTGTTCCTGACTTCTGCTGACTAGAGTACCAGGCTAATAGATCCATATCTAGTATTGGGTCCTTAGGGAGATAGCTGGGTAGAGGACTTAACTTATGGATATAGGGTATGGGGAAAATCAGGAAGGGCTTTGGTGACCAGGTTATCGATCTTTTTCTATAGTAAATGTGGAGATTTGAGCCAGCAGTAGTGAAGTGGTTTGCCTACCTAGACTGTCACAGAGCTGGTCCTGGCTGCTGCTTCTCTTGATTCTAGTTCAGCGCCCAGCCTAGATCAAATAGCCTAGAAACCCCAGGCTCTTGATTGTTGTGGTGACCAGAGTGGAAGAGATTCTCACTACTAGTTCCTATTTTCTGTGGGGGTGGGACGACGAGATGGGGAGCAATTTAGAATGTTTACCCTTTGGATACTTGCTGGCAGCACTACCATCAGATTACAGACAGCACTTGGCACC
The DNA here is from genome assembly GCA_030674055.1 of Rhabdomys pumilio. Classification (NCBI taxonomy): domain Eukaryota; kingdom Metazoa; phylum Chordata; class Mammalia; order Rodentia; family Muridae; genus Rhabdomys; species Rhabdomys pumilio. Next base: position 56,874,005 of record JANHMN010000010.1, on the reverse strand, counting down.
TATCACAGCGAGCCCAGGCCCAGCGTTCTCACTTCATCCATGGGCAAACCAAACTACCCTCTTTAATTCATCCATACTCACTCAGACTCCGCCTAAGGTGAGGTGCAATGAAACCAAAGACCCAGCCCTGTGCTAGAGGTTGTTCTCTAGTCTCGAGGAGCCCTGTTCACTGTGGCTCCTTTGAGTGGCCAGTGTGCTCAGTGATACGGCAGGCAGACTTCAGGTTATGTTGCTGAAACAACTGAGATCTTTTATGGATGACCAAACTGTACTCTCCCCCAGAATGTGCTGTGAGTAATGCCCTTTCCTATTGTTCCCTATTGTACTGCCTCCTATTCCAAACCATGTCTAGACTCCAGTCCTATAACTGCAGGCCTTGCCTGCTGTTAGCTATGTACCACTAGTTTGAATCCTACGTCAAAGACTACCAGGATGACACCTTCTGCTTGTCCAAAAGATTAAGAAACCCGTCTTGGCCGGCCCACCATGTGTGATTCTCTAAGACCAAGAAAGAACTAAATTGTTCACTGTCAGTTTCTTGTGACAACTGGATGTCATAAGGAGACCAGAGGCTTCTTAGGTTTAACAAACAGCTCAACTTAAAAACGGAGTGGACCTTAAATTTTGTAGACATTTCGGTGATTAACTTACTGATAATTAATATACTGATTAACTTCAGTGTACAGTTTAGGTTTATAGAAATGTACATTTTTAATTATAATACAGTGGACTTGATTTTTCAAGTCCAAAACAAAACTGAGTATCAGGTTTGGGAGTTTCCCATAATGCCCTTTCCTTCAGATGAGCACAGTCCTTCCTGCCGCCATCAACCCTTACCAGAGTGGCGCATTTGTTACATTGTTACAACTGACACGTCATTGTCAAGCAAAGGCCATCATTTTTTTGTATCAGTGCACCTTAGGTATATACTCTGGAGACTTAGGGAAATGTCTGATGATGTGTATATACTGTTACAGTAGCAAACACACTCACCATTTATCCCATCCCCCACCCCAGTGCAACCAGTGACCTTTGAGGCACCTTTACGTCCCCTGTTCTAGAGGCATATGGTTGGAATCGTGCGGGCTGTGGTCTCTTCATCATAGTGTGTCTCACTTAGCGCAGCCTGCTGACATTTCCTTCTTGTCTTTTCATGTCTCACTGTCACGTTTTAATGCTGAGTAATATTCCATTCTCAAACCGCACCGTGATCATAGGAATTTTTAAAAAATCAAATGGACTTCTATTAATAGAATGTGTCTGTTTTACTTAGCGCTTAATGTTGGCACCATTCATTACCATTAGGTCTGATATTTTCTCTCATTTTTTAATTTGCTCATTTCAGTAGCCCCGTGAAGCAGGTAAAAATTTCATGACTAAAACATGAGAGAACAAGAAGATTTAAAAGACATTGTCTTTCTGTCTATTTGCCTCTATGTCTCTAACTGTCCCCTTGTGGGTCGGTGTGTGCTTTTGTCTGTCTTTCTGACTCATGCTCTTCTTCTCACAGGCCTTCTTCTGTCTCTTCTTTTTCTCTTTATCATCAAATGCCTATTTGCTCTCTGACTAGTTGGAAAAAATTACCTGTTGTTAATTCATGAAGCCAGTCATTTGTACTAGCGTGGTGGTGGGTGGTGGTCAAGCAAACCGACTGTGCATAGTTGGAGATGGAAAACTTCTCAATGTCAAAACCCAGAGACCTGAAGAGGGAGAGCAGCCGCTGACCTCCCATCAAAACGCAATAGTGCTTTGATGTTCTACTGCAGGAGAGAATGAATATGTATGGCGCAGGCATCCAATAAATGTTTGTTGAATTGAATGCAGTAAAAATGATAAAAGTGACATTACCAAATACATTTTTAAAAACTTCATTACGTGGGCTGGAAGGTGTTTTTGACATTTTGTCTACATCTCTAGCTGCAGTCCCAGTGCCTGGCTCCTCTGATAGAGTTTCTTACGCTGCGGCCATGTTATGAATCAGTCGCTGCAGCGTGAGGGCCTGAGCTTGCCTTCGATTATTGGGTTCTAATGGGAAAACTGAGCTCATTTTAAAGAAACCACTGGGATGGGCCTGCTGGTTACCATAGGCATCTCATGAAATCTTTAACCATTACATAAGGCGAGATCGGCTTTCTCATCACATTTTGTAATAGATGAGAAAAATGAGACTCAAATATATAATCTACCTCAATTTTATACCTAGTAAATAGTAGGATAAAAATTTAAATCCAAGTTTTTATCAACACTTATAAACCATCTCGGCATGACTTTCTACTCTTCTGTACACACAAGAAATTATTTGACACAAGAATTGTTGCTTTGCTCCGTGTATGTGTGTGTTCCTGTGAGTATACGTATGCACTCACTTGTGTGCATGTGGAGGCCAGATGACAACCTTGGGTGCCATCTCCTTCGTCTTTTTAATAAGTGTGAGATGGGATCTCATTGATCTAGAGCTTGTGGAGTAGCCCAGGCTGCCTGACCAATGAGCACTAAAGGAACTGCCACTGTTTCCTCAGCACTGGGGTTATCAATGCAGTAACCGCATGCGTCTCTCTTACATCTATTTGGTGATTGAACACAGTCCCTTCCTCTTTTCAAAGCAAAGAGTTTTTTTTACCAAGTGGTCCATACCTCCAGCCTTGATTTTTTTTTTTAAATTTGTTATCAGTATTAAATATCATCGAATATTTTAAGATAGACTCCATTTTGAGTCTTAAAACATTAGCTATATTTTCAACATCTCAAGTAGCCCTTGGAATAGGACAGTGTAAGGCTCAGTTCTAACAAGGTATTTATAGTACCTCACCTAAGGCTCAGGGACCATTGTGGGAATTCTAGGTATTGTAAAACTATGATAAGATGGAGTCTGCTACATTGACATAACCATTGCAATCAGTGACTCACAGCAGCTGCCTCAGCCTGTCCTGGGCCTTCACTAGACTGGCCTTGTCAACAGCTGTGGATTCATGTAGAGCTCCATGTCTTGCTGTGGGCCTATTAGCTATTGATAGATTCTAACAGAGGGGACTCATCATCTTCTGTGACATACCCACTGCAGAGCTCAGTGGATAGCCCCAGAGCTATGGTCACAGAGACAGCCCTGGGAAATGCGGTGCATCACAAAATCAAAAGGGCAGATGTGAAACGTAAGAAAGAGATTTGTATGAATGGGAGGAGGAATGAAGACTAGTAGGGGGATAAGAAAGTTGGTGGTGAGAGCAGTCAATATAGGTTACATGCATCTGTGAAACTGTCAACAAACAAATTTCATTAATAAAAAAAAAATCCCAAAACATTAAGCTCGAAGCTTCCCATTGCCAGGTAAGACAAATGGCTCATGGTCCCTCTCCCGTGTTTTGGCTTTATGTTGAAGCTGCCCAGATAGATTGGATCTCTATGGCAGACATGTGAGTCCACCTTCTAAACTCCCCATTCTCAGGTTTGATTCCTCATTTGACAATGTTTCCTCACATCAGAAACCCCTGAGGTCTCTACAATCCCAGTGTGACCCTGAGTTCTCTTGATCTTCAAAACCTGACAATCTCTTGTAAATATGAACAGATATTTCTTCACAGACTGTGCTCTGAATACCCTGTAGCTCTGAAGTGACAACACTGGAAGAGACGGCTGTGTATATTACAGCATTCACCCAGTGCGTTTATAAGCTAAATTATGCTATCAAGACCTAAATGTAGAAGACGGTTTCATGATGAGAGGTAATGATACATATAATATGGGCATGTTTCTTCAAGGGGGAAAGAACCCACATGCAGATTTCTGAGGTTCCATTTACTTCTCAATAGAATCCATTTGACTGATTTATCCATTGACGACTGTGAGCCCTGGGTGGCTGGGCCACTTTGGTGTGATACTAAGCTTTTTGTGTGTGTTAGTGGAGTACCGAGTTATAGCATAGACATAGAGCGAGTGCCAGGGTTGTATTTGCTAAATGTATTGGGACAACATAATGGGATTTTCTTCCTGACATGAGCATATTCAATGTGTCAGACAAAAGTATCTGTGCCTAGCTGTGGCTGGTGTTCTCCACCCTTCTAAATGCTTCCTGATACGATCTGTGCTTTCAGGCCTTCTCTCACACACTAGCCTTGTGTTTTGGACCTTTGTGCCCCGTTGAGCCTGTCTTTCCTTTCTTAGCTAGGTTCAGGTACTTCCCTATCAGGAGATGGATATGACTTATATCCTTTGGGTTTAACTCTGACTTAAGCCATACTCCACTTTCCTTGTGCGAGGACTGCATTATTCTGAAGAAACATCCAGGATTTCCTAGGGGGAGATATTTGTGGAGCGTAGTAGCAGACAACAGGATGGGAAGGATGAGGCAATGGCTCCCAAGAGACTCTCTTTTTCTGGGAAAAAGGTGTTCATGGCAGATGCGTCTTCAAATTGCTAGCTGTACTGTGGAGTCTCTGGCTCGTTGATTCTTTTCCTAAACCAGTATAAGAATGGGAAGCCGTGTTATCAATGTGCTGTGTTGAGTGTGGAGCCCTAAGGGTTCCTGCTGCCTATTGTCTGGAGATCTTGCTTCTAGTTTGGTTATGGAAGCTGGGATGATCATTGCCTTTTTAGGTCCCTTGCTGCACCACTAGTTACACAGAGCTTGGGGCAATCAGACATTTAGACTCTGATTGTTTCCTACAGAAAATGTAAAGCCAGCCCCATCTGCAGTACCCACTCCCTACACAGTCTATAACTGCATACAAAACACTTGTTTTTCAAAAGTACTTTGCATTTATTGGTGCATAAGGAAAAATACAAATACTCTTACCCACCCAAAATTATACCATGCAAAGATATGTAACTCTCATAGTTTGATACATAGACTCCTAGTCTATATGCTCTATGTACGTTTGTCTCTGGCTAACAACCTACGTATTTCGACTACCTAGGGTGGCACAATAGGTTGTTTTATTCTCTGTTTTTTTATTTTTTTTAACCTAGTATATTGTAAAGTATTTCTCCACCAGTAAATTTTTATGATGTTGTCTTAAAGGATGATATTACATTTATGGATCTCCACTCATTCAATCTACTTCAGCCCACCCAACCCTGGCTAATCTTTGGTGTTACTGGGGAGAAACACTGAAGCTGAATCTTTATGTATTTGCATGCCTCTTTCCCTGAGATGTTTCTAGAATCTACATCAGTAATTTAATCGATTTTTAAAAAAGTTTAAGAGATTTTTTGAACACAAAACATTGACCCTCTAGGAACATTAGGATGGATTAAATTTCCTGCTCTATATTGCTTGCATAATTTCAAATCTTGACTCTTTTTTCTGTAGTATTATTTTTGCAAAGATTTCAGCATTTCTTCCATGTCTTGTCATTTAAAAAAAGAAGACATTAAACAAGACAAGATCACTCATTATACAGATGATTGCCAAGAGTTAACACCATGTAAAGCACTCTACCAGAGTTGAGCCATGGTAGAAGAAATTCAAGATGTACAGCCACCACCACCTTCCATGACACTAATGTTGTCTTCTTCATTTTTTTTTTTTAACCTGATACAGGGATACAGGAAGCATTACCTTGTTAATAAAAAATTCTAGAGCTTTCTTTAAACTTCTTCCTTTGTTTTTATTTCTTTATGCTCTAAAACATTAGTTACTTTGCCAAATTTTAAAATACATCGTCAAGATGAAAATGAGAGTAATTTGGTACAAACATGACTTACATTTTTTTCACCCTAGATTCCCCCCCCCAAAAGGAAATGACACGTGATTAATATAAGCAAATTAGAAAAATCAGAAAAGTATAAAGAAGAAAACGAATGACTCATAACCAGACCATTCAAAGACAATTACTGTTAATTGGTGTGCTTCCTTCCAGGCATTTTCTTTGTACATTTTTCACAAAACTGAGATCATAGTACATACGCAATTTCCCAAGCATATAATGTAAACATTTCTCTATGTTATCAAAATGTCTTTGAAAACATTATCTCTAATGGCTCCATAATATGGCATTATGGAAATGAATTAAATATATAAAATATGGTGATTAATAGTGAAAGCTCCAGAGTAAAGCATCATGGGCTCTAAGTCAGATGCTGCTGTTGGATGGTTTCTGTCTCAGGCAAGGTACTCTGCTTCTCTGTGACTCAGTTTTCCTATGTGCATAAATGCAGTTTATGAATAGGGATAAATGCAGTTTTAGACCATATGAGTTCTATAAGTCACGCATGAAATAACAAGTAAAGCTTAATTATGATCCTAGTTCATAATGAGCTCACAAAAAGCTACTTCTACTATTGCTTCTTAAGCATTCTACCTATTTGGTAGGTTTTGTTTCCCACCAAGACACATTATTTAAAACCACTGACGACTATAATTATTCACAGACATGTGTTCATCTTTAGAATATTTACTTAGGAAACAATCAGAATCATAAATTCGAGAGCCCTTAAGGCTCTACCTATTGCCAGAAAATGCACCTGTCTATATTTCCAACACAGCACAATGCTGTTATCCTAAACAGAGAAATAGTTAGGTCCAAATCAGAGTCAGCTCCGAGACTTTGTCATCTCTTGCTACCTCTTCTTTGGTCATTCTTGTCTTTCTGACCCCAAAGACACATTTTTGGGTCATTTCTAACTTTTTACCATCTTACTTTTTTTATATGCCAAATGAGGATCTCAACTGATTATTGTGACAATTAAGTAAAATGATCTACATATATGAAAATTTTGTATATGGTAAGCCCTTGCTGTTAACTATTATTAGTAAAATAATAATTGTACTCCTAAGAGTATAGGAAATGATCAATCTCACCGCTCCTCATTACTGTCAAGCATAATTATCTTAAAATATGGTTCAAATTTACATTTATTTAAAGTTTTTTTTTTATATATATATTCTCATCAATGGAAAGTACTCTGGTGCTTTCATTTGTTGTTTGGGGGGCTATTCCTAAGAGTCCAAATACATGATATTTGTAGTTCTCTGTGTGAGACAGATGGGAAGTGGGGTGCAAGAGTAAGAAACAAAAGAGACTGAGATCTGGTAGTCTGTGTCTTGTTCCTCTTGAACTTGTTTTGTCTCCCTGTGCTCACTCTGTTTCTCAGGCTCCCCTGCCACCTGATTAATTTAAGAGCTTTGCTGGACAGCATTGTAACAATTTTTTTTCACCCTAGATTTTTTCTGTCAATCCTGAAACTCATCTAGGCTGGGAAACATCACTGATTGAGTCACTGAGTCAGTGAGTCTTGAGCACGTATGGGAAGAGGCTGTGACATGGGCTGTGTTAATTCTATGTCCCTGTCTCCTTGCTTGTTCTCTTGTCCCCTAGCTGGATGTCTGAGTCGTTTTCCATGTCCAACCTCTACCCTTGACAATCTGCTCATGCCTTATGGGTTCTTAGAATCACAGTCTACCTGGTATACTCTTTCCTCTGTAGGCATCTCAACTCCAATTGAGAATGTTTGCCATTGTATCCTCTGTTGGTGTGCCATTGGTGTGCCAGGATCTGAAGGCCACAGAATAAGAGATCCAAGCTTCCATTGTAAGGTTTCTTGAGATACCCTGCCAGCCTTTCCAGTTATTGATTAACCCAAGGGACCTGTGTGCATCCCTGTGTGTTTCTGGATGCCAGATTTCCATGTACTACCTGCAAAATAAACATTTTCCTCCATAGAGCATATCATTCTTCTTGAAATTTTAGACCTCAGACTGTTTAACAAACAGGCCCTGATTTTGTCCAACATTTCCTCTACTTGCCATAGCAATTATGATAAATTATAATAATATGGATAGTGCTTGCTGAATCTTTACTCTAAGGCATTGTACTAAGTGGTCCTTAATCACTTTCTAATGACATCATCAGGATGAGCAGAGAGGATTGGCCCGGAGAGGTTGAGTAGCTGACTCGAGATCACACAGGTACTAGTAAATGGTAGGGCCCCGAGTTGAGTTCAGGTAGCCTGATGTCTGAGCTCATTCACTCAGCCATAAGATGAGATAGGGAGTAATCTGAGATTCCCATGTTGCTGCCCCACATTCTCCCTGGTTCTATCTATAATTGTTATTTGATTCGGCTTATCGGGAAGTTGGTTGTTTTTGTTTTGCAGGACTGCCTTTGCTGGGTGAGAGTCTCACCAGCCCATTGTGTGACTCTCTTCGGGGTCTGCCCCTCCTACTTGCTTTCTAAGCAAATTTCCTTTTGCTCTGATCTTAGCTTCCGATCTGCCCTTTCTGGAAGGCACTTAACATTCTAGTATCTAGTTAATTTTTTGTATTTAACTTACTTGCATCTGTTCTTGAAGGTCAAACACACAATGTCTTCATCTTTAGGACCTTCAAAACTTAGTCTGTTCTGGGTGCTATAAAAGTCACTGGAGGCCAGAGATCTTAGAAACAACTGAAGTTTCTTTCTAATATTTCTGGAAGTTGAGAAGTCTAAGATCTAGGCGTTGAGAGATTTTATGCCTGGTGAGAGCCCATTTTCTAGTTCATTGGTATGGGACATCTCTACTTGTACATATTATTTGTACACATGCCTCTTAATTTCAACTTATGGATTTGGAGTTGGGGAGCACAAATAATAGCACCTAGCACTGTCGCAACTAGAAACCCAGCGCTATGCCCTACTCAATTTTTTTTTTCACTTCAAGGGCATCGAAGTTAATACGGATGTGATTGTCACTGACCTCAAGCCATAATGCTGACAGACCTCCATGTGTGGATAGTGAGGCAGTCAGGTTGACAGTCTGAAATGTCTGACACTTCTTGCCTCCCCTCCCTGTTTCAGAGTGTGTGACCTCAGCAGAGGTGGGAAAGCAGATAGTGCATTTGTCTTTAGCCCTTTTCATAGTCTACCACAGCAAGTTCTCAGCAGTGGCAGATTTAATGGTTATCGTTTGACTATTTGCAAGCAAACCCAAATTGCATTAAATGTAATAAATTGTCATTTTGCTGAGATAGGACTTTGAAAATGCCATGCTATTAGGTTGGGGTGTGGTTGCGAGTCACTTAGCTGGTGAGAGATTTGTTGTTTTCTGCCTATTATGATAATGCATTTTACAAAGGTGATGATATGCTACATCAGGACTCATGAACGTGGGGATTTCTGGATTCATCTTGCACAGATACCAAGGGTTACCCTGTGTGCATGGCGGCCAGCAAAGGGAGGCTTCTCTCTGGTCCTGCTGCAGAATATAAGCAATAAGCAGGGAAATGACTTTCCTTTTCTGTAGCAGCTCTTCAGGTCAGTGGCAGCAATCCCCTAGGAATCCAAAGGGTTTCTTCTGCACAGAAAAAGAAACCACAACAGAGCTACTTATTGTCCAATTAGCCTGTGTTTCGTTTACCTGCTCCAAATACTTTTACTGTGGAATCACAGCTGCTACTTTTGGATTAGACTGCTATTATCCTGATAAAGATGGAAATCATGGGTTTACATCTATAGATATTAGGGGATTTAAAAAATATTTTCATTTTCCATCCAGACTTTTAATATTGCATATACCCTCCGTGAGTGTGACCTACCTACATCCAATACAATCATCTATTCAGCAGGTTCAAGGATTAGCTTTTTTTATACCTGGTGTCAGCAGCCATGGTGCTGGCTGCTGTCTAGACTCTCCAATGACAGCAAAACCCGAGAAGTCTCAGGGAGGCAGAGTGCTCCTTACAGACCGAGAGTTCATTATTTTAGAAACCACGCTACAAAGCAATTTCTCAAAGTTTACTGTCTTAGTTAGGGTTTCTATTGCTGTGAAGGGACACCATGACCATGGCCAATCTTATAAAGTAAACTATTTAATTGGGGGTGGCTTACAGTTCAGAGGTTTAGTCCACTGTCATGGCAGGAAACATGCTGGCATGTAGGCAGACATGGTGCTGGAGAGGTAGCTAAGAGGTCTACATTCAGATCTGCAGGTAGCTGAAGTAGAATGATACTGGGCCTGGCCTGAGCTTCTGAAACCCCTAAACCTGCCCTGATAATACTCTATGACCAGCATCTCTGTTGCTGTTTGCAGATGTCATTGGAGATGATGCCAAGGGATGGAGGCCTATCACTTCTCTTTAGTTACTGGTGACCATGTCACTTGGTCTAGAGCTTCTGGTCCTCAGTAGTGTTCCAGGGGCATTCCTGAGTTTCAGTTGCCAGTAGGTGTACAAGAAATCTGAAGTATTATGTCCCCAGTACTCAAGGATACAGAACCAGCCAGACCAAGAATGCTGAAAGTCCTTGAGTCAAATATTTTCATTGTGGACATCTTCTGTCTACCCTAGTGAGCTGTAGCAACATTTTAAATGAGTAAATCTAAAAAGGCCTGGAAAGTAGTGATTTACATGCACTGATATTTTTCTTCTTCTTCTGTGAGTTGGAATGTATTTTCTTAACTTGTAATAACTATTATGGAGACCAAAAGTTTGAATGAAGAGCCTTTGAGAGCGTCTCTGAACTGGCCACTGACATAAGACTCTGTTTCCAGTTCACCCCCATTGGTTGGCTGTTCCTTGGAGAGATGGAGTTCCAGTGTTTTCATCCTTTCTGAATCATAAAATCATAAAACCAATGTGCTATGCCTACCATTCAGGGCCAGGAACCAGCACAACACATTTTCTAGTCTTCTCTTAAGAATTCTGAAAGGTACCCACCAGAGCAGAAGGTACTGACTCCTCTGCCCACCCGTTCTGGAGAGACACACCAGGGCACCTGCTTCCTCCTGCATACACATCCAAGTGCCCTTCCTGCTAAGGGCTAGCCTTGCTGTCTCAGAACCTTTAAAGTCAGGCCTTTGCCTGGGGCTGAGAAGACTTGAGGTTTCCATGGCTTCAGCATCCAAATCAGGGTGTAAGCTGGCTGATGCTGCTTCCCTAGGTGGTCATGAAGGGCGACTCCTACTCTCAGCATGGTAGACAGACCTAACAGTTGGAGAGGAGCTTCTCACACACTTCCCAGCCGAATGCTACATTGTTAGTGAGAGAAAACCGAGTCATGAAAGTACATTGTAAAATATTAACACCAAGGTCCCTGAAAGCTGGGGATGTGGATATTTATTTTTTTTCCTGTAGCCTTCCTTCCTTCCTTCTTCTTTTTTTCTTCAGACTTTCTATAGCAAAACTGAAGTATATTTTAAATTATATTTCTAACAGATGCACTGAAGATGAACTGTATGAGGGCAAATAGCTGTCCCGACATTCCTTCACACTCGCTGGCTTCAAATTACTGCCTCTACTTGCAGAGCCAGGCTATTTGGATGGGGGTGGGAGCCAGGAGGGGAAAGGAAGGAGGCCACCACGAGGGCCATTGAGTTCCCTCTCTTCAGACACTGCTCTGGCAGCTAATTCCAGGGTGCTCATCTGTATGGTGGCAGCATGACTTTTGTGTTTTCCCCAAGGTATTTTATAGCCTTTTTACAGTGGCGCTGTGAATAACTTTCTCTCTGTAACTTCCAAACAGTGAAAAAAATCTCAGATCGGTTCTCGGGCCTCTTCACTTTGCTTTGCTTCTCTGTGTTAGGCCCACATTGCTAGCCCCTCACCTGCTGTCTCTCCCTCACCTTCTCCCCTCTCATTTTCCTCTTCGTTCTTCTGTTCTTCTCCTTTTGCCTCAGTTTCTAATCTTTAAAGGGGAAAATAAACTACATTTGTCAAAGCTGGCCTCCTCCACAGTCAGCCCACACTGTGATGAGGAGAGTCTGCAGATCCAGATCTAGCAGGAGCTAGATGCCTCTAAGTTCCAGGGAAAGCTGCAATCCTTCACGTTTCCAGAGGGAAATTCAGGTTTCAAAGCCAAACACAACAAAAGGGTCTGGTCCCTGAGTTCCAGGTACCCTCCCTGTAGGAAACTCATTCCTGGCTGACCTGCCATTCTCAGGAGAATGTTACAGGCATCCATGTCCTATCTTTCAGTTGACATGATGACCACAGAGTCCAGGTCTGGACCAATCTTAAGGAATGAGATAGATGCTATGGACTGAGAGATCTGTGGGTTTGAATAGGCCTTAGCCTTGTGCAGCCTCCAGCACTAACCTACTCTCTTGACTCTAGCTGTTTACACTAATCCTTATCTGAAGCATGAGCTTTTCAGGTGTCTTCTCCTAGCCTTCCTAAAAGTTAAACTTTCCCTCTTGTTCTGTGAACAGCAGTGGTCACTGGTACTCTTGACCCCGATTGCAGAGCTTTGGAGTGAGAGTTGGAAGGGACCATAAAGGCGTAGTCCTCCCGTTTCTGCATCCAAAGAACTTTACACCCTCTTCTTCCCAGCACACAGGGCAAGGACTGGCAGAAGTGTAGCTGTAGTGTGTTAGTCTGCTTTAAACTCCCCAGCACTGGATTCAAGAAGGAAAGACACAGACACTCAGACACAGACACAGACACAGACACAGACACACAGACACAGACACAGACACAGACACACACACACACACACACACACACACACACACAGACACACACACACACACACACACACACATCCTTATTTTTAAGATGCCTTATTTTTAAAATAAGGTTTAAAATTAAAAATTTTAAATTTTAAACTAATCTTAAATTTAAAAATAAGATACCTTATTTTTTTAACTTGGCAGGATGTACAATCATCTAGAAAAGGATCCTCAACTCAATGGTTGTGCCATTCCCTAATTCCACATGGCTAACACACACTCTCCTCTGATCTTCCTGGGATAACACTTACTAAATCTAAATTTCATCTTTGCTGTCCTGGACCCTGTTGGGCAGCCCTCCTGGGGCTGCTCCCCCACCCCCACCCCCCCAGCACCTACACATTGGCTGTCTCTCCCTCATGTATTTTTCCTGTGTGGTCCCTCTCCTATGCCCTAGTCATGGTGGATTCCCCTCTTCCTCTTTCCCTGGTCCCTTTTGGGAATCCTAAAATCCCACCTCTGTCTCCCTGCCCAGTCATTGGCTGCTGGTAACTTTACTGACTAGACAAAACCAACAGGAAACAGGCTTCCTTTAGTCCTGGACACTGTAAACAGGGTTTTTTTTGTTTTGTTTTTGTTTTTGTTTTGTTTTGTTTTTAGGAGGGGGAGGGGGAACATAATTAGCATGAGAACACAAGCTGCTACACATAATTAGCATGAGAACACACACAAGCTACTACACAGAAGTATGGGTGACTGCCTTTGTTCTAATGCTTAAGGCTTCAACCCTTCACTGCCAGATGCTGCTCTCCACACTCTGGGCTCCTTTGCCTGAAGCTCTAAGAGGGTTGTGATGATTTCAGTTGTCAACTTGGCAGGATGTACAATCATCTAGAAAAAGGTCCTTGGAGGGATATCTAGATTAGCCAGATGGGGCTGGGAAGACCCACCATGAATGTGGGCAGAAACATTTTACAGGCTGAAATCCTAGACTGAACAGAAGGAAAGAGAAGTATGCATTGCTGTTCATCAGTCTCTGCTCCCTAACTGCGGACACAGTCACCTCCCTCAGCTCCTGACACTGTGACCGGACACAGTCACCTCCCTCAGCTCCTGACACTGTGACTTCTACATCATGACGCACGATCCCCTGCAACTATTAGCCAAACTAAAGCCATTTTCCCTTGGGTTGCTTTGATCAGAACATTTTCTCACAGCAATAGAACAGTAACCAAGGCAAGTGTGGTATTTGCTTCTGCCCACAAGGTCAGCTTAGGTTTCAAGAACAGAGACAGACACCTAAGGTTGTTCAGGACCTGATAATCGAATGAATATATCTCCCCTGTGTATTTTTTGTTTCCTAGGCCTCAGACATATTACTTAGTGCCTTGGAAAATGGAAATAATAAGATCCCAGTCATTGCAAGACACCTCACAGAAGCCTGGCATGGACAGTCTGTGCCAACTACACACACACACACACACACACACACACACACACACAGAGAGAGAGAGAGAGAGAGAGAGAGAGAGAGAGAGAGAGAGAGAGAGCTGCTTCTTACATACATTTGCTTAGTTTAGTTTGGGGGTGGTTGTTTGTTTGTTTTTGTTTTGTTTCATTCCAGAACACTGTAGAAAGCACCAGAAACACATGTGTCCCTGTTTTTTTTCCCTTCCTGTTTTCTTCACTTTTTCCATGGGGACACAAAATGGAGAAACAGGAAAAAGAGATCAGCTTTCTCACTTTATGCGTGTGAGGTGACCTTGGGTAAAGCGTGTCCCTCTCGGTGCTTCAGCCCCCTTGTATATGTGATGGGAAGACATAGACAGATTGCCTTTATGGTCCTTCCAGCTCTCACTCCAGAGCTCTGCAATAGGGGTCAAGGGTACTAGTGACCACTGCTGTTCACAGGACAAGATGGATGGAAGCAGAGGGTGATGGAGTATCCGAGAAGGGCAAAGCAAATTAGTTTGTTGGCCTATCTATTTTAATCCAAGCCAAGTTTATTTTAGTAATACAGGTGAAGACTACTTGAAAATGTATCATCATGACAATGTCCCTTAGTAAGAGCACAAGGATTTCTGGTATACTTTTGTTCAGAAGAGCCTGAGGGCTTTGTGTATGCTGTCTCATTAATTCTCAGAGCATCTGTAAAGTTGGATAGGAAATCCTGATGAGTTCCCTTTTATATACCGTGAAACAAAGCTTCAGAAAAGGTTAAGCAGCTTCCCAAGATCGCGCAGGCGCATCCTGGCCTTTAGAAACGTGGGTTCTATCTAGCACACTAATCTGCGAGAGCTCAGCTTCTGATCTCTGAAGGATGGGCATGAGAGAATCTAGATTGTGGTCTCCTGAACAGACCCTTTTTTTTTTGAAGTGAGATGGGTGCTAAGTACATGAAGAATGACAGAAAGGACTTGAGGTTCTTAGAAAATGTTCTGTGCCTTTTCTATCCCTCACCCCAAGAATCCTCATGCACCAGCCAATGCCTTATCTCAAGAGCCCAGGGCATCAAACTTATGCTAGTTGCTGTGGAAACGGTGCTGTGTGAGCCTGAGGCTATGAAGAGCCAACTGCCATGACTGAAGGTGTATGTTTCTGAGTCACCTTCCTGGCTGACCCAAAGGACTCGGAGAACACTGGAAGCGTATGTGATCAGATCCATCTCCTGTGGTATTGAATTCAGTGTCTCAGTTTTCCAAGGGAATTGTCATGTGTAGGGACTTATGTTACAGCGTGGTATACTTGGCTGGCCCACAAATCCAAGGATAGCAAGTGTGTACTCTATCCAAACACTTTTTTTTTAAAGATAAGTAAGATTTTGATGACTCATCTTCATTGTTAATTTTATTGAATTTGCACACATCTATGGATGTGCTTCCAGAGAGGTTTAAGCAAGGAAAGGCCCACTTCACCACCTCATGAGCTTAGATTCCAGACTCAACAAAAAGGGAGAAGCATGAAGCTGAGTGCCTCCATTCAGCTCTCTCTCTCTCTCTCTCTCTCTCTCTCTCTCTCTCTTTCTCTCTCTCTTTCTCTCTCTCTCTCCTCTCCCTCTCTGGTTCCTGTCTATTGACATAATGTGACCAGTAACCTCATAATCCTAACACTGTGCCTTTCCACTGTGATGGGGCCTTGTGAGCCATGATAAATTTTTCTTCCCTTACGTTGCTTCTGTCGGTTTTGTTTTTCTTCACAGCAGTCAGAAGAGTAATACACTGATCATGTACAGGGTGGTTGTATTTCTAAGCCCAAATCTCTATATCTCTAAAAAGACGGTAACTAACAGGGTCATTGCAAGTATCACAGATTGGATGGTACTGGAGGGCATGCCATGGTAAATGTATAAGTAGTTACTATCACTTTTCCATGTTGGAGATCTCTTCCTGAAGGTGGCTGATGTCCTTCCCAGAGTGTTTTGCTGCATGATCCCAGTGGTCTCCTTGGTAACTGTCACTTTTAAACTCAAAAGAGGTCGAGAGAAGGGCCAATTGTTCTTGAATGGTTTATAGCCTCTTGTCCAACATCCCTGGAGACTGCTGGACTCACAGTGGGTGATTATCCCTGTAACTACTCCCTTGCTCCAAAAGAGAAAGGCCTTTTGTTGATGGACTTGATTTTGCAGGCTGGCCCATCTTTGTGTCACTTTCAGGACATTAATTATTTAGTGCCTGGTAAAGCTCTCTGAGATCACAAGATGAAAGGCCTAGTGGCAGTTCAAAGTCTTTCTTTTGATTATTATTCTAGTCAACATATTTTCAGGGGAGAAAATAGGTTTGAGATCACAGTAGAGTGAATGTCATAAAGAGCAGTGCATAAGCAAGCCATAGAAACAGAGCCAGAGCAAGCAGTCATGGTGCCCTGCTAATGGAGGCTCTTGGGATGTGGGCACAAGTGTGGGCACAGAAGATATGTGTTACAAATCAGGTCACCTAGAGAATCATACACTCTCTTTTGTTCTCTTGGGTTAGTAAACATGTTAGTTAGTTGGTAGTGACCAAGCATATCAAAAACAGAGAAGATATTTCACAGGCGGGTCAGGAGTAGCTTGGTTAGGACAATGAAGTCATCTCTAGTTAAGACAAAATGCCATGGCGTAGGATTGTCTGAAGAGAGAGATAAATTTTGAAGAGGGCATGAAGTGCAACAGTCTTCATGATTTGACTTTGGCCATGAGTTGTGAATTACCAGAAACCTACACAGATGTGCTATTTTATCTGATCCTGAGTGGACTTAGCCCCTGACACTGAGCAGCCTATTCTACACAAGACTAAATGACAACCTTCCAGGGAGGGAGGGAGGGAGGGAGAGGGAGAGGGAGAGGGAGAGGGAGAGGGAGAGGGAGAGGGAGAGAGAGAGAGAGAGAGAGAGAGAGAGAGAGAGAGAGAGAGAGACTTTAAACCTCAAAGCCTACCCCCAGTGACTCAGCTGCTCCAAGTCCCAGCTCCTAATCCTTCCCAAACAGTTCCACCAACTGGGTACCAAGCAACCAAATACATGAGCCTAGGGACGGTCATTCTCATCCAAACCAACACAAAGGTCAAGACAAAGCGTTAGGCTTCAGGTTTACATGTTTCAGTCATTTGTGTAAAGGTTTCGCTGTGCTTATGTACAGGATTCCCTTCTTGGTGTATCTCTATCTACCTTTCAGTAGTCATCGCTTTGCGTGATTAACTCTCTGAGAGCAGGGGCCACAGTAGTGATTTCCTTTGTGTTCTGTGGTGTTAATTTTAATGCGGTGCCTTGAAAGGAGTCCCTGCTTTCCCAGGCTGACAGATGTGCTTCACCACTGAGTGAACTCCACAGTTATAACCAGGATCTCTTGGGACATGGGGAAAGGCAAGAAACATGTGTTGAAGCTGACTTTCAATGGTACAGGAGACCATTATGAGAGTAATTTTTGCTTTAGGACTTGCTCTCCAAAGAAAGAGCATACATGTTTCTGGCAGGAAGGAGTGGAGAAAGGTGAGCCGGAGCAGGGGCTGTTTCATCCCATTCAGATTCCACCCCTGAAACTAATAGCTCCTCTCTGAATGAGCCAGCTGGAAGAAAAATGTGAGAGCTCAGAGTATAGAAAGGCAAATATGCATGAACCAGAGGGGTTGTTAGCAAGAAGCTAGTTCAACCCCCTCTTTTTCCAGCCCAGCAGAGGTGTGGGAAGTTTGGTTCTTTAGGATAAAGAGTACATCTGCCATCTCCCTCTTTTCCTTTCTCTAAAAAATCACAGCTCTGCTTTTTAGACTCAATTCACTGCCTGTTGCAAAACTCCCTCATCACCGGTTAACACTTATGCCTGGCTGGCATCACCAAGAGTGTTCCTCTCCGTCAACAGGTGTGGGCTAGCTCAGTAAATGAAAACCCTTTTCCTTGCTGCCAGTTCCCACATGAGGCCTTCCCTGTGTTCGTCCTACAACTCTGCCTGCTTACTACAGTGTGACATCCGGATGGCTGTTTATTTGACCACATTAGGCTTTGTCTTGCGTGACACAAAATCATTGTAAAATAATGCATTATTAAGTGTGTTTTCAAATGAGGGGGCATAACCAGCAAGCTGTCAGTGATTGTTTTATTGTTGGAAGGAAAATAAATAACTAAAATGTGGACCAGGATGGCACAAGCACTCCAGGGGTATTACAAATAGAGGCACTTGTTACATTTTATTGATGTGGGTTTGTAAAACATGGTTCACGGGGGAACGTAGGGCAGTCACATAAATAGCCGGTTCACATGCCATAGCTTGTTATTACTTCTATTGACACAAATATAATAAACCCACTGTTATGTAGATTGGCTTAGATTAATGGACACACTGCAGGACACATAAAAATGAAGATCTGAAATACAGACGTAATCTATTGGATGAAATTTGGGTATTCAAGATTGTTGACAGTTGGCCAAGCCAATAGTCAGCTAGTGAATAGCAGAAGAGTGCTCTGGGCAAGCACTTTACTTTTTTAGACATTGTATTTATCAATACAGGATATCCGCCATATTGGAAAGGAACTTGGATTCTACAATGGATATAGAAGCATAAGACATTAAGACATAAGTGGCTGGAGAGATAAACTCAGTTGGAAAGTGCTACACTAGCTTGGAGGACCTGAGTTTAAACTGTTTTAGTGCTTGTGTGAAAGCTAGGTGTGGTGATGTATCCCCGTAACACCAGCCGTGTTGTCTTGCTAGCCAGATAGTCTAGCAAACTGGTGAACTCAGGTTTAATGGAGGGACCCTGTCTCAAATAATAAGGTAACAAAAGTATCTTTGGCTTTCAGACGTACAAGCACATGTGGTCAAGAACACATGGGCATGCACATACACTCGCCCACACTCACACACAGAATAGCATAGTCAGTATTTAGATAGTGTGTCACCTTCACATGTTGTCTTGTTTTGCCCCTACTAAAACCTGGGAAATTTTAAAACATGCTTTATTTCTATTCTTATCATCATTTTCAGAAAATTGATATTCTTCCAAGTATGTATTGAGCCTGAAGTTGAATAACTAATGCAAACAATTTCGAAATTACTAATATTCTCCGGGGACTTTCTTTCATTCATTTGACAAGTATTTGTAGAGTGCCTACTATGTGCCATATAAAATATATATGGAGTAATAGAAGAAGGAGGGAAAGAGTGGTTTATAATGAATTTTGGATCCTCAACAGTGATCAGGGAAACTTTTTCTAAGGAGATACAAGGAAACTTTTTCTAAGGAGATACAACTGTACAGAAGGAAAGGAAAGAATGACCATATGTTTCTGAGGTGAGGTTAGAGAATGGTCCATGCAGTGCCCTGGAATAAGAGTGCCCCCGATGAATTTGAAGAACAGCAAGGCATCCTATAAGCCTGAGCTCACAGGAAAGGGAAAATGGTTAGACATGAAATCAGAGCACGAACTAGGGGTCAGATCATATGGAGTCCTTTGAAGCTAGGCAATAGAAAGAAACTTCCAGGGGTGGATTGTCAATCTAACTGATGTGTGAAGGACAGATTGCAGGGAAACCCGCTGGGTTGCCACAGACAGCAGTAGTCAGGCTGAGAGGTGATGGAGAGAAAGCATACAGTTCAAGTGGAGCCATCAAGAATTGTGGATGAATTGACAGGAAGTGGGAGACTGCTTCTCAGCTTTTGGCCCAAGCACCTAAGCATTAGTATTAACTAAGATTCTGAAATCAGCTTTAGGTAAAAGGTATAAAGACTTTGAGTTTGACCATGTTACGTCTGAAATGCTTTTCAGGCAAGAAAATGGGCAGACAATAAAATGGAGATCTGATGTAGGTGAGCAGATATATTCTGCATTTTCAATGAGTGACTGGGCATGGAGATATAAGTCTAGAAACATTGGCATAGAGATGGTATTTAAATCTGTGCAACGGCAGGAGATTTTCCTGGCAGTGAGTTTAAGTGGAAAGAATACCCATGTTTCTCAACACTTAAAAAAGCCTCAAAAGGGAAGGCAAATATCCCACAGATTTCTTTTTCTTTAAAGTTGAGCTTATTTTCACACCAGGCAAGTAGAAATTCACTGAGTAGTTCTCTAAGGAAAAAAAAATCTTGAGTTTTTGAAGGTGCTAATGCAATGTGAGTGCATATGCAGATCTAGATTGCTGTGAGTTTCTTTACAGTCATTCTCTTTATTGATCAGCCAAGAGTTCTCAGTTAGGTCCTGGGATACCTTGAACTTCTTGGTCATTGGTCACTGCCATTTGGTCAGAACCACTGTGACACAGTATAATGTTTAGCTATAAAATTTCCCAGACAAGGGCTGTCAAGAAGTGGAGATTTTCCTGTTTAGTGTGGGCCATCTGGCAAAGAACAGTGAGCAGGACCTCTGGCCAATGTTGGAAGCAACCATGGACTGTGTGACCAACTGTGCTATAAGATGTTCAAGAAGCAGGGAGGTACCAGCTGGGTCAAACACAGTGCAGAGGGTTTGGAAGGTCAAGATTAGGGTTGGCAGTGACTGGAAACAACAAAATCTTGCTTTTTTTTTAAAACTATATTTTAGGGAAGGTGACAGGAAGAATGGAGAGACAAACTCATGGAGAGATTTGGCTTTAGAGGAAAGCCGCCATGTTGTTAGTGTCTGAAGAAGAGTCTAAAGATGGTTCATGCTTTCTGTGGTTGAGATCAGCCTGATACTTTGTGAAGGGGATAAATCACTGATTCTGGAGCTGGGGGATCCATTGCAACAGCAGACTTCTTGAGGATAAGATTAGCACTCCGAGAAGGGATTGATACTACAGTGGATCCTTCAAATAGGAGTGGTGGTAGTGAACCCAGGTTCCAATTCCTGGTCATGAGTATGTATTTCATTTTCCTCGGTGAACTAAGAAACAAGGCTATTGACTGAAGAGATGAGTGAAAGAGAGGCTTTGAAAATCTAAAGCTGGAAATAGCCATGCTAGAATGATTTGGGTTGGCCGGGGAATCGAATGGCATTTCTAAGGAGTCCTGGGCATTCCTGTTGGTGCATTCAAAGTGAGATTTATCAGCTTCATTGTGTATTCATCTTCCCCTCCTCCTCAGCACCATATCCAGCTGCTTCCAAACTGCTGTGAAGGAGCAATAGGCAAAGCCATTAAGAGAGTGGGCACAGGGATGACTATAGACAGACGGAGCTGGAATCTAAGCTAAGGACAGCATGGAGGGAGTGGGCAGAAAAAGAGAACAGTGCAAGAACTTGGCGTCTTTACAATGCCTCAGGACCCTGAAGAGTCTAAGTAGGATTCAGGGGATCATTAGAGGAAGGAGGCATCTTACAGTATTCAGTCAATAGTCCCCCAGTCCAGGGGTTGTTTCTTTCCATTTACCTCCTTAGGCCACCAGTGCTGCTCACTTGGGTACCAGGAAGCTCATCTCCTGCCCACACTCGTCTCCTTCCTGTCTACCCTTCATTCCCTGGAGTCTAAGACTCATCCTGCTTTAGCTAGTGACTTAATTCACATCTTGCCAACTATAAACCTTTGTTCAATGTGTGCTGCCAAGGCCCTGTCCACTCCACAGCTTCACATTAGAAGCGTCTTCCACAGTAGAAGTCCAAAGAAAAACCAGCCTGCCTCCATCTTAGGTTTACAGTAAAAACAAACTAGATTCATTCTTGTTTTTGAGTAAATTTTTGCTTCTCAAGGATTGGGCTCTGCCCCACCTATAACCTTAACTACAAATGGTTCTATATGGATTATACCATGGTTCTATACAATTTCAGAAAATGGTAACCATGGCTTTGTTTCAAAAAGTTGTTATGACTGTCTTGCCACCCTTTGTTTTCAAAGGTTATGACTACTTTGTTGTTCTGCTCCTATAATCCCACCTATTTGCTTGACAAATTCCCCATTTAGTAACCCTCTACCCTGAGCTATAAAGACCCAACCTTGCCCATGTTCATTGCTGATCTCTTGAACCCAGACTTAGGAGGAGGCAGCCCATGTACATGAATGTTTAAAACCCTGCTTTAATTAATTGCATGCATTAATTAATTACTTGCTTCAATTAACTTGCCCATGATGATTTGGGTTGGTGGTCTTTCTCCTCAAATCTTGGGGATTAACATCCACCCTCAAACCCTGCTTCTCTTCATTAAATGCCTTGCTTCTTAATGCTAGTTTTTCTTTATGCTCAAAGGCTCCTTTCCCACCAGGAACAAAGATAAGGAGGGGTCGGGACTCTGAAGGGAGCATGTAGCCCCTTTACTCTGCACTGAGCAGTGAGAGGATTTAAGCCTGTAATGCACATTTCAGTGAGCTATGATTAGCATTTACTCCTGTCCCAGTGCCTTTGGCAGGCAAGTTCATTGTGTAGGCTGTGTTCTCCTTGGTAGTCACCTTTTCAGGTATGCAGGCAGGGGTGTCCTTTGGCTATTTTCTCATTGGTTATCCCACAGTTTCATCTGGCTAAATCACCAGGCTCAGCTTCCTCAGGGACCTACGGCAGTGGTTCTCAACCTTCCTAGCACTGAGACCCTTTAATACAGTTCCTCATGTTGTAGTGACCCCCAACCATAAAATTAATTTTTTGTTGCTACTTAATAACTGTACTTTTGCCAGCATTGTGACTCATGATATAAATACCTGTGTTTTCTGATGGCCTTAGGTGACCCCTTTGAAAGTGGTCTTTGATGCCCCCTCCCAATGACTTACAGGTTGAGAGCCACTGTTCTAGGTGCTCCTGTGAGCTCAGAGTTCTAGGAGTTTCTGTAAGGGCACTATACAACTTTCTGTTCTCATTATAGTACCCAACACTGAAGATGTCCAATATTTTGTTGGACTTTGTGGTACTATAGCAACATGTAAACCTCTATCTGTAGAGACAACCTACAGTGCTCTCCACATCTCCTTGTTGGGTCATGACTCAGCAATCAGAGACTTTCATTTTGAACGATTTCAGATACATTTTTTTTAACCTGAATATATTACCTGGACCTCTTCCAGATAAAAACAGTCACCTGCCATTCTTTGCCCACTCAGACTCATAAGTGCTTCCTGAAGTCTATCCCTTCCTTCTCATCCAGGAAAAAGTAAATACCATTCCCAAACAGAAAGGTTATGAAAAATGACATCATTTGCAAACATCGCAGAGACTTAGTCTTGGTGTTACTTCAAGACTGATCAAAATGTGAGCTAAGCTGATGACTTGGGAAGAGTTGACAGTTTTTCTTCACTACAGAGGCTTGGTTGTCATTCTTCTCAGACCCTTCACACGGTGGCCATGCTTGGTAGTAACCTCTGACCTTGAACATGACTTATGAAGCCCTGGCAGACATTGTAGAGAACCAATGTCTACTTGCCAACAGTTTGTGGGGCCCCCTGTGGAGTGGCCCTACATGTTTGGGCATTAGCATCAGGCTGACCTGAGTTGACTCTCTGATGCTCTGCCCTCTGTCTGAGTCTTCAATAAATGTGCCTCAGTCTGCTTAGCTTCAAACTGAGGGGACAAATAACAGGCTATTGTAAGAAGTAAATGAAATGTTTAAATAAATGTTTAAAATATTTAGTGTAGTACCTAGGCCACATCTGCTTAATTCATCCTATTTTCTTTAATTCTATTTTGTATTTGTATATGCATGCACACGCATGCTTGAGTGCGTGTGTGCATGTTTTCCTTTTCATGTGTTATGGGTGTATGTGCAGGTATTGAAGATGCATACAGAGCCCAGAGAACACCACGCTATTCCTTAGTAGCTGTCCACCTTGTTTCTCAAAACAGGAATCTCTCAACAATATGCATCTTACTGAATAGGTGAGGCCTCTGGGAGCCATCTGTCTGCCTCTCCAGTGTCAGGATTAAACACATATGCTACTGACTGGGAGTAGTAGCTTACCCCTTAAATCCCAGATGCAGGAGGCAGACGCTGGTAGATTTCTTTAAGTTCTGAGGTTAGCCTGGTCTACATTGCAAGTATCAATCCAACCAAGGCTGCATAGCAAAAACCCTATCTCAAAACAAAACAAAAGCCAAGCCAAGTCAAACCAAACCAAACCAAGCATGTGTCAACACACACACACACACACACACACACACACACACACACACACACAGAGAGATATTGGTTCTGGAGATTGAACTTGGGCCCTTATCCTTGTGTAGCGAGTACTTTATTATTGAATGAGCTATCTTCACAGCCTGATTTATTGATATTTCTGTCTTGCAGATAGTCTTACTATGTCACCTCTGCCGGCCCCAAGTTCATAACCCTTCTGCCTTAGCATCCCAAGTACTGATGTTACAGAGCATGTCTTCACATACAGTCATACTATTGATTTTTAAAATGCCTCACCTTACCCAAGAAAACTCATGTAGCCTTGAGTTCCCCTGTCTGAGTCTCACTGTCTCACTCTGAAGCAGCACGGGTGAAATAAATACTCCCCAGAGCTTGCCTGCATCACTCCTGTGCCCTTACCATGCACTTTCTGAGCCATTTTGTAGAAATGCTGCAGGAAGCTGTAGCTCCAAATTCACTTCTAATTTCTAGAGACCAGATGTGAGAGGAAAGTAAAGGTCTCCTTCCTGGGCACTCAAGAGTCCTCTCCTTCAGATGTGTAAGAGGACAGGAATCATTTCTTACCAGTTAGAGCTAACGGAGTATGGAGCCCTGTTGTCAGCTTTACCCACGTGCCTATAGAAAGAGTAGAGAGATGGAGCATTATCAGAAAACTGCTATGGGCATCTTAGCCAGCCATTTTCAAAGTGCATGGTGAGGGGTCGAATCTGAAAGGGAGAGGACAGGCATCTCATTCAGACACATGGCCGGCACTCTGTTGATTGAGCAATCTTCCCAACCTGAGTTTTTGTTTGTGTCGCCTTGCTTTTTGAGACAGTCTGTAGTCCTGAATTGCTGCTCCTCTAGAAGGTGTCTAAGAGGCTGCAAGGCAGAAGCAGGGAAAGTGCTTTGGCCTCCTGTGGCTGCTGATTCCTCCCCTTCATCCTGTCATGACTGTCCTGTAACAGGACTAAAGGATGGAGGAGGGGTTTGCGCCAAGGAAACTGAAGAAGAAACCCTAGCTTCCTTCTTTCCCCCTTCCCTCCCTCAGCTCCACCACACAGACCATAGCTGCTAAACAACCAGTTCTCACACCCTTCCTTCTTTTTTTTTTTTCTTTAAAAAAAAAAAGCTTTGCTCACCATAAAACCTTGGCGAATAGTGATAGATTGAAGGATTTTCAGGGAAGAGCGTGGTATCGTGGTATGAACATGCAGAGTGCACTCATTTGCTTTGTAGATAGATAATAATGGCTTTTCACTACAAAACCCACTTGAGGTTCTGTTAAATAAAGAACTAATGCCATTCTGCTCTTTTCTCTCAGCCTCCTTTTTTTTTTTTCACTCATGCAAATCAGTAACATTTGTCCTCTCTGGCTCTGTAGCCTCTCAGATATGGGAAACCCATAATGTAGCTCCCCTCCTCCCTGAAAGTAACATAATTGTCAAGTACTCGTAGCTTCTGAGTGCAATTTCAACCCTCTCATTGATAAGGCAATAACCCAAGCAAACAACATCAGATGAAGTTACAAGCCTGAGTGTAGGGATA
Source organism: Rhabdomys pumilio (assembly GCA_030674055.1). Lineage (NCBI taxonomy): Eukaryota > Metazoa > Chordata > Mammalia > Rodentia > Muridae > Rhabdomys > Rhabdomys pumilio. The sequence goes on along the minus strand of JANHMN010000010.1, from coordinate 56,848,620 downwards.
GAGGCATTATTTGAATGAGATGAATCGAAGTTCTCTATAAAGTTGCACAAATTCTTACCAACAGAATAGACTTTGGATAGAGCTATTAGACCGAGCCATTAAGCTGCCTGGCTTCTAGTTCATCTTCCAGGGAGCCTCAGCACGGACTTGCTCACAGATATCAGACTTCTCAGATATTGCTCCCCTTAATAGAAAATGTACATCCCAGGCCTGAGACCCACTCTGTCGATTCCTGCCTCAGCCCACTTGCTCATCTTCCTGTTGAGTATCCAGAATGCCTTTTAATGAACGTTCATTTTCGGTGATATTGAGTGACATCTAGAAGAGCCATCGTAAGCACAAGAATCAGTGTTCTCTCTTTTGTTTGTTTCCAGGTCACAGTTCCTTGGAGTCACCCTCAGAAATGCCTTCTCCTCCTGGTAACTTTGTGTGGAATCTGACCTGGACAATGAAAGACTCCTTCCCTTTCCTGTCCCACCGCAGTCGATATGGTAAGTGTGTATTTGACAATTATCTATGACACACCTTCACTTTTAATTGAGGAAGCTCTGAGTCTCCACTTGTGCTCATTAGCATTCTAGGAATCCATCAGTCCTCTAGAGCAAAACACATATTACTGTACCCTCTGACCCCACAGGGTAATCAAGGACACCGCCAAGCCATTCCAGAAAGATTTTTTTTTTTTATTGCATTGTGAATCCAGGAGAGAGCTAAGGTCTTTCTGGCTCACACATTTCATCCTCCAAGCCTTCCTGGTCTGGTTCCTTTCACAGTCCATTAGATCTGGTGTTTATTTGTATTTGATTGTAGTTTTCTGGATTTAAAGCTCTTACCTGTAGCATGTCTATAGACCATGACCTCCAAGAGTGGGTTATTGTTAGGGAGGGTACAAGTCTTCCGGGACCTCTTCTGTGATTCTGTTATATTTGGCTAACTTCTATTCTCAAACAGATTGTTCTGATGTAATCTCTGCTGGTTTGACTGTGCAACAGCCTCAGAGGTCAAGAGAGCTGGTTCAACTCCGGTTTGTACAGATGCAGAACCTAAGCTTAACGGTATCCAAGTGGGCCCACTAGTCACAAAGTTGCTATTGTTTTCTTATAGTTCTGTTTCCCCAGGAGGCCATCCGCTCCTGTGAGCAGCTGGCCTGTGAATCCTCAGGAAGTTGTCTTAACAAGGTATACAATTATTCATTCTTGGTACTCAGCCTCAAAGCTCAGTAGCAGGAGCTCTGCTGTTGGAACATCAGGGTTAGGAGAGAGTTGGGACTTTTCCAGGGAGCACCTACAGTTCTTCATCTTTTTGGGGTAATCCCCTTGAGGGCAGGTACAATGCTGTGTTCACGTCCCATTTTATACCTTCCCTGGAAGACCCTGCTAAAGGCTTATGTATGATGAATGAAAGCAGAAGGCTTCCCGATATAGAATTCTCTCATCAGACCTAATTCAATTAAGTATTTATGAACCCAGTACAGTGCTGAGTTCTAGATGCCCTTCTGGGCATATTTACCTATTCCTGCTTCTCAGTCTCTGCCCTTGGGCCTAACCTATTTAAAGTACACCCAACAGAGACGTTCCACACGCTATAGAAAAGCTCCAGTCAGGAGCCTGCCATCCCTCATTTATTACACAGTTAGTCTTGGTTTGTATTAAAGGCACCTTTCATTTCAAATTGAAAAAAAGAAAAGCATAAAACCCCCTTAAGCAGTTTAGGATTCTACTCTGAGCTGAGATGCTATTTGCCACTCTGAGTATCCCCAGAGGGAGAGGAGGTACAGTGGTTCTTGGGAGATTCCAGATGAGAATTACTTCTTGATTTTACTTAAACCAGACACCAAATAGCATCTTATGATAAGACAATCTATAAATAATCAGAAACTTGTCTTTTGTGTGGTTGATGCTTTATAACCAGATGTTTTATACAACTGGTCTTAAGATAACATGTGGAGTTTTCTCTCAAAGTCATGGATTATCTCTGGAGGACAATTTTTATACCGTGTAGAATGTTTAAAAGTCTATCTCGTGTGTCACAGACAACAACTATTGGTTTTCTATAGAGGACATTGAGGGAGTTTGCAGATCAAAGGCAGAAAGCCTTTGAAGTTTAGTAACACCCAACTTATCTACCACTTGCACCAGGTAAATCCATTTCCTCTCTCTCAGTCCCACCTTCCTTAACTGGAATAACTGGGACAAACTAGATCAACTGGTTTCTACAATCCCTCTCAGACTGCCCTCATGGCCCAGAAGCTCATGATTTCTGTTCTTTGTTGATCAGACTTAAACCATTGGCCAGTTAGTGTCTAAGTGCTGGACCACAGCGTCGGCTCCGTCATGTTGGTTCATGCTAGAAGGCTTGGTGGCACCTTGATGAAGTACAGTAATGCTTCAGAGCCTTTCCATCTTCTTGCCATATTCAGTTCTGGGGGCCTGTGGAGACTGCATGATCACCATCAACACCTCCATTTCTGGGTCCACATCGGTGTGTTTACCCCATGGCTACCCCCATGCCAGTTGCTGGACCTGATGCAAAATTAAGGATGAGTAAGACTGGGTCTTGACTTCTCAGAGGTCATAGGTTAGATAAAGAAACCTGCAGGCAGCTGAGCCCATTGCCAGTGAGTGACAGTGAGGATTTACCCTGAGACCCAGCACAGGAAGATAATGGCAGATTTAGGGCTAGATTCCTATCTCCTAACGGTGCTTTGTGTGGCTCAGCCTACATGTCTATGAATCAAAAAGGCCAGCAGGCTCATGGGTAATAAATCCATACCTTTCACCTGCCAGGAAAGACATTTCAAGAAATGTTAACAACTTCATTAATTTTAAGTCTTCAAACAAGGGCAGAGAAATTTAACTGGAAAATTGCTGCCTGAAGGGGTGTAGTTCTTCAGATTTGGAGACACCTTGGAGTCTTGGCCAGCCTAGTGTGGAACTTCACATTTGGTTGACTGGCTTACGCTCCATCCTGGTGTGACAGGTGCGGGTGGTGAAAGCAACATCAACAACCCAACCATGGATGACATGATTGACAGCCACAGGCCAGTCCTCTCTGAGGCAAGCTGTCCACTCTGAATGGAGAGTGGCTTTCTTCTTGCTAGTGTTTTATGAGAAGAGATGAGGTAGAAAGAGGCTAATAAGATTTACTCACCCCCAGCCTGTAATTATCTGCTTGAGGAAAAAGTTTGACCTACCTTTTTGAAGGCTCCCAATATTTCTTCTAATTTACGTCGGGACCTTTTATGTTGTATAAAATATATTCTCTTCAGTGCCATTCAGTATCAGATTCCAGCTCTCTCTGGCCTCTGTCTTGAATGGCGTTAGCCAGATAATTTTATCATGGGGAGCTGAGAGCTACATATCCCTCTCCAAGGCTTTGAAAGTGGGGCAAGTCTTTGAAAGGGGACATATGAAGAAAGTTCACCCCCATATTTTTTCATCATTGGCTCTTATGCCTAGGCACTTAGTTGTAGGCTCGGCTGAAGGACGGGGCTCTGGGGAGGCACCCAGATACAAATGTCCTCCCCTAGCATGTCCTGCTGGGTGCTTCAAGAATACAGATTCTGGGGGTGCAACATGGAGTCTGGTTTCCTTGGGCTCTAGAACCACAGAAACAGATGGTATTCTTTTTAACTTTAACTCTCATGTTTGCCCACTCTGGAGCTGAGGAATCAGATTGCTATCTTATTATCATTTTGTAGGTCTGCTTATGTGCATATGTGTGTTTATGTGCATAAGTGTATGTGTGTGAGTGTCAGAGGACAACCTTGGGTGTCATACTTACGAACACTGTCTACCTCTTTTCAGACAGGCTCTCTCATTGGTCTGGAGCTCTACAGTTATACTCGGTTGCTTGGCCGGTGGGTGCCAGTAACCTTCTTGTCTCCACATCCCTAGCCTGGGCACTATGTGCATGAGCTATCACGCTAGCATTTTCCTTGGGTCTTCATACTTGCAAGGCGAGAATCTTATGAACTGAACTATATTTCCAGCCCCTAGATCAATATTTTAAACAGAATAACTAGAGATTATTCCCCAGATGACCAAAATAAAGGGTACTTCTATTCATTTTTTAAAAATGTGATACTTTACAATACCCTCTCTCATTCATTTTTTTTTCATTTAAGTGGTATTATGAAATTATAGTGGATAGAAATTATTTTATATTCCATGTCTACAGAAGTATCAACGGAAGGTGAGAGTTTATTAGGAAGGCTGCTAAGTTACAGAGAAGATGAATTCAAACTCAGATTCACGCACTCACCCCTTGCTGAGTAGTGTTCTATCACAACACAAAGTTATTTCAAAGATAAACCGTAGACAACATTCACTCATCCTGAATGGCCTAATGTTGGGTCTGACTGATCAGTTGATATTCAAAATCTTGGCTATTTGTAGAACAAACATTTTATATCTCTGAACTGAGACCATTCCAAACACACTCAACAACTCACCTCCCAGGAACATGTGGGTAGAACCCTTTGGCACTATAAATAATCTCATATATTTAAGTACTTTTCTCATTTTAGGCAGTGCTCTTTATTATGGGGCTCATTGTGTTCTCCCCAAAGATATGTTTCAATACTAAGGACTCAATATCTGTGAATGAGACTTTATTTGAGTACAGTATCTTTGCAGTTATGATCAAGTTAAAATGATGATACAAGGAATTCCTTGGACCCAGATTGCATACAACCTCTGGGCTTATGAGAGTAGATACGAGAGACACAAGATATACATTGGGCAAACACCCTGTGACTAACAATTCAGAGACTAGGGCCATGATTTATATGCCATGGGGTGTAGGCATGGTTTTTCACAGCCTACTTTAATAAGGGTTCAACCTCTTCTGTAGCCCACCACCCACCAGAGGTAATGGAAAAGAAAGGTTATTAGGATGTGGGGGAAGTGAACCTGTTTAGGAATAGTTACTTGGGGACAATTCCAATCTTGTTGTTCTCAGTCCGATCCACTAGCAAACTGTAAATAGGAATCAGGAGCTGCAGTTCAGTCCACTTGGCAGACACCACACACAAATCAGCCACTGCAGTTCAATCCAGAAGAAACTGTGAGGCTCACCAACCAGCATGAGTCCAAGGGAGTGGCAAAAGCCATAGGAACCTCACCAGAAGTTCTTTGGCAAAGGTACTCTCTATGAAGTCACCACAAGTGATGCTCAGCAACACAGTGTGAGGTGAACCAATGCACGTGTGTATTCAGGGAAGAGTCGTGAGTCAGAGCAAAGTGAATGAATGCGCAAGCTCCCCCATCTGTGGGGTCACATTCATATTCTTTCTAAACATCGCGTGTTCTTTCACATGTCTGTTATAGCAAAACATCCTTTCACCTGTGTCTACTTCAGCAAAACATTCTTTCATGTGTCTGCTTTAGCAAAACATCCTTTCACCTGTGTGCCCCAGCAAAACATTTGCCATAACCGACTTTCCAAAGAAACCAGGACTTTCCACTTCAATGGAGCACCAAGTATTATGGTAATAATAGTAACTAAAAGAAAGGTCAGGATCTGAGTCTCCTCTGGAGGATTAGAAGCAATATGGCCTTGACGGAAGCTTGATTTCAAACATCTTGCCCCAGAACCATAGGAGAATAACATTTTCTTATGTTAAGTAGTCCAGTTTGTTGGGCTTTGTCATGCCACCCCTAAAAGTTAAATACAAGCCATCATCGATCCATTCCCCTACTCAAACCCACAACTTCGACTCTCTCGAAATGAAATATTCCTTCAGACATTTGAGAATACAGAAGACTTTGTTAGGATTAGAATAAAAGTTCTGCTGAAACTTTGTCTTCTTTTGGGACCAGAGAGATTTATTTAATTTAAGAGCTGCTGTTTTTGGAGTGAAAAATTAGACTTTTTAATTACTTTCCCTGCTGCTATCACCACCGTTCAACCTGTTAATGTATCAGTTTCTTTGATTAAAAGGACTGGGTAAATTAAATCTATCTCTCAAAAAATATTAACCTAACATAGAATCAAAAATGAATAACAAAGGGTCCTCCAGCTCCCCTGTGGGAGTTACTTTGGAGTTCTAGCAGGAAGTCAGTTTGATTACATTTTTGGAATCATATATTTAATGTGAATGCCCACAGACAGCCATTCTGGCCTTCAGGAGCCTGGCATCACTGAAAGGTAGTTCCCAGACTCCCCCACGGACCACCGTCAAGGCTGGAAGCCTCGTGAGTGACTCTGCTGCCCTGTCCAGGAGAGATTTTTGTGTTTATCACTCAGTTCTGTTCCACTGAGCTGAGAAATCAAGTCATTTCCTAGCGCATGCATCTGTATTCTTATCTGCAAGATGGCAAGCAAAAGGCTTCTGGATGCATTCACCAAAACCTCTAAGTCCCAGAGGGAACAATAATGCTAGCAGTCATACAAGACCCAAGAACATGGACCATCTGTCACCTCAAGGCCATGACCTGCTGGGAGCCAATGGAATCAATCCACAAAAAATTTCAATAGAAAGCAGCTGGCTTAGAAGAAGTATGTTTAAAATGCCCCTCTTAGTCATATGCCATTAAAAATGAAGATGCATAAAGGCAGTGAATAAATATGAATGAACATTTTATGTTAGAGGCACAGTGAGCAAAGGGGAGGCAGAAAGGGAAAAACAGATGAATAAAAGAGAAAAGAAAAATTGAGTAAGTGGAATTAATATGAGAAAAGTGGGTCCTAAGAAACTCACTGAAAATCCTTGTTACAGACAGAACAAAAGGTGGGGGAGGGAGAAAGAATCACCATGGCTCACTGATCACTTACTGTCACGTGTTCCTTGTCGTGCTAGCATAGTTTCAGCTGCCATCCCTGGGAAGCCCCCAGTACTCACCCCAGTCTTGATCTTTCTCTCGCTGATTGTTGTTGCATCTTTATATAGCCTAGATCATTTCTCCACACCTAGTGTGCCTCCAGCAATACAGGGAATGATTATAAAGATTCATTTTTAAACACCCACTGTGTGCTGGGTTATGTTCTTAATGTCACTGATGAGATCAAGTGGGATCCTTTCTCTTCCTTCAAGGGACTCTAGAGGAAGAGGCATTCCCACTTGTCCTATGATAAGCGCAGCTGTGGAGACATATTCACATCACCTTGGGACACAATGGCAGAAGATCCCGTTCTGTAGAGAGAGGTAGACATTGTTGAGATGAGGACAACTAAGCTCTAGGCCTTGGAATCCAGGAACAATGAAGAAGCCCATGAGGAGGGCATTCTGGGTAAGGAGAACATCGTTGTAAATCATGGGCAAGACAAGGTTCAGCTCTTATATAGATGAGTTTACCAGAGAGATATGGAGTATCGATGCACTGGGAAGGGGAAGCAGGGACAAGGCCAGGGAAGCTGTTGCTTCTGAGTATGCTAAGGGTTTAGACTTGAGCCTCCCTGTGACAGCACAGATAAAGAGGGCGTGGTGGTTTGAATAGGATGGCCCCCATAGGCTCATATATGTGAATGCTTAGTCACCGGAGATTTGTGCTATTTGAGAGAATTAGAAGGGTTAAGAGGCACAGTCTTGTAGAAAGTGTCACTGACTGTGGGCTTTGAAGTTTTAAAAGCCCATGCCAAGCCCAGTGTATCTCTGCCTATGGATCAGGATTCAGCTTTCAGCGTCTGTTCCAGCTCCTGCTTGCTTACTGCCCTGTTCCCTGTCATGATGATAATGGACTAAACCTCTGAAACTTTAAGCAAGCCTCTGTTAAATGTTTTCTTTTAGAAGAGCTGCTTTGGTCATGGTGTCTCTTCACAGCAACAGAACAGTGACTAAGACAGATGTGTATCAGAAAGATTCTGGTCACAGCTTGATCATAACGAGGAGGCCTACTCTGGGGTACCAAATTGAGCGACTGAGTTGAGAGATGCCATTAACTAAAAAGAGAAGAAGAGGAACATTTTGTAATAAGAGGATGTGACCAAGGCATCAAGAGAGAGGGAGCAGAGGGTGAAGTCCATATTAGACAAGTTACATTTGAAGTAACCTCAGGACGTCCAGGAGGAAATGGCCAGTGGAAAGTTAGGAAGTCTTTTATCCCCTCTTTTCAAGCTGTAAAAATTACATTCTGCAGCCATGACTGAGGAGTAGACTTTTGTTTTGACAGCTTTGGGACACCTGAGCTATAGCATAGAGATCATTTCTAACCAACCTAGAAAGGTAAGTGCCCAAAGCATATGCAGAAAAATGACTGATGGACATGAGAGACAGCCCTCTTAAAATGAAATATTTTGTCAGGAGTGACCTCAGATGCAAAACCACACATCAGAAGAGACTTCTCCTGTGTAGGACTTTAGCCAGTCCATTTAGAAATATGACTAGAATAATTTCATCAATGAGAAATTCATAGGAATTGTGAGCCGTCAGGGCCCACGGCTGTCTGGTTGAATAGCTTCATCTTTCAGATGAAGACAGGGAGGCCCAGAGGTGACTGTATTATCCACAGGACAGTGGCAAAATGGAGATTGAAACCTAGGCTGCCTCTTGGCAAAGCCTGCACCTTACTTCTCTACAGCAGAGGCATGGCTATGGCTCTTTCTGTGTCTGCATTCACATGGAATTCCTCATGCACTGGCTTCAGCAATTGCTTTACCCATCTCATTATCTGGGCATCATGTCTGTCAGCCAATAAGAGTTGTATTGCCCCAATGCCTGCTACAGTGTACAACAGTGACCTCCTTATGTAGGTGAGCTTCTAATGTAGGTACCTCATAGCCACTAAGGGCACATCCAAATCTAGCTGGATTCCAGGGGTGTCACCACACTGGCAATTAAGCTGGAGAGTCAATGGTCTGCCTCCATACTGCCTACTTTACCACTTTCTGTAGTCACCCCACTGGTCCCCCAGCATCTGTCCGAAGGCAAAGTACAGAGCAGTGGGGAAAGAGGAGTCACTTGTGTCTCAGCTCCTATTCTTATGAATTCTCTTTCTTTCACTCTTGGTTTTACTGCTTTTCTGTCCCTCTCCCCCCTAGATGAAGAGGTACAGGTGGCCCATGTCATTTGGGAGAGGGACAATCAGATGTGATTCTATGTAGTTCCCAATCTCAAGAAACTAGCCCTAGACACGTACATATATGAGGAAAGTTAAGTGGACTCAATAGATTATATATGCATGTTTGCACAATGCACACATATACATGCATGGATGGATATACTTGTAACAATAATAAATAAGAGATTATTAATTTGGGAGAGTGAGGGGAGCTCAAGAAAGAGGGAGCGAGGGGGTTATGTAGATGCAGTAAAATGTGTATAAAATGCTCAGAAATATTAAACATTTTAAAAAGTGTCACTGTTCACGATTCCTAGGGTCAGCGCTATTGTGGGTTTTGTGAGGAATGATTTGAATGTGCTCAGAGAATGGGTGTGTCATTAATGCTTTCTGACCTCCATTCTGTGAGAGCAGCAGCCTGGGGTTTGGTGTCATAGATATATCTGCCAGAAGCTTTGTGTTTAAAACTCACAAATACCTAGTTTTGCCTCCCACAGCCTGAAAGTATTTTTATCTTTAATCACGATACTACCTGATGTAATATGGTTTCAGAACTCACAAATATATTGTTAGCCAATGATAGTTCCCCAGCCCAAATCTTGTTCTATCCCTTATTCTCAGCAAACTTCCCAATAATTCCTTTACTATATGTGGAAGTCTTATTAGTCTTCAAGATGCTATGCACATATTGCCCAGCGTCCTTGTGCGCCCTCGTGTCTGTACGGAGTCTGCATACTTTAAGAGTTATATTGGCAAGCCCATCTCATCAGCTGGGCTGCGGGTATGTGACATGTAGAGTACATGCTAGGGAAGCCTGACATTCGGCTGGCAAACCTCAGGTTTGCTCACAACACTCAGCAGACACTGCCTCCCCAGAGACACAGTAGAAAGAGGGAGAAGCATGTTGCATCTTCTCAGGTCTCCCATGTCTACCAGCTTCCTCCTGTTCCCATGGATGTTGCATGGCTCAGAGATGTTCTCCAGGGTTCTCATCTCAAGCATCTCAGTTACAAAGATCCATATTGACTGGTGGTTCAGGCTGCTAAGGTTTTCACCATGTTCTCTGTACCCTTGTTTATTCTGTCTGAGACACCACATTCCACCTACATCCTTACTCACAGAGAGCAAGCATGAGAGTACCAGGAACTATTCCTAGAAACCACAAGATCACTGGAGATCCAATATGGGCTCAAGCCTCAGCCTTCTAACTTTCCGAGACTGTTATCCATGCTACCTTGGCCAAGTCACTTGACTGTCTTATGCCTCAGTTTCCCTTTATAAAACGAGATGACTAAACTTGTTAATTTTAGAATACCTGTAATTTTTAATTACAATATTTTTTTCTGAGATGAAGGACAGAATCTCATTTTGCTACCTACAGATTATGTACATTGAAACACTCTGATGGCCACAGATGAGAGAAATAAGAATTAAGCTTTCTGTGCCTGTCCACCGCCACTCTGTGCACTCGCACACTGCCCGGCTCCAAGGCTGTGTTTATATAATTGATTGATTGTAGGAGACTTGGCCCTTATTCTCTGCACTTGATTGTGAGCAGAACAGATGTCTTGAATTGGGTGATTGGTTCTCAGATGCATTCCAGGGCAGGGGGTGATGGGAAGGAAGTGGGTGATTTCAAATTCCCGGGTCCCATGATAAATGAATAGTGGGTGTGAGTGAGGGGTGGAGAGGGGCCAGGTTGGGTATTTAGTGTTATGAAGTGAGTCACCAGATGTTGATGACAGCTGGTGGATTAATACCAAAGGTGACTGGTGGGCCAAATGTCCCTTTAGGAAATTACTCAGGAAGAGGAAGTAGCAGTCCTTAATCATCTAAGCCTGGGGTGGAAGGAAGAACTCCCAGCTTCCCATTGCCCAGCTGGTGAGAGCCATGTTAGTGGACTTGCTTTGGCCACTTTCCCAAAAGGGGCGGGTAGTCTTAGCATGATAGTTATAGAAGAAAATTGAAATTGTTTATTTCATCACTCCATATCCTGATCAGGAAACAGAGCTCTATGCAGATTAAACGGAGTGCATGGTGTTCCATGATCTCTGTTAAGGTCTCCAGAGGAAGCGTTGAGTGATATGCTTCTTCATCACTCTCCCTCTCATGCTCTTAAGCAAAACAAGGTTTGGCACAGCCTTGTCCTCAGCACTGTGCATCCAGTGATACTGTTGACCACTGCCCACCTAACGCTAGCCATGGCACTAAGCTCTCGGTTTGATTGAGAGACTCTGTCTCAATGAATTGGTGGAAGAGTGATGGAGAATGATTCCCAGTGCTCATGTATATACTTGTGTGTGCATGCAGACATGAATTCACTTTATCCACGGCCAAAGTTATGCCCACTATTATGTAAAGTCAAACTTTGTGCACATCATTACATCAGACATCCTGTATGCTTATTGAATATATGCATCCTCATGAAAGTCCATGACATCATCTCTCTTTAATCATCATTTTGGAGAGTCAAGAACAATGATAGCCAACGGTTTTCTCTGAAATACATAGCTGGCAAGTAGCAAAGATAAGCTTTAAATTTGCATAGCCTGACTTCAGGCAGACTATGTGCCCTGAAGGACTCTGTATTACTTTCCTAGACACCTTGGAGCCTCATACCCACAGGTGTTGATATCAAACAGGGAGAGAGGAAGGGGTCCTACTGTAGCCAACATCTTGAATCCTGCAAGTCAAGTCAGCTCAGCTCATCCCCAAGGAGGACAAACTGATACGTCTGCATTACAGAAGTCAAGATAGTAAGATCATCTATCATGAAGCTAAGAAAGGATGTCCCGAAGTGAGCAGATAGCTTAGTGGTTGAGCATTTGGCACACAACTGTGAGGACCTGAGTTAGGATCCTAGAACTCACATAAATGACAGATGGCTGTGACGACCCACCTATATTTCCAGCCACAGAAGGCAGACAGCAAACTGAGATTAGCCATAACTGTGAGCGGTGGTTTTAAGAGACCCTGCCCCATTGAATAAGGTATAAAATAAATTGAGGATTATTTCAAACATCAGTCTTGGGTATTCATGTGCACACATAGTGATATTCACACACACACACACACACACACACACACACACACACACACACTGGTGAAAAAGCATATCTTTGTTCATTACTATATATGTACTCCTAGAGTTCGCAGGAGATACAATGTTTTAATCATTATCATTCATGGTAATGCGCTTCCCTACATATAGATAAGGAAGCCAAGCCTCAAGTGGTTAAATGGATTGCCTAAAAGCACAAGACCAGTTGTTACGGTGCCAGAAGATTTTCCAAGAACTCTCTGGTGCTCTTTCCCCTTCATCCCAGCTCAGTGCATTCTCTCGGCCCGTTCTCACTTTAGCTTCTGGCCTATGAACAGACCTTCTCACGAGCAGGGAGCTTCCAGCAACCATCAAAGAGCAGTTTATTGGCAGAAGAGCACATCTAGTTTGAGAGAACCCTAAAAGCCTTCCTGGAGATGAATTGAGTCATTTGACCATTGGGAGATATTTGAAACCTAGCCATGTGTGATTTTGCCAGCTTATTCCAGAAACAACAACAAACACCAATGGAGTTTTGAGAATTTTCCTAATTGTATAAGTTATTGCTTTGTTTGTTTGTTACTCAAAGCTTTAAGTAATTATAATAAAAACAACAGGGTTTTGCTGCCATTTCTGCAACCCACCCACTGTATATCCTTTGGCAAGCCCCACAATGCTTCTGGCTTCAGTTTCTGCATCTCAGATGGAGTACAAAGTCCTCAGTGACTCTTAGGGTCTACAGTTGAAAGGTTCTGACAGATCTCTTGAGGAAACGAGACCTTGGCTTGTGCCCCCAAATTGGCAGCTGCTGGGGGAGTTTCCTTGTGCTGGGCACAGTCCTAAAAGCCTGACAGTTTTGAGAGTGCTAGTTTCTCGTGGTCTGCTTAGTGAACTGTTGTATGGGATGCAGATATTCCTAAAGGCCAATGGTGAGAGCATCATCACCATGTATGCCTGGCACCTCATGTGGTTTCATATGGAATACACAAAAGCACACTTATCAGAAACACATTGGGATGTCTATGCCATGGAGTAAATGAGCCCAGATAGATGTCCCAACAAATGGAGCCAGGAGAAGTAAAAACTGGTGGTCAGTAGCTCGGACATTCAGCTAGCTCCAGCTTAGTGCTTCCCTAGGGATGTGCCATTCAAAAGGCCTTTACCAAGCAGAGGAAATGCCTTTTGTATCACGTGAAGGACTCTGACCAGCGCTATACATGGCTCTGGATAGGTTTTTCCCTTGCATAGGTCTACAGTTTTGTCAAATGAAGAGAAAGGTTTTGACCTCAAATGTCATTTACTCCATGTTCTAACACTCTCTAACTCTGGATTGTTACTAAAAGCAAAACCACCTGTAACGTGCTATAAGAGATAATAGTAAAAAGGACCCCCTGCTACTGCCTCCTTCAGGGCGGAGTCTAGATCCTCACATAAAGACTAATTCCTCGGGATAAACTGAAATCTATATTAAGATGGGTCTGGTGATGCAAACTAGCATCCTTCTAAAGTCTATTGACAACTTGTCCTAGAGACAAGATTCCTGGGCAACTGCTAGCTTGAGTTCTGAAGAAGGGTCAATGACATGGAACCCTCAAGCTTGACATTGTCTCCCCTTTTATTTCCTCAATACTTGCTTAACTTTGTGCTACAATTGCTCTTTAAGGCTCCTGATATGTTGAAGATCACCTAGAAAATGGCTGATTTTGAGATAATGTCTTGAAAACTAAATGCGATTGGTTGCTAGTTCCCATCCATCCTCGACTTAGATTTAGGTGATTTAGAAAGCCTTTGGGACATCTCTGGGTTAACACTTTGAAGATTTAGGAGACACAAAGGGCCATTTGGGGGTCCCCAGGGCCATCTGGATACAAAGGACGACTGATGGATTTTCTAAGCCCAACCAAAGGGAAATCCAGTGTCTAAAGACACCAAGTCTCCCATTTGCCATTCTGTCACTTTGCTAGAGACCAGAATTCCACCCTCAGTTTAGATCATTGAAGTAGGAGGCCATTGCCCTTCCTTCCAGATATCCATTCTACATCATGGCTCATATCAGTTATTGTACTTTTTTCTACATGGCAGCATTTCACACTGAAGCACTGTTTTGAGTTTACTGTTAGTATATTTGGGTTTGGAAATGTGGCCCCATCCTGGTAAGTTTCAGAACACACACACACACACACACACACACACACACACACACACACAGAGAGAGAGAGAGAGAGAGAGAGAGAGAGAGAGAGAGAGAGAGAGAAAGAGAGAAGAGAGAGAGAGAGTTCATTCATGACCAGATGTACAACTTGTTTAAGGCTCCTTTAATAAGTATCACATACCTGTATCCCCTTCCAGTGCTAGTGACTTATATCTGTAGGTCCATCTATTTGACTATGAGACCAGAAGGAGCTCCAGAGCTGTGGTCCAGGACAGTCTGAGGGCCCAGAGATGACAAGTGCTTCTGGGAAAGGATGCTCCTTTCCTTACAGTTTCAAATGCAGGTTGAGAGAACATAGCCCTGCCAGGGTTCTTCAGCTGTGCTGTGTGCAGGTCCTAGAGCCATCATGACTGTGCCCTACCAAAGACTTATTTTATAGAGCTTTGTGCTTCTCTCAGCAGGCAGATCATTTCTAGAAGGTTCCATTATCTTTCTTCCTTGAGAGAATTGATAAGAAAATCCAGTATTGGGCAATAGTGATTGATTGTAGCTGCACACTCAGCAGTTTGGAATAGTATCTCCCTCCCTTTCTTTTTTTTTATAGTTTTAATTGGCACATGATAATTGGTTGTCATTTTTTAGTGGTCAGCTTCTCACAGACTAAATGCAGTAAGATTGAGATCTCTGGATCTTTCTGAAGATCAATCACTGTAAAGGGGCCTGACACTGAGGAGCATTAGATCTGTCCCCTGAGGATGGTGCAGAAGTCTCTAGGGATGTGAATTGTTGACAGAGTTTGGGTCAAAGAACAGCCATCTCCACAGCATCTTCGGTGTCTGTGCTGTGACCAAAAACTTGATGAGACGTGATATAAGGAGAAAAAGGTTTGCTTGGGCTTATGGGTTGAAGAGAATACAACCCATCACAAAAGCAAAGACTTGGCAGCCATTGGAGCTTGAGGTGACTGGTCACACTGTACTCTGGTCCTGAAGCAGAGAGAAATGAATGTTGCTGCTCTGCTGAATTCCTCCTTTCTGTTCAGTCAAGGACCCCCTTCCATGTTGCCCTCACTAAATGTGTCTACCCTCTCAGTATTCTTCCTGGATCACCCCCATAGACACACCCAAATGTGTGCCTTGTTAATATCCCAAGTTCTGCTCATTGTGATAAGTCAGTAACTAAAATTAGCCAGCACATTCAAAAGTGACTTAATTTGGTCTTTGCTCATGGATTTTGATACTAAGGCTATGGAGGTGGAAAAAGAAAACCCTGAATTTACATCATGCTCCAACCTTGGGTCTACTGGCTCTCTCTAGGAGTGGGAGGGTGTGGTCATCTTAGTAAAAGCGAATGTCCTAAGCTTCAGTTTTCTCAACTAGAGGAGAGAACACCACCTACTTCTCTGTGTTGCTTTGTAGGTTAAAAATAATGACAGGAAAAATGTTCTTAGAATGGTCCCCAGCAGATAACCTGAGGGGCACACACTGGATGGTGTTCAGTCTCTTCCCCTGGGTGTGAACCTGTCTTAGCCAGTGAAAGGCTGAGCACTTTGAAGAATTCATTGATCCCTCTAAATATTTTCTGTGAGAGGTTGTTGTTCCTGCCTCATAGGCTCTGACTCAGAAGAGGGCAAAAGAGAGGTCTTTAAGAAGCACCCTATATATAGGATGTTTGAAAAGTCTCAAGTTTCTGAGTTTTCCTAATGTTGTTAGAGAAAATGATATTATTGCCTAAAGATATTAAAGGCAGTTTAGAAGCAAGAAACAAAAACAAAACAAAACAAAAAAACCCTCTGTTTCTTAGTGTTTTATAAGAAATTAAATCAGAATGTAGAAAAATCCAATTCAGTTTCACCTTAAAAGGAGCATTGATATTAACTCCATTCCTATTTAAAGCCAGGAAGTACAGCTGTGGTAGCTAAAGGGGGCCTGCCTCCAAGGAAGAATTTCAAAAGAAGCTCATTGAATGATGGGACATTTGCATAACCTGTAGACTAGGTAGGGTTTGACCCACACACAGTGGATTAGCACACTCCCCAGAGGCCAGCCATCCCAGAAGAGATAGTGCTCTGTCTGTGGTCTGTTTGTCTAATACGTACACAGGCACGTTTGCCAGGCAGCATCTTATTTGGCACAGTGCACCTCTGTCTCAAATGGAAATAGGACATCTTTATTTGGAGAAGAGTAGATACAATAAATGACAGTTATGGAGATTGAAGCTTTGGAAAAAGGCATCGGTAATTGTTACTGTTGGGTAGGCAGCGGCTCTGTCTCCCTCCCATCCTTTCACATTCATGAATGTGGTTGGAAATTTTGGGTCCTCTCTACCAAAGCTGCGAGTAATTGCCATGCTGTTCACTTTGAGGGCCATTTTGGTATTGCCAAGTACCAAACATAGTACCAGTTTTCTTCTGGTATTCTGATATCGAAGCAAAGTGCCTGGCAAGGCAGTGTTGAAGATTACAGGGTTAGGGATAAGCCTCAGTTGATTCAGTGCTTGCCTAGGATGCACAAAGCCCTAGGTTTGCTCACCAGCACCACGTAAGCACAGAGCTGTGACATATACCTAGAATCCAGACACTCAGGAGCTAGAAACAGGAGGATCAGGGTTCCAGAGCATCCTCAGTTAAATAGGCAAGTTGGAAGCCAATATGGGATACAAGAGAGCCTGTCAAGAGAGACTGGAGAGGGAGAAAGAGAGAGGGAGGTAGAGAGGGGCGTGGAGAGAAAGAGATTAACATAAAAAGCAATTCCACCACACACACTAGGCACAGCATCATGGCAGCCCTCAGAGTCAGGCTCAGCATCTTCAGTGCTGATAAGATACAAAGGCATCAAGTGGCATGTCAATACAAGCAAGGCACCATCTCCACATTATAAAGGGAATTGTCTGCACCATGAAAGGGCAAGTAGTATTAACCTTAGAACCAGAGAATACAGTTCCTGTAGAGCCACTGGGAAACATAAAACATAAATCTCCATTGCCCAGCAGCAGAAAGATACTTAATAGAAGTGTAATTGAGAGTTTTTCCCCCTCTAAGTTAGATAGTTTGGCTGTGTCTGTGGGAATTACTTCAGGCCACTCCTGGGAAGGGCCAGCTGCCCATGGACATGATTACAGGACCTTCCATCGGCTGGCTGCTTGTGCCAGAAGCAGCTCCCACTTCTCTGCTACATTCTGAAATCCCCAGTACCAGGCTTATCTTAGAGACGGAAACAGTGGCCCAAAAGCAGCTGTTTAAAAGCACCAGTGTTAATTGGGAGCTAGCACCCATTAGCATGGCCAGAGATTGATTGATTAAATTAGCAATAACCCTTCCAAGAGCAAGGACTTTGGAATCTTACAAAAGTTAAATCGAGAAAGAACTTCGGGAAACATCTGGCCAAGATCTGTTTGAGGAGTTGGGGGCCCAGAGAGGGTAAGTGACTTTTAGAAGGTCACCAGCAAATCAGTAACAAAGGTGGAGGCCCAGTTTCACTCGGTGCTTACTTCTAGAATCATCTAGCCCATAAGCCTTTTGTTATACTGATAAAGAAAACGAAGTCCACACCTGAGAAGCGACTAGCCCAGCCTGGACTGTGGGAACCAACACTCCTTGTCCAATGTTCTGTCCTTCCTACATGCAACTTTCTTTCTTCATAGCCCCATGGGTGGGTAAGGAGGGTAAGAAGCAGATGGGTGAATGAGGTTTATTTATGGACATTCTCTGGGACTCCATCAGCATGCTCTGAGAGCCTGCCCAGTGCAAAGCACTTCAGCCACATTAGATGTTAGATAGTGAATAAGGAAAGAAAATAGAAGCCGAGAGGCCATGTGTCTTGAATGTGAGGCAAGTACACACTGCTTGCACAGAATGAGTGTAAAGTCAGTCCCCTCATAGAGTGTCTCTGTTATGGCAGAAGTACAGGTAAAGGGAACAGGAAAGAAGGCAAGCCTGAGGTAACATGCCGGTTTGCTTCAATCTGGGACTTCTCAGACAGCACAGGGCAGGGCCTGCCTGGGTTTTCTCCTGAATACACACTTCTTAAGGCTTATTGTATCACTCCCAGTAAACAGGGAGGAGGGAATCGAAAGCCAGAGTGCTGGTAAATACTAGAGGCAGACTCAAATTCAGACGGAACTTGCTCAGAGCAGCTATGCTCACTCACAGTGAAGACTTCTCCCTGTTCCCAGGAGCCACAGCAAGCCCAGGCTCTCGTCCTGTAATATGTTATGGGAGGGACATTCTTTCCTTTCAGCAGCCCGGAGCACTGATAGAATTGTATCTTGCCTCTCCTGGGCAGGCAGGGATGGGGGATGAGGTGAAGGCTGGCCTCGTGGATGGCAGGGCTCCTGTTTGGGGAACAGCTTGTTTCACTGACCTTTGCTGTCACTGCAGGTCTGGAGTGCAGCTTTGACTTCCCCTGTGAGTTGGAATATTCTCCTCCCCTCCACAACCATGGAAACCAGAGCTGGTCCTGGCGCCGTGTGCCCTCTGAAGAGGCCTCGAGGATGAACTTGTTGGATGGACAAGAGGCAGAGTATTCTAAAGAGATGCCCAGAGGTAAGGGAGCTTGTCCTGAGTAGGCCAGGACAAGGCTCAGAGGCTTACTTCCTTTGAAATGAAGAGGTTTTCCCAGCCCCGCTTGGCCTTGGCTCCTTAGAAATAGGCTTTGAATATCTCTGTGTTTCTCCATGGCTCCTTGACCCGTGTATAACAGAACACAAGTCTAGTTTTAAGATGAATCCAGCCCTTTACACTTACCAAGTAATTGAAGGGGGATTCTAGAACTCTTCAACATCGATTTCCCAAGGTAATATAACTGATTAACATGCTGATCTGTTTGTCTGTCTGGAATGGGATTACCAAGGAAAGCACAAGTCACTCGGTTCAGTTTGAATTTCTGAAGAATTTTTTTTTGTATGTCTCAAGTGATGCTCAGAACATACACCAAAACCTATTCCAACCTTATGGAAAACTTCAAGCGTGTTCTGCATTTTTATTTGCTGAATCTGCCAATCTTAACCAGGAAGGTGCTGTGCAACTGGGTTAAATGTGTATTTCATACTCATTCATGAATATTCAGGTCGCACAATTGTTTTGCATGACGCTTTCGGCAGTCCTCAGCTCTTTATGAATATTGCCTGCCAAATTTTCAGGACATGAAGAGTAGACACTGACTCCTGGTACTGGTTACATATTTGGAGAGTTTCTATAGGGAGGTGTGAAAATATGAAGCCCCTCTCCAGCCTTCTGATCTGTGTCCATGCCAACCCACAAGACTTCCAATTCCTTGGACACAGAAAACTCAGCAGTTCCTTAAATTCACAATGTGGGTTTCAGGTTTTCAGGAAGAAATGAAAACTGAAATCAGAATGGATTTACCGGACATTCATAGGACTTGTCATCATTCACTGTCCTTGTTGGATTCAAAATTACTGAGGGAAATGCCAGGACTCTGAGGAGAGGAGACACTGGACCAAGCTCACAGCTTGGAATTTCATGTGTGGGTCTAGATGCCTGCCATGATGAATTCCAAGCAGAGGCTCTTTCCACAGTGTCCTGTTTCTGTCTGTAGCAAAAGCTATGACCAGAGCCTGTGTTGTACCTAAGTTCTTAAGAATGGCTATCATGGGCTCATACGTTTACAGAGTCTATCAGGGACAGGGCTCATGTGCAGCGAAGGAGGTGACACAATAATCAATGCTTTTGGATATGTATTATCCTCCAACCTTATCACCACAAAAACCTAGTAGGTACTGTTGCTTTCTGCACAGTCTTCTGAGCTCCCTTTTCTGCCTTTGTGCCCCCTTTGAGATTGCTTGTGGTTGATCTTTGTTTTAAGTTGTCCTTGTCTGGATGTTGATGTCGCATGTGTAGGTAAATCATTCTTTACTGGGCAATGCACAGGAGTCTATAAAGGATTTATAGAAAGTACTATTAAAGACGCCAAGTAGACGTATCTGAGCTGAGGCCTAGCAACTTGAACATTTTACATTATGAAATCTGGCATGTACAAAACATAGCTATACTATGTATGCATGCACAAATTACAGATGGCAATCTAATCAACACTCAAGTTCTCCCCAGTAAGCCAAAGAATCTAAATGCTGTCTTCCCTCGTGTGTGTGTGTGTGTGTGTGTGTGTGTGTGTGTGTGTGTGTGTGTACATATGTACTTAGTTCACAGACATACCTATCCTTGGGAGTAACTCCTGCTACATTGTATGTTAATCATTCATTCATCTTTCTTTATGGTCTTGCCACCTAAGTGTGTGACCCTCACAAGAAGCATTTATTAGATCTGCAATCTTTTAATATAAATGGAATCATTCCATCATTCTGTAACCTGTTCATTCTGCTACATGTAGCTTTGGTCTATTGTTTTGGTGCCCTGTTGAACTGATTTCAAGAAGGTAGGTTTCCCTTCTCTCTTTGGCCACTGAATATTTGGGCTAATTACTACTAACACTATTGTAAGCATTTTTGCAGATATCTTGGTACACCTGTCCAAGACTCTTTGTAACATATGACAAAGATGAAATTGCTAGGGTGTATATTTGATGCATCTTCCATTTCATTAGGTAATGTGAATCTATTTGCCAGAGTGGTTATACCAACGTACACCCTCACACTTGTGAGGAGTGACAGGTCCACCCTGTGACCTTCACCCTCACTGATTATTAGTATTGTCAGATTTTGTCATTCTCATCCATCTAGCAGATGAGATAATATTTCACTGTAATTTAAATTTTCATAGGAATCTCCTAAATTTGGATGTGCTTGTGTACATGTGTGTGTGTGGGGGGGGGGAGGTAATGGTTGGCATCAAATGTCTTTCCTCAGTTGTTTCCCAGCTTAGGATTTTTTTCTCAAGATTTATGTGTATGTGTATATACATACATATGTGTGTCAGTTCCCATAAAAGCCGGAGAGTATTGGATCTCCTAGAGTTGGAGTTACAGGTGGTTGTGAGTTGCCTTGTGTGGGTGCTGGGAACTGAACTCTGGTCCTCTCAAAGAACCAGTGGCAAGTATTCTTAACCATTGAGCCATCTCTCAAAGGTGGAGCCCTTCCACTTTTACCTTTTGAAACAGTATTTGTCATTCACCTCAGCAAGCCCCCAGAATCCCCCTGCATCTATCTATGCTAGAATTAGAGGGGTGTTGCTGCCTCTGACTTGCTGAGGATCATATTGAGGGTCTCAGGATTGTACAACAACCAGTTTACCAACTGAGCTGACCCTCAATGGGATTCCCTAAATACTTTGAGTATATTTCTTAGATGATTCTAAGTCACACCTTCACCTATGCACTGTTGACTTAGGTCATCCTTCCAGGTTTACTCTGATTCGTAACCACTACTTTGGTTATCTCTGGATCATAAAACCCAACTGGTCTGGCTAGTCTTATGTCAACTCAACATAGACAAAAGTTACTTGAGAAGAAGGAACCTAAATTGATAAAATGCCCACACCAGATTGACCTGTGTGTAATAAGCTGTAGAGCATTGTCTTAGCTGATGGTTAATAGAGGAGTGCTTAGCTCTGTGTGCTCTGTCACCCCTGGGTGGTCCTTGGTTCTATAAGAAGCAGGCTGAGCAAGCCCTGGGTAGCAAGCCAGTGAGCAGTGTCCCTCCATGGCCTCTGCTTCAGTTCCTCCCTCCAGGTTCCTGCCTTGAGTTCCTGCCTCGACTTCTTACAGTGACAGACTGGGGTGGGAAAATATCTGGCGAGATAAACCCTTTTCTTTGCAATTACTTTCGGTTGTTGAGTTGCACAGCAATAAAGATCCGAAAAAGGACACTAATTTCTTAAAATACATATTTTTAAATCATTGCACTGTAGGTTTTTTTTTTTAAAGTTATATTTCCAGGATTAACTGGATCACATTGCAATGATTTAGAAAACACTTCAGCTGGACTCTGAATTCCACAGACTTTGTGATGTCATATTGTGTGTGTCTGGAAGTTGGGACCTTTTACATGGTTTAAACAGTGGTAATAAATTGTGCACTGCTGACCTCTGACCTGCTTCTCTTTCTCTGTCTTTCTTCACATGATCTCTGGCCTGTGCGAGTCACACAGAAGGCTATGAGAAACTGAATAAAGAGTTGAGGGGAGGGAGAGAATCTTGGTAGTGTGACACATAGCATATGCCTTTATGCTTCTATGGAGCTTGATCCCAAGGGTCAGTGCATGCAGAGAATGTAAAGACATGTGCATTAGATGACTCAGCCAGGATGGGAAGACTCACTTTTAAGTACATGTTTGTCAGTTTCCATCACTCTAAAAAACTGTCATTCATCCCATGTGGTGGTGTGCAGCACCTGTAAAGACTGTGATACAAGGAACAACAACAAAAGCCATTGTCTGTGTATCTGTCTGCTTTATCACACTCTTCTGTGCATGCAGATGTTGTAGCAGAGTGTGAGAGAATTTCCCTAATGCCAGAAATGTACACTTGTTTCTTGTTCCAAATAAAGGAGACTGTGTCAGTCAGGGCTCTCTAAAGGAATGGAGCTGATGGGGTGGATGAATGGAAGGGATAAAAGGAGGGGGCAGGGGAGAGAGAGAGAGGGAGAGAGAGAGAGAGAGAGAGAGAGAGAGAGAGAGAGAGAGAGAGAGAGAGAAGGTTTGTTAGAGAGACTTACAGATTTCATGGTCTGGATAGACTAGCAATGGCTATCTCACAACAGAAAGGCTGGGAATTGGTAGTTATTCATTCCACAAGACTGGATGCCTCAGCAATCCCAATCTGGTGCTAATGTTCCTAGGGTTCCTAGAGTCTATGTTGGAATTTCCCCCCCAAAAGCAGGTTCTAATACCAGCTAAGAAATAGTTATATTTCCAGGATTGACTGAATCACAATGCAATGATTTAGAGAACACTACAGCTGGACTCTGTGTGAATTCCACAGACTTTGTGATGTCATATGGTATGTGTCAACAAGATAGATGCCTTTACCACCAAAAGTGAAGCTGACAATATATACATATATATATATTTGAGAGAGAGAGAGAGAGAGAGAGAGAGAGAGAGAGAGAGAGAGAGAAAGAGAGTTTCTTTTTCTATGTCTTTTATATGGATGGCAACCAGCAGGTATGGCCCAGATTTGAGATGGTTCTTCCCATCTGAAAAGATTCAGTCAAGAAAATCCCTCACAGAAGTGCTCAGGGGCTTGGGTTTTAGCTCATTACAGGAATAGTCAAGTTGACAACCAAGATTAGCCATCAAAGTCTATTAAGACAGCATAGACCAGTCTTAGAAAAAAGGGGGATCACCGCCCCCTTTGCTGTGGAATTTCTGCTCAGATTTTTCCAACCATGGATGTCTCTTTACTTTTCAAGGCAATTTACTATACCGTTCCTTATCCCTTGAAGTGGGGCTGTTCCTACTGAAGTAGGCTGGTAAAATCTCTTGCTCATCAAGGGACAGGGTGTGAATAATAACTTTTCCAGTCTGGACCAGCGTTGCAGTCTCAAGACTGTGATCTTCATTGTCTCTGGTTTTCGGCTGTTGGAGGGAACACTCTCGCAGTGCTGATGTGACGACAAGGAGTAATTGGGTGCCCTTTAGGGTTTGATCTTTTTTTAACTGAACATTTATTAGTTGGATGGTATTTGGATTATGTTGCAATATTTCTTCTCGGGGATAAAGATGGTCTAGCTGAAGGTAGGAAAGTAATAACAATCACAGGTAATGAACTCTCAGAGTATAAATTTTAAATGACTTTAATTTATGGTCCCTGTAACTGAGAAGGATATGGGACATACAATTTAGACCAGTAAGAAAATAAAAGTGATCATTTCAATCAGACACAATATTTATAAATTAATAAACTCTCAAGGAATCATCAGGTTGGAGTGTTGTGTGACTTCAAATGCCTGGGGCCTGTTTTAATGCAAACCTACTTCCAATGTTACAGAATGTAGTTTTTCTTTTTCCAGCAAGACTTCCTTTTGGTCTCTGTTGTGAACTCCAGCTTTAAAATGTAAGCCACCTTATCAGCCATTCCTAAGTGTCTCCCCACTTGCTCCATAGCTTCTTGCTTGCAAATGAAGAGTGGGCTTAACTATGAGGCTTTCCTGGAGTTCTGAGTCTCACGATTTACCTTTGTTCTATTATTGGTGGTGGTAGCTGAGATGGGAAGCTGCTGCTGAAATTCTTCTAATTTTCATAAGAGGCAGTGTAAAGGTCTGATCATGGCTGAAGGAAGAACCCAGACTTAAATAGTATGCAAAAGCAAAGAGCATTTATTTGGCAAAATTTCAGGCATACAGGATGTCCCCATTTGGGAATGGAGATCCCAGTATGTATTCTGCAGGGTCAATTTAAAGCCTGTTAGGGTAGGAGTGGGTGGGTGACTTTTATCATTCTTTCTCTTGATGATTGGTTGGCTCTATCTCTAGGGGTATGGGTGCCTTTGTGATTGGATAGGGCTCTGGGGACTTTCCAGGGTGGCAAGGCATACTTTGATTGGCTTTCTGCAGCTGTAGTTGACTAGCCAAGGGTTTCTAGATCCCAGTTCTTATTTCTGGGAAACAACAACTTAGGCCTAGTCTCCCAAACTGCCAGTTTCCAGCCTGTCATGGAGTCAGCCTGGCTCTGAACAACTCAATCCTCTCAGCAGCTTAGTTTTCAAATGGTTGATCCATGTCATCCCGAGGCCTGGGAAACATCAAATGCTTCTGAACACGACCAGAGTTCTGTAACACCGAGTGGGAGCCTCTCAGCCTTCCAGACCACACCGTTTACCTGTTAATTTTCTGTGATTGCTCTAACAGATTTGTGAGAAACTGGTACAGAACAAATCCAGAAATAGATCCTCTCCTAAATATGGAAGCCAAGAGTTAGACATAAAGTCACTGACAGAATCTCTGAAGGAGACGCCATACCTGTCTCTGTCCTGGCTCTTGGTGGTAGCTGAGAGCCAGGAACATTCTTTCTTTAGCCTTTCTTTGCACCATGGCACCACGTCCTTCTTCTGTTGGTCTGCAATATGGGTCCTTGGATTTAGAACCTGCCTTAAATACAGCATGACTTTTGAATCCGTAATTAAATCTGCAAACAACAACAACAACAAGTTTCCAAATGCCTTCACTCTCATAGGTCTTGGAGCTTGAGGTTTTCCTCTCATATCTAAGTTGGCATGTAGACCCCATGTCTTTCTTTCTGTACTTATGGGCTGACTTCTCAAACCTTCAGGACACCTAATGAGGCAGATTCAGAAGATACTAGGTAGTAACAGAATTTCTAATTTTTCTTTCAATTCATTTCCCTACCTCCAAGGTTTTAAAAGTCCTCAAAGAAACCTCAGAAGGCTGTAGTAGTAAATATTTGAACTCTCTGATCCTTGGGACTCTGAGACAGGAGGATTGCAGGTTCCTGGCTTCCTGAGCTATGTAGTGATCCCCTGTCTCTGATATTGCCCCACACCCACCCCTCACAGTCCAATCACGTATGCCTGCCAGAAAGCCAAACTGCTGTGTTTCATGTCCTAACTCTTGATGCTTTGGTTATGGACAAATGCCAAGAGTGAAGAAGTCAGCCTGGTCCCCTTCATCCAGTGAAGCTCATAATCTCTTCCTTCAGCCTCCATTTGCTGATTGACTGGCACCTCACCAGTGACCCCCTCAGCCACAGAGCCCTACATGAGTTCATGTTTGCTCTTTCTGAAGGGCAAGTTCCACATTCGAACAAAAGGAGGGGACGTCTCCAGAGGACAAGAACGGGTAGCCAACAAGACAGATGAGAAGAGTTAGGGCTGGTGAATCACAGTGCTTTATCCCAAGAGAGAATGCGCTCATTCCTGCCCCGATGGTGACATGTTCTAGTGCAGGCTGCTGGTCTAGCTGTTACAACCCATAGGGCTTTGTGATTGTCTCTAAGGTCACTTGGTTAAAGGGAGTCAATAACGGCATATCTCACCTTCTCTGTGTGAGCAGCCTTTCTCTGGTTTTAGAAGGATGTTGAACCAGTGGGAGTGGTCAGGAGTGATGAGCCACCTGGAATAAAAGAAAAATGCAATGTTGAGAATGTGTGATCTGGAGAGGAGAGATCCGAACAGAAAAGTCCTTTGTTCTCACTGATTTCAGATGGTATTGGACCATCCATGCGAGTATTCACAAGTTCCAGCTTTCCGAGCTGCCATCCTGGGCAGTCTCAGTCTCCCGTGGTTTCCACTTTAAGGCAGCGGCTCCAGACTTTGCTGTATTTCCCTCCCCTTCACGATATAAAATTGTTGTGAGCATGTGTTTGTGTGTACATTTGTCTTTTACATACACTCAGTTGTGTAATACTATCGGCAAGGTTTAATTTGTTTCTTTTTAAGATGAAAAGAAGTATAGTTGTAGCCACACTGAGGTCACTTTCCTGTGTCAATGGAGAGAGACTTCTTGCTTTCCTAGGTCATCTCACCCTGATGTCATGGTTCCTGACTGCTCTGGGCCTTCCTTGGTTCTAAAGGAACCATTTAGTCCAGGTTTCCCTCTGTTCACTCACTTCCCATAGCCTACTGGTACTGACCAGGGACTCTTTCTCAGCATCTGCATTGTGGGGGGGGGGGGGCAGGGCAAGAAGTTAGGGGGAGGGAGGAAAATAACATCTAGACTGAGTACTATTAACATAATGATTCTCTAAAGCCACAAGGCATTTTCCTTCAGTGTAATTCTTAGACCTCAGGTATGGGAATACAACAAATATTTCCTATTGGCTCATCTAGAAATTATTTATGAGGATAAAAAAGTAGACACATTGCTGCTTTCTAATCCAAGGGGATGAGTATTTGTGGTGGTTTAAATAAAATGGCCCCCATAGGATCATGGAGAGTGGCATTAGGAGGTGTGACCTTAATGAGGTGGGTGTGGCCTGTTGGAGTAAGTGTGTCACAAAGGGTGGACTTTGAGGTTTCAGGAGCTCAACCTAGGCCCAGTGGTTCACTCTTCCTTCCTACTGCCTGAGGATCCAGATGTAGAACTCTCAGCCACTCTCCACCACCATGTCTGCCTGCTCTCTATGTTCCCTGCCATGATGATAATGAATCAAACTTCTGAACTGTAAGCTAGCTCCAATTAAATGTTTTCCTTTATAAGAGTTGCTGTGGTCATGGTGTCTCTTCACAGCAATAGAAACCCTAACTAAGACAGTATTTTACTAAATTGTCTTGGACTTTTGAAGAAGTGGTGTCAATTGCTTTAGTCCACAGCATCCCAAAGTGACAGCCACACCAGCCAAGGTAAAGTAGACAAGCAGATGATTAAGTAGGCTGTTGCTTCTCTCTGCCGATTGTCAGTCAGCATCAGCTCACAGATCCAGAACATTCCTATATCAACCAGATATCAGCTCAATTCATCTTTGATGGGTGGACAGAGATAATTGTGAAACTAAACGAGCAATGGGCTCATAAACACACCAAGGTACCAAGTGCCGAATTTAAGCAGAAGTGGCACAGACATGCCTCCCTCATTTTCATCCTTGTCCCTTACAGACTTCCAGAAGGGCTTTGGATGCTCACTTTTCCATTTGTCAAGATTCCCTATCAAGCTAATGTCACTGAGTAGACATGCAGCCTCTTTTTCTTGCCTCTGTTCTGAAACTCACATTAGTTGTTTGGGTTTATTTGTAGAAATGTGCTCCTCATCTCTTGAGTCATGATGGACTTGAGTCTTAGGTCCTGACCCTTGAGCAATCACATCAACGAGCAGTGATTTGTGATTCATCCTATTGTGATTCTGGTACCAGTCTAGCAGCTGGAGCTGGAATGGGAGCTTCAGAATGTCTCCTGGACCTTATGTCCTTTCTTGAGGGTTCAAAGAATTCTGTGCAGAAGGTAGTGGGGAATATGTTAATTTTGTTTCTCTTCATTGTATCCCAGTGTCTGAGAGAAAGCAAGAATTTATTTTGATTCACAATTTTCTAGTAAAAGAGGCATGCCAGAGGCCCAGTGCCTATCCATAGCTTCCAGGAGTTTGTCATGAATTTTCCATCTTGATGGGCTAAGAAGGGGAGAAAGGAGGAGGGAGAAAGATAGAGGAAAGGAGAGAGAGAGAGGGAGCAGGAGCTACAGAATAAAGAAGAGCAAGTTTGTGAGATGGGGCTGGAGGGAGAGCATCAGAAATGGCGCTGGGATATAGCATGTTGTGATTTAAATATGATAGACCCCTGGAAGTTAGACAATTTTTAAGATGCAGAGCCTTGCTGGAGGAATTACATTACTGGGATAGCCTTAGAGACTTTATAGCCTGTCCCACCTTCAGCTCACTTTGCTTCCTGTGTGTTGCTGAAATGTGAGCAGCCAGCTTCCTGTTTTAGTCACATGTCTCCATGCCTTCCTTGTCATTATGGCCTCCTCCTCTGGAAGTATAAACCAACATAAACTCTTTCTTCTACAAGTTGCTTTTGGCTACGGTGTTTTAACACGCCTTTATGTAAAGTACCTCCCACTAGAGACAAAGTTTTTCCATCAAGGCCCCCACCTCAGCTTGAAGGTTACATAATTTCTCAAAGCAGCCAGCTGAGAGCCTGGTTCAAACAGGTAAACCTGTATATTCAGACTGCAGCAGGGGATGTAGCTGTTAAAAGTAAGAGAAGGGGGACAGGAGTTAGAGGAAGAGGCTTGGGCTGTGGTCCCAGGCCTGCCGTTTGGAGGACTGTTTTCCTCTGTTGGGTCTTGGGTTTTGCTTTGTATGTGTGTGTTCGCGTGCGTGTGTTCGTGTGTCTGTGTCTGTGTATGTCTCTGTGTGTGTGCCTGTGTGTATATGGATGTCAGAGGAAAATGACAGGTCTTGATCCTAGATACCATCATCTGCCTTTTTGTTTGTTTTGTTTTGTTGTGAGACTTACCAATTAGGCTAGAGAGGCTGGTCGGCAAGCTCCAGGGGTCTTCCTGCCTCTGCTTGGTAGTACTATGCTCCATCATGCCTGACTTAGATTTCTTTGGTGTTGTTTTTGTTGTTGATATTTTGTTTGGTTGGTTGGTTTTATTGGTTTGTTTTCATGAGACTTCTGGTTATGGAACTCAGGTCTTCATGACTGTAAGGCAAGCACTTTACTGACAACCATCTCTGCAGGCCCAGGTTCTTCATCTATAAGGTAAAAATACTAGATTAGATGATCGAAGCTCCTTTTACCCCATTTAAGATAAGGGTTATGCATTTCCAATACGATGACAACTAAATACTGCACAAACCCTGCGAGGCACTGAAATCCTACCAGCTGGGGCAAAGGTATGACAGCCTCCGTGTTGGCCAGTTTCTAGAATCTGGACATCCTGTGCCTCTGGCTACTCTTGGGACTCTGGGATGTATTGTAAAAAGAATTCAGGGCAGCACCCTAAAGGGAGCAAAGAGGGGCTTTCCGGCAGCTGAGCTTGCCAGGTGAACTCCGTCTGGATGGGGAGCCTGGGAAGGTTGACCCTGGGAGTTAGTCCCAGGTCCTAGGGCAAATGAAACAACCAAGAGTTCCAGCCTGCAACATGCTTTTCCATCTCTCATCAACCTTGATTCTCACAGCACAGCACCACAGGTATTATTCTAACATATATGTTGGTAAACCGAGGCTAGACGGTAAGCCACAGAGGTGACTGGTTTTCTCTTCTTTGTTACATCTCAAGAGACTAGCTCAAGGCCCAGTATGAACCAGATATTCAATACTTTTTGACCTACAGTTACACGGTGGACAGCAGTTGGATCTTAAACTGCAGTGTTATAAAGGGTTTGTCTGTTTCCTTTGCTTGTTTTTGGTTGGTGCATGTGTGTGCACACATGTATGCCATCTAACCACCAGGTGTTGTAATCCCTTTGGGAAGGATAAAGTTCACTGAGACCAGTTAGTGTTCACAGCACTCCTGGCCTTTTAAATATGGATGTGGACAAACAGGAGTGGCTGGCCAGCTTAGCTCCTCAGTTGGTGAGTTTTGTGGGTGGGGCCAGATGATCTATAAAAGTCAAT
This sequence comes from Rhabdomys pumilio, assembly GCA_030674055.1. NCBI lineage: Eukaryota > Metazoa > Chordata > Mammalia > Rodentia > Muridae > Rhabdomys > Rhabdomys pumilio. Next base: position 56,818,502 of record JANHMN010000010.1, on the reverse strand, counting down.
GGAGCTATCTCTTATTTTCCCACTTCCTCGTATAACGAAGCTTTTATTAATGTTATCTGGAAATTTTAGCCTCACTGGTTTCTATATATCAAGTGGTTCAGATAAGATACAGCCTAAAGAAATATGAGCTCTGTTTAAGAAAAGCCATGAACCACTCCAAATTTATGCCTGAAGAGAAGTGAGGGAAAGCCAGGACCTTGTAAGAAAGAATGAAATAAAATCCTCTTGGATGGGATGATTATGGTATAATTCTATTTAGAGCAGAGAGATAATCTTTCCTCATTCAAGACAGAGAAAGGCTGGTTCAATGCTAGTCGAAGAGAGATCTGGGGGTCATTTTATCTCTTTGGGTCTCCTTTCTGACTTGTTAGAAAAATCAATCAAAATAATGCCCAAGAGACCATTCTGTAAACAGGAAACGGCACAGGAGTATAACATCTGGGCCAACCTGATAAGAGTTACTCCAACCTCAGCAGCCTGAAGCTCTAGGCAATGCTCTTCCCAGGGCGAGACTCGTACACTATAAAGCAAGAGGCTCGGTCAGTCCAGGTGTCCATATGAAACATTGTCTGTGGGTGATCTTACACTCACGACTTTATGGATGTCGCAAAGAATGTGCTAAGAGTGAACCTGCGCCCTCGATAGCCACTGTTCATAAGCATTGGCACTAGGTGGCTTTCATGCCGGAGAGTTATCGTTTCCTAATTTCTCCAACTAGAGAAAGCAAGACTCTTTTTAGCAGAGAAACTGCAGCAGGTTCTAAAGAAAGCACAGGCAAACAGAAGGGGGCCTGGTCAGCAAAGAGCTCCTCGTGCAAGTATGGGGACCTGAGTCCGATCTTTAACACCTGTGTGAAAAATGCTGTGAGTGGTGGTCCATGATTTTAGTCCCATCACTGTAGAGGTGGAGGCAGGGGGATTCCTGGAGTTTCCTGGCCAGCCAACTAGCTTAGCTCTTTCTAGGTTCAGTGAGAGACTTGTCTCAAAAAGGGGGTGTGCGTGTAGAGCTGTAGAGAAAGATATTTGATGTAGATTTCTGGTCTTTGCAATTCAAATACATACATGTGTGTGTGTGCCTGCATTCACATGTGCACATCATACAAACTTAGGCACACGAACAAACAGATCTCAGTTCTATCACTGCCTATGAAGTGTACTGATTGTGGCCTAGATTATTCTTGTTCAAATGTTGCCAGTCTATGTTGATGCTTTCTCCTCAAGATTCGTGGCACTGACTCAGCTTCATGCTTCATCAAAGTGCATTCGTGGAGTGTTATTCCTTTGCTCGTTGATGAAACTGTTGGTATATGTGGGGGCAGATGTCATGGGGCAGCATTCCATGTGTCAGTTCTCAAGGATCCTAACCTGCCTTGGGTCCTTTGGGACAACTTCCTCTCTGCTGAAGTCATCCCTCTACACCATAAGGTAGTGGAAGAGGTAATTGAAATATTCTGGGAATAAGGAATTATTGAAGGACACTTATGGTAATGATTGTCTTTTGGCTGTATGTAGTCATTGCAATATAGTAGACAAACATTCAATTCGCTTCTATGACAATTCTGTGTGCCTCTCTGTTGGAGCCTCTTGTTTCTAATATTGCTATATTGATATAAAGTATTATTACATATATTTCTTAGATTAGATATGCCTTTCCCATTAGTGTAATTCTTTCTTTATCTTTTCTTCATTTGTTACCATAAGATGTCTATATCCTAAAAGTTTCCATGCTTTATCAATGTGTCCTTGGGGGAGTGCAGAGTGGAGTTTAGTGTGATTCCTGTACCTCAGATTATGCTGCCTTGGGCACCCTTAAGTACAAATTTGATAAAGATCACTGAGGATAGTAAAAAGAATAGAGCCATGAGAGTAATTAATACTTGCAGAACAAGAATCTTGGGGAAGGCCATAACCTGAATTATCAATATTCTCTCTGCACCCCCGGCCCCATGATCTTGAGACTGATAAAGAGTCTTTGTGTGAGTGTTGGATTTTCTCTAGGTAAACTACCTGCACTGTAGCAGGAACATTGAGAGGTATTTGAAGAGAAGGAAGGGAATGAGAACCCGAGGTTTGGGTACACAAATAGGCTGTGTGACACTTGTGTGAAAAATAGAGAAGAAAAATTAGAAAAAATAGAAAGACCACCTTGCTTTCTTTAGTTGGAGAACTTAGGAAAAGACACCCATCCTAGATGAATGCCACCTAGTGCCAGGACTCATAACATGTGCCCGATTCTCTCTTTGCCTTCCTTGTTAAAGGTTAAAACATTCTTCCCATTTACAAATCTGGAGCAGATGAGGTCTGACAAGCAGGATTGGCTGTCACACAGCCTAAGTGGGCTTCTCTAGATAATAATGGCAAATTCAGATTTATGTTTGCTTTTTGTGTGGCCTACAAAGAAAGGTATATTAAGGAAACATTGCTCACTAGAAAACAGGCTTAGCTGCCTAAATTGATAATTGATATAACTAATTCCAGAATCCTGTGAAAGTGAAAAACAAATGATTCAAATAAAAAAACCTCATGCATTTATTGAAGGGATAAAGCTGAATAGAACTTGCAGCTATGGCCAAATAAAGAAATTGGAAAATTCTCTCTCCCCAAATCAACTACAAGTCTGGACAAAAATCAATTGAAACAACAATTTCAGTGTTCTAAAAATTGATCAGATGTAAAGAACTCTGAGATGCATGTATGCTTTAAAAATGTTGGTGTCCAGGTAAGAGCACTCAGAGCTGATAGGGTTATAACCTGGTGACCCTCTTGTCTACTGAACTCCATCAACACAGACGACCACCAGAGCAAACAAGGAGAACCAGCCGTCTCTCTTATCCCAGTGAGAAGAAGCTCATTTGATTTGAATGGGCAAAGATCTGGGGTGTCCATGCTAAGTAGTATCTGAGCTGAAAATGAGTCCTAGCAGGGGGTAAATCATACAGAAGAGGAAAAGACATTTGCCAGTCACAAGTTCTGGTCATGGAATTTGCAAAGAAGTTTTATATATTCTCAGTAGGTATAAGACAAAGGCCAAGTTAACCACAGCTTCCAAGCTGACTGTAGGGTTTTGTGTATGTGGAAAAGACTTGGAAGTCCTTCCCAGCCTTGGCACTGCATACTGTCCATTACCTACATATAGTAGGACTTGTGCTTAGTGTTTAAGCATAGTCTCTGCCTCAGTGTTTATAGACCACTAACTGCACAAGGAGAAGCCGTAAGGAGCTTTAGAAAGAAAACAAGAACATGACAAAGAATACACAAATATGCATTGCAAGGAAGGGAGCTCATGGATATGGCTTGTTTTGAGTTGCTAAGCAACCACAGTAAAGACAAAGAGAACACATGACAACCCACAACAATCTTTAAGGAGAAAAGTCTGAAGTTGCTGCACCAGTGTCTAAAATACCCAAATTTTACCCAAACCTAGAATACATCAAAAGACACAGACACTGTTAAAGAAACCAATGGAAATACCTTTGAATAACCTTGTTTACTGAGTTAGAAACACAACAACCTAAAAGTAGACACTGTAAATATGTTAAAAGAGCAACTAAAATGTTTAGGGGTTGAAGTAAATTATAAGTCAGTTACCAACACTAAGAACTGAGGAGTTGGCTGAATAGACACTTTTATAAGAACAAATGAGGAGGTCTTAGTGAGAGAGTTCTGCGACGAAAGTGAAAAGTCCACTGGGGTCCATCAGCACAGGGAGTCAGGAATGAGTTCGTCAGATGAGTCAGTTCCTAAACACACGTGGGCAAAGCACCCACACATGAAATAAAACAATTTTTAAGTTTTTTTTTAAATTGAAAAAAATCAGTAGTTTCTATGGCTCTTCTCTCTAAATTGATTTATAAACTCGGTGTAATACCTAATCAAACCTCCAATGGTCCTTTGTACTCTTTTTGTGGCTTAAATGTGTGTAAAAGTGCATAGGATATAAAGTAGAAAAAACACTGAAAAGGAAAAAAGCTGGAGGAATTTATGGTAAAATAATATACACATAGAGTTGTATATGTATAGTAAGATATATATGTATATAGATAGATAGCTATAGATATATAGATATAGCATCATGTACATATGTGTGCGTATATATACATGCACATAAACATAGAGAAGACAGCAGATGAGCTGTAGTAACTATCAATGGACTAGGACTGAGAATGAGGAAAGCAATTCTCAACTTATGGCCAGGAGATTTGTAGCAACGTCACCATGATAATTCAGTAGGGAAAAGACGTTCTTGGTAAAAATGGTGGTGGGTGTTGGAAATCCACACACCTCCAATACAAAGCCCTGCCCATTCCCTCACATCATACACGAAAGGTAACATGGATCATGGACCCAAATGCAGGACTTAAACCTATAAGCCTTCTAGGTTAATAACATAAAATCTTTGTGGCTTTGAGTTAGCAACAGTTATTAGATTCAGTACTAGAGCCAGAGTCATTAAAGAATTAATAAATTATATTTTATCTGAGTCAAATTTTCCATGCTTCAAAGAGCACTGTTAAGAACATGAAAACAACTAGGCAAAAATATTTGCAAATAATATATCATAATAAAAGAACTGTACACAGATTCTAAACAACTCTTACATTTCAATAGTAAGACTAAAACCCTAATTTAAAAATGAGATTTATACCACTTACCTCAAAAGGATTTAATCAGAATTAAGATAATGTGCTGTGCGGGAGCTTGCTTTGGCCCCGCGTCTGCTGTGCAGTGAAGACTCACTAAGTGACAGTGATAATGGACTCAGAGGGGTTGCACACACTGCGTGAATAAACAACCTGAGCTGCACAGCAGGTGGAGAAGTGGCCTTGAGGACACTTAGGGCAGAATCCACCTTGTCCACAGACAGCCGTATCTTGAAGTGGCCAAGCAGGATTAGAGCATTTCACAGGTGGACTTCCCATAGACTGAGTAGAAGATGCCTCTCTGGTCATCTTCAAAGTGATGAACAACGTGGCCTCCCTCAGCATCCCTCTCCCATCCCGCTGCTGGTAAGGGCTGTTAGTGCAGAGGAGTCTCGAGAAGCATTCTATCTCTCTTGGTTCTCTCTCTCTCTCTCTCTCTCTCTCTCTCTCTCTCTCTCTCTCTCTTTCCCCTAACGGCTTAAACACTATTACATTAATAGTTTATTATCAGTGTTACTTGAAATCCAGACAAACATGTAACTTCTTTAAATATCTGTCAACAGGGAGCTGGCCAAATTAATTAGGATTTATCTCTGACACACTTGATTATAAAAATAATGTATCGCACAAAATTAGATAATTAAACACACGAAACCCAGGGAGATGGTTCTGCGGGTGAAGTGCTTGCTGTTCAAGCCCAAAGAACTGAGTTCATAATCCGCAGAGCCCACCTAAAGCCGGGCACGAAGACGCACATCTGTAATACTAGCCCCTGTACTAATGCGGGCAATAGAGATACCGAGACGCTCACAGACCAGCTAGCTGAGCTCACACAGTAGTGAACAAGAGACTATGTGTCCAAAGGTCAAAGGTGAGGACAGACATCCAGGCTGATCTCTGACTTACTCGTGCAGATTGTGCCATGCACATTCCCACATTTGCGCATACAGACATATACACATGCATGCATGCATGCATGCAAACTCAGAGGAAGATTAAATGAATGTTAACCAATGCCCGTTGGACGGGATGGTGGGTTTTCTTACATTTCCATATAACGTCACCGTTTACTTCAACCAAATTCCTGTTTATTTGCATCAAACCCGTTACCCTCTCCTCTTCTGCTTTCTCTCTTCCTTAGGCCCCATCTTCTTCCCAAACACTTTTAACATAAGGATGCATGTGCTTCTCCAAGTGAAAAGTATAAACTGTAAAACAGTATGCATATTATAGCCCATTTTTGTTTCTGTATGTTATTTAGGTTTATAAAATATACTGGAAATATGTATTAAACTGCTTGCCTTCCTTCTGAGAGTAGAGTTTAGTTGAAGACCCTGGAGGAATATATATATTTTTTGCACAGTTAGAGGTTTTTTTTCCACATTTTTTTGTGATTAAAAACTAAGAAAAAATAAATGTAACATTTAAAAATACTTTTATTTAAAATCTCTTAGTTATTCTCCATTAAGACAAAATACCTTAAACTCACAGAAGGAGCAAATGGCCAGTATGTGAACTCAGACCTACGCCTTCCCCACTATATTCTGTTTCCCCCAGAATAACCTGAGCACTGGGTCACAAATCACTGATGCAGTTAGCAAGAAGGTCTTCAGATCTCCCATGTGAGAAACACTGAATATTGGGCAGAGATCCAGAGCGGTTCAGAAAGGTTACCTGTGCCTTGAGAAGAAACAAGAATTGACCAAGAGACCTGGAAGTCCCTTTCATCGTCTTCTGCAATTCAGCAGAATCGGGAAATATCGTTTTGTTGATAGTTTCCAATTAGGTAGCAAATTTGCAAAGCAGTGAGGGGCAAAAAAAAAAAAAAAAAGCAATCCTAGAAATCATCTAGTAATTCAATCCCTGCTAATATAGTGGAACAAATATTAAGAGGAAAAAAATACTATCTAGGATAATGGAATTATGAGCAATAAGCATTATGGGTTTTAAAAGAACAAATCATGCCAGACAAAGTTGATTGCTTTTTTGATTAGTAGACTAAGGGAATAGAGTAGATGTAATATATCTTGATTTTAGCAAAAGGTTTGATAGTGTCTCATGAAATTTTACTCAGGAAATTAATTGAAAATGGCCCAGAGATGAGCACTGTTGCCTGAACCTCACATGGTGGCAGGGCTGCAGAAGGGAAGGAGCCACGGGGAGGGGTGGGACGGTGAGTCTTGAGTCAAGGGTCAGTTCTATTTAATTATTTCATTACTTTTCAGGAAGAGGAATAGGCTGCTCTTACGTGAGTGAAATTCATAGTATGTCTTATCTGTGCTCTTTAATGAAAAGAAGCCACTGAAAGCCAGCAGACAGTCCCAGGTGGAGCCTCACTCTGGGTCCCAGAAGAAGCCCTGTTGTGCACACTGTACCCAATGGCTCAGCTCTATCTAGTCTTAGTGATGGAAAACAGATAATTTTTGAGCTCCAAAGCTTATTCTTATCACCATGCTTTTATTCTGTATGGGGTATCCTTGCAAACCCAATATATAGGAACCATCTGATACCACAAAGACAAACACTTAATGCTGCATTTAACTGTTCATTGTCCATCATATCTCTGGCTCAAAGTATATGTGATGGATATCGTAAGTATATAAACCCTAAAAGATGGTTTGTGGTTTAGAGTAGCAAGTGCATTTAAGCTGGCAGTGGTTATTGCTGTGGTCACACTTGAATGAATGTTCTGTGGGAAAGTAGAGAAGGTTCAAAAAAAATCGAGGAGAGGACAGAGCTTAAGAGAGTCAGGAGTTCTTGAAGCTGCAAAGGGGAAAGACTACTTGATCAGAGACTTAATGGATAGGCAGAACTTTTTTATAGGATGAATAACAAGAGGGAAACTTAGAGAGTGGAAGCTGCGGGAAACCTCAAACAAGTTCTAATCTGTGTTAATGATCTGGAAGATCCAGAAGATATAATAGTAGATGTATTAGTCCTGAAAGATATGAGGACAAAGTGGGGGTTGTCTCTAGTATAGTGCCATGCTGAGCTCAAAGAAGGGGTCCTATACCCTTGCCCATTTGCCCTTTATTATTCTGCTACTGCTAATGGTGGGGGACCAGCTGTGTTGAAGGAAAGGTCCATATAAAGGAATTCAAACTTTATCATGTAGATGATGACAGGACAGACACTACAGTTGGATCTTGTTTTACTCTGGCTATGACAAAGGAAGAATGAAATGGAAAGAGAGGCCAGGGAAGAGGCTACTCAGGTAACAGACGAAGACAAAACCCAGTCTCAGAGAGAAGTGGGACAGATAGAAGCCAGTTAGTTTTATGGCTAAAGAAAAGAGAATCCTTGAGTCTAACTGTACAATACGGGCAAATGAGTGAGTATTCAGTAACCCAAGGAGGTGAAGCCAATAACAGCAAGTAGCCAATTGAGAAGCTGGACCAGTTTAATAAGCTCTAGCAAACATACACAGGCAAATTGAACCTCGAATGATGGTTTAAATGTCACCATTGCCACCTCTGCTTGTAGATGTTTTACAGGCTGTAATGTCAACAGCTGTAACCCTTGTAGATGTGAGACATCAACAGACTGTAACCCGCTACATCTCCTGGCTCTTGGAGTAACTAGCAGCATGGGCAGAGGACTGTGAGGGAGGCATCTTGAGAGGTTTTACATGGGAAGAATTGGGAAAGATGTTCCAAACAGAAAGTAATAAATTCGAGATCAAGAAATAAATGTAGGGTTTTCCTACTAATAGTACTGTCTTCCCTTCTTCCTTCTCATTTCATTATGTTTCAACAAAATGAAGAAGGCTTTACCAAGAGGTCAGGGTGGCTTCAGAATGAAGCCAAATGTGTCTTCAAGCACTAAAGGGAAGCAGCGCAAACATCCTAGCCTTGAGCATGTTGGGTAGCAGACTAGACCTACAAACTCTTTTGCTGTGTTATAGTGCACAGCGAAGTTGAGATTTTTTTCAGCCTCCAATGCCCAAAATCAGATGTTTAATTTTTGATGTTTTCTTTTAAACATTGAGCAAAGGAAAGTAAAACCAAGGTGGAGGCGCTGCCTGATTCATTGCCTGTTGCAAGAAGATAGTCATTGTGCCTCAGATACGTAACAAACTGTGAGTCACCCCAAACAGAATCTGGTTCTCTTGAAGTGATGCCCACAAGGTTAAGCTCAACTGAAGGAAATTGCATGTGTCACAGGCATGTGTCATTGCTGTTACCCTTTCTTGGGTAAAGGTTAGTGAAAATATGGTGTGGTGTGAGGGGAGATGATGAAAAGAAGAAATGGAGCGAGCCAGAGCAATCATCTTTGGATTAGAATTTTCTTCCTGACTCTTCCTTTAAAGTTTTGATTGATTGTGTATACTTTGACTCATCTGAAATGATTAACAAGAAGAGTATTATTGATAATAATAAAATATCATGAAAGAATTTTCTGTCAGCACAATCAAGACATTTTTTTTTTACTTAAACTTTTTGTCAGTGTCCCCAGGACATAATCGCTAGGTCATTTTGGAGTCATGTTTTAGAGCTGTTCAGTAAGACGAATATTAGGAGTTTCAATGGGAAATTAAGGCTATGGTTTAGTCTGTTCTGATTTATGAACTGCCCTTTAAGGAAGGACAGTGGTAGATGACGGTAGGTTTATGAGGATTCGGTGCTGTATGCAGTGTGCTCAGTGCAGGGAGTATTAGTTCCATAGTCAACTTAGTGATGCAACTGGATCTCTGGTTTCTTGTCCATCTCCAGTGTTGGAGCATCTACTGGCTAGTGGATGCTTCATGACATGACAGTGAAAGACATATTACTTCTTCCAGGTAGCTTATACTTTCATCATTGAAAACACAAACATGTTGTTTGAATGTCAAGCACGCCTCCCAGGCTCATGTGTTTGAACAGTTGGTCCTTACCTGGTGTTGCTATTCCAGAACGTTATAGATTCTTCTGGATATGAAGGAAGGCTAGTTGACTGACATGGAGCAAAGGGTGGAGACTCTGGTTGTAAATTAGCCCTGATGCCAGCCCCAGCTCTCTGACTCTTCACCATTGCTGTGATGTAATCTACTGTCTGTCTTAGCTGGATCCACCTGATTTTCTTACCATGATGAACTGTACCTTCTTAAAGTGTGAAACCGAATAAATCCTTTTCTCCTTAAGCTACATTTTTCACGTATTTTGTGACAGCAATGAAAAAAGTATCTAATGCATGTAAAAAATGTTAAAATCATACAGAAAAGTAGACATACAACTCCCTCTCTGAAGAGAATTATTTTTATTTGGAAAAATAACTTTATATGGGATTGTTTGGAGTGTATAATCATGGGTGTGTACACACACATATGTGTGTATGTTTTCATATGTGTGTTTGTATGTCCATGTGTGTAAGCATGCATGGAAAGGATGAGAGGCAGAGGAGAGAGGACCAATGAAGCCATCTTTGATATTGCTTCCTGGAGAGATGGTTGTAAGTACAGGAAAGAACACACTGAATACTCATATTGACATTGTTTATATTTCTCTCATCTAAACTCCTCTATTCTTCCTCCCACTTCCCACAATTCTTGTATTAAACACGCAGATTGCCTTGCACAAGTCAGCTTTATGGTAGACCTCAAGGGATGGACACATTTCACTTCTGAGTCAAATTGCATGAAACATACATGAAATTGACACAAGTGAGACAATCCACTGTCTGGTGAAGACAAAGAAACTGTAGAAAAATCTAAATGGAAATTACAGACTTCCTTAAGCTACAGAATTAGAGGTTCAAACTTATCTTTTAGGCATTGTAGGGGTGTGGAGACAGCCACTAGTTGACTTTTGAGTTATACTTGTATTGTAATGGTATCAAAAGTTTTCACCTACATAGGAAAGACTTCAGCAGTTAGGAATATTCCTTGTGCTGACCACTGTTGGCCACCTAGGTTCTAAATGCACAGACCACCCACAACAATAGTGTATGAATGGAATACACAGTCGCTATGAAGACCCATGCACCCAGACTGCTTGAATTCGTACCTTGCCTTTGTGTATACTTAGTTTGTGACCTTTGGAAAAATAGTCTCTTATCTGTGCAATGTAAATAAAGAGTCCTCCCTTATAAAATTGTAAAGATTAAATAATTAATCCTGTGAGGGTTAAATGATTAATACCTGGCAACCCACAGACAAGCACCTACAAGGCCCAAACAATCATTATTCATCTTCTTGTTAGAATCCAAAGTAATTTCACACTCATGTGTCCTCACAATGCAGCCATAAACTATTCTTATCCCAATCATAGAAGTGGAAACATTTATTTATTCATTCAATGAAAACGTAATGAACCAGACAGTGTCAGATGCTGGGGGTATGCCAATCACAGAATCAGCACAAAATTACTTTGCCTCAATCTTCTTATCCTCTGCTTATTAACAGGCTTCTAACTAGGGGGAAAGAATAAGCAGGAGGGTTAGCTTGATGCGCTGAAGAATAAAATCAGTTCCATCTCACCCGGCTCCCTGCAGTTGAATGATCTTATCAAGATATTCCTCAGGTTCTTAGATTTTTTTCTTCTATGAAACAGGAATAATAATAGCTTACTGGAGGAGCGAGGGAGAGAGAAACAAAGACAGAGACAGAGAGAGACAAAGAGAGGAAAGAACTGAGACACAGAGAGAATGTTTGTGCGAGAGTGAGAGAACACAGAGACAGAAACACACACACACAAATTCACCTTGAGTGTCTAGCCAGCAAACCCTAAGGACCTTCCTATCTCTACCTTCCAGGGCTGCATGCTTGCTTAGCAAGCACTTATTGGCTGAACTGTACAAAATGCCTGGAAAAATACTTAGCACACAATAAACATCGGTTTCTTCTATCTTATCACCTAACTGTTGCAAAGAGCAGAAGAGGGCAGTTAAGAGCTTCTGATTATCCAGGAAGCCATCAAACATGCATATTGCATGGGAGAAGTCAACTAAAGGAGAAATGGGGTGAGCATCAGTTTCCGTGAGAGCAGTATGCAATCTACTTATCTGCCTCAAAGGAGGAAACAGAACTGCAGGGTAAGGAATGTGGAAGGGCTGGGCATTGTCTTCCAGGAACAGACATGAAGCATGGAAACAATGGAATCCCAGAAGACCCCAAAGGAAGAAAGTAGGGCACCTCAGTGCACTCCTGGGGACTCTTTCTTGAGGGAAAAGTTCTAGGATGCTCTGGCCTGATACCTGTCTGTATTCGTTTTTTTCTCCTGCTGTTTCTCCTGCACCTTTGTCCTTCTCGCCCCACCTCCCCTGCTCCTCTTTGGTGAGGAAAAGAGAAGACAAGTTAAGCTCTGACCTGTGAGCTGATATTTGGGTGACTGGCACTTAGAGTTAGTTCAGATCTCCACGATGACTCATACCGAGACGCAGCTTTCAGAAGAGAAATCGAGCTTTCTCGAGAATCATCACTTAATTTCTCTTCTTGGGATACTTGTTCCCAGCTCTCCAGAAGAAACTGAGCACAGGTGACACAGGCTCCAATGTCTTCTTCATCTCGGTTAATGGCTAATCTGCAAATTCACCTAACTCAGCTTACACTGCATCTTCTAGACCAGTGTATAATCGCTCTGCCTATAACTGGGAATCTGTGAGCAGAGCCCTGGTTGGGTCTCAGGCCGCCATGGGAGCATCCTGGGAAAATTCTCCATATCTTCATTTTCCAAAGCATAAATGGTCCATTTGATAAACAGTCTGAAGACTTTTCCAATTTGTTAGAAGGTGGATTCTTCCTATAATAGCAATAATCAAAAGACGTATAAGAAAAAGACACATTGGCAGAGAAGTGGAATAAAGGATACAGTAAGAAGAGGCCACAAGGAAAGGTGGAAAAGAACAGACATGCAACAAAAAGGAAGAGAACTTGGGGTAGGAGGGGTGTCTATAAGGCTGTTATGTTGCTTATGTTAGCATTTTATGTAATGGAGCCAAAGCTCCCAAACAAATTTACATATACATATGTATATGCATGATTTAAAGCTAGTACATTTCCCATATAAGTGTTCTGAAGTGGATCCACAGAAATCCCTTCAGATAATATAAATGTAAAAATGGGGTCTTCATTCCATGTATGCTGCCAACTTGGTGGGGGCTAATGGGGTACAAAATTTCAGGGGGATTTCAGTTCATCACTGTAAGGAAGGCAGCCAACAAAGGTGGTTCAGTCCCCTGCAGCAAGCATGTGTAGTATTGAGTCTGAGTCTACACGAAATAGAAAGCAGTGGATGATATGAAGGGTATTGCCTTCAAAGCTGTTCTCCTAGTGAACCACTCTGACCAACCAAAGCCCACCTTCTAAAGGCTCAGCAGCCTTTAAAATAGCATAGCAAGCTAGAAAGCAAACATTTAAAACATGAACCTATGTGGGAGACTTCATATTCAAGCCGTAACAGATGGGCTGGCTTAGAGGATTGACAGGTAGGGTCCTCTGCTGATTTGTTTAATATCTGGGGTCTTGTCCCATCCATAAGAAACTAGCTGGTTCCCTTCCTTTCTGTGAATGTCAGCTCTTGATCTATAACACAGAGGCTTGAATTATCTCTAGTCCACTAACCTCTTAGGGGTTGCTCACAAACAGTGTGTCCAGTCACAGTCACAGTGGAAGGCTCACTTTGGAGATCCTAACCCATCTCGTAGCCCACTTTTCCTAGGCAGGGGAGCCCACTCCTCCTGGGAGCAGGGATGTCAGTGGTTCATTCTGCTTGCTGGGAGCCTCACCTCCTGATTTGCCATAGATCTGAAAAGCTGTCTATAAATGCCACATTTATTTCATTAAACAGTATTGTTCCCATCAGCCACTAATTCTCGTGTATGAGTGAGTTTTGAGCATCTCAATCACTGTTAACCACTAACATCAGGATCCACAGTGAACATGAGCCTGGGGGGAGGAGGGACCAGGAAACACACAATCACAAGTTCTGGCTAGGCATTCAAACTCTGATTTTAACTTCACTGTTTCTCATCAAGCACCGAAGAGAAAGGGGAGGCTATTCTAAAGAACCAGAGACAGTTTGTATGTGACTTGAGATAATGAATGGTCCCCCAATTTAAATATTTTCAAAAACCTCTATAATTCTGAATAAAATACAAAAAAATTAACAAACCACAGCAGCCAAACACCACCATAAAACTGGCCCAAGAAGAGGATTAAACATATGGTTCATGCTTACATTGGTTTATGAGCTTCTTTATCTTGGCCTATTCCAGGGGTGACCATGTAATAAATATTACATATGTGCATTATGTATTCTGTACCCCAGGTAATTAGGAAAATTTGTATCACTTAATCTTCCCTAGAAAGTAAATATACCAGCACTAATATGTATGCTAAACAAATGGTCTCCATTGAACTTGCATATAATGCCTGTCTTTACAAAGGGCTATTATTCTTTGCCACCAGGTCAACCTCGTGTGTGTTTTATTCAAGCACAGTTTTAGATTCAGCTCTCTCATCTTTCAAGCAGGACTGTGCCAAGTCACTGTAGTCTTTCTGAAAGGATTATTCAGTAGTATCTGGCAAATACTTGTATTTCTCCAAGTAAGCTATGTGTTAGCTTCTTGTCACTGTTTTAAATAGTTGAGACACGTCAGTTTATAGAGACATAAGGTTTATTAGTGCTCACACTTTGAGGAGCGTCAGTCTTTGATTGGTTGACTCTCCCACCCCAACGCTGTTGTTTTGGGTCTAGGGTGGAGTGGTTGAACAGAACCATTCACCTTATGGTTAGGATGTATGCGTATTGAGGGATATCCTACAGTTCTCTTGAGGTGACCCCACTAGCCCCACCTGCTAAGGTTTCTATACCTTTCAATAGTGCCCAGCTAGAAACCAAGCATGGGCCTTTGAGAATATTCCAGATTCAATCTGGAACACAAAGAATCCCAAATGGGCACATTTTTGCAGAGATGGGCAGTTCGTGCGAGCTTAGAGAGGTTAGGCAGTCCTACAAGAGAGCTGAGATGGTTCATGAAATAGATAGCTTCATGAGCCTAGACTAGGACTTGCCAACTCTCCAATAAGGTACTCATAGTAACTGACCAGTTTGCTCCTCATGCTAAAAGCTGAGAGAGACATGCTCCTTTGAAACAATTGCATCTTTTCACTGTTGTAAATTTTCTGTCTATTATCCTGGCTTGCACAGTGGACAAGAGAAGAGCAAAATGCTCTGAAAACTCAATCTTTTAGGTTTTTTAATCCTGTACAGCTTTGTAGTTGGCCTCCCTTGCTATTCCCAGAATAGGACATGCTTATGGCCTACAGAGACACCGGTCATCCCTCCAGCTGTTCAGCTGACCGAGACAGATGCTCAACCCAGCAACTGACCTGAAGTGACTGGCGAAAATTAATTAACTTGCTGTGGAACTAATAATGAGCTGCTGGTTTGTGTTTTCCTTCCCTAACACCAGTTGCCAAAGAGTTTTTCATTAGCGGGCTGAATGCTTCCTTTGTAACTAGAACAGCCTCATTAGTTATAGGCCCATCATGGCCAGAGAGTCAGACAACCAATCATTGTCTCCTTTTCAGCCACCGTGACCTAACTTGTCATCTTTCATTGTCTCCCCAGAAAGAGTTTCTCTCTTCCCCTGACATTCTTCATCTTTTCTGTAATGTCTCTTTCCGAAATGACTTTCAAATATACCTACTTACCCACTGCTTTGCCTTATGATGGCTAGCAGAACTGTTTGGTGTTCATGGCCCAGGCATTTTTTAGAATGAAAACTGTCAAGAAAATCCCAACTTCCACAACTCTACTCCCAACTTCCCTTGATTGCTCATCTCCGTGCCTATGGATGGTGGTTTCTCATTTTAATCCCAGTTCTGGTGTGCTTCACGTATGCACATCTGTTTCATAGGCATGGTTCTGGGCGTCACTTCAATCTCAGTATGATCTCCCTGTTTCGCACATAAGGTCTAGGAAGCTAATGAAAGTCCCATACTTAGAGTCGTGCATTTATTAAAGGTTACAACTGAGGCTGAGGAGAAGGCTCAGTCCGTAAAATGCATGTGAAAAGCTGCTCATAGTCACATGTGTCAGTAATCCCAGCACTCAAGAGGCTTGGAGGCAGAAGAGCTCGCTGGCCAGCCAGTCAATGCAAATCAGTGAACTCTAGGTTCAGAGATAAATCCCATCTCAGATAGTGTGGAAAACTGTACACACACACACACACACACACACACACACACACACACACACACACCTGTGACCAGGACTTTCAGCTCTAAATAAGCTGCTTTCTCTGATACAACCCTAACAGTCCTTTGCTCTGCCGTATTATCATCCAGTCTGTGTGTTACATCATCCTCACCTCCTTTGGCCTTAGCACCACTCGTACTTTATCATTTGGGGCCTAGCTGATAAAATCCACCAACATGTGGATGGAGGGGCAGGGACACTGGGTTTTAAAGCACCTGCACATTGGCTCATCCCCACTGTAATTTCACAGATCTTCCTTTAGGCTATAGCTCACCAACTGATGTTTTTATCCTCTGAAAATACTTTGTGGGGTTGCTTAGTGAGAAAGAGAAAGTGAGGGGCAGGTGAAGTAGACACCATGTTTCACCTACGCATACATGTGTGTGTGCGCGCGCGCGCACACACACACACACACACACACACACACACACACACACACAAAGGGGGGAGGGACAGGAAGGGAGGGGACGGAGGGAGGGAGAAAGGAGAGAGAGAGAGAGAGCATTTACTGGCATAGCAGTGGTCTTCACTAGAATATTAGTTTATGTCAGAACATAGCCAAATGCATGGAATATTGAAAAATCTGAGATTCAGCTCAGCTTTTCCTCCAAGGTGCTTAAACAGAATAACTGAATCTCTACACTCGATCACTTTTTCTCTTATGAAATGCATTTAAAATTTTACAATGTTCAAAAACAGTCTTTGTCACTTTACATTTAAATTTTGATTAAAGAATAAACACATCACTTTCTGCTCCCTTTCTTCCCTCCAGCCCTTCCCATGTCCCTCCCTCTAGCCCCTTCCACATCTCCCCTCACTCCTTTTCAAAGTGATAGTCCTTTTTCTTTTAATTATTACTGTCACACACATTATGTATATACACATATGGAAGGTTATATAAATACAATCTGCTGACTCCATTTTCTGTGGCTTATCTGCGTATGATTTTAGGGTTGTCTACTTAGCAGTGATGGCCAGTTAAGAGGCTCATGCCTGGGAGAGACTAGCTCTGTGTTTTCAACAGTTACTAGCTGTCTGTAGTTCTTAGTCTGGTGATTTCCCTCTTCCAGGATAGCATGTCTATTGACACTGTTCTTGCTGTTCAAGTCTTATTTTGGCAGCCATATCATTGAGGTATAGTGGGTGTATTTTCCCTGTCATTTCTAGGAGACCATCTAATCTCACAGATTTCCTGGTCCTCTGCCCCTTACAATTATACCATCTCTTTTTCTGTAATGTTCCCTGAGTCTTGGGGGCAGGAGTTGTGTTGTAAATCCATTCAGTGGGGCAGGCTTCCCGTGCCCAGTTGATTTCTGTATTATGACCAAATGTAATTGTCTTCTTTTGCTTCAAAGAGAAGATTTTTTTTGACTAGGGTGAAAGCTATACTTACTAGATGTATATAATGATAAATTTTATAATGTGATTAAATATCATAGTGTTATAGTAAGCTAGTGAGAGTAGGTTCTCCTCTAATATCCATGGCTTCATTAGTTTCAGGTGGTTAGCTAGGTTGCTAAGTCCAGATTCTATTTTCCCTCCTGTTGAGTCTAATTAAACACCATTGGTTACCACCAAAATATGGGTGCCACCGATGTACCTTTAGGGGTATCTTGCTATGGTGGTCATTATTGTCGTTCATAGATATCACAGCTAGATACACAACTGACACAGAACCTTCTGGTACTATGAACATGACCTGAAGAAAGGAGGTTTCCAGGTACAGCTTGAATCCTCCAAGTTCTGTGTCTGAAGTGTGAGATGTCTTCAACAATAGGGACTTACCCTTACCTTTAACATCTCTGAGAAATGACCAAGGACAATAGCAATAGCCTATGTTGTTTTGGGGTCATTTGGACAACCCTAATCAACAACTTGAACAAAGGTTTCTCATGCCTGTTACTTGAACTTTTGTTAGTCCGTGGCTCTTGTGGGGAGTAGTTTCAGTTCAAGTGGCACATTTTATTTAAAACACACACACACACACACGCACACACACACGCACACACGCACACACATGCACACATATTTGCAATATGCATTTAAAACATATGTAATGCATATAAGTACATGTGAATACATATGAATACACATATTATATGTGTTACGTATAATTATAGGTAAACATACAATAATATGATTCCTTGATGCATTATCAAATATCCTTAGAGTTATTTATCCCTTCTCCCTTTGAAATAAGTTGAGACTTTGTAACTCCTTCTGAAAAGGATAGAGTCCCTGAGACTGAGGACCAGAGGGTGATCCTCTTACATTGTGTGTTCACTCAGCAGTCGTCCTAGATGGACTCAGCTTGGGTTTAATCTGAGGCCTCAAGCACTGAACAAGTTCCATGGAATCTTCAGAGAAACATGTCTTTGGTAATATGTGAGCTCATTAGACACTACCATCAGTATTTTTTTTTAGATTATTTTTTATTGGCTACTTTATTTACATTTCAGATGTTATCACCTTTCCCCATTTCCACCCACCTCCCCACTCAGAAACCCCCATCCCATCCCCCCTCCTCCTGCTTCTATAAGGAAGTGCCCCTACCCACGCACCCACACCCTCCTCCCCACCCTCAAATTCCCCCACACTGGGGCATCCAACCTTCATGGGACCAAGGACCTCCTCTCCCACCTGTGTCTGACAAGGCCATCCTCCCCTACATATACAACTGGAGCCATGGTTCCTCTCTATGTGCTCCCAGGCTGGTGGTTTAGGCCCTGGGAGCTTTGGTTGGTTGGTATTGTTGCTCTCCTCATGAGGCTGCAAACCCTTTCAGCTCCTTCAGTCTTCTCTCTAACTTCTCCATTGGGAACCCCATGATCAGTTCAATGGTTAGCTATGAGCATCCGCCTCTGTATATGTCAGGATCTGCCAGACCTCTAAGAAGACAGCTGTATCAGGCTCCTGTGAGCATGCACTTCCTGGCATTCACATCAGTGTCTGCCTTTGGTGACTGCACATGGGATGGATACCCAGGTGGAACATTCTCCAGACGGTCTTTCCTTCAGTTTTTGTCCCACACTTTGTCTCTATATTTGCTCCCATGAGTATTTTGTTATTTCTTCTAAGAAGGACCGAAGCACCCATACTTTGGTCTTCCTTCTTTGTGAGCTTCATGTGGTCTGTGAGTTGTATCTTGGGTATGTTGAGATTTTGGGCTAATATTCACTTATCCATGAGTACATACCATGTGTGTTCTTTTGTTATTGGGTTTCCTCACTCAGGATGATATTTTCTAGTTCCATCCATTTGCCTAAGAATTTCATAGATTCATTGTTTTTAATAGCTGAGTAATACTCCATTGTGTAAATATACCACATTTTTTGAATCCATTCCTCTGTTGAAAGACATCTGGGTTCTTTCCAGCTTCTGGCTATTATAAAGAAGGCTGCTATGAACATAGTGGAACATGTGTCCTTGTTATATGTTGGAGCATCTTTCAGGTATATGCCCAGGAGTGGTATAACTGGGTCCTCAGGTAATGCTATGTCCATTTTTCTGAGGAACTGCCAGACTGATTTCCAAAGTGGTTGTATCAGCTTGCAATCCCACCAACAGTGGAGAAGTGTTCCTCTTTCTCCACATCCTCGCCAGCATCTACTATCACCCGAGTTTAGCCATTCTCAGGTGGTATCTCAGGGTTGTTTTGGTTTGCATTTCCCTGATGACTAAGGATATTGAACATTTCTTTAGGTGCTTCTTGGCCATTTGAGTTTCCTCAGTTGAGAATTCTTTGTTTAGCTCTGTACCCCATTTTTAATAGGGTTATTTGATTGTCTGGAGTCTAATTTCTTGAATTCTTTGTATATATTGGATATTAGCCCTCTATTGGATGTAGGATTAATAAAGATCTTTTCCCAATCTGTTGTTTGCTGTTTTAGTGCCCAAGTACATGGCTTGGAGAAGCTTCCACATGAAGCTAGACTTTCATCACTCTATTGAACTGCATATTGTTATTGTCCTTAAATCATAAAGCTTAAACCTTGCAATCAGGTATTCAAAACATATAGTTTCAAGCTTCTCTGAAGTCCTAGTTTATTGGGCAGTCATTTACAATCCACAGGCCTTTCAGTAGCATCTGGGCACTGCCAAGTTTCCATCTACAGGGAACTGTGGGATCTTGGTGTCACCAGGATCCATGTAGACCTTGGAGGTTTATAAATGAGAGACTGCCATGGCTTTTTGTTGGTGATGTTTGCATTCTCTTGGTAGTATTTTTGTGCATTTCTCTGATTTCTGTTCCTGGAAGCCAATAACTGGTCTTTGACAGCTCAGATCCACTTGGCTTGCTAAAGAGCTCTCTTGTGGATGGAACAATGGGACTTGTTTTCTTATCCCATAGTGAGCTAGCCATGACAGAGCGGCCAGTTCATCATCTTTTCTTTATTAACAGATGTCAGAGTAATTGATGAAGCCTTTTTTTTTCAACCTCCAGTATGTTTTTTTTTTTTTTAAATGGATTGATTCTGGGGCATTTCAGTTCATTTACTGACAATGTCTTAAGGATAGAATCTGACTATAATCAATTTTCATTATCATTGTGTAGCTAATAGGGCTAAAAATAAGAACTCTTAATCTGCTATGGTGTGATTGATTACTCAAGAAGGATATGAAAATAATGTCTTTTAATATGCCCAGAGTGTTCCATTAGACCTTTGAAATTTTCATCTTCAAAACATACCACTTCCTATAGTGTTATGTCCACTGTTAAACAACATGGGACTCACAGCATTACCTTTCTCTAGCTCCTAGCCTCAGTGGGTAATGTCTATGTTCAGTACTCATGTGCTCTTCCTCCCATCAAGCTCATGACCTGAGCTTTCTTCTTCATGGATTCATTCCATCATTGTTTTTACTTTAAAACATTTCTTATTTTTGTACAGCCAAGACTCAAAAGTATCTTCCTAGACCAATGATAACTCATCTCATTCCTCCATGGCTCAAAAGTAGGTTTATAGAATATGGGATCCATCAAAGAGTTCATAAGAAAGTATAGTGAAGACAGAAACAAACATTATATGTCTCACAAGCAAAGTGCTGGGTAGAAAGACAGACACATTGTGTCTAGGCCTAATGCTGCTCTGTCATCTAAGCCAAGTCCTGACTTGTAAGCCTCAGTTTCCTCATCTTGAAAACAAGGGGAGGGATGTATTTCAGAGGGCTATTAGAAGATGCTAGGTATAAGCAATAAGCACAGATGTGATTCAACTATAAAATCTTACCTGTTGTTGTTACTATTCCTTCTTTTATTTTATTTTTGTTCATTTTGTATCATCTGATTCTCAACCTTATATTGTTGCCAAGGATTTTATGTTCTGATAAAACTTTAGGTATTTTTGTATTTGCTAACCATTTATCGAGAACTCATCCATGCCTGTTCCTTTGAGAAAATCTGGGATATTGAATAATTTATAACACTTTCATGGGTCACTTATGACCAAGACTTCTTTATAGACAAAACACAATTATCTATTTACTGAATGTTTAAATTAGGTAAGCTAGGTATACCATCATGATGTAAGCTAAAGGCTGACTCTAGGCCATTGCATTGCAAGAAGTCTCAAAGTTGACTATTACATCAAATTAAAAGACAAGATCTGATGAACTCAATAACAGCCCACCTAAGAACTAGAAAGAATCCCATCTGGTTAATGGTGATGGCCTTCTTTAGTATTTGTGTGTCTTATGGCTTTCAAACTGTCCAAGCCCTTTTCTTAGGGAAGAATGTGGCTCTCAGTGGACACTGCCATCATTCCATCCTGTGTCTTTAAGTTGTTGTATGAAGAGAACGTTTTATCACTTCATTAGCAAACCTCAGTCATTGTTTTATTTTACTATGTGATAAATCCATAAGCCAGGAGTTCCTACCCTGACCATGCCTGATGCATGGGGGAGCTACAATAAGGAAACTCAAAATTAATCTGTGGGTGAAAAAGATCTATGTATGATTCCTCTAGGTGTTATATTTTTTAGGCATACATACATCTGTGAATAAAATACAAATTCATTTAAGAACACCACTAAATTTATAGGACACCGGATGCTCTCTTAATTAACCTTTGCTTTACCAAGTCATTGCATTAGCTGTTTCTTTATAAAGCATCTTGATTGATGTCCAAAACAACCTGTACTCTGGAGGTCAACAGCCACACTGTAGCATGCTGGGCATGCTGTTGCCGACGCTTACGATGTTAGCTTCCCTGGTATTATTTCTAAAAGATATTTATGGTAATTACAAAATCCAATTGCGAAACAAGATGAGAGCTATGATTTCTCTGAGAATCCAGTTGAATGCTTTGGGAAGATTCGAGAAAGGTAAAGCATTAAAAGAGAAGTTACTGCTGGATGAGGCAAGGCCACCTGAGAGCAGCTCTGTAGCCTGTCACTACAAAAATGCCTGGGAGCCCTCGTAGATGCCATGCCCTCCAGTGTGGATATGACTGCAGAGCAGTGTGTATATACACGAGCCCTTGATAGGATATGAGATGGCTATAAAAGTCAGAGCTGGAGAAGGAAAGCACAAAGATCTCCAAGAAGACTCTATTGAAAAGGATCTCAAAATTATTATTTTGGGTTTGTTGCTCCCTTTACATAAGCTCCAGATGACAATCATAAGCAATGCATCAAGAGCATGGTAAATATAAGAAAAGTGACACACGTGCAAGGGACATAAGCCTTGCACTTGGCCCTAAATCAAAGCATTGGTGTGCAATACCCATGTTGGAGTTTTCTGGATAAAATAAAATGATTGTCTACTATTTTGTGATTCTCTCAGTCACCCAGTAGTCTTAGGAGCTCCATCTTGTGCTAGTGTTCAATGTTACTCCATCTTGTTCCTTGTGCTTGTGGTCAATGTTATCATGTGGTTGAGTCAGAAATAGTCAAAGGACAACTGCTGCCTAACCATGAAGAGTGATTCAGATGGGTAAAGTCATGAAATTATACTCAAACTTTGTCATTGCTGTTGTCTTAGGTGACATTCAGTTATTTCTTAACTGAGTACAGGGCTAGGTAATGCCATCTGTGGTGGTTTAAATGAGAAATGTCCCCCAAGGACTCAGATATTTGCTTCTTAGTTGATGGTGTTCTTTGAGGGATGTTATGAGAGGGTACAGCCTTGCTGGAGGAAGCACAT
Source organism: Rhabdomys pumilio (assembly GCA_030674055.1). Taxonomy (NCBI): domain Eukaryota; kingdom Metazoa; phylum Chordata; class Mammalia; order Rodentia; family Muridae; genus Rhabdomys; species Rhabdomys pumilio. Next base: position 56,795,542 of record JANHMN010000010.1, on the reverse strand, counting down.
CACTGGGAAGAGGCTTCAAGGGTTTACTGATTCTCCATACTTTCTGATACATGCTTGGGCGTATAGATGTGATCTCTCAGCTTCCTGCCCTGGCTGCCTGCCACCACATCTCCACAGACATGATGGACTCTTACCCCTCTGGAACTGTAACAGATGAGCAAACTCTTTCTTCTGGAAGCTGCTTTTGATCGTGGTATTTTATTGCACCATCAGAAAGTAACTAATATACCATCGGCAGAAGTGGGACAGAGGTTTCTGAAAACACCCAAATCAGTTTTGGAGTGGGCCACAAACTCCCTGAGCAGCCCACACAACTGTTGTTTAAGAACTCCAAGTCACCATGAGGCGGCTAGCAGATTCTGTATTCTCCATAATTGCACCCAATTTTCCAATTGAATTATCGCATGATTTAATTCGTTTGCTGCATCTGGAGAGCATCAGCATTGTGCAGCTGTTGCAGCTTCAAGAGCTAATTGTTGCTAAGCACATTAAAAGTAGCCCTATTGCAATGCACTGGAGTCAGAGGGGAGGGGGTGCAAAGTTTGACTTCTCATTTTCTCTTTGGTTGAATCATCACCCAAAGAGCCTGAGGGGGTAGCAGACATTTAAGCCCTGTTAGCTTGGAGACCTCATTGTGCATGGTTACTGTCACTAGATGAAAGCCTTTAAGTGAGTCAGACATATCCCAATACCAAAATACACAGAAACCTGAAAGCTCTATTTGGACCATCTTAGAGAATTATGGCCAACAAGATTAAGAAAGAAGGCAACATGTCACCAAAATGTATGACGAAGTCAATTGCTGGTAAAGCACCCATACATCTACAAAGCTCCTGCCCTCATATTCCAATTATAATAACTATCCACATACATGCTACCATCCCCATGTGATTGGTCTTGGTATGTGTCAGTGGGGTATCTCCAATGGCTATGATCACTTGAAGGCTTGCTTCAGCCTCAACTATCATCTTATAATTTATTATTTGGTATCTTCTAGTCAGTGGTCTCAATCTCTGGAAAGCACAGGTTGAACACTAGCCTTCTCTGTCAGAGTTTGGATTATATGTCTTTTCAAAGTTGATGTGATGAAAAGCTGCTCCCCGGGTCATGGCACTATTAGGGTGTTATAAACATTCTGGGGGCTATGTCTTGTTGAAGGAAGCTGTATAGTGTGAGGAAGGAGTATGTCTTTTGGGAAATGTAATTGTTCCTAGCTAGGTCTTGATTTCCCCCATCCTTCCTGCTCCTTTCCTCTTGCCTTCTTCCTCTTCTCCCTCTCCCCTCCTCTTCTCTCCATTCTCCCCTCTATTCACACAAGCAGAGCCTCTTTGCTCCATTTCATTCTCATTTCATGATCAGGTGTCCGGAAGCAACAGAAGCAGGTGACCGAGGACTAAAACTTCAGAACCACAAGCCAATCACAAACCTTTCCTCCTCTACATAGTTTATCTTGGATATTTTGCCACCACAATAAGAAGCTAACGCATTTTCCTTGTTGATTTCCAGAGGGTCTCAGTTTTGTACATAGATGAGAGCTAAGAATAAGGAGTTCGTGAAAAAAAATCAGAATGTTATATATAAAATGAGGGCTGACAAGGAGGAATCACAAACCACAAGGAACCACAGAGTAGCGATGGATCCACTGAGAGAAAGAGTATGAGGATCCAAAATGGAATATGGGAGTTGAGTCTAAGAGAAAGGCAGAGTGAGGAGGTAGGTATGCAGAATACTGAGCATGGGGAAGTCAAGCAAAACCAGTGGGATTCCCAAGATTTCTTCCTGCTCCAGGCCACAGAAAAGTGAGAGTTAGGCTCCTGTCTTCTACATAGGAAAGAAATAATATCATTCCTTAAAGAAACTGAAAGCTTCAAGAGAGATCTATTAATGTTAGCATGAGAAAAGCTTCTTATAATAGTTATGCCCTTCCCCAGTAACCCACCTATGGAGTTTATAAGGCAACAATCTCCATCCACAAACCTGTTTCAACCAACATTTAATTTATTTCAATCTTATATAAACTGGGATAACCCAAAAATTTACTAGACATTTGGCAATGTCTGAATACAGAGAAATAAACTTTGCACGTGCATACATACACAAAGTGAGCTCAGAAATTGTCAAGAAAATTTCATTATAAAGTATGAAACATGTAAGTAATAACATATAATTGCAAAATTGTGGAACACTAGAGAATGAGAAAAGATTGTATATCTTTCAGAGAAAAATATATAGCTCACAAACAAATATTAGAAAGCACCATGTGTCTTCGCAGATCTGGAAGCTGGTTGATAAATGCATTCATGACTTACAACCTAAGATTCTATATCCAACATAACTAGACAGAACTAGAAGAGTGGCTGTCAGGTACTGAGGTTGAGAGAGTGGAAGCTTAGTGTGGGTAGTTTCAGTCTGGGCAGTTGATATGGAGAATAGTGACGGCTGCTCCATAGCAGTGGGGGTACCCTTAGTGGCACAGAACTGTAGACTTCAATGTGGCTGAAATCATAAAAATTGGTGCTTATCACTATTAAAAAGTGAAAGTGTTTGCTCAGGAGAATGAGAATCAGAAGGGAGGGGTGCTTGTTTTCTGTTACACAACTGACAAGCCTACTGAAGCTTAAATATTACACAAGGGGGACACTATATTCTGTGTTCCCCTTTTTGAAATGTTCAGCCCTAAAAAGGGTGTCCTTGGGGTTCAGGATCACTACAGAAGAGTGGGTGGAAAGTCTGTGAGAAGCAGAGGTGTTGGATGACTTCATAGAAGCATTCTCTAGACACAGTAAGGCAGATGGGCTATGGCCTCACAGAAATTGTGACAGTATGGATGGAACCCATGCAAGCCAGACAGGATTCCAGCATGGAGAAGGGGAAGTGGGCATGGGTTCCCACCCCTAACCAAGAGCCTGTTTTCTTCTGAGAAAGGAAAGCCGGTTTCCTTCAGTGGAATAACATTTGATACAAGAATCACAGGCTGAGGCAGGCCCCACACAAACTAGACTCCATTGAACTTCTTTTGGAGGGGTATGGGGAGATGAAGTTGGGTGGCCTGGTAAGTAGACAAAGTATCTGGGAAGAGACAAGGGGGGATAAATGTGAACAAAATATATTGAATAAAATGCCCAAGGTATAAATAAAAACATTGTTTAAAATTATGTACGAGGAACAGTTGAATAAAAATTAAAAACTAAAAAATAGTAAAATGAGTTGTGTTGGCCATTTCAGGCAAAGGGAACTGTATTACACAGCTATCTTCTGGGAGGTGTGACCAGAATGAGGGGACCTTAGGAAGTCCCATATTCCTGGAGGGATTTGAACAATCTGCATAGAGGAGCTGGAAGCTTGCTGTCTAGGCTAGTGTCTCCCACAGTGAGGAGCATAATTACAGATGGATTTGATCCTTGACATCCTTGATAATAGTCATGGTTTAGAGTCCTTAAACTCAATTTTAGTATAGACATACACGCTAATTTTGAGAACAAAACATTAAGTGCACCATAACTATGGAAAAAATATTATGAAATTGAAACAATATTACCCAATGATCAGCTTTGGGTATGTACTTGGGAGATCTCAGCCAATGTAACATAGAGGTGCATGCATACTCACGAGTCTCAGTGCTAGTTGCAGTAGCTGAGTTATTGAATCACTAGATACCCATCCTCAGATGAATAGATGATGGAAATGTGGTACATGTACAGACTGAATTTTATTTAGTCAGAAGGAAATATGAAATTATGCCATTTTCAGGAAAACAGGGGAACCAGGGATCATTGTGTCAAGCAAAATAAGCCAGAGCCAGGAAGATGATGTGCATTTTCTCACACGTAAGATATCTATTTAAAGACAAACATAAGACATGGAAGTAGAAAGGGATTATTTATGAAGAAAGGGGGCCATGAGGGCGGCACCCAGATACAGAGGTAATGGTAGAGGTTCATTGTCAACATTTGTTGTATGGCTTTTTGCAGTGATTTTTAGAAACTGCTTTTGCCAAGTGAACCACAATAAAGAAAATATAACTTAAGGTCATTCAACAATCTGTCTGTCCATTCATCCTTCCATCCATCCATCCATCCATCCATCCATCCATCCATCCATCCATCCAACAGCTACCTGTTCAGCACAGCTGTTTGAGGACTGCCTTTTACACAGGAGACACATCAATGAGAACAAGTATCAATCCCTATGGTCCTGGTACATATATGTTTGTAGAAAGGTAAAGCAAAATAAATGCATAAAGTATACACTGTTCTGGGAGCAAGTAAGTATTAGAAAGAACCAGAAAACAAGGCAGGAGAGGTGGTCCATTGAAGCCTGTGTGAGAGTGACATTTGAGCAGATATGAAGGAGTTGAGCTAACAGGACATACCCCCTTCTTAGGGAAGAACATCCAGGCAGAGGATGCAGGAAGTACAAAGGCAACTTGCCTAGAATATTCCAGAAACAGTAAGAAGGGTAATGTGACTAGCGCACCGTAAGGTAATAGGGAAGCGGTGGATAAGAAGGCCCAGGAGGCCCCGGGGAAGACTGTCAGGCCTTTTGCTGTTAGAGAAATGGAAGCAAATGGATTCAAGTTTTAAAAAGATCCTTTTAGCTGTCAGATGATAGTGTGACACAGCCTGAGACTTAGATATTTAGGAGGCATTTTCAAGAGTTTAAGTCAGAGATAAAAGGCAGTGAGTCAGATGCTAGGTGGTAAGGAGTAATCCGACTTGAGGTTGAACCAGTGATTTGGATGTACAGTACAAGAGAGCGGAGAGAACAGAGGAAGGAAGGAGGGATGTATGAGGGAGAGAGGGAGCGGGGAAGGAGGGAGGGAAAGAACACATGGGGACTTCAGATCTGGAAGGATGAGGCTGCAAATGGTTGAGTTTAGGAGTAACTACAGATATATTAGGTTTCTTTGAGGAGATCACAAATTTAATTTTTTTTTTTTTTGAGTTAGAAAATTTGAGATACACAATCCTTCACAGTGTCCAAGTAAAGATGTAAGAAAGCTCCAGAGGTCAGAGGAGTGGTCTTAGCTGAAGACTCAACAGTGAGGCTGCCACTGGAGGGGAGATGCTGCTTAAATCAAAACAACTGGCTATCATTTCTAAGGAAGTCACCACAGCTGGCAGAGAAATGAGTACCAAGGACTAGCTGCAGTGAACTTCAGCATTACGCTAGGAAGAGGAACACAGGAAGCCAGAGAGAGAGGATGGAATTGTTGGAGGATAAAAACAAAAAAACAAACAAAACCCAGGAGTTTTGTGTTCTGGAAAGTGTGACAGGCTAGCAACCTGTCATGGTTAAATGGTGAAGATGCTCATAAAAAGCCTGAGGTCTGGAGAGCAACAGCTGAGGGGGAAGGTAGATGAGGTGTGAGGTAAGCAAGCTGGAATGGCTGCATTCTGGTCCATGCATTGCCCCACTGGGAGCCCCTGTAAACCACACACCTCCTCTCAAGTCACTGTCTTCCTTCACAAAGTGGATGGATTAGAAGGAACTAAGACCCCCCACTAATGCCACCATGTAGCTCTAAAATTTCAAGGTTTCTTTATGATTCTAATTGGGCAGAGTTTCTACTTTTTGAGGAACTGATAACACATAGGTATTTGGGATGTGAAATTTGCTGGAGAGAGAGAAAGAGGTGGAGGGGAGAGGAGGGAAAGGGAGGGAGGGGGAGAGGAGGAGAGGGGAGGGGAGGGGAGGAGAGGGGAGAGGAGGCTTTTTCCCCTCAGGAAAGGGATCTAATTTCTATCTGTATTTTTGTTTTTGCTCCATGTGCAATATTGATCCTATTTAATTAAAGTTTCCAGAGTCTCATTAAATAGAGTTTGCTTTGGTAATTTCCCCAATCTGAGCCTTCTTTATACTGTGCTAGCTCTACCTTTCCCATCGATGCACTTACATTCCTACTACCACCTGGTGGTAGCAAAAAATATTACAGAACAGAGTAAAGTGGAAAAAGCCCAAGCTCCTCCTTTCAGTTCTTCACACCCCTAGGTTGGATGTGGGTCTTCCTTGTCAATCTTGACCTTGAGATATCCCAAAGCCTCCCAGACCCTGAGACTGGAAGAGCCCCCCCACCCCCCACCCCATGGAAAACCAGCACCAGACATGGTCTGCGAGCTGAAATTTAAACCTGATGAAGCCTAAATCGAGACCACCAAGTACTTAGCAGCTATTCCTGAGGGAATGAGGCACGTAGGCTGAGGTGACCATAATGATGGGTTTCTGAACACACCTTTACTCTTTACTGAGGAATGATCTTTGCAAGAATTGTTATTAAATTTTTACTTTTTGAACAAGTACTTTTAGAAAATAGAATATGAGGCTTTTGTTAGTCTTTCCTCTATGTCAAACTGTGAGCATATCTGGTTGCTAAGGTTATGAACTTGAATTACCCAGAAGCATAATGGCTAGCAATTGGATTCCTACACAAATAGTGAAGGCTCTACTTTTCCTGGAGAGTAGAAAAATAAATACCTTTACTTTGAAAGAAATATATAGGATCTATTCTCCTCTTACAAAGACACACTGTTGTAAACCACATCTCCATATTTCTGAAAGGACAGGAAAAGCTGGAAGCATCTTGGAGGAGTAAAAAGAAACCTAGATTTCTTCCCTGTGGTAGCATTTGCACCTCCTATCCTCCTGGCTGGAGACTTCGGAGCCTCCCTGGAGAAAAGGGCCCCAAGCTATAAGACACTGCTGAGCGATGAATGCCATCAAGTAAAAAGTGCATTTTCTTCTAGGAGCCTAATTTACTGTCTTGAATGACCCCAAGACTCCAATACTAAGTCAAATCAAGGAGATGAAGTGTATGTGGATTTTTTTCCTCAATGAAAAGAACTGATCAAATATGACATGAATTCAAGATCCCATAGTAAAATAAGTTCCCTGGATACTTATTTTTCAAATCATTGTATATAAGTGTTTAAAATTGTAGTGCTTAATATTGAAGGTGGCAATTTTGCTAACCATGGCAGAGAATGAGAGTAAATGACTAGGGTACAACTGATGCTGAAGAGCTATTCTTCCTGTTATTCTAGTTTATAATTTGGTATGAAAAGAAATAAAAAGCCACCAGGAGCCTGAAATTATCTTTATCAAAGCAGTGGGCAGGGCAGGTGCAATTGGTGGCACAGGTGTGGACTGGCCAGTATCCATCTGGCATTGAGACATTCTGGCCTGGTGGAGGGATGTGTTGGGTATGAAGTACAGTCTTTATTGTCTCTGTTTCTGTGTGAGAATAGGCAGATCCAGGGAGTCAGACTGCGTGTCTTATGATCATTTCCTCTCCACCTTGGGTATGAACTCAAAGTCAGAGTTGTGGAGTTGGCTACCTGGTCTCAGAAGAGTTACCAGACAGCCCAGAACAGAGTCCAGCTCCCTGAGTAATCAGGCTGTATTCCTGCCAGTGCCTCAGCAGTGTCTTTAAACCCATTCAGAAGAGTTAATGGTTCAGGGATATGTCTGAATGAGGTGGAATGAAGTCACTGTGAAGTCGGATGGGTAGGGAAGAGACGACAAGGAATCTTCCATTCAGCTATACTGATGTCATAGCACCCAACTGTATACCTTGGATGTCCTCCTCTTTCTTCTTGCTTACACAATCCTGTGTTTTATTTTGTTTTGCTTTGTTCTATCCCTTCCTTTAGATTGATCATTACCCAAATCAATACCTCAACCAGGTTCCAAGTATATGTTTTCAGTTTGCTACTGAGCATTTCCTCCTTAATTCCTCCTGGCACCTTAACATGAAGATGCCCAAATTGGATATCTTACCTCTACTGCAAAATGTGTTTCCCGGTTCTTTGACTGCCATTGACTTCCCAGGAATCCTGATCTAACCATTGAGCATCACTTTAACTTCTTTCTCTTCCCTGACAATCATTGGTGACGTGTAATCTCATTTGTCACTGTGGCCTCCCTTCTCCACATCTTTTCTCCCTCTATACCATCCTTAGTCCAGGCTCTCACTGTCTTCTCCAAGGTTGGACCCTGTTAATAATTAATCTTCATAGTCAATTTGCCTGGGTATAAAATCACCCAGAAGACACCTCCAGGCCTGTTTAGAGAGAATTAAGAGAGCAGAGGACACAGGTAGAGCCATCCTATAGGCTAGAGTCCTGTATTAAATGGAAAAAGAAACAAGGAGAGAATCAGTTGAGTACTAGCATTCCTCACTCTTGACTCTCAGACCTGTTCAGACATGAGCAAGCAGCCTTTCAGCTGAAAGCCACCACAACCACCTGGCTTTCTCCGCCATGATGGACTGTATGTACTCTCATGCTAGGAGCCTGAACTCACCATTCCTTCTTTAAGTTGCTGCTTGCCAGGCATTTGCTAACAGCAATGAGAAAAATCAACTAATGAGAAAAGCACTGGTTCCCCCGAGTCTCAATGTCAGCATGCTTTTGCCAGCAATTTCATCTGCCAGCTCAGACTCAGTTATATCACTTCCTCATTGAGGACAATTTTGGTAGTTTCTACTTATTACTGAGTATAGTTCAGATTCCTTAACCTATAATTTAGGATCCTACATAATCTTCCAATCACAACACACACACACACACACACACACACACACACACACACACATACACACACACACACACATACACACACACACACACTATGCATAATCTCCATCCATGCAAGGGCTACTGAAGTCTCTTGGTATGTGTAGATGTAAAAGTACCCCTATGCACAGGGACCACTTTGTGTTTGCGCACACTGTATCCTTGGTACTAATGTACCTTTCTTTCAGGGCCAGCTCCAGAAAATTGATCACGTAATAACCATGTTATTTTCACTTTCCAGTGCCATTCAGCCTACTAGGGCTATAAAGAAACCTTCATTAATTTCCCATCAGAAAAGATTATCTTGAAGCTGGGTTGAGAGCTCTGTCTCTAAAGTGCTGGTCACCTAAGCAAGATGGCCCCATAGGTATGATGCGCCTGGATGTGGTAGCACACTCTTGTAGTAGTAGCTGTCTCAGAGTAAAAAGGAGTGCGGCCAAGGCAATAGAAAGACTGCCCAGCATGCCTGAAGCCCTCAGCTCAGTGCACAGTGCCGCACAAAGTCTTTTATTTGTGATTCCACTTCTTCCTTTCAGTTAGGGCTGTTTTTCCTGGCGATTACATCCAAAATGAACTATGGGCTCTAAGAAGAAAGATAAAGGCTCTGTTTCACATCTTTTCGTGACACTTGGGTTGTCATGCTACATGAGTACTCATCAAATATTAGTTGGCTGAATAACTAAATGAATGATTGGAAAAGAAAAAGCAGGCAGACTAAACAGATAGAAGTAGAGGGAAAGAATGATCCAAAAGTTACCCATTTCAACACATTTTGTTGTTGTTGTTGTAGGGTGTTGTTTTCTTTGTTTTGCTTTGCTTTTGTAGAGGTAAAAAAACAAGACCAAGATGCTGGATGGAAGAAGCTGTGGAAGATGGTTCAGGATGAGAAGGACTTAGGAAGTTAAGGAGAAAGCCTAGGATCTGGGACTATAGCTTTGTGGTAGAGCATTTGCCTGGTATTTGTGAGACCTTTGAGCTCTGTCCCTAGCAGAAGAAAAATGGAAAAGAAGAAGAAAGTAAGGAGGATACATAATACTAAAATTTATGCAGATCCAGATGTGGAGTCAACGTTTGATTAGCTACTACTTATATATTTAAAAGAAATATGCAAAGACTTCAGTGCATGCTGTTTTGTTTATTTCCCAATATATGCATGAGCTAGCACAATACTGGACTTGATTTACCTTTGCTGATTCAGCTTCTTTCCTCAGAACTTATTTATGGCCATGGGAGAGAAACTGTGTTGCCGCTGATAAAGGACATCTCAGGCTCAGCCAGCAAGTTTCAATGAGACTTTCAGAAAATTGGTTACTTTCCCACATGATAATTTTTCCTAAACCAAGGGACGCCAGGGCCATGTGTGAAAGGTAGCATCCCAGGCTACAGTGGCTCACATATGCAATGTGCGTGCAGTTCAGATCTTCCTGGGAGTCTTGCTGCATGCGATTCTGCATGTTGAAGCAGCTCTTAAAAAGCCCATGCTGCTCAGCACAGTCCTAGGCATTTGGAGACAGAAAAAAAAAATAGATGTCCATCCAAGCCTGTGGTTCACAGCTCTGACCAATGGTCACATGAGAGTACATCCCGACCTCAGAGTCATACAGATCCCCCATTAGGTAAATTTTAATTTTACTCTGTGTGTGTGTGTGTGTGTGTGTGTGTGTGTGTGTGTGTGTGTGTTAGGCACACATGCATATGGGTGCCTGTAAAGAACAAAAGACATATTGGATCCTCCAGACCCAGAGTTATGGGCAATTGCAAGCTACCCTGTGTAGGTACTTGGAACCAAACCTAAGTCCTCTGCAAGAGTAGCAAGTAGTCTTAACCACTGAGCCCCTTCTTCAGCCCCATAGGTGACTTTTTAATACGTTCCCTAGATCAATCGGTTATGCCCCTGGGTTTGGTGACCACATATTTGCCAGATCCCCAACTAGGGAGTGGTGAAAGTAATGCCCAGAAACCACTTGAATTCCACAGGAAAGATCCTGTTAGTTGAGAGTGGTTTTGCATAAAAGAATAACTTTTGTGCATTTTGCTAACTGGCATGAAATTCCCCCTTTAAAGTCTCAGAAATATCCAGCCTTGTGTATAATTTATTTTTTAAAAGCTACTAGCACAGAAAACCAATTGTTTCTGCCTCTTTTACAATGATGGCTGCTGAAGATTATCATCATTTCCTCCTGTGGTAGGGGGTGGTGGTGGGAGTGGCAAGGAATGGCTATTAAGCAATTATGTTATTCAAACACATCATTATTATTACCAACATGAGTGGATTCGTTCTAATTGAACAATAAAAGCATGAGTGACTTTGCATTGTTATTAGTGTCTGTCTCAGGGCCCCTGCCTTTCCCAGGGGCTAGTGCACGCTGCAGATAAGATTCACAGTGTACCTTACCATAAGATTCACCGTACCCAGCGTGCTCAACTCACAGGCTATTGGGTGGCTTGAAGAATCTAGTGTTTGGGGTTTTGTTGGTTTGGTTTGGTTTGGTTTGGTTTGGTTTGGTTTGGTTTGGTTTGGTTTGGTTTGGTTT
>JANHMN010000010.1:56770111-56784425 GCA_030674055.1 Rhabdomys pumilio | reverse complement strand
TTGGTTTGGTTTGGTTTGGTTTGGTTTGGTTTGGTTTGGTTTGGTTTACTTTTCTGGTACTGACCTGAGAGTCATTTATGTTTAAGTCCCTAGCACTCACCTGATGCTAGGCATACCTGTCTCCCTTTCTTCTTGTTTCCTGTCTTTTCTTCTTTTTGGCTCCCTGGGGCATTGCAATTGCTTAGCTGATAACTTGTAAATCACTCCTTTTTCTTGGAGAAAAAATTCAATATTTTAGCAAGACTTACCAGGCCACTGGGGAACTAGGCTGTGGCTTTCTTCATTCTCAACCACCTTTCTTGGACCTACTATACTGTTTTTACTTTCTAGAATGTACCAACATCTCCAGCTTCTGGGAAGTTCTGACCTCACTCACCTAGAAGAGCTGAACATGCTTTTCTTCCTATTTATAAGATTCTTTCTTTGGCTAGTTCTTCATTCTCCTCCTCCTCCTCCTCCTCCTCCTCCTCCTCCTCCTCCTCCTCCTTCCCCTTCATCATCTTCCTCCTCCTCCTCCTCCTCCTCTTTCTCCTCCTCCTTCTACTCTTCCTCTGCCTCTTCTTCCTCCAGACATCAGTTTCAGTTTCAATTTCTTAGGGAGCCTTCAAGACTAATTCAGTACTTCCTGGCAATCCCTTTGGTAACAGCTGGCACTTCCTCAATGATAATGGTGTCCACACCAGTAGCAAGTAGTGCCTGCTGGATAGTTCTCTCCCTCCATTAATGACAATCCCCCCACCCAAAACAGAACCGCTTGCAAAGCTAATTGCCCATTGTCTAACACGTCTGTGGCCCATAGAAGACCTTTAGTAGTAGTACACTGTGGAAATGAATTTACGATTCCACAAAACAGGGATATGAGGTGGAACTAAGGAAGCCTGGAGTCTTCTTGAGTAGGTCTTGGAGTTAGGGGCTAAGCTTTCTCTTCCACAGATACAGCTTCCTCACTGCCCCAGAGTATGTTTGGAATAATGGTGGGTAGTTAATAGACCATCTATTGCCTAATTCAGTCCCAGTGTATCTGATCCTCATCTCCTAGAATATTTGGGGACTGTAGGTCTCTAAGGAAGCAACAGCAAAACCCAGCCCTATACTTTTGTGGAGACTTTGTTAATAACACTATTTACTACATCATGTCTTCCATATAAAGATACTTAGGAAGTGTCTAAATATTCAGAAGGGCTTTTCCTCTGTCCCACCCTAGTGTTTTCTTATGCTTGCTGACTTCATGTATGACTTTTCTCTCTCACTTTTGGCTTCCATGGAGGTTAGTGCCATATTCTCAGCTCATCTCTGTAACTATTGAAGCCTGCGGCTCATACTCCTGGAGATATTGCTTTTTCCTGGTCTTGATTTTCTATCCTCAATATGTTATTTTCTCTGGTCTTGACTTCTTACATTATTTACATCTTCCTATTTGAGAGTACCGAGTCTTGTAAAGCCTTCACAGGTCCTTGGTGGAATGGAGCAGAGGGATATATGAAAGAAATAAATTCATGAAGCTCCAGGACACATGCTCTTTAAAGTGTGGAGGTTCCTTTCTGTGGGCAGCACTGGGAGGACAAGGGGAAGAGAGACTATGGTTGGCAAAGATGTTCCTCGGCACACACGGACACTGTAGGCATTGCAGGACAAGGATCCTTCTGGAGCTGCATGTGGAAGTGAATTTGTTCCCATCTCTTGCTGAAGTCACCCCAAGAGGCCCAGAGTCTGAGTGAGTATTCTCTGTTTACAGTCTGACTCTTCTCTGCAGATGGCTCAGTACAGGGACTCAGTAATTGGTGCTGGATTCTGTATGAAAGCCACCTCTCCCCTGAGATGTGGTTATCTGTTACAAGGTCAGAATTAAGAGTGTTTCTGTAGGCAAAACTATACTTTCAGACATTTTTCAACTCACCGTGGGTGTCCATGGAAACCCTGACTTGAGAAGCTGACATTCATCTGTGTCTTAAGGGATGTAGGAACAAGCAGGCCTCCGTATGTGCTGTATGACAGATGCTACATACATGCCTCACAGAGGCCAATTTAATTTCCATAGCTACCCCATGAAGTGGGATTTGTATCTTATACATAGGAAATGCAAGGCTCAGACAGAGACTTGCCTGGGGTCATTTGCTAATGAGAGGTAATGACAGAGTTCTATCCAGATCTTCTGACAACACGTAGAGTGATACAGTGCCAGTTCTATAGCCCACTAGAGACTGGGAAGAAAGAGGATGTTCTGCTTATAAGATAGAGAAGTCAGAGGCAGCCAGAACACAAAGGACCTCTGCTAGACCACAGCTGTCTCCTTTCCTGGTTGGCGTGGTTACAGGCACATCCACATCCTCTGCAAGGTAGGCTTCCTGCATATGCTTATCCCTGTCACCACAAACAAATTAGAAATTATTGTCCAAGCATCCTTCTGAGATGATGAGGTGGGAGGTGAGTTCAGTTCTAAGGTGGATACTATATTAAGTCACTTTTCTGTCACTTGATAAAATATCATGATCAAGGCAACTTAAAAGAGACTTTATTTGAGCTCACAGTTCCAAAGAGATAAAAGTCCACCATGACAGCAAATAGCGGGCATGGTGACAGGAGCAGGGCAGGAGCTCACATATTCAAATAGGAACACAATACATTGGATGGGGCTGGGGGAGAGGCAAACTGGAAGTAAGCCAGGCTTTTTAATCTCAAAGACTATTTCCAATGATGTTTTTTCTCCAGCATAGTGGTACCACCTTTTGGGGAGTTTGGTACTCCCCAAACAGTGCCACCAATAACTGGGGACTAAGTATTCAAATGCCCATGACTATGGAGAACATTCTCGTTCATACCACTAATCTCTGAAGGCTGCTATATGTTGGGGTATCGTCATGTTCTGAGTCCTTTGGAACATGGTCTCATTTAAACTTCACAACAGCAGCTAGGACAAGAAGCATTGTCATCTTAAAAGTCACCCACTCTCAGTCTCTGCTTCCCATCATTGCTGACATGACAGCAGAGCCCTGCGACTATGAAATTCAAAGGAATCAGTACGGAATAAATTCCACAGATCTCCACAGAGCTCCCTTGCTCATTTCACTGGCGAGCACCCACCTTTTGCTTTCCAAGTTTCTTTCACTATCCAATGTGAGATGTAATTCCCACCTTAAGCTTTTTTTGGCAACAAAATATAATTTTATTGATTTACAGATTTGCACACCAAATAACACCCCAGATGCCAGGTTTCTTTCACTAGTTTCCATCAATACTGGTATCTTGAAAACCTCAAGAGTAATATTACTACAACAGAATTAAGATATACAACATTCTTAGTACCTCAGGGAGTCTCTATTACATTCACATCTACTCCTCTCCGACGTCATCCCTGCCTGGTCTACACTGAAATCACTAGTCTGTTCTCTAACTCTTTAACTCTGTTTTATTTTTTTAAATATAATTTTAAGAATGAACTCTACATAAATAACTTTTGAAGCTTGCGTTTTTCACAAATTCTCTATAGATCCTCCCAGTTTTGTTCCTTCTACATCAATGGTTTCATTCTTTTATTGCTGAATAATAATAATACCCCATGGTATAAAGATGCCACAGTCTGCTTAAACATCTACTTGCTGAAGAACACCCAGGTTGCCAGCCTGGGGTTGTTATGACTAGACCTATTCTAAACACTCATGTACAAGTTTTTATGTGACCTTATCTTCAGTTCTCAGGGACAGATTCTCAGATGATGGGCAATTGCCAAGTCTTCTGGTTAACTGGCTATTTAGGTTTCTAAGAACTGTTTTCTCGAATGACTGTGCTATTTCTGCATCCCTGCCAATGGTATGGGGTGAGTTAGTCCTTCTGAATCTTTTCCTTTTGTCTTCCTTAATTACTTCCTAAAAGCCATGGTTCCAAATATGATCACATTGTGGTTTAAAGGCTTCAGCAGATGAATTTGAAGAATGGAAAACTCTTTAGTCCATGGCAGTAGTACACTCACTACTCTTAGGAAACCTGGCTACCTCTCGACTCTCATAGGTCCAGCACAGGATCTCTTCCTTTTATTGATTGCATACTCTGTGTAAAGCTGTATGCACATAGCTAGAGTGGGAGTCTCAGTCCTCTTGGAGTTCACTACAGCTGGCTAGAGACCTACAAAAGCTTTCTACGTGAGACTAACTATGAAGTCTAAGTACCAACTACATTAGTATTTGTATAAGTACTAAGTACATTTATGGACCTGCATCCTGGCTTCCTCAGTTCCTGTGTGGAGTCTGTGCAAGACACTTATTTTTCATCTCTCAACTGGATGAGGGTCCTTCTGTCTTCTGCTTCCCAGGGTTCCCATAATCAAATGATGTGTTTATGAGATATTAACCGGAGCACAGTAATGTGCAGTGCTTGTTTCTCACAGGGTTGTGGATGGAGAGCCATTGATGGTTCTGCAGTAGATGGGATGTGGATCAGAAGAGAAGAAACTAAGGCAGAGCGGGGGATAGGACCAGATGACACAGGACCTTGAGAGCTACATTCCTAGATCCAATATTGATTCTCAAGATTGGAAAATAGGCTCACCATGAAGTTCAGTGCATAACTGCCTTACACCTTCCAGAAAGCTTTCATATCTATTTTATTTGCTACATGGTTCATTATTACATGGAGAAGATACTGTTTGGTGAGGTGAAAACAGTTTTTTTAAAAAAGATATTGACTAATTTATCAAGGTTACAAATTTGATACTTAACAGATCTGTGGGTTCTAGCGCTAATCGTTTATCCCCAGCCCCTCCCACCAGCACCAGGAAAGCACAGTCTTGGGGGAGATGGACCTGAGAGCTGTCTCCTTTCTTACTCATGAATCCGTATAGCCCAGCCAAGATATCCGGCATCTCAGAGTTGTCAACATTTCCGTGGACGGTCTAGAATTTTGAGTACAGCTCTTCCCTACTGTGATGATAAAGACCAACATTTCCTTCGATTTGTCAGAAGTTTACTTAAACAGCATCCCCTCATCACAGATACACTCCAAATTGCCCCTTGCTGAATAACATGTGCCAATGAAGCATTTTTCTCTAAGGAATCCTGAGGAAGAAAACCCATGACATCATGGATGTACAAATTCTTGCTGAATCTCACAGTTGCATGTTGAACTGTCAGACTGGTGTTAGTTTGCATTTTTATTAAAGGTGTACAGATTTCTTTAGTGTAGATTCACTAAATTGACTTTCTTATTTGAATATCTTGCATATTTAAATTTCTAGATATTTTTACTTTGTGATGCTAAACGTTAGAAACCATCTGTTATACGGATTATATCTAAACACATCTATGGAAAGATTAGTAGTGGCCTTTGATTCATGGTGACCAGAATGACACCAGAACTTCTATACCTTGCCTTTGGGAAAAACTGTATATGGACTGTATATGGCTACTATGTAATATGGACTTAAAGACAATCACACACACACACACACACACACACACACACACACACACACACACTGAAATTTCTGTTAACACCAAAGTATCCCGATGTTCAT
Source organism: Rhabdomys pumilio (assembly GCA_030674055.1). Taxonomy (NCBI): domain Eukaryota; kingdom Metazoa; phylum Chordata; class Mammalia; order Rodentia; family Muridae; genus Rhabdomys; species Rhabdomys pumilio. The sequence continues at coordinate 56,778,919 of JANHMN010000010.1, read as the reverse complement.
CTTTTATCTATTTCCTTACGCTCTTCTCTCTTGGCAAGGAGGAGAAACTTGTATATTTCCCACAGTGGTTTGGGAAGAAGATGAAATGAGAAAACTTCACTCAGTGTCTTTCCTCACCCTGTCCAATATCAGTTCCCAACATTTTAACGCTGTGGCTGATGTGCAAACAAGTTTTGTCAAGGCTCGGATGGTTCTTGGGGTACCTTCAGAAGACAGCAGACACAAAGTGACATGAGACAGTGTCTTGCTGTCCTCTATTGAGACACTTTCATTGGAAATGAAAGGCAAGGGCAAAGAGTAGACTTGGAACTGTTTGGTCCATCGTCTACTGTTTCTGGGACATACCCATCATTTCATAGGGCTTGGTCTGTAAAGGCAACCCATACAGAGTCAATACCTTACCCAGTAGCTTGATGATTAAGCTATGGAGCCAAACAAACATGCATTCATCCTTTTACTCTAGTGTGATTAATGCCTGTATCTGTAAAATGGGAGCAGTAATAATATCCAATATGGAAGGTTGTGAGGATTAACCAGGATGGTGTATGTAGAAAGCTGAACAGATGGCCTAGCAACTCAGTCATGCTAGATATTACTATTACTGCCATTGTCATTATTGAAGGACGGAGAGCAGTTTTCTAAACGCAGGAAAAAATGCCTGGGATAATGGTTTCTTGGAAACTGTACTTAAGGTAAGAGAAAAAATTGCATGAGCCATTGCAGAGTATTCAGGATGAGATTCTCCCAAGAGTCTCAGCTTTAAACACCCTACAGGAAAATCCAAGGACTCTGCAAGAAAATTGCTTTCCCCATTCTAAGGAAGATTCAAGCAAATAAAACTGAGGTAGGCCATCGCTGTCTGTGTGCTCTCCCAGGAGCTGCCTGAAGGAACACCTGTGCTCAGAAGCAAATTTCTACTTGTGTCGTTTTCCCCTTAGTGTCTGAAGCTATCTAGCATTTATACAGAGGGATGCTGTGCAACATACAGAGCTTTGATGCTATTATGATAACTTATTTTAATTGTACTGAATATGCAGCGTCCCTGAAGGTTGGCTGTTGCATACAGAACTTGTTAAGCATACAGAGGCATGTGTGAAGGGGGAACTCTTCCCGAAAGACTGTCTAGCTTGAGTGCCATTGCTTTAGCAGTGACCTAGCCTTCTCCAAATGGCACCTCGCAGATCATCAGATCATCACAGGAAGTGAAGAGCTTTCTTCTAAACATGTGCCTGGCAACCTTGGATTACATTTTCACTTTTGTTCCACCACAGTTTCAACATGAGCATGGCTTCCCCACAGGCTCATGTGTTGAATGCTTAGCCCCCAACTTGTGTCTCTATTTGAGGAGGTAGTAGAGACTTTAAGGTCAAAAATGGAGGAACTGGGTCAGCTAGGGAATATACCCTTGAAGATTATACTTGGTCACCAGACATGTCTCCTGTCTTTGCTTCCTGTCCTCCATGAATTAAAGACTCTCTTACGACATATCTCCACCACCAGCATGCTCTGCCCACCACACAGAGCTAATAAACTAGGAAGTGGCTGCTCTAAAACTATGAACAAAATCAGTTCTTCCTGGGCCATCAGGATCACTCAGAGGCTAAAGGCAATTATTACCAAGGCTGATTGACTACGTTCCATCCCCAGACCCAGGGTGGAATGAAAGAGCTTACTCCAGAAAATGGCCATCTGGCTTCCATGTGCAGGCCATGATGCATACACCACACACACACACACACACACACACACACACACACACACACACACCACACAAACACACACACACACACCACACAAACACACACACACATACACACCACACAAACACAAACACACACACCACACAAACACACACACGCACACCACACAAACACACACACACACCACACACACACACACACACACACACACACACACACACACACACACAGGGTTGGGGAAGACAGATACAGAGACAGAGATAATACATAAATGTAACAAATTTTAACAATAATAGCGAGTACATTCTTCTACCTTTAAGTTGTTCTTACACGCATATTTTGGTCACACTGAGAAGAAAGTCTACACAGGTTTTTACATCTTCTCTACATTAAGAAGAATGACTTGTCCCTGTGCTTAGGACAAAACCGTCACAGTTTTTGCCATAGAAAATCTGTGCTGTGTAACTCTTTTATATTCTATGTTCTGCAGATATTTTTTTTTTTTTTTTGGTTTGTTTTTTCAGTGGCTTCTCTTGTAAGGTTTACTTAGTCTGAGATTTATTTGAATTGAAATGTATGCATTATATCAGGACTATTGCAAACAGTTTGTACAATCCAGTTTCTGCCAAAGATGTGGTTTTAATTATTAAGATAGCAAGACATATTTTCTGACTCAAGCATTTTATACAGAATGCCACTACGTTTTAAAATAGAACTAAATGGTGCACAACAATGAATTGAGTTCAGTATATCTGTGCGATGATTCTACTGAATTTTTTTCTCCCCCTACCAAACCCACATCTCTTCCATATGGTTTCTCCAGCTCCTAAGTTCAGCTGGAACACTAAAGCAGTCTCCTGGTAACTGTGGCTGCTTATACGCTCAGTCCCATAGTCCCACAGACTCAAGAAAAATCACACTAAAATGAAAATTAGCTGTATACCATGTTTTAATGGCAAGTTCTTGCAATTCATTCTGGATGTGCAAGGATGATGGAAAGAATTTGTAAATTTTACTTGTGGGTGTGTGGGAGGATTTAATGCTCATGGATTGCCTGTTGACAAAGGTAAAACACTAGCTGAGAATCATAAGAAGCCTAAATAGTGCTTTTATTGTATTTCAGGGTCTCAAGGAAACATATCTGTGAGATCGTAATGGAAGTCAAAGGGAAAAGAATGTAGCTTAGCACACACATTTAACTTTACACATAGCTGTTTGGGGACTGAGCGAGATCTAAGAAATAAGATCAAGCTTTATTGAATTTACCAATTCTTCATCTAAAGACTTCTCAAAATGAGTGTGGTTGATTCCTCGGCTGGATTGTAAAAGAGAATTAATGACATTTCCCAAGCCAAATCAAGGTCTGAGGCTCCCAAGCTCACTTCACCCCTTTCTCCTCTTCAACAGTTCCTTTCAAGTTGGGTCCTTTGCAGTGTCATCAAATGTGGGGCATGCTAAACTTTTCTGTCCTTAGACACACAAGCTCTCTGCGTGCTTAAATGGTAATGAGTAAATTACTTTCTGCCTCCCGACAGGAAGATGAATTGTTTAACACTTATTATGCCGCCCCAAGCTTAAAGCCCAGATGACAGTTCAATTCATATTTGAATCAGAGAACTCAAAGCTTTCATCATTCTTCTTCTGGCTCCTACAGAACAGTCCTGGGACACTTTCAAAGGCGTGGGGTGGGGTGGGTTCGAGGTGGGAGTGAGGGTCAAGGTGGGGGTGGGGGGTCGAGGAGAAGAGTCCCGCTGCTGCTCCCCTTTTGCTTCCTGCTGTGAGGGACTTAGCAGTAAATCAGGCAGAGACTTAGTTGGACAGATCAGAGCATCTCAATTCCCCTGCCTGTTGCTGTTCACAAGAAATACAATGCCCATCCTCATGTGCTCCGTGAGGGTGTAGGAATGGGCTAGTAGCTATCTAATGCAGCCGTTTGTTTGCAGCATCCATGGTGAGTGGTGCATTTCAGGGGGTGGGGGAGGTGAACGGCAGGCAAGCAAACCTTCATGGTTTTGTTGCCCTTGCTGGGGACTGTGCAGGAGCCGCCAGGGCTAGAGAACAGAGGAGAATTTTCTATTATAATTGGGCAAGGGAGAAATCTTTCACAAAAGAGAAGCCGTGGAGGTCTGGACAAGGTTGTTGTCTTCCGAGCAGAAAGCTTCTTACCCGGTGGAGCCCGAATATCGCTCTGCTGAGCTGTGGGTCTGGTGGTACCTGGCATTAGGCATTGTTACGGAATGTGGGGGTGTCTGGCAGTTGAGGAAGAAAGGGGAGGGGCTTTATTTTTGCTGTGACTCTCCGCCTTTGGATTGCCTCTGAAGAGATGGAAGCATTAACAGCAAAGTGAGCAGGCTCTCTGCTTGGGCTCCTACAACAAAGCACCAGAGACAAATACTATAAACAACAGCCCAGTAGGCTTCCGGGAGATGAGAAGTCCAAGACACAGATGCTTTAGGTTCTTGTTGAAGGTTCGTCCTAGATTGCAGTTCTTCTTGATCTCTTGTGGATCAGTTTCTTTCCTTATAAGGATGCTGGTTTATCCTGGAGGACCCACTCTCTGACCTCATTTAAACTCGGCGACTTCCCAAGGGTCTCATCTCCAGACATCATTACACTAGAGGTTAGGACTTTAACCTGTGAATGTGGGGGTGCATAAACCTGCAGTCTAGACTCTACAGCTCCCAGAGACCCATGCAGCCACTGCAAGTGTTTTTCTCCTGGCAGGAAATGCCTTCCCCTGCCATGATGCAACTTTAGGGGTTCTTAAAGCTTCCTCCAGCCAGACTGTAGCTCCCTAGTGCAAGCCCATACCAGCTCCCTCTTAGATAGCACACAAAAACTCCCATGCCTCCTCTCCATGGAACACGAAAGGAATCTCAAACCCTAGTAGGTCTCCAAAAGTCTGGTCCTGGTCTTGCCTGGCAGTAGCAATCAGGGTAAGTGGCTGATATCCAGAGAGGGCAGCTGGCATGGGCTGAACCCTCAGAAAAGAGCATTCACGGTTTCTTTAGCCACTTACTGGCTTATTTGTCTCTCATAGTTCATGGTTATCAGTTTTCTGATCTGTGAAATTGAAGTAATTATAATTGCTACTTTGCAGGCTATTGAGAGACTCCAGTGACACGGGCAGGCAAAGAGCTTGGTACATGGTCAAATATTGTTTCAAAGTGTTGGAAGATCTTCCTTCCTTCTTATTATATATAAGGTTTGGAAGTCGAGGAGAATTAATTTGGAAGTTCAACTATAGCCATTCTTTAGTTAGATAATCTTTAATTTTCTTATTTATAAAATAAAGAAAATAGAGGAAAATAGTGGAAACTGTCTAGTGCACTACCATCTACAGATGCTATTTTTCTGTTTTGTTTTGTTCAAGCTGCTGTTTTCATTGTTTGGATTTTTCATCTGTTGATTTTGAGACGGGTCTTTTATAGGCCAGTATGGCCTTAAGCTTGCTACGTAGTGTAGGATAATGTGGAACTCTTGATCTCCCCTGTCTCTACACCCCAAGTGCTAGGCCTGTAGGCATATACTGTCATATGTGTTTGCCATGATGCTGAGAGTCAAAGCCAGAGCTTCCTGCATGCTAGGCAGGAAGTACTCTACTGACTACACCTCCAGTCCAGATGCTCATTCATAAAGGGACTTGTATCCCCACAAGATACCCCAAGACCAAGTTCTCAGCACAAAGCAGACTTGATTGTCCCCGAGGGACAAAGGGCAGGAATACTTTGGCTATACTTTGGCAATACTTTGGCTAGCTGGGCGTTGGTAGTCAAGCTCAGGAGGAGGAAGTGGCCAAATAAGGGGAGAGACCTTGGTGGCTAGCTTTAAGAATGTAATCTAATGGTTTTTATCAAGGCAGAGGGAATGGGGGAAGGGAAAAGCCTGCCAGAGCCATGCTTGCCATGCGGAGGATGGCTAGAGTCTCTTCATTTCCCGTGTCTGCTACATCCTCCACAAGCACCAGTGTAGACACAATGACTTCCCTGTGCCTCTTATTCTGCATAGAGTTCCTCCTCCCCTTCCCACTCATGCTAGCAAAGGATTATACATCCAGGGATTATCCATTACCATTAATATGGGCATGAATTGTGTGTCTTCCACTAGCATGGAGACTTCCAAAACATCTAGCACCAACCAGGACTGGCCACAGCCAATGTTTCCCCAGTAACCGTCACTTGGATGATTGTCTTCACTCATGTTCTTTCGGGTATGGGACTGAGATCAGAGAGAGGGAGTCTTTAACTTTTGAGCCAATGTGACTGCACCCCCGTCCTCCCTGAAGTGGCTCCCCAGTCATGTGTTCCCCTTCTGTCCCCAGGCCTGAGGAAGGCTGCAGGGGTGGTCTTCCTGCATTCCTAAGATTTCCCTCAGGGCTCATGCCATGAGAGTAAACCTCCTCTGGAGCATCCAAACTGTTTGAATGCGAGCTCAGGAGATTCAAGAGGGCTTGGGTTTAGTTTATAGAGACTTCAAGTTCAATTAACTCAGCACAAGGCTAAGGATACCTTTCCTTGTACCTCATAAAGACACCACCAGACTCCCCCTCAACCGCTGCCCAGACATTCCCCTGCTGTATGACTTTTCCTGGAGATGTGTGAACAAATGCCTATTCAGCCCATCTGGGTACTGGTGACAAACCAAAGAAATGATTTCACCCACAGCTAGTTTACTGAGCCAATGAGCATATTGGGGGTTATTTACAGGATTTGGGGAGGGATTGCTTACAGGAACTGGGTGGCTCGAAGGCAGTTGGTCATGAGAGAGGCTATCCCACCCCCTACTCCATGGGCAACAGCTCACCAATGCTCCACTCCTGGAGTTCCCTTTCCAGCTCCCAGGCCATTCCTCTGAGAAGTCTCCCCCTTCCCATAATTGTTTATTACTTCTCTAACCTAGACAGAAGTACAGCTTGAATCTTGTGACTTTCTGAGCATCCCGAGCCTTGGGGGTTTGCTGTGCCTCCTGGGTGTTATGATTCTCCCCTCCCATGCTTGCCCCTCCAGTGGGGAGTTTCAGTTATAAGAAAATAGCTGTAGAACACAGCCCGAGCTATGGATGGAGAGCCTTCCTACCAGCAGCAGTTGTGGGCTGTTCTGAGCAGAGGCAGGGCCTGCAGCACGTCCCTTTTCCCTTCACAGCACACCCCCAACCCTCCACTCCACTGCAATCATATTTCATAGGCTGGAAAGCTAGACAAAGGAGGGCTCTCTTTGTTTTGTTTGTGTTTTTGGTTTTGTTTGTTTGTTTGTTTTCTGAGTGGTAGACTGTTGTCTTTCTGTGGAAAACCTTCTAGAGAATAAATACCAAATCCCATATGCTGCGCATTGCTGTGAATACACGTTATTGAAAAGGAGAAAGTGCATGAACAGAAATACAATTTTAGTTTTATGTGTCTACGAGTGCATCAGGTAACTGAGTATTTAAACAGTGCCCTTGAAGACAGTTCCAGAATATGTAAACCAACTGCTGTGGTAAACATGCTTCTCAGGAGAACAGCTGAAGATGGCTATAGGGTTAAGGTTTTGAAATTGTTATTAAAATGTTTGTTGTAAAGCCAGCATAAGGCCATTTATAGAAAAATTTAAATAAATGACAAGAAATCCACTTATACTTTTTACAGCCTTAAAAAGCAATAGCACTTGATTCTGTTTTCTTCCAAACTCTTAAAGTTTGTTAACACAGTGACAAGAACTACTTTTTCTTGGGTTTGAATATAGATCCCTGTCGCTTAATTCCTGTGTGATTTAGGGCACCTGACTTGGCCTCTCTGTGCCTCTGCTTCATGATCTACAAAATGGAGATAGGAAAATACCCGATGCATAGGATGTGTGTTTAGATGTGAATGACTCAAGCCAGGCATATAATTTAATCCCAGCTACCTTGGAGGCCAAGGCAGGAGGGTCACTTGAGGTCTCGAGTTTGAAACCATCCCAGAAAGCATAATAAGACTACATTGAAGGGCACTTACAGAAGGGGCTGGGGAGACGGCTCAGTGCTGCTTGCTTCCCTAGGACCTGAGTTCACTTCCTAGAACGACATCAGGGACTTTCCAACCACCTGTAAATCAAACACCAGGGGAGTCAGGGGAGTCAGGGGAGTCAGGGGAGTCAGGGGAGTCAGGGGAGTCAGGAGCCTTTCTCTGGAAACTAGGGCAACTGCACTTGCACAGGTTCATATTTACAGGCAGACAGACAGACAGGCAGGCAGACAGACAGGCAGACAGACAGACAGACAGACAGACAGACACACACACACACACACACACACACACACACACACACACACATCCACTTCATACACATGTATATTTTAAAAAATAAAATCTTCCAAGATTTAGAAGAATTATGTAAATTATTTAATGTGCCTTCATACATATGTTTAACATCTGTTCATTTTTTTTTTTATTTTATGCAGTTATACTTATCCCATATGGATTTCAAAAATCCTTTTAATTTAATTATGTTTTATTGTAAGGCTCTTTCACGTTCATGAGTTTTCATAACTCTTTAGTGGACCTTTACTTGTGTTCTGGCTATTTTTATTGTAAACAACACTCTGTTAACACCGTCAAGATCATGTGACCTTGTTTAGGTCAGGTTCCCAAAAGAGGAGTACAGGAGTCAAAGGTTATAAACTGACTGCTCCGTGTACTCCTAATGCATCTTGCCAAATGATGTTTCAAGTGCCTTGAATGAATTTATATTTCCTCCACAAAACAGGAAATGTGTGTGCCTTAGTTTCTTCTCGAAAGAACTGAGTTCCTTTGTTTTTGTGTTTCGTTTTTTGCTTTGTTTGCTTGTTTTTTGTATTTACCAGCCTTTAGCAGATAAAAGAAACATTCTTTTTTTATTGGATATTTTATTTACATACATATTTTATTTACATACATACATTCAGATGTTATCCCCTTAAACTATACCCCCTACCCAGGAACCCCCTATCCCATCCCCCCTCCTCATGCTTCTATGAGGATGTGCCCCAACCTACCCCACCCCCACTCGCACCTCTCCACCCTCGAATTCCCCCACACTCAGTGTCAAGCCTTCATTGGACCAAGGATCTCCTCTCCCACCTATGCCCAGCAAGGCCATCCTCCCCTACATAT
>JANHMN010000010.1:56717035-56770011 GCA_030674055.1 Rhabdomys pumilio | reverse complement strand
CTATCCCATCCCCCCTCCTCATGCTTCTATGAGGATGTGCCCCAACCCACCCCCCCCACTCGCACCTCCCCACCCTCGAATTCCCCCACACTCAGCATCAAGCCTTCATTGGACCAAGAATCTCCTCTCCCACCTATGCCCAGCAAGGCCATCCTCCCCTACATATACAGCTGGGGCCATGGGTCCCTCCCTATGTGCTCCCAGGCCCTGAGAGCTTTGGTTGGTTGGTATTGTTGCTCTTCTCATGGAGCCACAAACCCTTTCAGCTCCTTCAGTCTTCTCTCTAACTCCTCCATTGGGAACCCTTGATCAGTTCAATGATTAGCTGTGAGCATCTGCCTCTGAATATGTCAGACTCTGGCAGACTTCTAAGGAGACAGCTATATCAGGCTCCTGTCAGCATGCACTTCCTGACATCCACATCAGCGTCTACCTTTGGTGACTGCACATGGGATGGATACCCAGGTGGAATGGTCTCCAGACGGCCCCTCCTTCAGTTTCTGTCCCACACTTTGTCTCCATATTGAGTATTTTGTTACTCCTTCTAAGAAGGACTGAAGCACCCACACTTGGTTTTTCTTCTTCATGAGCTTCATGTGGTCTGTGAGTTGAATCTTGGGTATTTTGAGCTTCTGAGCTAATATCCAATTATCAGTGAGTGAATACCAGGTGTGTTCTTTTGTGATTGGGTTACCTCATTCAGGATGATATTTTCTAGTTCCATCCATTTACCTAAGAATTTCTTGAATTAATTGTTTTTAATAGGTGAGTAATATTCCATTGTGTAAGTGTACCACATTTTTTGTATCCATTCCTCTGTTGAAGGACATCTGGGTTCTTTCCAGCTTCTGGCTATTATAAATAAGGCTGCTATGAACATAGTGGAGCATGTGTCCTTGTTATGTATTGGAGCATCTTCTGGGTATATGCCCAGGCGTGATATAGCTGGATCCTCAGGTAGTGCTATGTCCAATTTTCTGAGGAACCACCAGACTGATTTCCAGAGTGGTTGTACCAGCTTGCAATCCCACCAACAATGGAGGAGTGTTCCTCTTTCTCTACATCCTTGTCAGCATCTACTATCACCTGAGTTTTTGATCTCAGCCATTCTGGCTGGTGTGAGGTAGAATCTCAGGGTTGTTTTGATTTTCATTTCCCTGATCATTAAGGATGTTGAACATTTCTTTAGGTGCTTCTCAGCCATTCGAGTTTCCTCAGTTGAGAATTCTTTGTTTAGCTCTGTATCCCATTGTTAAATAGGGTTATTTGGTTGTCTGGAGTCTAATTTCTTGAGTTCTTTGTATATACTGGATATTAGCCCTCTATGGGGTGTAGGATTGGTAAAGATCTTTTCCCAATCTGTTCGTTGCCGGTTTGCCCTATTGACAGTGTCCTTTGCCTTACAGAAGCTTTGCAATTTTATGAGGTCCCATTTGTCAATTCTTGATCTTAGAGCATAAGCCATTGGTGGTCTGTTCAGGAACTTTTCCCCTGTGCCTATGTATTCGAGGGTCTTCCCCACTTTCTCTTCTATTAGTTTCAGTGTATCTGGTTTTATGTGAAGGTCCTTTATCCACTTAGACTTGAGCTTTGTACAAGGAGATATGAATGGATCAATTTGCATTCTTCTACATGCTGACCTCCAGTTGAACCAGCACATTTGTTGAAAATGCTGTCCTTTTTCCACTGGATGGTTTTAGCTCCTTTGTCAAAGATCAAGTGACCATAGGTATGTGGGTTCATTTCTGGATCTTCAATTCTATTCCATTGATCTTCCTGCCTGTCTCTGTACCAATACCATGCAGTTTTTATCACTACTGCTCTGTAATACTGTTTGAGGTCAAGGATGGTGATTCATTCCTTAACAGTGAACATGTTCACATCTTCCAGTATGCTGAGAACTAAGTCTCACACTGTGAGTGCTGGCTGAGTCAGGTGGTCTACCTGTACTATAGAGCAAGAAACTTGAAACTAATAGTTATAAGCTGTCTTTTATGTATTGCTAGGCACAGGAGAGGGATGTAACCCACTGTGGAGGTCTAGGAAGGCTTCCTGGAAGGGGCAAACTTGAGTTTGGTGTTGGATGAAGGGGAGCAGGTAGGTGAGAGAACAGAACATTTGGAGGACTGAAGGAGATGGTGTCTGGTGGGGGTACATTAGTAGGGACTTGTACTGACAAGTTTTAGGTCAATGTGACACAAACTAGAGTCATTTTGGAAGACGGAACCTCAGTTGTGAAAATTACTGCCCAAAAGACTGGCTTTTAGGCAAGCTGTGAGGCATTTTCTTGATTGGTGGGCAGGCCCAGCTCACTGTGGGCAATACCACTCCTGGTATCCAGTGGCCATGGATGCTGTAAGGAAGCAGGCTGAACAACCCAGTAAGCAGTGTTCCTTCATGGCCTCTGTATCGGTTCTGGTCTCCAGATTCCTGCCCTGCTTGAGTTCCTGTCCAAATGGACTGTAAGTTGGAAATATAATAAACTCTTTCTTCCCTGAGTTTCCATTGCTGTTTTATCACAGCCATAAAATCCTAACTAAGATGGGCTCTATTTAGAGGGATTTGAAGGGATATTGAGAATAGAGACCAGGGCAGGTGGCACAGTAGGATTCTTTAAAAGTTATAATGATTTTTTTAAAATTGTGTTTCATATATGTGTACTTACATGTATGAGAAGTGTGTATGTGTGTCTGTGAGTGCATGTATGTGTACATGTATGTGTATCTGTGTGCAGGTGTGTGTGTGTGTGTACACATGCTCAGTTGTTTCTACACATATGTGCATGTTATATGGAGGCAAGATGGCAACCCACAGGCTTCACATGCTGTTCCTTGGGTGCTATGCTTGCTGATTTATGAGACTGGGTCTCTCATGGTACAGGGCTCCCCTGTTAGGACTAGACTGGCTGGCCACCGAGGTTCAGGGATCCAGTCTTCATGTTCCAAGCATGAATGCCACCACACCTACCTTTTTAAATGTGTGCTGGGAATGGAACTCAGGTCCTCACCCTTGTGAGAAGCGCACCACTGAAGGTACAGGCTTGCTAAAAGTCGGTGACTGGAAAGCTTGCTATTTATTGGTTGTTTGATTGCTTAAGTGGTTACTTGGTAGGTTGTTTGGTTGTTTGGTGGTTGGTTGGTTTATTAGGAACAAGCCTCAGCAGGGTCTTACAAAGGTGTTTCTGACTATATGTGGGCACATTTTACTGAGCGTGTTGCAGTTTTTCATAGCATATTGCTCTAGCATGCATCCAAACGCACTTGACCTGCTAACCTGAAGTCATGATGAGGCAAGTCTTCGGTGCCTTCCAACCCCTCAACTCCCCTCTCTTTGCCCTTTTTACACAAAAGTTTTGAAACCCTATCCAGTCAAATTCTTTCTAAACCACCCTAAGATGCCCTGGAGAAGGGGATGCGGGAAAGGTATCCACAGTAATGGGGCTGCTGGTTAAGGGGTCTGGCCCTCATCTTCCTGGGAGCATGTGAGCTTTAGATATTGTCACACAGGGATATTCATGCCACCTGGATGTCTCCAGAGGTAGAATTTTAGGTACAAGGCTGGCAGGGTAAGGGGTCACCCAAGACTGGGCAGGAAATGCCCCTTTGGCCTTCCTAAGTCTATTATGGCAAAGAATCTTCAAGCAAGGTCACATGTGAATTGGCTTCCAACCCGAGACTGCTTCCTTTATTCTTGTCTTATCACTAGCATATAGCGTGATTAGTGCCCTGTGATGGCTTGGCTTCATCCTTAGCTGTTCCTGGATACTGGCTGGGTCAGGCCACTGACCAGTGGCTGGGAGGATGAGGAGTGACCACTGCCATCAGATATATTTACCTTTTTGTTCTGACAAACAAAAACTTGTATCCTTTTAGGTGCCAAGGTAGGAAAAGAATTCATCTAAGACGGTGCTTTCTTTTTTATTTTTTTTTTCTCCCTTCACCTCCGGAAAACATTATAATTCCTTCCCAGCAGATTTCCTAGATCTTAAATATCAACTCAAACATTTATGCATGAAAAATTAGAAGGCATGAATGATGCATGTGTTTCCAGCCAGCCTGCTTGTAAATCTCCCTCCTGCCTTTAAGAAGCCCCGGATGGCAGCCAGAGCCTCATTCTCAACCCCTATTTCAAAGACACCTGAGATAAAAATTTCTATTTGTTTCCCACTCTCTCGCTTTGCCTGTCAGCCTTCCCTTGTGGCGGATGTGTCTGCTATTATCTCGTCTGAGATATTGTTCTTTCACTTGACCAGATTATAGCACAACTGTCAGTTTGCTCTTTGACGACGCTTCTTCACTGGGGATTTGCAAGGATTAATGAGATAATATTTGAAGACCACTCTAAATTTATATAAACTCTTTGTGCTGAGGTTTGGGGATTGCTATCGCACAGTTGAGATACTGTATCTCCATGTGAGAAGTTGTAAAGGCTTCCCAAATATTTGGAGCCGGTTCAGTTCCATGATGAAGACGTGACTCTTGGAGTTTAAAAGAGGAGCTCAGGACTGAATTGAGTCTGACCTTCAAAGTGAGAGGCAAGAAGAAGTCTGAGACCACAGAGTGAATTGTGGATACCCGATGCTACACTTGGTGTCAGAGCCACGTTTAACATTTAGGTGCTCTGATGAAGGCCTCGCTTAGCTCTCCAAGACTGCTGTAGGTTCGTTTATACACCTGCCTCTGCTCCCATGTTCACTGTGAAGTCCTATTCCCCAGGAACTCAGACTGTGCTCTTAGTCATAAAAGAGAGATTACAAATATAATCTGTTAAGATGCAGGGAAGGGTGGACACTTAGCTGGCTGTACTGTATCCTGAAAGGGAGAGATTTGGACATAGGCAACTGTACAAAATGTCAGGTGGTATGGAAGCCATTCACAAGGCCAGGAAGATCTTGCAGATCCAGCCTCTGAATCAGTCATGATGATGTCTAGATGTTATGGGTGTGTCCTCCAGAGGTATAACGTTGCCACTAACCCACATTGAAAGACAATGTAAGGAAGTTGTGATTCCAAGGCCACATAGTGGGTGAGATGCAGAAGGGCCCCAGGCCAAGCCCAGCACACTCATCTTACAAACTTTAGCCACCGTGTCCCAGGCCACAGCTGCTCCTTGCTATCATGCCTGTTATCGCTATAGGTCAGTTGACTTTTGAAACCTAAATGCTTAACTCTTATAAGCACTAAAATCCACAAAATTTTGGAACTGATTTCTTAATACAGATTCAAACAAATGCCTAACTATTTTATGGGGTTACATTTCCTAAGCAACTCAGACCTCACAGGTAGAAACAACCAATTCCATAGAGAACCAACTCACAGAGAGGGCAGCTGATGGGGAGACATGAAGGAGAACACAGAGTGTGTCTATGAACTCTGATACGTTAAGACCACAGTCATGTTGGGGAAGGTTTGCTTTTGGGTGAAAAAGAGGTCATCTTCCTCCATCATGGTGAGTAGGCTGGGAGATAAAGTAACACTGAAGGAGAGTAGTGGAGGGTGCTGGGGACATGGCTTAGTCAGTAAAGGACATGACATGGAAGCATGGGGACCTGAGTTCACCTCTCAGAACCCATATGAAAAATCCAGGGATGGTGTCATGTTTTTATAATTCCTTTTCTGCAGAGACAGAGATTGGTAGATCCCTAGGGCTCGATGGCCACCCAGCTTCACCTAATTGATGAACTCAGGTCATGTGAGAAACCCTGTCTCTAAAAACAAGGTAGATGGCACTTGAGGAACAAGAATCAAGATAGACCTGCGGCCTCCATATGGCCATGTGGATGTGCGTGTATGCATACATAAATGAAAGTGGAAGTAGACGGTAGAACTCATGCCCGCTTACCTTGACTTTTCAACAAAACAAATTGATGTATGACAAACTGATGACAACTTGAAAGGATCACTGAGTCTTAGGTCTTAAATTAAAATTGCATTCTATTCATCTAAGACTAACCTTGTTTGTCAAAGGGTAGAGGCCAGTTGTTTCGGGGGGGTGGGGGAGAAGAAAAGGAAAAGGCAAGACTTTGAAGCTGAACTTCGGTTCTTAAAACACTGCTATAATTGCTTCTGGATTTGATTTTGAGGTTGACCTTAGATCAGAAACTTGAGTTTCCCAGAATGAGGTCTCTCCCTCAATGGAGGCTGATTTGATTGCTCAGAAATGGGTGGAATGTTGATCAGGAGCTAAGAAGCTTCTCCATTCTGGCTCAGTCCCACCTTGCAGTTCACCATTGTTGACCCCAAGATAAGGTATTAAGTTAAATGCTGAGATAGATCCTGCAATTCTCCTTCCCCACTGGATCCCAGAGTGCAATCTTGGACTAGATTCACCACATAATTACAAGTCTCTCTGGCCCAACTGGAAGCAGTAAAGAAGAATGGACACATGGCCATGAACATGAATCTGCTGCAACCAGAAACAGGTACACACACCACCGTCTTTAAACTCTGGAAGGGAGGAAAGATACAGGTAAGGATTACATAGTCAGATTATCATTGGGATAAAAGTTCCATTTCCACTTAAAAATAACAAACAAGAGCCAAAAGTATCAAACAAACAAAACAAAACAACAAAAACAAAACCTCAAGGACTAGCAAGGATCTACAAGTAAAAGAGAAAATGAATGGTTATATATTAAGGGAGTTCTTGCTAACTTAACCCAGTTGGGCTAGACACGCTAAACATAGCATAGAGGCCTAAGTCAGGTAGAAAACTCTGAGAAAGCAGACTTATATTGGGTCAAGGAGATCCTCTGCAAACCCCGAGGGCCCATGGGTGCTTAGCATTGGGATACACACATTGAAATGTAACCATCACACCACTTTATGTGGTAAGAAGGCTGATTTCAGTGCGATAAAATGGGAAATTGAAGAAAGATTTGCTCTTTCCCAGGGCCTATAGCCATGCAGATGTCAAATGTGAGTATGATCACAGGGTCTCATGATTCCAAAGCCTGACTATTCCCATCACGTACTCGTACACTTCTCACAGAGATATTAATGCAAAGAGAAGGCACATGTCAACAATCGAAACAAACCTCTTAGGAATTCCAAGTAGGAACTCAGTCTCCTGTCTCAGAACTCCCATGTCTCTTCTTTCTGGTCACACTATCTTAAGACATAACATACTAGGCTGTGACTCCATGAGGTTTACCTCGGTGTCTAGATCTCTTCATCTCCATCTAATGAAGTATTATCAAGCAGAAGTCATTTAATGGTGCCTCTTTTACATAGGGGATGTTGCATACAGTACATGAAACCTTGTGTTCCTAAATGCCAAAGGGTTTAAAAGTGTATGCCTTAGCTTTTGCACTACTAACTAAGTTGACTTCCTAAGGTGAAATGTCAAAGGTATTGTTGGCAGTTCAAATACTGCTTAGAGACCTATGTTAAAATAAGCTGCCTTGTGATGCCCTTCAAACCTTCAGCACATACCCACACTTGCTGTGAATCCTTCATCTGACTCACAGTCAGCAGCACAGGAACTGAGGACCTACTGTGTGCTCTGGCAATGTGAAACAGAAAGAACAGTACAAATATAAACAAGACCTAAGCCCTGATGTTAAGCCTCCTGGTCTATCAGGAGGGTAGAGTGGGAATTAGGAACAGTGACAAGATACAGGGTGTTGATGACAATAGTAATTATGAGGTGAAAGAAGAGTTCTGACAAAAAATTACCAATAATAATAATAATAATAATAATAATAATAATAATAATGAATTAAATTATAGAGGCAGAGGCTATCTGTAGATGGGAAATTAAGAGAGACCATTGCAGGGGAGAGGAGAATTCTAGATCACCTAATCTCCTAGAAGTCTTGCTAAAGAGTAGTTAGAGATGGTGAGGTGCTTGATATTAGATACAGATATTGGACTTAGAGTGTTCTAGGAGAATTATCTTAATAGGCTTTTTGCTAAAATTGGGCTTGTGGGGGACAAATTGGAGCATGGGACCTGCCTGGGCTCAGAGGAACCTGACAAATGACTGATCACAAGAAGAGAATGTTGATCAGTCTGTAGATCATTTGTGCTAGGTAGAACCTGCTTTCTGGCCATGAAGAAGAGAACCCAGAAGGCAAGAGAGGAGCTAGGTGAGCCTGTAAAGAAGGGGTGGGGCTGGGGAATCAAGAGTGAAAGGGACAAATAGCCATGAAGCCTTTGTTGATACCTGTCATTGTTCTGGGTGCCGGAAACAGACTAGCAGTTTAGTGTTTAGTGTCAAGGGAGTGGGGATTCTCCTATGGAGCAAACAGAACTGCCTTAGGGGTAAGGTAAGGCAGAGCTGATAGAGAACAGAACTAAGATTATAAATCAAGCCTCAATGATGTTGGTACCCACTGGCATCTGCTGTCACAGTCATGACAAAGAGAGGCTGGAGGGAACCAGCCATAGTCAGCAGATATCTGAGGGCCTGGTGGCCCAAGGGAAGAAGGACATAGGTGTAGTGGACAAGCCACAGGAATGTAAGGACAATGACTCTGCCCCTAGATTCTCATTATCAGAGCCTGTAAGTCAGTTGCCGTGTTGAGCTTCCTGGAAAGGGTCAACTGTAGTTGGGACCAGATAGAGTCAGGAGGGAAGCACTGGCTCCTGTTGTGTTGCCATTAGTCTTCGAAATGTAGTACTTACTATTTGCCTGACTTGCTAGAAGTAGATCTGTCTCTGCTTAGCCAGAGGGAAAAGCAAGTCCAGCCAGATCTGCAAAGCTAAGTAACCAGGTTACTGCAGGGCAGGAGTAAATCAATCAAGATAATCACATTTGGCAGGATCCAAAGCCATTGTGCTCAGACAGTACAAATTCACTTTGTGGTTTAAAAAAAAATGCTGTTTATTTATTGTGGAAAATCACTGAACTCCTGGGCACTCTGTTTAGTGTTTAACATCTCCACTCATGGAAAATGTTATGTTCTTGGTGGTGGAGTTATAACAGTGTCAGGTACTTATGTACCAATGTGACATGTGCCCTAGCTGAAGATTATGTGTCAACTGGCACCTACAAGGAAAAGTGCCCGAGCCAGGGAACTGTGTTTTCATTTACACTTGTGTTTTTCAAAGCTCCTTTTTTTCCCCAAAAGAAAAACTTATGCCTTGAAAGGAAGTGTCAGCAACTGAACATGTTAGCTAATTTGATTTCTTGAGGAGAAATGTGAAAGGGATTGAGGTAGTTTATTATGTTAAATCTCAAATAAACCTGGACAATTAAAAATGGAAAGGCAGCCAGAACTAATTAAAAGGAGGAGAGGATGAGAAATGCCAGGCATCTGGGATAAATTTATTATTGCATTTGAGCACTGTGTTTAGCTCCAGGCCTCTTTGTGGCTCAGGCATTCAAAAAATAATTTGGGTTAATAAAGTTTTTTAGGTTCATTTACAGAAAACTACTGACGACCACAGTCATGAAAGAACACTTTTGACTAAACAGCATGGGGCTGGAAATGTCAAGAGGATAAGAATCCACTCCTTTGCTGCCATCCCTGCCCTGCCTGAAGCTCCCGTTTGATATTACATCCCCACTTAAGCTCAGGGTACCCACTATCTGTGTGCACCAGCAGGGAAGGAGGTCTTGTTCTATAGGCTTTATGTTTGTACTGATTCCTTTCTCTCCAAGGTCCACTGGCCTGATGAGGGAGTATGTAGCATAGAAGTCTTCACATCCACAGCAAAATTGCCTTCTGGGAAGGCATTTGCTTCTTTACACGATATCTTCCTCCTTGTTGATATCAAGTTCAGCCCCTTGTTGAATCCCATGTGCCTCCCGCTCCCACTTTCATTGCCCATTTGTTCTCTGATTGGAATCAGGAGGCACTGCTATCATAGACACCCCCACAGTAGAGCAATCTTTTAGATTGTAGTAAAAGAAGCAGTTCAGGTGGAGGCTGGGAACTCTGGAGGTAGGGTTGTCAGGAGGGTGATGGCAGGGAGAGTTCACTTGTGGATAAGGGTGGCTCCCCATCAGCTGACTCCATGATCTAATTCTGACTTTGGGAACTAGAGAGATATTGCCACAATCGAGGCTCTGTGTCTGTCTTTAGCTTGGAATCTTGAAATGTGAACACAGCCACCAAGATGAGCCAGACCAGGAAATCTGAGAGGAATGAACCTTACCGAGGACTGTACTAATTACCCAGACAAGTATGAGACCAACCATCCACAAACTCAGAATGATAAATGAAGGGAAAAGGTGCAGAGCATGTTAGTAAAAGCTTAACTTTAAAACTGCTTTCATTTTTAAAGGCAGTGCTGCTATTAGGTATGGTAAGTCGTAGCATCATTCTAGGGAGGAAATGGATGGATATAAAAGTATCTTAGGAGCATAAAGGTATTGAACAGAAGGAAGAGAAATTCCCTCTCCTATTTCAAGGGAGAGTAAATGAGGAGAGGTACTGCTCTTCTCTTGCTCTAATGGAGCATTATGACCAAGAACAACATATAGGAGAGTTTACCTTGCCCTATGTTTCTAGAGGTCCAGGTGCCTGCAAAGAAGTGCACAGAGGGTGCAGGAACCTGAGGTCACATCTTAACCTCACATAGGAAGTAGAGACCTTGAACAGGAAGTGGGGCAAAGCTATTAGACTCTCAAAGTTCCGGTGACTGTGTTTCTCCAGCAAGGCTCCTCAATGAATATCACTAACTGAGGGCCACATGTTTAATGCATGAGCCTATCACATATATTCAACTATGGCAAGGAGGAAGCATGCCTCCTAGTTCCCACCTTGGTGTCATGCCCCACTCTGCTGCTCCTGAGTCTCACGGTTTTAAGCAAGTAGCCTGCACTGATGCTAGAGTTGAAGACGCTATCAGGATGTCTGTCGTTTATACATCTGTCCAAACTTCACCTTCTGCAGGGTGAGTCCAAAAGAGATGCATAACCATCTATTTGAAGTGCTAACAGCAAACACATGAGAAACCAGTAAACTAAAGCTCTACTCATCTCAAAGGTTATGAGACAGGGTCTTACTGTATAGCCCAGGCTGGCCTTAAACTCACTGTCCTCCTGTCTCTGCCTCTTGAGTTCCGAGATTACAAGCATGAGCCTTTCATGTATGAAAATGTTTACTTTCTGACAGGCACATAACACATAAACAGTAAGTGTTTGCTAAATCTGGAAGTAAACCTCCACCTGCCAAAGGTTCTGCCTGTGCACTTTCTAGAGAGCTAGGGAACTTAGGCGACTCCCTTCTCTGATATACCGCCTTCAACCTTCTCTCTCCTCTATTCCCGTCATTCTGACCTTGGAGCTCTTATAGTCTTCCCTGCAGCCCCGTCCCTCTGCCAGAAAGGCTTTATCTGCATTGCACTGGCTCTGATGGGCAGCCTCTCATGGCCCAACCCCTTTCTCACCTGCAGAAGTCGTGTTAAAGAAAGTTGCATTCGACCTTAGGAGCTATAGCCTGAGGAATAGGGTCCAAAGGGAATATGGAAGAATCAATTAATGATCCCAGACACCTCAAATAAATTTTTCAGCAGAGTCCTGGAGAAAGTACTGCGTCAGCAACACCAGGCTTATTTCAAATACGTGAAATATATTCAAGTAACAAAATTCACAAGCAGAACCACAGTATGATTTTTATCCAGAGTCATTTTTTTAATTATTGTTGAGAGTCAGAATCTAGTTACAGAGAGATGATTTGATGTTGATGCCTAGACTCTGCCTGTGAAATGAGATACAGGGCAACGTTTGCCCGATGACCTTTTCCTTCTACAGGACAATTAATAGATCTTATTTTTGTAGAGCTATGCTCTTGTCAGTTTAAATACAGTTTGCTGACCAAATGGGAGAGCAAGCTTTATCTGCAACCGGCCAAATGCTTCCGTCCCCCACTGCCTGGAAGCCAGCTGGCTGGTGTGAGTGAAAGTTTAGCTTTATCAGACCAGCAATGGAGTAGAAATAATAAACACAGGGTTCAAATGAAAAGAAAGCAGAAAGTAGAACTCATCTAAGGAGCATGCAACCCTTTAAATGAAAATACATCTTTCTCAGTAATGGGAATTCTAATGTTTTTGGAGTCGTTAGTGTAATAGCTTTTTTTCTGGAGTGTGCAACACATTAGGGAGACCAAGTCAGAGCCAAGGATAAACAGCCTCCAATCATTTGTCCGAGGTGCCATCGGTGAGTCATCTGTCACCCACAGACCTTGGTGTCCCCATCCATATCCTGGTGATGGTAGTATGCTTCAGATCCTTGCAGCCTGTGGAATCAATAGCCACGGTTTACTACCCTATGTTTACTGTAATAGGCACTAAAGTTATGCTGGTATCTTGGGCAACATGAATACACAGAATAAATCTGCTTCCTACATGCATAGGCATATTTGCAAACCTGACAAGTAAAGGCAAGATGAGAATAACTCAGGAAGTGTGTCCAGGCAAAACCAGGGCTGCTGTGTAGAGCATCAAGTGAGGCTACTTTTGGTATAATAGAGTATGAGAAAATAAGTGTTCTGGTAATAAAGGGGCTCACTGAAGGTGACCTGTCTGTCACATATCTTAGGGGCTGATGCATAGAATCATGATGGAATGAAATGATATTTAAGATGCCATTCAAGTTCAGGATTTTGTACTGTTAAGTGTTACTCACTTTGGTAATAGAGGAATGAGGGAACAAAGCTCTAAAGAACCATTGCTATAACTTCCATCATCTGTGGGCCCTGCGCTCTCTGCTTGCTACTGGGCAATGATATTTGGTCAACATGGAATTCTTATAGTGATTTGGACTGGGTTCCACTAAGAGTGGCCCAAATAGAACTGTTCACCCAGAGAAAGCATGGGTATTAAAAAGTAGATGTTACTACAGAAGATGCAGCCAGTAGATATTAGGATACCTCAAAAACTCCCCAAATACACACTTCTTAGCAACTGTAGTGTAAAGAGATGAGCAAGATGCCATCCATGTAAGGGTTATGATGACTAAAGAAAAGACTCCTCTTAGATCAGGCCTCAGGAGAGAGTGTTGCCAGTTTAAGAGCAAGCATCTTAGGAGAAACAAGGTGATGCATATCTGTAATTCCAGAATGTAGGAAGTTGGAGGAGGTTCATGAGTTCAAAACCAGACTGAGCTACATAGCGATATATCTCTTAAAAATAATGTATACATTTTTACAGTCATAATGGGTTTTCATGATATCAGTAACAAGAGGCATTGGAAAGAGCCTGGCCTGACACCAAGGAGCCAGTGATCATTTTCCATTAAAAGTTAATTGTCAATCACAAAAATACCAAGAGAATTGCATTTATAGGACCACTGCTCTGTGACACACACACATTTCTAAATAAGCAACAGAGCCTCCCACACCTTCATGAAGCATATACTCCAGGAGGAGAAGACAGATCATACCCAAACAGATGCAGAGAATGTCAGGTGGTGCTGAGTTCTGGGAAGAACAGAAATCAAGGCAGAAAACCCTAGGCAGCAGGGACCAGGGATGGGTGTGATTTATATAAACACATATAGAAAGTGGTCCAGGTGGACCTCACTGATGAGATTAGCCAAGTAGATTTAGAGAGAAAACATTCCAGACAAAAGATGGAAGCATAAATGTGGGTGCCCTCAGTATCCACTTGGTATTTAGGGTAGTGTGAAAAGATGTAGTCTATGTGATGTCTTGGAGCAAGGGCTTAAAGGGCTCCAAGCTAGGGTGAGAGGTGAAGGATCCCAGCAGCAGAAGGATCCAGGAGGAGACCCAAAAGACAGAGTAGCCTAGAAGCCAAGGGAAAGGCATCTGGAGGAAGAGAAAATCAACTCTGTAGAGTGGTCCAGATACTTGAAGTACAACAAACTAGAAGCTTTGACTATTGGACTTATTTCCAGGAGGTCATAGTGATATTGATAGAAGATAGCTTCAAGAGGGTAGTGGAAGATATCACAGGATTAGAGAGGATTCAGGAAAGGGTAAGAAGTGGGAGCTGTAGGAAATAGCTATAGATGACACTTCAGAGGAATTCTAAATGTCAACAGAGAAATGGGGTTCCAGGAGTGGGGTTGTGTCCTGTTTGTTTGTTTGTCTGCTTGATTGTTTTTTTAAAGATGGATTTGATGTTTTTTTATACATGTATGGATGGTCCAATTAGAAAAGAACAGTCAGATGATACTAGAGGCAACTTCTCTTCCTACTGAGAGTGCTCGCCAATTCCTACTGTGACCATCTCCTTACAGAGGGGGCTGTATTCCCCTCCACCATCAAGGCTTAAGACGAAAGCTATGTCTCTTTCCTCAGATGTCATGAGCAAAGCTGTCACTGGGCTAGAAAATCTAAGCAAGGTTTGTCTATAGGCTTAGAAAAAAACCGAAAGAAAATCAATTCAAAGAACAGTAATAAGCCACGAGATTGGTGTTTTGCCCAGTGTGCTCTTATATTCCATGGAATGCTGATAGGGTCAAGCCAGCTGGAGAAAGGCTGAGCTAAACAAAGCTGAGCAGATGCAGTGCTGTGGGCCTTGCTGGAGCCTGTTGAGCACTGTAGGTTTCTAGCAAGAGTGTCTGGTGTGAGGAATGGCTCCCAACATACTTGGGGGAGTGTCACAGACATAGGGAGCAGGAAGCAATGAACTAGATGAGGGATTGGTGGATTTTTTATTTTTTTGTTAAAGGTCAGAGTTCAAATAGTTCAGACATGGCAGGTCTCTATCCCAACTACAGAACTGTCTCAAGGATGAACTCATTTTCTTCAGCTCTACCAGGTCTTCCCACAAGGAATGCCCACTGTAATCCCAGGGAACTCTCAGACAGAGTCTGTTGCTGTCTTTACTTTCTGATTACGGGCATTCTCATGTACACTTAAAAAATTTCAAACATATCAACAAGGCCCAAGACCTAGGATGATTCAACTAGATTCCCATTTCCTTCCAAGGTTTCTGCCCTCTTCCTTTTCTTACTGTTAACCCAAAAGTAGCATCCTTTATGACATTTCTGAGAGGGAATTATTTGGATCCAAACTGAAAAGAACTTATCCTGATTGTACTTACCTGGGAGGGTTTTACTTAAATTCCACCCCTTCTCTCTGATAGATGAGGGAGGGAAAATGAAGTAAGTGTCCACCATTTGTCAAAAGTTTTGGTGGAAAAAAACACATCACAAGAAGAATGACTGGAAGTCTGAACTTATGTGGGTCTGCACAGAGAAGTCTGGTGAGGTTATTGAGAAGAGACAACAGCGTGGGTAGGGGTGGCATGCAGTGGAAAGGAGGATGAACTTCCACTCTGGGATCCTAAGAATGGAACCCAAATTATCAAGGCAGACTCACAGGGAACAAATTTCATAGGATCATCAGAAGTCTTCATTTTGCCAGTGGGCCAGGAAGGTAGCATCTCAAAAGCATTCAAAGAGTGGCTATGGAATTGACTTACAGTTCTGGTGTGTGGGTGT
This sequence comes from Rhabdomys pumilio, assembly GCA_030674055.1. Taxonomy (NCBI): domain Eukaryota; kingdom Metazoa; phylum Chordata; class Mammalia; order Rodentia; family Muridae; genus Rhabdomys; species Rhabdomys pumilio. Next base: position 56,754,651 of record JANHMN010000010.1, on the reverse strand, counting down.
GTCTCAGCTGAGGCAAAGCACCACAGCCTAGATAGCTTAAACAGTAGAGACTGATTTCCTGGAGTTTTGGGAACCAGGATGTCTGGGATCTTAGAGCAGTTCAGGAGAAGGACCTCAGACAACAATCTGTGTGTGTCCTTAGCCTTATAAAGGTCCTAATTACTTCACAGGGACGCTGTTCGAGTGGCTTCATCTAAACCTAATTGTTTCCTTCATATTGCACTTTCAAGTTCCAGCACATTGGAGTGGGGGTTTTCACTATGTAGGTTTTGAAGCAATATAGAAAATCCACTTCATAACAACTGAAGGCCCTTGAATGTTTATAAGATTAAAACTATCAACTCAAACACATCTGTCTTGTTTGGACTGGAGATTATTTTTTCCATAGCTTTCTCCTACAGCCCCGCTCCATCCTACTGATTGTCTGGCACAGTCCATGTATTTATTGGTCAAAGTGAAATATGTCAGAATACCCCAACAGCATTGACTGAACGGAGGATTCGATGAATTTCAAGAGAGTTGAATAAACAGGTATTTTCATCTTAGTACACCCTGTTGGAGCAGGGTGAGCCAGGCAAGGCTGACTAATCCAAGGACAATTGTCACCATGGGTTCCCTGGCTTTGTTCCCATGCTGGGAATGGGAACATGAACAAAAACAGGGTCTGAGAGCAGAGCCATGTGACACCGGATTCACACTTCCTGAGGTTATTGCATTTTGTAACAAAATGGAAACCAAATTCAACTGGGGAAGAGACAGGGCATATTGGACTCCTTGCAGCTAAAATGCTTTTACCCCTTAAGGTGTCTTTTCTCAGGGACGTGTACAGAGTGGCTCTTAACGAAGCATCTTTTATCTTGTGTCTTTGTGATATTTACCTAGCAAGGATATCTAGAAAAAACTACTGTGGGTGTTGGGGTCAGGTTAGATCGTGGGTCATGATTTTTTACAGTCATTTTTCTTTTGCCATTTTGGAGAAATTCAACAAGTAAAGAATATTCCTGCAGGAGTTTAAAAGATCTGAGTTTAATCCTTGACACATCTGTGAACCTTCAAATGACCCTTCTCTGCCCTTTGCTCAGTCATAACTGCTCACTTTTACCATGGCAACAGGAAGGCACCATAAGCAGATGATACATAAATGAACAGCTATAAGCCAATAAAACTTTATTTATGAACACTGAAATCTGAATTTCATACAATTTTCACACGTCTTGAAATGTCTTTTGATTTATTTTCTTCCAATGGTTTGAAAATATTGAGAAGCCATGCTCAAGTCTAGGTCTTTAAAGAAATAGACAGAAGACCAGAGTTAGCTTATAGACTACAGTTTGCCAACCACTGTCCCAAACTGGGACTTTGTGAGACTGGACTTGATGTAGCCTGAGTCCCAGATGCACACTCACAGTATCTTATAATCCCAGTCACACCCCCTACCCTTTTCTTGAAGTGAAGTGATTTTGCACATCAAATTTATCCAGGTAGGTGGTCTGGAAAGTCTCATTATGTAGCATAGGCTAGCCCAAAACTAGTAATGTAGCCCAGGCTAGCACTAGCACTTCATTGCTACTGTCTCAGCCTTCAGAGTGCTACATTCACAAGCGTATATACTACTGTGTTCTACTTCATATAACTTTTTTAAATATGGGAAATTATGTGTTTACTTATAGGAAAGGTCTCTACATAGCCCAGGATAACCTCAAACCCTTTTTAACCCTTAAGGGCTGGGATTAGAAGTGTACAAAAAGCTTGTTGGACTTCATGATACCTGGGATTTCTACAGGTTGAGTTCTTTGTGCGACTGTCAACACTGTCCCTTCTTCAAGTCTATCTCTACAGGGTCCTTAGTCAGATCTTTGGTCTGGCTGAGGAAAATATACTATGAGCCTGATCATGACCATCCCTTCTCCCTGAGCAACGATAGTCAAGGAAACTTGTCATTCTCTCAATAATAATAATAATAATAATAATAATAATAATAATAATAATAATATAGCAACAACAACAACAACGACATGTTATCCTGATGGCAGAATAACTGGAAAAACAAAAAATCCTTAAGAAGTTTCTATTAAAGTTGTTGAGTTTTCTGTTACCTCAGCGGAGCCATAAGCAATTAGTGACATGAACTCTTAGGTGGCAGCCCTTTGCCTTGCCAGTAAATCAGCATTTTACCCCGAGGCACTTACATCTTGAGGATGCTGAGCCAAGCTCTTTCCATGCCTCCCACCTTCATGCATCCCCTGAGGCAGCCCTCAATACTCCAACCCCTATCCAGCTTAAACTGGCTTCCATCTGCATGTCCAGTTCAATCCTGCTGGACAAGAAGTTTCCACCCCTGGGCTAGTAAGGAGTTCTAAACCTCCCTTGTAGACTCTGCCCAGTGTTTCTGAATCACCCCAAACCAGCATTCAGTCTACTAATGTGCTCCGTGACCAATCATGAGACTTTCCTGCCTGCTCTCGTCACCTAGGGGGCTCTCTTCTCACAGCTCACAGCTCTCTGGTGGAACACTCGGAAGCTGAGTGAGCTCCACAGTCTTCTGCCCGATGCCCTCTAGATGAACCCTACATTGAGAAAACCCCACTGGGCCACTTGACACTCCACCAATATAAACAGCCCTGAGAAGCCAGGTCGCACAGCATACCTGCTTCCACTGGCAGCACTTTGGCTCTCCTGTTACCATACCACAGTCAATAGAGTCAAAGCCTTGCACTTGGTACCCATCGTAATCCTAACAGAGCAGTAGAGAGGCTGTCATGTTTCACCAAGATCAAGCCATTAAACAGAGATGGAGCTATAACTGGTACCCCATTTCTGAAGTATTCAGAAAAAATTCCTAAACTTTTGATTCTCCAGGTGTTCATACTGTACACAGAAGCAGTCTGCAAAGCTCCAATTTGAGTCGACTTTTAGACTGGGTATCCAGAGAGCAAATTCTCTACATACAGGCAAAGCTTTGTGCAAATACGATTCTGGGTATTTTGAGCTATTTTATGGTGAATTTGAGCTCCAGAAAGGAATTACAGAATAAGCCACAAACCCAATTCTGAAACCTTTAACCCAATATAGTTGGTGACCCCTACAGTCCTCTCCTCTCCACCTAGACAGATATCCCACTGGGCTTAGCCGTTAAGAAATTGTCCATTAAGCCTAAATAGAGATACTGAGCCCTTTCTTAGTCCTGCAGGCTAAGCTGCCTGTTTCTAAATATACAGCCTGAGCCTGTCCATACCTCTTCTGCTCTATTTATTCCAATTTGTGCTGTGTTTGCTACCCCAGCTCTTAAAGTGCTCTGGTCTCTCCAGTGAAATCATCTCATCTTTTCTCCAGCTCCCACAACGTTCAGCATAGCCCAAATCCCCTGAGCTCTCAGGACTATCCCTACTATGTGACCTGCACTGCATGCCAATAGTTCTTAGGATATGGGCAGCTGCCAGCTTCAGAGTGCTGAATTTTCCAGTCCATCTCCCATTATGCTTCATTCTTTCTTTTGTTAGTTTCTCTTGTTATGTTTTTAGCTTCAGCCTATTTTAAAAACAGTGATTGCCTTTCTTCTATCTATAGACTTTGTTTTCAAATACTCTGGATAATACCTCATTGGTAACTACCGATGCTCCATTCATAAATTTCAGTTATTTTCCTTATGTCAAGTACCTCCTGTGTCTCTCTCTCTCTTTGTGTGTGTGTGTGTGTGTGTGTGTGTGTGTGTGTGTGTGTGTGTGTGTGAAAGACAGACAGACAGACAGACAGACAGACAGACAGACACAGAGATAGAGACAGATAGAGAGGTCAACTTTGAGTCCATGTAGCCTCCTTGAGTCAAAGTCTAGCAGGCCTGTAATCCTAGCCCTCGGTAGACAGAAAACAAAGTTGGGACTAGCTGGTGGGCTGCACTAGACAGAACTGGAGAGCTCTGGCTTAGGCAAGAGGCCCCGAAACCATAATAAAGAAGGGAGCAGTTGAGAAAAATGCCCCATATCAACCTCAGGTCTTCATAAACACACAGGTTTATACACATGCCTGCTCCAACACATGCCAACATGCATACAATACATGCATTCTTAACATACACCGAGAGAGGGAGGGAGGGAGGGAGGGAGGGAGAGAGAGAGAGAGAGAGAGAGAGAGAGAGAGAGAGAGAGAGAGAGAAAATTGAAAGTATTTTTAAACCGTATTTGTGCTAGCCCACTTCCGGTTCTTTTGTTACCCCTGTCTCCCCACGGGAGTTCTGTGTACTCTGCCCCATGGTGTCTCTCCCATACAAGTGTGAAGAAAATGCATCTCCTCTCATCTGCCAAGGTTCTTTTCATTATTTTCTTTTTCTGAAAATAAAGTTTTTCCATATAGTATATTCTGATTGTGATTTCTTCTCCCCTTACTTCTCCCAATTCCTTCCCACTTCCCCCTTCTATCTCTCCTTTAAAAAAAAAACAAGCAGGCATCTAGGGAATAAAAATAAAATAAGATGAGATTTAAAAAATTGAATTGAAATATGACAAAATAACCAAACAAAAAGAGCCAAAGGAAAATCATAAGAAACATATATGGATGCAGACATACACATTTGCACACACAGAAACGTCATAAAAACACAAAACTGGAAGCCCTGGTATATGTAAGGTTTAAAATCAGTGCCCTGACTTAACGTTATGAGACCAAGAACCTCCATGGATGCTGCTGAGTTCATTTTGTGTTGGCCATCTACTGCTGGGCATGAGGACTACAGTTAAGAATGGTTGTTTCTCCAAGAAGATTCCCTTGGAGAAAACTAATTATTTTCATTTGAAAGTGGCTATTAATTGAAGATTGCACCTAGGTTAGGGATGGGGCCATGTTACACTTTGTTGCCTTTCAGTGCTAGGATCCACTCTGTTATAGACCCATGTAGGCCCAGTGCATGCTACCACAGTCTCTGAGTTTAAATTAACATCAGCCATGCAGTGTTTAGTCGTGTGTTGGAGTGGGTCCAAACTCAAATCAGATACTGATTGGTTGCTCCAATAAGCTTTGGGCCAATTTTATACCAGTGTATTTGGTGGGTCAGAGTTGTAGATCTAAGAGTTTGTAGCTAGGTTAGTATTTACCTCTCTCCATTGGTAGTGTGAAGACTACCATCTTGGTGGTATCCAGCCCTGTGTTGACACTACCTTGGCTTATCTTTGGATGGATGATGTGGTTCCAAGCTTTGTACTCTCAGTGGAATTTGGTATCATGTGTCATTGCTTAGACACATGACCTCAACATCACATATATCACTAGACAGATCTCACACTTTGTTCTTCGTTACTCATGAGTATGGTGTGCTAGCCATTTTTATGTCAACTTGATACAAGCTAAAGTCACCTGAGAGCAGGGAGTCTCAATTAAGAAAATGCCTCTATAAGATTGGGCTGTAGGCAAGTCTATAGGGCATTTTATTAATTGGTAATTAGTACTGGAGTGTCCAGCTCATTGTGGGTGGTGCCATCCCTGGGTTGGTGGTCCTGAGTTCTAGAAGAAAGCAGGCTGAGCAAACCACCAGGAGCAAGCCAGTAAGCAGTACCTGTCCATGGTCTCTGCATCAGTTCCTGCCTACATGTTCCTTCCCTGTTTGAATTCCTGCCCTGACTTCTTTCAATGACGAACAGTGATGTGGAAGGCAAATAAATCCTTTCCTCCCCAAGTTGTTTTTGGTTATGTTTTATCACAGCAATAGAAACCCTAACTAAGGCACATGGTCACTCAGCTCCCAGTTTTGTGAGGTTGGCCTGAGCCCAACTTAAGCAGAAAATATTGGCTCTATTCCCCACTTTCTTAGTAAGAGTTTCAATGCTGTGAAGAGACACCGTCACCAATAAAGGCCAGCATTTAGTTTGGGGCTAGCTTACAGTTTAGGAGGTTCAATCCATTATCATCTTGGTGGGAAGCAGTGGTGTGCAGGCAGACCTGGTGCTGGAGGAGCCAAGAGTTCTATCTACATTTTCATCTGCAGGTAACCAGTGGGACGCAGAGGGACTGTCTTCTGCAGGCAGCCAGGAGACTATCATCCCCACTGGGCAGAGGCTGAGCATAGGAGGAGACCTCAAGGCCTACCCCACAGTGACACACTCTTTCCAACAAGGCCACACTTTCAAATAGTCCCACTCTATGGTCAACCACTACATCCACACTGGGTGACCTTTTGGGTTGTGTTTGGAAATTTAAAGAATCCCCATTTTGGTCCTGAGATGCGTCTTTCTTGCCTTTGATTATGAGCGTGTTTGTTCACTTGTGCTACACTCCGATCTTTTTGTATCCTTCTTGGTGCTAGGTGTGAAAAAAAAAACCGAAGCATCAGTTTAAGCTCAGCTTGTTGTGTCATGAACAGAATATTCAAATTCAAGTTCAAAATTGATTCTTCCCAGCCTGGCAGGTCCTGGAGAACGTAGCTACATGTTACTACAGGGGATGCAGATGGTGCTCTGGTCACGTGCTTCCATTCACTCAGCAACTTGGTTTGAAAGCTCCCTGGATGCCTCCCAGCCACAGTCCCTAGCTACCCTAATTACAACTCCACATCTCCTACTGGAGGTTTTAGTTTTTTAAACTTAAAATGTGTTGGCGAGTGAGAGTCACCATTCCACTCCCAGCAGCCATTGACTTTGGAACTTTAAAATGTGCTTAAACGTTTCCCATCTTGCTTTATCGGTCGGGGGCTGTCCCTCACACTGAAGATGTGCTAGTTATTCCACTGGCTCTTCAATTACATAGCGCGCCTCCAGGACAGGGGATAATATCTTTTTTGCAGAGTCAGATATTTAACGTGATTTTATTGTCAGGTTTGCTTTGTAGTCATTGTAAAGCCACCCCGACTCCTTGGCTACCTCTGAGGGTAACTCGTCTATTGATGACACAGCTGTATATTTTTACGGTGTTCCACACCATACAGTTTAAGTGCATGGACACCGTTACTTTAAGGTAGAGGCATTTTTTTTCTTGGTCTATGATTTCCTACAGTTATTTCCTGTGTAGTTTGAGCCATTCATATTATTTTGTAATAAGGAGTGAAAGAGGTAGCTGGAAGTACTTTGTAGAGTAAAATGTTTATTTTTTATAATATAAATTTTGTATTTAAATGTTTTTTTTCCTCAGGTATAAAAGCAATTCATGCCTCTTGCAGAACATTTATCAGGTACATAGTCTTATAAACTAAGAAAATAGAAAGTATTCATAATCCAATCCAATGGCTTACTATCATAATCAATATTTTGGAATATTTTCTTCTGCTCTTTTCTCTATACATGTCAGTGTACATACATGTAACACATTCTTTAATTGGAATCTGATTGTATACAGTTTTCTAGTCCACAGTTTTTACGAAGTGCTGTGCAATTTTAATATAAGAAATATTTATATGTCTGGGTCTTTAACCTGCATGGCAGTCTGTGTACCATGTGCATGCAGTGCCAGTGAAGGCCAGAAGAGGGCACTGGATCCTCTGAACCTGGAGTTACAGACTATCTTTAGGGGCCACATAAGTTCTGAGAACTGAATTCTGGTCCTCTAGCAGACCAGTGTCTTGGTTAGTTTTCCTATTACTGTGGTAAAATACCACAACCAGAAGCAACTTGGGAGGACAGAGTTTATTTCTTATTACAGCTTATAGCCATCACCCAAGGGAGTCAGAGCAGGAACTCAAAGCAGGAACCTGGAGGTATGAACTGGTGTAGAGACAGTGGAAGAGCACTTTCTACTTGCTTGCCCTTCCAGGCCTGCTCAGCCCAAGACCACCTGCCCAGTGGTAACACCACCCACAATGGACGGGACCCTCCCACATCAATCACTACTTAAGAAATACACTGCAAGCTTGCCTACAGAACAACCTGGTATGGGCATTTACTCAACTGAGGCTCCCTTTTTCCAGATCATTCTGACTTGAGTCAGATTGACATAAGATTATCGCCAGCAGCCAGTGTTCTTAGCTACCGAGCCATCTCTCCAACCTGGTTGTACCATGCACTATGGAAACCAGGGCCAGTGCCCTTTGCCCTCTGCACTCATTTGGTGCCCCTTTCCTTTCTTATAAAATGAGGAAGCCACGTGTACTACACGAAGAATGATATGAGATAGCCATACTTTCAGTCTCAAATGAATGGATTTGTTAAGTACATAGCAAGCAAATGCCAAAGCATGCTAAGTAGCAGATAGACTGTAATGTGTGATCAAGTCAAGTGCTTACAACACCAAACAGATGGAGGAGTAGCCCAATTGAGAGCAGAGAAAAGTAACATCAAATTGGCATTTATGACACCCAGCAGGAATGGCAGGGGAAGCCAGCTGACACAGTCATACAGGAGCTCCTGGGAGTCTCCAGGCAGGGTGTTCTCTCCATGGATGAACTTCCAGCTTCTGGTTCCTACTGCAGGCATTGTTCTACCATAGGGTAAACAATAGTAACCTCTGTAGGAAACGGTTTTTTCCTCTCACCGTTCTCAAGGGCACAATGTTTTTAATACCTTTAGCTCTTTTCTGTTCCTTTCTCAGTGCTATAGGGCCAGAGGGCCAGCCTGCCACAGGAGAGGGGTTGGGGGTGGGGTCCTGGAAGGTGCATGAAATAAACACATTGGAGTCTGGGATAAGAGAGCCCTTCTTGCTACCGGAGTTCACTCTCAGTGAGCTTCAATGGCACATGACAGTTTACCAACATAATTTATGTTACATCACCAGCTCTCCAGGCATCACCAATAAAAGGTGTAAGGATGAAAACAATTTGCTATGAGATCATGCAAGACCTTGGCGTTACCCCTCGTTTTCTAGATAGATTCTGTTACATTTGTCCCCAGAGTCTCAAACTGTGACTTGCAGACTCCGTAGGAAATGTACTGGTCATGAAAACACTGTCACAAGTAAAATGTTTCTCAATACTCAATACACAATGACCAAAACTGTATTTGAAGGTAACTGTGTATAAAGCGGGCTGCTGCTTCTGGCCGCACAGCCCCGTCTTAGCATGTGACTTCACTGCTGACCTTGGTCCTGAACACAAACGTGCACACTTTTCTCTAGGCGTGCCTTCAGACCATACACCATCGATACATGCTGCCTGAGACACCTTGGCTCAGATTCATTGTATGCAAAAATCGCAAAGTTTTTATTGTACAAAGCTTTCTGTTCGTAGAGAAACATGCTGGTTTAATTACAGAAAACAAAGGCTTCCAATATGTTCCTACCATCATCTCCCAGTATGTAAATATCTAATTAGTATATCGTTGGATTGCACGGTGGTAGAATGTTTGATTTTTAAAATTGCTATTTGAGTTGCTGACTTTCATATCATGAAAACAGAATTCCTCAGTGAATTTTGGCTTAGAGTTAGGATAAAATTTCTCACAGTTTCTGAAATGGCCCTAAACAAACTTGTGCCATTTTTTACAGCACAAGTATCTGTGGCCGTGTTCTCAGCATTGATGAGTGAAATCAAAATATTGGTCAGTTCTAGAAAACATCGAAGAAGCCCACTTCCTGCCATACTAAATATTCAGCCAACATTTAATTCTTTACATAAAATAAATAATCATATTCATTAGTAAACAAATTTGATCTAATCTTTAATAAATAGTAAATTATATGCACACAAAGAATTTCTTTTAAAAATTTTCCATGAGGTAAAGGAAGGGGGGAAAATGATACAATTGTAGGAAAGAAATCATTTTAAATTTTCTTCGTAATTTGTCATCAGTAAATGTTTGGCTTGGATTCCAATTTAAAATACCTGGCATAAAGTAAAAATATTTCTGTCATAAAATGGTCACAGATGTGAAACATCTAGGAAGCTTGTGTCTGAAGGATACCACATGAGGGTCCTCCGTGCTCAGTTTTTAAACGTCCATTATGAGCTCTGTCTCCTCAGTAGGATGGGGAGCTAGAGTAGGAGACAAACCCGGAGCATGGCCAGCTCTCTGCCTTGAAAGGCATCAGTACCACACCCTCCTCCGCATCCTCGCAAAGCTCTCTCCTTCCCATCTCTGCGCCCCTTGCCTTTTGTTTCTGCCGCAGCCCTCCTACGCCTCCAGAGCTAGGGTAGAAAAAACAGGGTCCTCCACAGGCTTTCAAAGTTTTGATAAAGTACAATGCCAGAGAGCAGCAGTATGTATTCAAACTTGTATTTAAATCACGGTGAAGGGTTCCTGTCTGTCAGCCGCATCTTCCTGTACTGACAGAATCACTCATCGGACCTTCAGCACCCGTTGAAACATCTTGGCTGCCAGAATTTTTTTTTTAATCCTAATGCAAAATCTGTACGAGTCACTTTCCTTGTTAGGAATTAAGGAATGTATTATTCGGTTGGTTGTGTGACCCAAGAAAGGGGAAGCCAGCGTTGTCAGGGAGGATTTCTGCGGGCTCCACAGCAAATGGAAAGACCCCCTGTCAAATTGGACTTGTCAGCACTCATTCTTACTTGAGTGGTGGTCTTTCACATGCTTTCAAACACAGTAGGCATGGTGGCCGAGGTAGTGAGCCGGGAAGCTCTACTCGCTTGCAATCCTGTTGACAGTGGCTGCGTATTGAAGCCTGATTGTGAGGCTGTCCAGGCTCCCTGTCCACTGCCGACATTGCTGCCTCTGCTACTGCCCATCAGGGGACTGGGATCCGTCTGCTTCCTTCCTCTCTTTCCTACTCAACATTTTAGACTAGTCTCACGGTTTGTCACGGGCGTTTCTGTAGTCTTCAGCCAGAGCACTGACTTTGTCTCCTCCCCAGTCTTGGAATGAGTAGTGTTTTCTATGTCCGTTTTCTTTTAACAGTTCAAGATACTTATTAAGATATTTATTAATAATAATGAACCATTATAATCTCATTAACAAATGGCATTGTTTTTCTGTGGGATACTGTAACAAAATTATGTTTATGTCAAGCCGAATTTTATTCCTCAAATTTCATTCTTGACTCTACCACAAGGTTATTCACAGTAAATTCACTGATGAGTTATGTATTCTTTTAAATTAGCTCTAATTTTATTATATTTAAATTTACAATTCTAAGCAGCAGAAGAGACAAGTTTAAAGGAAATGGGAGACTTGAAAACCTCGTTTTCAGCTCAACACAAATCAAATGAACCAAAAATCTTTAAAGAAGTATCTATAAATATGTAAAATTGTGTATTTCCCTTTGATTATTGCTTTAATTATAGCCGCTGGTGCCTGATAGGTAGCATTTGTTGTGTATTAGAAACTTCATAGTTTAACTTTCTAATTTCTTTTCCTATGTAGCAATGGGGCTTTCTAGTCACATGGGAAAGATGGCCATGTTTTTATTTTCTATTTAGTGTGAAATAGTTATTTTTTTTTAAATCATGGTGCCCCTATAAAGCAATGCTGTTTATTTCATTTTCACTTTATAGAAACTTGGGGAGTTTCAGTGAACAAATATGTATTAAATTTTGTGGCTCTTTGCCACCATTGAGGCTATGGTGTTTCTGCGTTGCCTATTTGACTTTAGTTACGTCTTCTTAAAATTTTCCTTGGGCTGTGTAATCTCAGTTGCATGGGGAGGGCTGTGTTCCAGGCTTTTCCTTCCAGTGATTTTCTGTCTCTCCGGTGTCATGTGCAGTTTCATTCATACACAGGTAGATGAGCCGAGAGTCAGGACGTGGATGTTCCTAATAACCGCCCCGTGCATTCTGTCTTTAGCATCAGGACATACCTGTTTCTGTGCCTTCTGAACTAGTCTATCTTGTCTCTTTTATTTAAATCATTCTAATCTGTTCTAATAAGCCTTGCTCACACATTAGGCCCAAATAACAGCTTCAATACTTTCGCTAGTGTGGTGGTTGAAAATTGTTTTTAAACATGTCTTGCACAGATTGTGTACAGTTGCCAACTTTTGTATTAGAGTATATGAACTGCACAAATAAGAGTTTTATTATGACACCGTCATACATTAACATAATATATTTTGATTATATCCATCCCCATTATGCCCTCTTGTTCTGTGGTGTGATTTCTCTGTGTGGCTTTGCTGCCCTCTTGTCCTCAAGCCTTCAGGTTCTTCCCACTGCCTGGACCGCTTTCACAGAAAGAAAGATCACTTGGGGAGAGAAATGCTGGATTGCTTTGCCTCCTCCTTCCTGGGTCCATTTTAATGGTGGTAAGAATCTCTATAGCTTATAGCTCTACAAACTAAAGACACAAAACTCCCGACTGGAATATTCTCTCTGGAAAGGAACTTAGTGCCAGTTGAGGCTCCTTGGCCTCAGGACCCTGCACAGAGAGCGATAAAGGAAGACCTGCCTCATGGATCACTTTACAAAGCATGACCTAATACAGCACATAGCATCAAGCATGGAACCCAGCTACCAGAGGGTTCTATGTGTTCTCAGTGTTCCTCACTGAGCGGCACAGACGGCAGCACCCTTCCACCAACTAACTCTCCATGAGTCAGTTTTCTCAGAGATAGCTCCTGATACAGCCAGTCCCCTTTAGTCAGTGTTCACCAGTAGGTTTTGAATAGGACCACACACCCCTAATCTGACTCAGAGTCCCTGGCATCTGAGTCACTCACACCATTCCAGCCATTCCTTTCTTCACCCATTCCACCCCCCACCCCCACCCCAGCCCTTTTGGGTATCATTTCTCTGTGTGTCTCTGTTGTCCTCTTTTTCTTAAGTCTTCAAGGTTCTTTCTCTTCCCAGAACACTTTCATGTAAAGAAAGATTGCTTGGGGACAGAAATGCTGAATTGCTTTGATGTGTTATGTAAAGGTAACAGCAAATATTTTAGCAGCCTATAGGCTGCTAAAAATACAAAATGTGGAAATAATGATATTAGAACCCTGGGTGTAGTACTAGTCCTCATGTTCAGAGAGTCTAGTTAGCAGTGCTGGTGGGAATTTAGGGAGAAGTACACGGTGCCAAACAGAACTTCTGCGGAGGTCAGGGTAAGAACAAGGCAGCAGAAAGGTCCAACAGGACAGCATCCAAGAGGAAAGTCACAGTCGTGTGGTTGGAAATTAGAGTAGGAAATAGCATTTAGCAAATTAAGTCACGCACCGCATTATGTGACTTACACCCAAGTAGCTGGAGTCCCAGCAGAGAACTGGAGTTCTCTCACACATCCCCAAGATCTGCAGGATGAAGGCTGAGAGAGGTCACTGAACCTACTAAAGGAAACCATTGATGGCCACTGACTAGCTAAAGGAAACCATTGATGGCCACTGACAGACAAGGCACTGTTAAAATGTGTTCTAGTATCATTCTCTTTTTAAAAAGTGTATACTTTTGTTTTAAATGGATTTTTAATTAGACTCTAATGAGATTACCTCATCTCTCCCTCTTTCTCCTTTTGGTTCGCCCCATGTGCCTTCCCCTCAACCTCTCCTATCCCTACCCACTCTCACATTGATGGCCTCATTTTTTTTGAATTTTTATTGTTCAGCACACACACACACACACACACACACACACACACACACTCACACCAATACATAAGTACCATCTGCTGAATTAAGTTTGTATATAGGTCTAGTACTTTTTAAAAAGGTATTTATTGTTTTTGAGAGCTAATAGAAGAGGATCTGTGCTAGAAATGCAGAAACTTTGTTCTTCATTATCATTTGTTATGAGAGAGAGAGAGAGAGAGAGAGAGAGAGAGAGAGAGAGAGAGAGAAACACATTATTGAAGGTTTTGGTCATCTAACTCCAGGATAAGTCATTCCAGTACTGTGACTTTTTGTAGAAATGTGTGTTCCTAGCATAAAGCTAAAGCTATTTGGGTAGAAATGTTGCCTTTTCAAATGTTTTCTTTGTGTTGTATACACAGGATAGTGCCTGAAATAGTAGACATTAAAAACATATCTGTCTTATAAATAAATGAAATCATTTGTTGCACTGAGTCAAACTATAGACACTGCCGTACTGGAGACTTGGATAGGACTAGGCAGTTAATACTCAGATCAGATTTCAAAAAGTAACAGAAGTAAAAATAGCATTCTGAAATCCCCAGTACAAAGTGAGCAGCCAAATGTAGCTTCATTTTGAGTCTAAGCCATGTCAAGCTGCTGTTGGATCAGAGAGCTGAGGCAGAGAATCCTGAGAATTGCGGGTCTAAATTGCTCTTCTCTGAGGTGGTACAATCAAAGAGATGTGAGACCGAATCTCTGCTAAATATCTGAAACATCGATAGCCAGACAGAGTGTCAATGCAACCAGAAAACAAAACGAAAACAAACTATCAGAAGCCAATAAACAGCCCAGACTGCTATAGCGATGGTGCTGTGCTCGGCTTGGGGTTGATCATTTCAGATCATGCTTCGAGGAAGGATACTGTGTGTGTGTGTGTGTGTGTGTGTGTGTGTGTGTGTGTGTGTGTGTGAAAGAGAAAGGGGGAGAGGGAGAGACAGAGATAAAGGGATGTTTGTGTGTGTGTGTGTCTGTGAATGTGTTGTGTGTATGTGTGGTTGTGTGGTATGTGTGCAGTATGTGTATATTGTACGTGTGTAGGTGTGTTTGGTGTGTGTGTGGTATGAGTGGTGTGTGTGGTCTGTGTGTTGGTATGTATATACGTAGTGTGTGTGATGTGCATGTGTACTATATGTGTTATATATGTCATGTGGTATGTATGTATGTATGTATGTATGTATGTATGTTGTGTGTGTGTTGTGTGTGTGGTATGTATATGTGTGTATGTGTGGTATGTATGTGTGTGGTATGCATATTTGTATGTCTGTAGTGTGTGTGTGTTGGTGGGTGTATGGTGTATGTGGTATGTGTGTAGTATGCCTGTTTGTGTGTCTATAGTGTGTGTTGGTGGTGTATGTGTTTGTGTGCATGTGTGTTATACTTGCTGGCACTGGTTTCCTATTTTGATTTTTTTTAGTTTTCAAAATAGTGTCTCACATTGTAGTCCATCCTGACCCTATATTTACCATCCCGTCTCAGTCCTGGGACTCTACCTCTGACTATATTTTTTATATAGTCACCTTTTGGGGATGCTGTGGGATGGCTCAGCAGTTATTAATTAACACTCACTGCTCTTCAGAGGATCTGGGTTCAGTTCCAGCACCCACATAGAGTGGCTTACACCTGCCTGCAACTCCAGTCCCAGGGGATCTGAGACCCTCTGATCTCCATTGATACCTCTGTGCACCGGGTGCATATAGATTCATTCGGACCACACATACATACAAATTTAAAAATAGTAGGTAAGTATTTTTTAAAGAAGGAAACTACCTTTTTGTTCTTCTTCATTGTAAATTAGCTCCTGTGTGTAGACCCTTTTAAAATACAGAACAATGCTAGGAAGACAATAGAAACCTCAGCTCATGGCAATGCCACCTTGTGATTTTGGATTGCTCTTTCTAGGTTTGATTTGTTCCTAAGATACCAGTTTTGAATGCAGCTTTCCAAGGTGAGGCTAATTAGATTGTTCATGGTAGACCAAGAATGGAGAAGGCGGGGCTGACTCTCCATGCTCACGTCTGCTTTCAGCAGGCAGAGGCTGGGCTCACAATACACAAGATGCATCATCTCCATCCACCACTGTTATCTAGGTTTTCCATCTCTCTCCCTTCCATCCTAAAGTTCACTCAACTTCAGATAACACTTCCTGTGTTTCACCTTCTCAGCTGCCAGTTTGTCTCTTCAGATTTATTTCACCCATGTAGTTAAAATTTAATAATTTTTCTTTTATTTAAGTTTGTCTCTCTTCCCTTCTCTGCTTTCCTCTCTCCCTCTTTACCCCATGTGGTGTATCCTTTTTCTGCATCCCAGACTGATTTCAAATTCTATATATGTGTGCAAGCAAATACACACAGGGTAGCTCCCATATGGTGACCTGGCTTCCCACTTAGATCCCGCTAAAACCAAGCACTACTTTAGCAAAAGTGGAGTTGTTTTCAAATATCTGAGCACAAAGTGAAAACTGAAAAATCATCTTGATGGTTCCTGATATTGAGCTATTATGCTTCCCATACCCGAAATATTCATTCAAGTATTTATCTACTTGGTATCACAAAGAACAGACATCTGGGTGAAGGACTGATTTTTTTTCTTTTCCATCCAGATGTTTGAATAGTCTAAAAAGATAGATTTAGATGCATGGTTTCCATTCCATTTATAATTACTACTTGTAAATACCCTACTCCTTTTGTACCCTCTGTTTAAAAAAAAAAATTAACAGGGATTTCATTTTTTCCAGGCTTCTTTGGCTTCATCCCTTGTTTATGTTCAGAGAAACACCAGGTCTTGGCTTTACTGCATTTTCCCGAGATGTAAAAGATGGTAAATCACACACTCCTGTAGAAGCACTCTATCTGGTATCCCCAAAGAAGGAAAAGTTTAAGGACTAAATTTGTAACACGTTAAGGAAGCCTTATTTAGGGTGTTTGCCCTTTTCCAAGGTAATCCTCCCATGACCACCTTTCAGCTGTTGACATGGCTTTGCTGGAGGGGGGAAGGCATACATAGTTCACACCATTGTATAGCTTTTCCACAGAACAGATTCAATACATATGATGCCCCGAAACCAATTAGCAACCTCCAAATATAGAAAAATACTAAAAAATAATTCTCCTGTAACCAATGAGCTTGAATTATCTTATTGCCTTTGTTTCAGCACATATAACAGATTTAATTTAGAACTTTTCAGCTTTAGAACTGTTGACATTTTAAGATGAATAATTCTTTGTTATGGGAGTACGCTCAGGAATTATGGGATGTCTACCCTCCTCTGACCCCACCTAGTGAGAACTGGTAGCACTCCAGCATACCAACAGAAAGCTGTCCAGCATCTGCAGACATCGCTTCATGGTCCCTAGAATCAAGGCAACCCTAGTAAGAAACAGATTTTATTTAAGTACAAATATTTTCATTTTCATAGAGGCTGCACTTAACAAGTTGCCAAAATTCTAAGTCTACTCTGAAAGCTGATCCTGCCTGACCTACCATGACCTTCACTCCATGGCCCAAAATCTGGTTTTGAGAGTGAAATATCTTGTCAAAGTCACATGACACATGAGAGGAACTGAAAAGAGAAAACCACTATCACACACATTGAACTTGCTGGTTCTTAACATCTGAGCGCTGTTTTTTTGCCAGTTAGCCCAGTGCCATCTTTTTCTGTCACTGGGGCTTTGGTTTTCTTTCCTTTAAGGAGGATGTTGTCTACTATCTCCCCAAAGTGACAGCCCTGAGCACATTCTCAGACAGATGTGACTTTCTGCTCTGCCCAGGTGAGGGAGCGCTTGGAGGCCCTCATGTCCTTTCTGAAAAGCAAGCATCAGAGCAGCAGAGAATGGCTGGAGAAACAGGGATGACTGGCCTTCTAGGTGAAGAAGATCCCCACACCTCCTAGGGAAACTTTCCCAGGACAAGAAGCCCCAGGCCACGGCACTGTCTGATTCTCATCTCAGCTATCAGCCGTGGCTTAGCCTGAGCTGGTATCCTCCCCGTCCATCTTCCTTTCTAGGTCTATTCTGACATCCTGACACCATTGCTTACTTTTCCAAATATGCCATTACCCTTCCCAGACCAAATATTCCCTTGCTTCATCCAAAGCCTCTACTCCACAAGTAAAAGTAACCTAGCAGTCAATTTGCTCAAACCTCTGAGTACCAATTCATAGCACTCTCTAAAGGCATTTCTAGTTCTGAAGGTTGCCACCATCAATTACCACAAATTGGCTGCCTTAGAGTAACAGAGAGGATCATCTTGTAGTTCTGAAGGTCATGACTCCAGGGTCAAGGTGAATAACAACACACTCCCTCTGGAAACCCTAGTGCAGACTCTGTTCTTGCCATTTCTACTTCCAGTGGTCCTCAGAGCCCTTGATTTGGGACAGCTGGACTCCAACTTCTGCCTCTTTCATGTGCCTTTTACATAGGTTGATGTGACTCCAAACTATTCTTCTGTTTCTTATAGATATTCTGTTTTTTATTTATTTCTAGATAACCTTAATCACATCTGCAAAGACTCTATCTTTAAAATAGATTCATCTTGTGGTACACTGGTTGGAGACAAGTGTGTGTGTATGTGTGTGTGTGTGTGTGTGTGTGTGTGTGTGTGTGTGTGTGTGTGCACGAAGGCTCAGACAATCCCTTGGATCTGGGGTTATAGGTAGTTGGGACCACGTAACTTCTAGGATTTGACTGAACCTGGGTTGTTTCCAAGATCAGTTAAGCACTCTTAGCCACTTAGCTATCTCTCCAGACCCATCTTTTTTGAGGCGAACTGTCCATATTGCAACAGTAGAACCAAGTGAAACTTATTACTTCAATTTCATTACTTAGTTTATCTGACCACCAAGCACAAATACTAGCCAATGAAGCAGAGAGTCTGTGGCCTCCAGCCACACTTGCTCCAGAAAGCCCTAGACCTCGGACAAGAAGACTCTCTTGCATTTACACAACAACTACAGCCCATAGACAAGCATAGATTTATCTAATGAAAGAAAGATCCAGGTCAAACAGGACTTCAAAACCAAAGGCCTGAGCAGCTGAGAAGCAGGGCAATGTGGTCAGAGCTAGACAAACTGGGGTGTTAAATAGAAAATAAAAGGTATCAAGTAGAACAAGGGCATCAAGAGGGAACCCTAAAGGAGGGAGGTGTGATCTGGACTTCCATATCAGTAGCCTTGAATTTGTTCCTAGGTGGAGGAAAGAAAAGAAGACTGACAAAAAAGGGAACTGGGCCAAAAAGAATAATAGATGGAGCTATGGGAAAGAAGCAGAAAGGGCAAAATCTAAAAGGAACTTCAGCACTGAAGAATACAAATAGCATTTGGTTCTGGTAACAGAAGAGTGACAATCAGGGATGCCATAGCAAGTGTGTGTGTGTGTGTGTGTGTGTGTGTGTGTGTTTCTCCATGTTCCTCTCCCTCTCTCTTTCTGTTCTGTGTCTCTCTTTCACTCTTCTCTTCCTCAGGTCCCTAACTCCCTCTTCTCTCTGACCTTTAGTAAGAAATAGTTGAAGCAGAGTCCAGCAGTCTCTGTGGTATTGCCTTGGAGTGCTGGGAGTTTTATTATCATCCCTTTGCATTCCGGCAGAACCCAGCCTTCACCTGGGTGCCTCTGGTGTTTTACATTCTTCGCTCTTTCTAGCCATCAACATTAATGTTTCACAGCTTGGAAGTGTAATTGAGGAGGCGGTTGCTCACACTTGCCTCTCTCTAGCCCTCCCACCTGATTCTTCTGAATTCTTTCTGGAGATTACCATTGTTTGCCATCCAAGCCAGCCGCCTAGATGCATTGCTAAGCCAGTGGCCTTTGAGGTCCCAAGTTCAAGTGTTAAATATATGAACTTACTAGTGATATTTAAGAAAATCACTAGAGATTAAAGAACTTAGGATGTCAGAGTGAGTAACTCCAAGGGCCTTGATCAGTGATCTTATTTTACATTACTCTGGAATTTTGCTTGTATTTGGGGGCTACTGTGTCATATAAATTATTCAATGACATTTTGTTCAAGCATAGTAGGATGGATTTTACTAAAGACAGGAACAGAGACTGCTGCAATGGTATTTTGCAGTGAGAGAGAGAGAGAAGTTTGGCTAACACCCAGTGTAGCATGGCTGGGTGTGGTGTAGCTACCCAGGAAGCAGGTCAGTGGGTACAATATTATGAATCTCTACTTTATATTGTTAAACATTAGAGTAGAGGGGGTTTTGGCTGAACCCCCTCTTTGGCTTGAACCCCCTTTTTGCTAAAGCCAGACCAGAGCCAGCAGATATCATTTGGGGGACAATGGATGAGGACGGGCATGACCAGGTCCCAGGTTGGCCATATTTAGGGTGAAAGGATTTTAACAAGCTAGATGATCAAGGTTTTTACTAGAAGTGGATTCTATAAAGAAGAACACAGACGGGCTAGGAGAACTTTTAGGGGTTTGATGAGGTTGGTCAAAGAAAGGATTTATTAACTGAGCATGAAAATGAGTTTGGATAGAAGACAAACAAACAAAAAACAAGAACCTTTGAAAATGTCCAAGTAAAAACAAACCCTGGAACTAGCCATGAGGCAAGGTGAATGTTGTTGACTAGTTAGTACAATTCCAATTGGTGATTTCAATTGTTTTTTTTTTTTTTTTTTTTTGGTTTTTCGAGACAGGGTTTCTCTGTATAGCCGTGGCTATCCTGGAACTCCCAAGTGCTGGGACTAAAGGCGTGCGCCACCACTGCCTGGCAATTCAATTGTTTTATGATTAAGAATGTATCTGTTCTTAAAACTCCTCCAGGTCAGAATCCTATGCTCCAGCTACCATGGTCCTGTAGAGTATGAAATGGATGGCAAATAAAAAAAGCTCTTTTGGTGACAAGCAGGGCAAACTGGTCTAGGCAGGTGGCATTCCAGGGGTGACTTTCCTGTGATGTATTCAATCATGTCTTATTCTTCATACATGGAGCTTTTAACATGATGACCCCCAAAACCCTTTCAGACTAGCAGGTTGACAAGCTTACTGAAGGGCACTTTGCTGTTTGTTTCATAGTCTCCCAAAATGCTTGTACCTGGTGAAAGACAGTATGCTCCATGGTGGCCAGTTCTAATACATGGATATACTTTATATACAGGTTCTCTGCATGGTGATCAGACCCTTTGATCTAGACAATGATGTCTTAAACATACATTCTGTCCCCCATCAGATGAGGATATGCTGCTGTCTGGGTCATGAATAGAGCCCAACACAATGTGGTATGCCAAGGATAGACAACTCTTGGGACATATTTACAGTCACAGTTTGATATCAGAGGGCTCTCGATTTCTGGGACTTTTCAGAGGCCTGTGTGGTAAAGCTGTGACTTAACCAAACCTATAGATTTTGTTAGCCCAACTTGACTACCTTTTTCCATTGGGCAGCTCTGGGATATCAGGATGGTTTGTCCTGCCTGGGATGCTCACACTCATCTTGCAGCAGATCCCCTCCCAGATTTCCAGAAAGTGGGTCAAAATGCTAGTGAAGGAGGCTAGCATTGTTACATTGAGAGAACCCAGTCTTCTGTAGATTATAAATGTGAAAAAATCCCAGTGCTACACAGAAAAAGACCTACTAGGTCACATCTAAGCACCTAGTATGTTCATGAAGGAGCTGGATCACCACAAGGACAACCTGCAGTTCGAGCTGACTTGTGGGTTAAGACTGGTTTTGACACTTTCAACAACCGAGGTGAAATCAAAAGAAAAGAACTGCTCTGTGACCAGTGAAAATTACACGGAATCAAATTTCTGTGCCTAGGAAATGTAGTTGGCAAGCAGCCAAGCTCATCGGTTTAATATTGTCTGTGGCCACTTTCCCCACAACAGCTGAGTTGGGTAGTTAAAACAGAGGCCATCTGGTCTGCAAGGCCCAAAATATTTACTATTTGGTCCTTTCCAGGAGAGGATCGCCAGCTTCTGGGATAGCTTGGGACTGTACTTAATTCAATCTTTCTTAAGAACATCTTCAACATGAATAACCAGGACAATGGTGGAACTTACTGTCTTGGTTGACACTTTTCTGAGAGCAAATGGGGACACAGTGCATGCACAGAGACTTCTCCCTACTTAACATCTTTAATGTGAACAGTCCTAATGTCAATAATCCATTGGTCCAAATACTGCTGGATTCATTCATCGCATCTCTTAGACTAATGATGGAGAAAGGGCTGGATTCAGAGATGATAAACCTCTTCATACAGTGTAGAGTTTATCTCTGCCTGCCTACTCTTTCCTCTGTCTCACGCCCTCCAGCCTATCAATATTTTGATATTGCTATAAATTCTTGCTTTGGGAGGAATAAACTCTTTAAAATTTTTTATGTTTAGTACATGAAAATACAACATAGAATCATTCACCTTTGTTTTGGAAGTTGACTAATACTATGCCATCACTCAGTTTAGTTATTTATATGGAAGATCGGGAATGAAAGATGTCAAAGGAAGAAATGAAGCTTCTGACAAGTCTGTTTTCAGAAAACCAAGCAGGTGATACTGTTTGTTTGTTGTGCAAGGCCAGAGAATTCATGACTGAACATGTGCCTCAACTGAAAAAGAAGTGATTCCCAGAGCCTTCTCTGACTTCATTGTCTTTGGAAGAGGAGGAGGGAAGAAGAGGTGCCACCCCTCTGAAGACCATGGGTACTCAGGCACATAGCATAACACCCGGGTTTTTTCTCCATGCTAATGAGGTATCAAGAGAGCCTTGAGCTTTCAGCCAATGCGCTTCCCTTCCTGAGTATTCCTTCCCCCAAGAGATGTATAATCCCTGGTTCACTTCTAATAAAGCATATGCATTCACATCCACCATCAAATAAAACAATTTGAACAAGCATAGATCGTCTCAGAGAGCTGCTTCATTTATGATTGACACTTGACAGGCCTTCATCTTAAAGAGCCTCACCTAGTTCTCTCTAAGAAGACTTTCCTCCAGTCCCTCCAGTATTCTCAGCACTGGCTCCCAACCTGCTGGATCCTGTTTGTCTTGGACTATGCCTTCCCCTTCCTGCCTGATGCATGGATGTCCTGCGGGGGAAATGTAGACCAAAGGCCTCTATTCCTGACTTTCTCTTCCATTAGCATGCAAGAGGCCCCTGGGCACCTCAGCAGAGAGGTAGACCTCAGGACAACAGAGGAGGAGGAGGAAAAGGAGGAGGAGGAGGAGGAGGAGGAGGAGGAAGAGGAGGAGGAAGAAGAGGAGGAGGAGGAAGAAGAAGAAGAAGAGGAGGAGGAAGAAGAAGAAGAAGAGGAGGAGGAGTAGGAGGAGGAGGAAGAAGAGGAGGAGGAGTAGGAGGAGGAGGAGGAAGAGGAGGAGGAAGAAGAAGAGGAGGAGGAGGAGATGACACAATCTACTATATACATGATTTACTTTCATAGGGTCACAAGGAGGAGCGATTGCTCAGAAAAGCAGGCTCCACATCATCTTGGCTTTATCCTTCATTGTGAAATCAATGCTTTGAGTTGTGCTGAAAAATAAGCAGCAGACTGAAATCAGTTATGGAAGACAGGTGTAACATACATCAGACAGCAGCCAGAACACATTGATCTGCTTGCTACACTGGACGACCAGGGACTTGGTGTCTGTGTCCAGGGCTGAGACATAGAACAATTCCATCCCACTCCCTATGGGGGTTAGTTAAAGCTACTTCAGTTGTCCTGGGGTATCATTTAACCAAACACCTGTAGACAAAGACTCCATATAAGACGAGGCTGTCAGGATGGGAAGAGCAAGAGCAGGGAAAGATGGATGGACAGAAATGAGCCAGGGTCTCACTGTCCTGGGCAGGTAAGGGTACACGTACCTCATTCACGGCCCCCCTCAGTCTAAGGCTTTTCCAGTTTCCTATTGAGTCTGAAAGTCACCAAAAGTCTTGCAAAATTGTTATTCTAAACTTCGGAAACAGCTTAAGGATTTTACTTCTCCATCCTCTGTTTATTTATTTATTTTTTTGCTTACTTGTTTAAGCTCTACATGTGCACTGGTGAGTCCGGACACTGGCCTTAGATGTTAAAAGGATGTATAATTTTTAAGAGGTAACATTGGGGAGCCATGTCTTCCAGATTCACTCAGATTGTTGCCTGCCTTGCAAAGAAACCTGTCTAAGGAATGCTGCAAACGATTCTCTTTCCAGGGCTAAAGGACAATCACTGGTGCAGAGAATGTTGTGAAAACTAAGGTGTTATTTTGAGTCCATGTCCTGAGCCTTTGACAAATGCCTAGACCCACCAAGATTAATTATGGATTTTAGCTGAATTTGCATAGTTAAATCTAAAAGACCAAAAGCAGTTTTGAAATGTGTATGCAGATAGTTATCCTCAGATGTAGATAAGAATTAAACTGAACAAATCTATTGAGATGGTTATATAAGGATTAAAATCCTGTGATCCAGAAATTATAACATAATGGAAACACAAATGTATTTCTCAAAACTAATAGGAAAATAATTGATGTAGTTGAATTCACATAAAAAGCTTCAAGTAAATAAGAAAGCGGCATTAATACCTCACAAAGAAAAATGGACGCTGATAGCAACAATTCAAAGAAGAAAAACATCAAAGGCATTGACGAGGGGTGGAAAGGCATTGAGATGGCTGATCGTGAAAACTGCTAATTACGAAACAACCCATTTTCAGCTCCAAAATTATCAGTATTTTAGTGATAACACAATAAATCCAGCGAGGATGCAGATAAAGCAAGCAAGCTACTTATGCTGCTCGACTCATGTGATGCCTGTGGAAAGCCCCAGAACATCACTGAGGCCCACGAGGCGACTCTTAGAAATTCATCCGAAGATAATAATTAGAAGCTATAAGTAAATTTTGGGGCTGTTTTTTTAAAACAATATTGCTAATAGCAAAATAACCCAAAACAAGCAGGAAAAAGGAAAACCTGGAACTATACTGCAAGCCCCCCAATTAAAATGCAAATATATAAAACTGAAAATCAGAAAAGTGCTCGTGAACCTATTGCAGGGTACATAAATATGAAACAAGAGACCAAAGAGATGGCTTGAGATTAAGAGCTAAAATTATTCTCACAGAGGACCCACGTTCAGTTCTCAGGACACATACTGGGAAGCTCACAACTGCCTGGGACTTCAGTTCCAATGGATCATTCTGATGCCCTCTCTGGCCTGCATGAGCTCATGCATTCACGTGCACATACCTACATCCAGGCACGTGTACCCAATACATTTAAAGAAATACAAAGCAAATTTTCACACACTTGTAATCTCAAATTTGCAAAAATAATTGCCCTAAGATATATATTGAAATAGTAATAGGTGTGACTATTTTGTTACTATTTATTTACTGTTCTTTTCCAGGTGTAGAAATCACAATTGATTCTTAATTTTCTTTCTTTACACCATCATTTACAATGAACATTTAGTGAACAGAGATGTAGTTAAATTGGTACAGTCCCTTCCTA
Source organism: Rhabdomys pumilio (assembly GCA_030674055.1). Classification (NCBI taxonomy): domain Eukaryota; kingdom Metazoa; phylum Chordata; class Mammalia; order Rodentia; family Muridae; genus Rhabdomys; species Rhabdomys pumilio. The sequence continues at coordinate 56,729,803 of JANHMN010000010.1, read as the reverse complement.
GGATACGCAAAGTCCTGGGTTCCATTCCCAGCACTGAATATATTGGGTATAGTGATTATATATATAGTATTATATATATATATTATATATTATATATATAATAATAATATATATACTATATATTATAGTAAACTATAATCTTAGAACTTGGGAAGTGGAGGCAGGAGGATCAGAAATTCAGGTCATCCTCAGCTACACAGCAAATTCAAGCTTGGAACACATGAGAGCTTGTTTCAAAAATAAACAAATAAATGATATTTAAACCTTAAACTATTATATTTACTGATGTATGAGTGTTTATACACATACACCACAGCATGCACACAGAGGTCAGAGGAAAACTTACAGGATTCCATCCGCTCCTTCTACCATTTAGGTCCCAGAGTCCAAACTTGGGTTGCCAGACTTAGCAGCAAGTACCTTTAGGTGCTGAGCCAAATCTTCCAGCCTACTTCTAAACATTTTAAATTATATGTTCATGCATATTTCAAAACTTATCATTAAAATGTGAATAATTGAGTAAAAAATAAAGATACTTGGAAAATATAGAGGCTTGGTACCCCAAACTATGCCACATACTGTGATTCGGCTGACAGATAAAGTTACACACGCGGCTGGAAGTTTTCCTCCTTGCATACAGAAAACATGGAATGCTTTCAGTTACAAAATGCATAATGTATCTATAGCAAAATCTAATCAGTTGCTTAAAAATGCGTGTGGTCTGAAACTATGACCAACAAGTAACATTTTACAGTAACGCCTGAAGAGACCTGGCCCTTTATAGCACAGTGCTACTGGGTATGTTTGAGGTGGTGTTGCTTTCAGTGGTCTTTACATGAGGGCTGCTGTCTCCATGTTGAGGGATAATCAGAAAAGTAACCTGATTGTTCAGCTATGACTAAGGTTCTAGGGCAGGGACACAACCCTTCTAGCCAAGCTGTACATAAGCTGTACCACCAGCCCTAAAATCCACTTTCCTAGAGTTTATTCTGAAAATTCCTAATTGTCAACTTTATTCTGTGGGAGGACATGTGCTACACCTTTCCAGAAGTCAGAGCTGACGCTACCAACTCTAATGGTCTTTAACTCAGGTTTGCCTGAATATAAAATATTGGCCTTTTTTTTTTTTTTTTTTTGGCAAGGTTCTGTTGAAATAAAAATAAGCCAACTACCACCTTTTCTCAGATTCTACTTCAGAAAAAATTCACAAGGAGATACATAGTCTTTCAAATTAGTGGGGCTGAGAATGTAGTTCAGTGGACAGAGTGCTTGCCTGGCATGTACAACACCTCAAGAAGCTCACTCCTTATAAACAGAAAAGCAATAGACAGAAAATGGAGTACCTCTTAACAAGCAATAAAAGAAGAAACATCCTATGGAAAGTCTATACTTAGACTTATTATGATGTCTACCTGCTTGTTCTCCCTCTCCCTCTCCCTCTCCCTCTCCCTATCCCTCTCCCTCTCTCTCTCTCCTCTTTATCATATCTACATCGTCCTTCTCTTCCTCATTATTTTTAGTCTTCATTCTGCCCTTCCTCCCTCCCCCTTCCCCTTCCTCTTTTCCCCCATCTCCTCTCTGTTTTGATAGAGTCTTTCTATGCAGCCCTAACTGGCCTGGATCTCACTGTGTGCATCATGCTCCAACTTCTGCCAGTCCTCTTTCTTCTGTCTCCTGAGTACTGGGATTACAAGCGTTCCCACCATGCCTAGTGTTTCCTGCTGTCTTACTGTTCCTCTTGTATTTCATTCTGCTAGATTTGGCTGAGGGATAGTGCACAGAGACTCAGTTTCCTATGGTCTAAGCTTAGACTTGGTGGAATTTTTTTCCCAGAGTTTGGGGAGTTTTGTTCTTTCTCCTTTGAACCTCTGCTGCTCTCACCACAGTCCATCTGGCTTTGCCTTTAGCATTCTGCCCACTGATGCTCTGAGATCTGTGAAGACAGAAGCTAATTTCTTATTGTGTCATGCTATAGTTAGAGAGGCCAGCTTGGATACTGAGTTAGAGGGGTGGTGAGTGTTGATAGACATGTAAATAAATCAACGCCTAATTAAATCTACATAATAAATAAATAGGTTGTCTCATTTATTTAGTAAACAAATTTAGGCAGATAATGAGATTTCAGCTGGAGGCTGTACAGCACCCCAGAGGCATGTGCAGCCTTTTAGCCTGATAGCAGCCCATGTTTGTCATAGAAAGTTTATCTGATTTCACAAGTTCAGTGTTGAGAGACACTGCACAAGAAAGAGAGGACTGCTCTATACGAGACCATGGAAACCACCAGAGAGCAGCTCCCAGGATAGGGTTTCTGCAGAGAAAGGAAGCAACTTTCTTGTGGTGATTGAACCATGAAAGAATGGAACATAGAGATTTGGGTGTTGAAATTTATTGGGATCAAAAAAAGGTTGATGATGGATTGAAGCTACATCTGATGTGTACTCTTGGTGGGGAGGGCTCTTCTTTGACTGGCATCTGTCAGAGAGGCAGAAAGGTCACTGGAAATCTTCTTGAATTAATGTAGCAGGATCAAGAGCTCCCAGTGACCAGAAGTAGCCTTGGGCAACTTACCTCTTGACTATACAAAATTATTTTTTTTGTCTAAACAGAGTCAGTGCTGGGGAAAGGAAGTCTTTGTAAATATGATCCATGCCGTATGTATGCATCAGAGACAAACATGGACTGTAAAGTGCTTGCAGTATAAAGCATGAGGTCCTGGTTTAGTCCTACAGTTCCAAGGTAAAAACACCAAAACCAAACCAAACAAACCAAACAAACCACCACAACAAAAAACCATAGAGATATGCACTTGTAATCCCAAGACTGGGGTGCATAGGCAAGCAGACCCCTGGGACTGGGGGTGCATAGGCAAGCAGATCCCTGGGACTCATTGGCCAGTCTCACGAGGCAAGCTCTAGGCCAGTGAGGATCCTCTCTAAAAACAAGGCAAATAGCACCTGAAGAATGACACTTGTGATTGATCTCTGCCCTTCAAACATGTATGTACACGTGCAGGTTGAACACATGTACACATACATACATACAAACAAATAAGATAAATAATAATGCCAATGTTTATGTTTATATAGGTAACAGTTGGAAACCATATTGGTTAACATCAGTTGTCTACTTGATAGGCTCTAAGTCACCTAAGAACCAAGGCTCCGGCCATGCTATGAGGGATTATCTTCATTAGGTAAAGTGAGTCGGGAGGAGGGGTACCATTGTACTCCAGGTTCCTGGGCTATATAAACATGAGGGAGTGGGTGGAGCATATCATCCACTGTTATCTGCTTATAACTGTAGACTCTGTGACTAGCCACCAAGACCTCCCCAGTGCCTTTGAACTATGAACTAAAGCTTACCCTTTCTCTGTAAGGTTGCTTGTGGTGTTTCTTCACAGCAGCAGGAAGGGTTAGGAAGACCAAAGCCAAGGGAAGTACAAAATGCTTTCTCTGGGTTTAAATTCAGCCTTCTTTCTTTATGTAGTGGCATTGGAAAGAAATATAAGTCTCCTCTGATTCAGTGTCTCTTTTTCTTTCTCTGCCTCTATGTCTTGTTCTCCTTCCCTCCCTTTCTCTTTCCTCTCTCCCTCCTTCTCTCTCTCTCCCTCTCTCCCTCCCTCCTTCTCTCCCTCCCTCCCTCCTCTCTGGGAAACAAGTGTAGCCATCTTGGAAGAGGATCTTGATTCTTAATGCAGGTTTGGGAAAATCCTATTCCACGGAATTATGTGTACAGAAAATACGTCTCTAGAAACTAAAAAGATGAGGTGGCACCACAGTGACCCTTTAATTTGCAAATGCCCCTCAGAAGCCTAGCAGGTACAGGACAGGCGGGAGCATCCATGATGGGGTGTCTGAGCAATCTATCACATCCCAGGAGCCAATTTTAATTCCTAGGAACTAGACTCCTACACTCTCTCTCCAGGCACCAATAGTGAAATACAGGACATCTTTTTTTTTCTTTTTAATTTAGGAAAACAACAACAACAACAACAACAACAACAACAACAAAGACAGACAACAACAATAAAACAACCTTGGAACTGTAATGTTTGCTCTTCCAGGATCTGGACTAGAATTACCAGGGTCTAACATTCTTTCCTCTGTGATTGCTTCAGCAAGGAGGCTGTTTCCCTGGGCTATCCTGTCCTGGTGCTTTGCTTCTAAGACTCTCGGTATTCATCTTCTTCTATCCTCTGGATGTGGCTCTGCCAGAAGGTTATTCTCTTGACGAAAAGGGGAAAACAGGGAAAGCTGGGAGCTAATGGAGAGAGATTCCCATGCTGGCAGAGAACTCGTGCCTTAGGTGAGGATCCAGAGAGCTCCTGTTAATTGAATGTTTGACTCGAACCTGCACATGTGGATGAAAGAGAGAAAGGTCTCTGCAGTAAGCACCACCCTCCTGTCCATGCTTTGGATCCACCATTCATCACCCATAGCCACTCCTCTTTCTGTCTTGGCTTTTCCACCCCCTTAACTCTGCCTAATATATAAGGAAGTGAGGCAGTGTGGACATTTAATCCCTTTCTAAATGAAAATCAAAATTTAAAAGTAACTCAGCAAAACCAAAAATCCAATCTTTTCAGGAATTGTCCTAGTTTGGAGAGAAAGAGGACACACAAGCTCTCTCACTCTGAGACTCAGAAGGCTGGAGTCTCTCAGCCTTCCCTCACTGCCCTGGTTAACTGGGGTGATCATCCTTTCCTAGAGACTTGGGTCTTGGTACAATTGGAGATTCCCATTTCTCTAACCATGAGCCACAAGCATGGCCTCAAGGTGTACCAGGTCATCCTTCTGCTTCCCAGATCACCCTTATTCAGTGCACTGACATGGGGAACGGTGCGTGGGGTCTAGTGGGGAAGTGGGCATAGCAACTGGATGTTCTTTTGGTAATGGAACTACAGGTTAATTTTTCTTTTGAGAGGTTGTCATGGGCAGTCTTTGGTCCATGATGCTATTACTGACAACTTAATACATACGTAGAAGAGATATATCCAGCAAAATTCGGCAAAAGAGTCACTATGTGCTCTCCAACACTGATTCATCCCTAAACCTTTGACAGTTCTTTCTTCAGGAGCATGAGATTACCACACCAGGAAGGGCTCCAAAACCACCAGTTGGCAAAACTGGCCAGCACCAGACCTGGTCACCACTGAGCCCAGGCATAGGCTTCCTGCTCAGCTTCTTTGAGTCTTCATGACTGGGCAGCGTAAATAGCCTCAAATTGCATCAGGGCCTGTCTTTGTTCAAGCTGAACTAAACGGTCATATGGATGGTCACCTTTCCCTCCACATCTGTTTGGTGTAATTTGAAAATCACAGCCCTTGCACCTACCAGATAGGGACCACATGTTCTTTATCTTCCATATTATCCCAAATTAAAATGTGAGCTGGTAACTGAATTTATCTGTGTTCCCTGTAATAATGGTGCTTTAATCTGACTCTCAACCAAACGTTGGGTGAAGGCATATCAGATGAGAGGGGTTCCCACAGATCTGATTTTTATGCAGTCACAGCGTGAGAGGAAGCCTTGGCAGTAGCTGAGACTGTAGCCCTAGGCTTTGGTAATGATGACATTCAGATGCCAGCACTGGCCTTGTGGTTTGGCTCCTGTACGTGACAGAGCCAGCAAGAGACTTCGTGAGAGAGGGCAGTGAAGAGGATGCATCTGGGCTTCATTAGTTGCAATGTAATTTACAAAAGGCAGCTTTTTCAGATGTTGGGATAATCAGCAGGCTGTTATGGAGGAAGCGTACGGTAATCACGGCTTGACAGGAGCAATCCACCCTCAGTGAGATAAATGGATTGGACTGGCAGGGCAGCAGTTGGACTTTAACAATAATAAAAAATAAAATTGAATTTTTTCCCATGGTTTAATATAAGAATCCTCTGGAGGCATGTATAAAACCAAATGGTAGCAGAAATATAAATAAATAAATAAGTAAAAGGTTGGTGGGGGTGGAGATGGGGGTGAGTGGGGAGAAAAGGCCACGGTTTGGGGTCTCCGAGTCAATTTCCCTGTTATAAATACTGCGGGTGTTTGGGCAGTGGCTGAAACTAGGGTGGGTGGGGTGAGGAGGAGAAAGCAAGGCAGGGACCTCTCAGCCCAAACCCAGCATAAATCAAACAGTAATGGACAAGTAATTTAATACCGTTCTGGAGCTTCAGAGTGAATCATGGCTTTCCCCACAATGAGTCTGGGCTGTGGTGGGTGAAGAACTTGAAGCTGTTGACTCCTAGAATTATGCTCTCTCTGGGAGCAATATATCCATGTGCCTAGTTTGGTCAAAACCAAAGTCTTTGCTGAGGGTTCTGCTAACATTTCCTTTACATAGGCAGTCTCCAAACTGGGAACTCCCTTCATCAACTGCAACACAGTCTCCAGTACCAGAAGGCTTCGAGGGACCACAGAGTACCCATTTCTCAGGGTCATGAGTTGCTTGTATGAACAGTTATTTTTCTAGCCTGATGCATGATGGGTACTCTTGGAGAAGCCCCAGGCTAGTTCACAGAGGCTGAGTTCACTTGTGGGGCAGAGAGGAAAAGAAATAACTACCAACAGTGTGTGAGAGGCCACCAGGGAGGGTATGGTGGCCAGGGACGGTATGGTGGCAGGCTGCTGGGGTTTGATAGTAAGTATGATCACCAATGTCTGGCTGGATGTTGTCTATTTTATTTCATTTCCATGTGAACAAACATGTTGCCTTGTTGAAGAACAAAATGAAGAAGTCACAGGGATCTTGAAGGCACCCAAAGAGTGTTGGATAGGAAGGGGAGGTAGATACTGATTTTCCATGGCAAGCTGACATGAAATATAGTCCTCAGTGCAGGATGGGGTATTTTTAAAGGTAGGAAATTCCAAAGCAGAGAAGTTGTTAACAATAATCTGCCCAGTAGATTCAGCAATTTAAAGGTATGAGTGCTTGCCAAGATTAGGAAGGCATAGAGAGCTTCTGAGACTGTGTGAAGGGCAGGCAGGATAAAAGGATCCAGATGAGATGAAGCCAGTCTGAGATCTGTATGGTCCAGAGGCTAGATGACTCCAGACATGGCTCTGGCACTCAAACTCCTTTATTATAGAATGTGCACCTGGAATCAAGCACCCATTGGCTTTTATGGTAATTCGTGCTTTGCTTCACAGGAGCTCTGTATCCCAGTGTAATAAAGAGTTGATCACAATGGGCAGTTCTGATCTCCAAGACCCTTCTCCAAAACCCTCTTCAGTGGTTTGTGAGTCTAATAATATCCTGGACCCTGGTGTCTGAAGCAACACCATGTAGCACAAACCCATGTGAACCTTCACTGAACTCTTGGAGGCTAAGAATCTCCCTGATCCTTTTCACCCATGGCAAAGAGCCCAGTGCAGCCAGAGGCAATACCCTGGTCTGCCATGTGCCTCTTTCTCCCAACTTACCTCTGATTCAAGGATGGCAGGCCTTCTCCAACCAAAAGTCTTGGTTGCCATGCGGTGCGTGTTAAGCTGTTGAGATAGCTAGAAAAGACACACCACCTGACAGTTCATTCCACATGAGAAGTAGGTCAGAGACTCACCAAGCATGTGATCTGCTCCCAGGAGAGCCTCAGGCCCTGGGAAGCAAATTGAGAAGCTGCTTCAGAGCCATGGGGATTTCATGCTAGAAGGAGGGCCCTGTGATGACTGAGCTGCGAAGCATGCAGCAGCAGCCTCCCCTCGGACCAGACCTTGTCTCCTTTCTTTCTCTTCACTAATCCTTCGCTGTCATGGTCCCAGTTGATTCCGTGATTCCATTGATATCAGCAGCTCCACACACCCCCGTGCATCCACTGCTCTTATCCGTGCTGTTTAATGCAATCCGGCATGTTTCTAACATTGGACTAGGGCCATGTTGCTGACTTTTGCCATGCTGGAGGAAAACAAGAAAGTGTAGTTTATAAAGTGACTGTTGGGTGCCACAACAGGACATTCCAGGACCATTGCAAATACCTTCTGTTGTACGCTTCTCTGGAATGCCATCTTCATTTATTCACAAACTACTGGAGGATTCATGGGGTAGGGGGAATGACTCATTGAGGTCTCAGATGAGTCCAGTGCCCATTAGCACCAACTTCCAATACTACTTCCTTCAGGAACACAGATAAAAACTTGGGATCCCAGAAGGGGGTGACCCATATGGGCTGACAGGGAGTTAAAATGTCCCCTTACCACCTGTTAGGAGAAGCTGTTTAGTGCGTCAGCACTCAACAGGTGGCTCACCAAGGGCACTTGGCAAGCAGAGACACAATCTCAACAGGGAGGGACAAATGCCAACACAGCTTCAGCTGAGAGCAGAAGCCCTTGGCCTCACTAAACTGTCAAATGGTAACTGATGTGGGGAGCAGCCAGGCTTGTGTGTAGCTGGGGGATGGGATGTCTACTGTGTGTTTTCAGGAAGAAAACAGAAAAGGGGAATGGAAGGATCTGTCCCATCAAGAGATGGCTGGTCAGACCTAGAACAGGCAGTAAGAGGGAGGTTGAGATGTGGCTCTGGCGCTTTTGAGGGCCCTGTAGAACTGGTGAGTTTGGGCAAAGCACACAATGGCTTGGGTAATACGTTATGGTTATTTGAGAATGTGATTCTCAGCACATATTTCTCCTTGTTACTCATCCATCATGCAGCCTTGAAGAGCAAGTTAGTTAGCCTCAGTCCCTGAGTATACCCACCATCATTCCATTCTCTAAAGGTGAAACAGAAGGGCTTCAGTCTCTCGCCTGAAACTCTCATCCATTCTGCTCAGATGTAGGACAGGCAGGAGCCCACAGGCAAGTCAAGCTGACCAAGTGTACAGGAAGTTCTCAAAAACAAACATCTCCCCTCCATCCCTGCACAACTCTGGACATCTATGTATGTCTCTCCACACGGCTTCCAATTAGGGACCCGATGTGAGGAGCCCTGGCTGTGTGAGGATGCTGTTACATATTTGGTGAGCCTAGCAGGTGTGGCCAACAGAAACACCATTCCTGGCCCCAACACTGCAAAGGAGTGATTATCTGTCCAGAAACTTTGCAAAGGGCTGGGAACTCAGTTATCTACTGGCAAAAATTGCCAACCTGGGGATTCAGCACTGCTTCTCTGCAAAAACAGGCGCTGAATTACCCTGCACTTAACAAATGGCTGCCCTGCTCTCCTAAAGCTGCCAACACAAATTGAATTGTGTTTTTTCATTGGTGAATACAGTGGGTGTGCTCTTGAGCCAGCACTAATTTCCCCCAAGCAAGATAAATGCAGAGACCTGAGCCTGCCTGCTTACATTCTGTCTCATTCTAGCAAATTAAAATGTCACGGAGCCACAGCAATCCTTTAGATGTGGTCAGATGGGGGCTGGAGGTGCTATGGGAGATGGGGACCTCTCATATGCTTTCATAATAGGCTCGGGTCCTACTTAGATGACAAAGGAGACAAGAGACTGATAAAAGCAGGATAAAACATTCACAGATTGCCATAAAATAAGACTGTAGGCAAGAGGTGTTGATTAGACTGTGCAACAATAAAACGCTTTATTTTGGCAGTTTTTAAAATCTTTAATTTTACTACGTATTTTTTATGTATGTGTGTATGTGTATTCACTCGTGGAGGATATTATAGTTTATGGCATATTTGCAGAGGTCATAGGGTATTTCTGAGTGCCATTTGTCAACTGTGTTCTACATATTATTTGGGACAGCGTCTTCCATTGGCCCGGAACTTCACATGTGGGGCCAGGGTAGCTGTCCAGACCTGGAAGCCCCTACCTCCTGTCTCTCCATCTCTAGGAGCACACAACATGCCACACTCACTTTACATTCTACTCACTGTCCCCATCTGGTCCCTCAGTCCCATAATCCTTCCTCCCATCACCCTCCCTTTCTCTTCTGAGTGGGTGGGCCCCCATGGGTATCCTCCTGGCACATCAAGTCTCTGCAGGGCTAGGCACATACTCTCCCACTGAGGCCAGACAAGGCAGCCCATCTAGAAGAACATATCCCACAGACAGGAAACAGCTTTTGGGACAGCCCCCACTCTAGTTGATCAGGACCCACATAAAGACGGAGCTGTACATCTGCTACATATGTCCATGTATGTTCTCTGGTTGGTTGTTCAGACTCTGAGAGCCCCAAGGGTCCAGGTTAGTTGACTATATTGGTCTTCTTGTGGAGTTCCTATCCTCTTTGGGGTCCTCAATCCTTTTTCCTATTCTTCTATAATAGTTCCCAAGCTCTATTCGCTGTTTAGCTGTGGGTGTATGTGTTCATCTGAGTCAGCTGCTGGGTGGAGCCTTGCAGAGGGCAGACATGTAGACTCCTATCTGTAAACATAACAGAGTATCACTAATAATGTCAGGGATTGGTGCTTGCCCATGGGATGGGTCTCAAGTGGGTCAGTTGCTGGTTGGTCATTCCCTCAGTCTCTGCTCCATCCTTCAACCCTGCATTTCTTGTAGACAGGAAAATTTGGGGTCAAAGGTTTTGTAGGTGGGTTGTTGTCTCTGTTGCTCCACTAGGGCTCCTGCCTGGCTTCAGGAAATGGCTGCTTTAGGTTCCATATGCTCAATGCTGTGAGTCACAGCTTAGGTCACTCTTATTGATTCTTAGGGTGCCTCCCTTATCCCAGGTCTCTCTCTTGATCTGGAGATGCCATCCCACCTGCCCACTCCCATCAGTTGCAGATAGTTTTACATCAACTTGAAACACAAACTAGAGTGATCTGAAAGGAGGGAACCTTAATTTGAGAAAATTTCAGTCAGCCATGGGATCTGACTGAAAGACGTTTTCTTAATTATTGATTGATGAGGGAGGCTCCAATCCATTATGGGTGGGACTATCTCTTGCCTGCTGGTTCTGAGTTCTATAAGAAAGCAGGCTGAACAAGCCAGGGGAAGCAAATCAGTAAGCAGCACTCCACGGCCTTCGCATCAGCTCTTGTCTCCAAGTCACTGCCCTGGTTGGGTTCGTAGTCCTGACTTCCTTTGATGGTGAATAGCAATATGGAAGTGTAAGCCAAATAAACTCTTTCCTCCCCAACTCACTTTTTGGTCACGGTGTTTTGTCACAACAATAGAACCGCTACCTAAGACACTTGAGTTCTGGAGATCCAAACTCAGGCCCTCAGACTTGGGAGGCTCTCACTCTCCTGACTGCCCAGACTCCTGGTCCTTAAGAAATATTTTTTCCATAACCAAAGTCTTTTTAAGGATAGTCGTCTCCCTCCTATTCACTCTTAAACTGATCCACGATAAGTTTGCCTTGAGTCCTATGAAAATTTTCACCAAAAGTAGTCACTTCATGAATCAGAGTTTATTGGTCAACCCAGTTCAGCCCATCAAAGATAGAGGAGGAGACTGCATGAGGAGATCTGCAGGAGGAAGCTGACCCTGTGGGAGCGTGCATTGCCACTGACCTGTGACTGAACTGTCTGAAGTTGCAGTGGAACAAGAATTAATAATAAAAACTCTTGGTTCTCACATGTCAGTTTCTAGCAGGCATCTTTCAAGCTTCACACAGCTCCCCTGCATCTTGAAGGCATCCTTTCTTGAAGGGGATGTGTGAGTGCATGGTCAGCTTGTCTCCAGCATAGCAAAGACAGGTCTAAGAATCCCCTCCCCAGGACCTGGACAGCAGCTAAAGTCTAGGGCCACATGCCCATCCTCAGAACAAACCTATAGAAAACACTACCCTACTGGAAGCCCTGTGTTTGAGAGGTTCAAAGTTTTTATCCATTTTCAGTCCCCATGGCCAGAGGTCAGGCTTTCCTCACCAAATCTTCATAAACAAGGTCCTGCCAAGAAATTGTCAAGGAGATGGAGTTTAGGAGCGGAAATATGAGACTTCCTGGGACATTGCAGTGGTTTATAGGGCCAGTAGGACCAACTGTATGAAATCAAACTGTCCCAGACAATTCAAGATAAATGGTAGTCAACCCGCAGGGACTTAAGATCAAAAGCAAAGAACAGCAACACAGGCGGGAAGGGAGGCACCCAGTGTAATGATATCCAACCCCTTATGCGTGTATCCATTTCAAAGGAGCTTCCACATTTGAGATCTTGCTCGCATCTGGGGGCAGTATGAGAAAAGGAATTTACAAGGAAGGGAATTCAGGTTCCGGAGGCTGTAGAGGGAGAGCAGGGCTTCTAGAATAGCTATCAAGGCTTAGCAATGATTGCCATTGGCAATTAATTCCCCACTCAGTGCACACCCTATAGACATAGAGCTGGCTGGCCATGCTTCAACAGCAATGCACACCGTAAGGAAAATTTTCAAATGGGAGGTGTCAGCCAAGGACTCTCGTTCTTGTGGGTGTTTGTACTTGGTGTTCACCCCGCCTGAAACTGTGCCCTCTGTATACACATGGCTCCCTCCTATGAAGTTCCCAGGCACTGCTCCAATGGCAGCACCATCTTTCCTCACTGCCCATGTATGCCCATCAGGTCTATTCTTCTTCTCTTTCTCTACTGTTTACTTTTTATTTGTGCGTCTGTCTCCTTTCACCAAGTCCAGTCATGAAAGCCGAGATTTTTGTTTGCTGCTTTATTCTTCTCTGTCTAGACTGGAGGTCAGTGTTTCAGTAAAGGGCTGGATAGTAAATGCGAGAGGTGTTTTAGGCCATGTACTTCCTGTCACAACTCATCTTTGCTGTGGAAACATGAAAGCATCTCTCAATGACATACTTATAAATGGGTACGTGAATTTCGTTGGCAGGTAGTGGTGGTTAAATCCACGACTTGGCATGTTCTTTTGGTTTTTTTCCTACCACTTAAAAATAAGGGAGAGAAAGAGA
>JANHMN010000010.1:56700227-56716935 GCA_030674055.1 Rhabdomys pumilio | reverse complement strand
ATATGTCCTGTGTGTCATAACAGTAGGATGAGATAATTCCCCCAACATGGACTCAGTCTGGTAAGGACAGCTCTGTCTTTGGTGAGATTTACCTGCATGGGCAAGTATTCCTTTTTATAAGCCACCTCTGTGTGTGGCTGAACCTTTGTCTGTGCTTCTCTGGGGGTTCTGACTCTTTGCTTCTGGCTCCTTTATTCCTCTAGAGAAGCCACTCACTTAAATGTTTATCAGGGAAGGAGAGCCTGTCCTGTCGGGAAGGTGCTGTTCTCCTTGCTCTGAGCCTATAGGCTTCGTCTCTGTTCCATAATTTCTCCTTGTCAGTCCTCCAATGGCCTCTTTCCCTTCCGTTTTCTTCTCCTCCCCCTGTGTCTCTGCTCTGTGATTATCCATACTGTAAACAGAAGATTTTTATTATCTTGTTATACTTATTTGAAAAGACTTTATGCTTCCTGTCTCTGACTCAAAAGGCTGCTGAGAGAACGATATTACATTCCTCTTGCTCAGAATCAGGTAAATAAAAGTTTTGTGTTATTTGATTTTTTTTATTTATGGGTGAGACCTCTTTGAATAAGTGCACCCAGCAGAATAGACCCCTATAATGCTCAGTATCTGCTCTCTGCCCAAGGAAAGCCTTAGCTAGGGACTCTGCTCCATCCATGGCTTCCCTGCACAGCCAGTCCTACTGCTGAATGGACAGAGAAGCAAACTGTACCGAACAGCCAACGATGACCCTTTGGCTTGAGCTGGAGTTTCCCAAGTTCTAGAACAGATTTCTCCAAGGGCTGAGTCTTAGAGCACATTTGGTCCGAGGGTCTTTCTCACTGTGTGGCACTGTGACTTACATACTCTTAGGATCTCTGGCAACCCAGGGTCTTCTCTTCTCCTCGTGTAAAAACCTCACAAAATTCCCACATTCTTGGACATCTGAGCAAAGTTACCAAACTCCCCTGGAAAAAAAAATTCTAAAAATTAAGCCAGCTTCCCATACAATGGTGACATCATGTGTGTGCATCAACTCTTTGCCTAAAACATCCCGCAGGCTTAGTGCCTGTGCGTTATCTTGAGTATTGATCACTCCTGGTTGTTTGCCTTCTCTTTCTCTGCAGAATCTGTTGGAGTCCTAGGTCTTAATAGTTTTTCCTTTGATATCAGGAGTTTAATTGTGCGGTTCTTAGCATGCCCTTGAGAGTGTAATGAGAAATAAATAATTCTAAGCAGCCTCCTGGAGTAATGAAGGATAAATTCTATCCAGAGTCTCCAGCATTAAGGAGATCTGCTAATGGTGGCAGTAGTGTAGGGTTGTCCCGATTAGATGGGGTAACTCTGTCAGGTCCAGGGTCATTTTTGCCTCAGTTGTTGCAGTGTTGGGGATCAAAACCTGGACCTCAAATATGCAACTCTAGGCTCAAATATGAACCTCCTAGACAGGAGGCTAAGGTTGTAACTTGTCCTTCTAGGGCCTTCCAAGAGTCCCATCAAAGACTGCATATGGACAGGCTCCATCACCATGTGATAAGTTAGAGTTTAGGTGTTTCGTCCCCTGGAGCCCTTTATGCCTCTGACTGAATGATCCTGAAGGGTTAGCATTCCAGTGCCTCTACATCCTTATTTTGTAGATCTCCCCATCTTCGATTTGTTTGTCTCTCCTCTCCCTCCCTCTCTTCTCTCCCTCTTCTCCATCCCATTTTCCCTTTCCCTTCTCCCATCTTTCTCTCCACTATTTAGGCAAGAAAGGGAAAGAAAGTCATACTCATTAAACATGTCCAATGAGTGGCATCCTGCACCAGGTCTGGGTATTATTAAGTCTGTACCTCCATGGTATATTTTAGCAGTAGTTCCACTTTATAGATTGGAAACCAGACTTAGTAGGTGAGATGAGGTGATTTACCAAAATAAGACAGCTGCTAAGTGAGAGCGTTGGTAATAGAGGACTTAATCATAATCAAAGGAACTTGAATGCCTCCCCCCCCCCCCCCCCCCCGACAGCTCAGTAGGAAGCAGCTATTGCTGCCACTGTGGCTACAGAAGATAACCAACAAGCCAGCTTACAGATGAGAGTGAACAGTGCATCCTTTAGAGTCAAGTCTTACCTACTCCCACATCATTTTTCCTAACTTGCATCCCAACCACCTACAGAAGATCTTCCTCCCCTCAGAGGCTGTAAGATCACTGTAGAGAGATGCACTTCTGGGGGGACTGTTTGCAACCTGGCTCTCCCCTGCAGAGCATCTGTGGCATGCCCAGAGACCAATGAGCAATGTCTCCCACAACTGACACTTGGAGTAATACCCCACCCCGAGAAAGGACTCTCCTATGAGGAATTCCTTACTCACATTCCTTACTTCGTGCAGGTCTCAATTTGATTTTTCTTTTCCCCTCTCCTTTCCCCAGCCACTGTCTCTTGGGCAGTGACACTTGTAGCCTGTACAGAATGTAGTGGTGAGGGGAAAAATGTCTCTATGCTGTTGACAAAAGAGAAAAAGCGCTCTGTTCAATCAACTGTGAGGGGGACTGAATTATTTATACCCACTGCCTTTGTCAGTCACCGCGCAAGGTAATTTCATTGCTGAATTTTAAGTTTTTCATTAATTAACCACTTTTTCAGTCCACTGCTTCGCAGCTAGGCATCAACCCACTGCAGAGTCATTTCTGAGGAGGGCTGAGGGGAGGGCTGGGGAGTGATCCCAGTGACATATGGATGTTTCTGTGGTTTTGTTTTTTTCGCTGTTACTTTGGCTGTGTGCTGAAGCTGATATTGAATGTTTCATTTAAGGCTCCGTCTCACCCAAACTGTCTACGATTTAATATGTCACAATATATATGTTGCTAAATCATCCCTGTGTCATCTTTCTTAACATTCTGTTATTAAAGCCCATTTTTCATGGTAAAATATTCCTCCAAGAAATGGCAGAAGGTATGCACATCCCCAGGTCCGCTGCTTAATTCTAATCGGATGAACCTTAAAAAAAAATGAAGCAGAAATTGAGAAAAAAGTAGCAGAATCAGGAAAATGCTTTTCTTAGAAATAGAATGGGATTTAGACTGGAAAGAAGATTCACAAGAAAGGTGACATTTTACCTGAACTCTCTAGATAATTGCTTCATCTTTTCCTCTCCTCTCGGAAAACACAAAGCTGGCCAGTCTTGCCCCGGGAATGTTTTATGACGTGGCATGCCTATGAAACATCTTTCTGAAGACGCCTTTGGGGATGAGAGTCTTTCAAAGATTTTCCTAATAGAAACACAGCAGACAAAACTGTGTCAGCCCAAGGGGCATACATGAACACCTACTGTGTGCCAGGCTCAGGCAGGTGCTGGGCATAGGGTGAAGAGCACAAGTTCAATCCTTGGCTGGTCCTGAGGGGTTGAGATACAATCAATTGATCCTGATAGTTGAGTCTTGGAACAGTCAGGCTTTCTAGGGTTCTTTGAACTGATTGTCAGTCGGCCATAGGTAACCAGACTGCAAAGATGGATGGAGAATAATCACTTCTTATTCTGTGAGAGCACAGTTTCCTGTAAGGAAGCTAGGGGGCGGTGTGACCTGGCTTCTGTTGTCTTTGGTCCTTATGCATCATCTTTGATACCTTAAGTTACATAGGCTACTTTGATCTTGTGGTCAGAGAAATGCTTCCATAAGTCAGTCTGATTAAAAACAACGTAGTTACTGGCAAAAATTAATAATTAGAAAATTGTTCCCAGGCTCTCTGCTCCTTCCTGTTCCAGAGACAGCCACATCTTCTTGTGCAGTGCCAACCTCAACCTGTAAACAAAATGGTAAAGGTTGGTGTAAATGGATTTGGCCATATTGAGGGCCTTGTTACCAGGGCTGCCTTAGGCTCTGCACTCAGCAAAGTGGAGACTGTTGCCATCAATGACACTTCATTGACCTCAACTACATGGTCTACATGTTCCAGTATGACTCCACTCATGGCAAATTCAATGGCACAGTTAAGGCTGAGAATGGGAAGCCCATCACCATCTCCAGGAACAAGATCCTGCTAACATCAAATGGGGTGATGCTCGTGCTGAGTATGTCATGGGGTCTACTGGCATCATCATCACCATGGAGAAGGCCGGGGCCCACTTGAAGAGTGGGGCCAAAAGGGTCATCATCTCTGCCTCTTCTGCTGATGCCTCCATGTTTGTGATGGGTGTGAACCACGAGAAATATGACAACTCACTCAAGATTGTCAGCAATGCATCCTTCACAGCCAACTGCTTAGTTCTCCTGGCCAAGGTCATCCATGACAAGTTTGGCGTCATGGAAGGGCTCATGACCATGGTCCATGTCATCACTGCCACTCAGAAGACTGTGGATGGCCCTTTTGGAAAGCTGTGGCATAATGGCTGTGGGGCTGCCCAGAACATCATCCTTGCATCCACTGATGCTGCCAAGGCTGTGGGCCAGGTCATCCCAGAGCTGAATGTGAGGCTCATTGGCATGGCCTTCTGTGTTTCTACCCCTAATGTCTATCCATTGTGGATCTGACAAGCTGCCTGGAGAAACCTGCCAAGTATGATGACATCAAGAAGGTGTGAACCAGGCATCTGAGGGCCCACTGAAGGGCATCATGGGCTACACTGAGGACCAGACTGTCTCCTGTAATTTCAATAGCAACTCTCACTCTTCCACCTTTGATGCTGGGGCTGGCATTGCTCTCAGTGACAACTTTGTAAAGCTCATTTCCTGGTATGACAATGAATATGGCTACAGCAACAGGGTTGTGGACCTCATGGCCTACATGGACTCGAAGGAGTAAGAAACCCTGGACCATCCACCCCAGCAAGGACAATGAGAGCAAGAGAGAGGCCCTCGGTTGCTGAGGAGTCCCTGTCCCCAACACTGAGCATTTCCCTGACAGTTTTTATCCCAGACTCCCATAATAACAGGAGGGGCCTTGGAAGCCCTTCCTACTCTCTTAAATGGCATCAATAAATGTTCACTGCACCACTACCACCCCAAAAAAGAAAAAAGCAAGTTGTTCCCAGAAAAAAATATCCACGCTTTACTTCTGGAGACACATCCTCTCCCAAGCTCTTGTTTTTCTTTGCATATTTTCACATACATCATCTATCTGATGCTTAGGGTGTCTTCTCAGTAGAAATACACCATAATGACCTGAGACATTTGCTGCTCGCCTTCAGCCTCATTCTTACTCTCCTTGTATACATGAACTCTTGCGTTTAACTAAATTCCTCCTTAAACTCTCTCCACTATTTTTGCCATTGGAATCAATATGTTTTGTTTGAAATCTATTGGAATGTACATTTTAACTCACTCCCCGAATCATTTCCTTTAGCAAACTTTGAATTGCTGGCCTAAGATATTGTCAAGTGTTAAGATTTTGGACATTTTTCCCTTAGAAATCTTTCACTAATTTACATTTCTACCAACAATGTATGTGGTTGTTTCTCTTGGTTTCCTAGTCTCTCAAGAGTTCAGTTCTTTGTTTTGTTTGATTTGAGTTTTTAGTCCTAAGATTCGAACCTAGGGCCTTGCGTGCTTCACCAATGACTTATCTCCCTATTTCCTTTGTTTTCATATTTTCTATTTTGAGATAGACTCTCACTAAGTGGCCAAGCTAGCCTTGAACTTGAAATCTCCTTCCTCAGTTTCCAAAGTATCTGAGATTGTATGCCTGAGCCACCAGTCACAATGGTTCATTCACTTTTTGACATGTTAAACATATCTGGGAGAACCTACCCCAAATACTATCAAAATTCCACTAGGACAGGAGTCAGTGAATCCAGAATATCTTTCTTCTTCTATGGGGATGCAGGGAGTTGATTTGTTACTATTATTGATGTCTTGAAAACAATGGAACACACTAGTAACTCTTCTTTGAAGCTCTAGAAAGCTCCATGTGTATATAAGAGGTTCAGGAGTGCAGGGTGTGACCAGTTAAGTTAATCAATGTCTCATTAGAATTTGTTCCTGGTGAGTGGCCACCATCAGCAGGCTGGAATGAACTGCATGCGCTAGCGACATGATTCAGGCAAGGCAGCCATCCAGGATGGGTTTACAGATAGTATAACCTTCATCTGGTTTCCAGGCCTGGTTCTTCTCACTACAAGCTCATCTAGGTCTAACTTGCCATGGAGAGCAATGGCTGCTGACACTGTAATAATGAGCTACTCCGGAAGAGTCACCCAAGGTAGGGAGGACAGGTTTGCTTCTGTCACACAAAGTACCAGGTGTTAATGGTAGCCCTTCCCACCTAGTCAGATTTTTTTTCTTTCTTTTCTTCTTCAGTTCCTCCTCCATTTTATAACTGCTCTAATTTAATCTCGCCAATATCAAACTCATTCGTGAGAGGTAATAAAATCCTCTCAGGAATAAAACAGAGTTTATGTTGAGAATAACAATCTATCAATTTTGCAAGGCACTATTAAAATTTCTGCTGTACAGTAGAGCCTGGGTGAAGTAAGGCTTCCTTTGTGGGATCACCTGCACTCCCATGGTATACGCCAAAACTAAGGGAGCCTGGCTGCTGGAAACGAAGAGAGCTGGTGATTGAGAGCCTCTGTCGAGTACTCTGAGAGCTAGATGCCATGAATTCTTGTTTTTTCAGGCTCCCATCAGTGGCTAGTAAACATGTCTTTTCCACAGTCTACCTGCTTGATACTTGATTCCCAATATTCCATTCGTTTCCACGGTGTTTCCCACCCTCACCTTGCCAAGTAGCAAAAGATTGGTCTATGTCAACCCTTCTGCCATCGTGTGCTCCTCAGGCACTCCAGCACTAGACCCTTGCTGATGGTTACTTTCAATTGTAAACATGATTGGTTTAGAAAAACCAGGCATTATGAACCAGTTTGGGGCATGTCTATATGGATGTTTTCAAAGAGGTTTAACTGAAGAGGGGAGATCTACTGAGTGTTGGTGGCACCACCCTCTGAGCTGGGGCCCTGTAAAGAGTTAAAAGGAGTGGAAAAAACTAAATGAACATTGGCATTCCACTCTCTTGCTTCTTGGCTGGCATCATGGACCAAGCCCCTATGCCTTTTCTACCATGATTGACTGTATCCCTCCAAACTGTGAGCCAAGACAAATTCTTCTTCCCATAAGATGCTTTTTGTTCACCCACAGCGACAAGTGGAGTAGCTAATGCAAGTGGTGAAATCTGAGTTCTAACATCAGACCAACTGAGAGTCTTGGAGCCTTTGGATTTGGATCATTTTTGGCCTCACTGTTTTCTCTCCTAGAACTTATGCAAGGGTTTGCTGAGAAAAAAATCAGATCAGCTGCCCCAGACATAGCTGGTATGAGAGGACATTGTTCTCATTATCATTAAGAATTGTGTTTTGTACTAACCACACAGAAGTGATAAAAAGGGGAGCTATGGGGAATGTTGCTGGGATTGTGACAAATCCCAACTTTTTTTGGAAACAGTCCCCAGTCAGTGGCCTTATTAGCCCCCAAGAGGATTCTAGCAAATGTTCCTGCATATAACTGGCTTGTAAGCCTAGAGGCCCAGTAAAAGATTGGCTCTGACCTATCCAGAAAGATCCATGAAGGACAGGTGTAAAGACAAAGTCTGTTCCTTTAAGAGGAATGCAGATTGCTCCCGAGGGCCCTGCATGAGGTCATTGTTCTGGCAGAACGATCCTGTAGGTAGAAGTGCTATCTCTCTGAGCATAAATGGGTTTCCTGCTTATAATCCTGAAGCAGGTAACTCAGCTTCACCTATTGCTTTGGTCTGAGTCAACTGTGAGAGTCTAGGATGAATCTAATCATCAAACTGTGAGGTTTCTGGATCTCTTCTAAAAACATTCCAGACAGCTCATCTCAGCGGCCCCCACACTTACCCCTACACCATAATTGCCTGGAGGTTTGCTTGTTTTATAATTTCAAAGCTCAGGTCCCGTGCCTTCCAGACCGTAATATTCTCAAGCATAAAACACAAGCATCTAGTGTTAGGCTCCAATGTGGTTCTCATGGCAGACCAGTTTAGAAAATGTTCTTTCAATCTGAGCTGGAAAAAAGGTCAAGGAGGTACAGCATCAGCTAAGGAGTCTAAGTGAGGCTCATGAAGACCACCACCTAGTCCACCATGGCTCCAACTTTCCTATAAATATGTTAGGAAATTCACTACTCGGTGTTTTTCTTGCTTCATCAGGACACAATTATTTCTTTTCTGGAGAGCAGCCTGACCACTATTCCACACACAGTACCTAAGCTGTCATTTTTCTAAGAACTGGCTGAGGTGGGGGAGTGGTACTTTGTTGGTTCCATAGTCAGGGTATTGAAAGAAAATAAACAAAAGCCAATCAGTTCTACCTTCATCTTTCTCTGGTCTCTCTGTAATCAAGGAAAAGAACTTAAGAGCCCTCTAACTTTAAACTCTAGAAAGCAACCATAAAAACCCAAGTAACATCCACATAAACAAACCAGGAATTAAGATAAGCAATCCCCAAATGATTCATTCGTGGCTCAGCTAATCTCTGAGTCAGACTGGAGCCTTAGATGTTCCCTCTGTTATGGGCCACCTGAGTCCTTATTCATCAGAGTTGCAGTGGTCCTTTGATTTCTGACATCCCAGGGCTGGTTAAATGCAAGTGATTTTTGTTGCTTTTATCCATTTCTTAAGAGGAAAGGGGAAAGAAAAGAAGTAAGTTGAGGAACAGGCTGACTAAACCAATGCGAGGTATCTCTTCAAAATGACCACAGAGCAAAAGAAATTTTCTAGGAGATAGGCGTCTTCCCATAGCCTTGGTAGAGCCCAGAAGCAGAATGTCTTCTCTTTTTGTTGGAAGGTTCATCGGGTAATGTCTGCTCTTTTATTATTTTGTGTTTTGAGATGGTTGATTTGAGGATCTAAGTTGAAATGGTATACATACAATATGCAGAAGCAAAGGGCTTTATGGGAGCCAACTGCATGTATTAGAAAAAGGCTATTGGTTTGTGTGCCACAAAAATCAGACATTGCCCCCCCTTCTTATTTATAGTTCTTTTAGCCTCTTTCATTCCTGCCTAGGGGATTTTGTCTGTTTCTGATGCAGGCTCAACCCACACGATCAATGCTTCCATGGAAAAGAATGAAACCTTGAAAATGTTCCTTTTCAATGACTGTCCCCAGGACTAGGCAGAAGGGGACCATTCCTGAAATTTTCTGGTACTTTCTTAGTCCCTTCTTTATCTAACATCAACCCTCTATCCCTCTGGAGTCAGTGACTCTTTCTGAATAACAACCAGTATTTCTTTTCTATTCTGCAACCCAAGTTACCCTATTACAACAACACCCTGAACATATTTATGTAATAAACCATGTGTAAAGTCACCCCACCTACATACCCTGCTCAGATAATGAGTATTTAATATATGTAAGTTGAATTTGAAATGAATTCTTTAGAGAGAGATGTAGGTAATTGGGCTGACTAAGAAACAAATGTATGCTTTCACAATCTGGGCCCTGTGCCAGCAGCAGCAAGGAGTCCAACATGGCCACTGTGCTCTGGGAGCCCATGTTTTTGTGATCAAAGTCATGTAAGGCCCAGCTTCAATTCACAGCCTGGAATTTAAATGGACTCATCAGATGGCGATGAGGTATGGTTTGCTTCTGACCTTAGTTTATCTCTGGGAACCAAAATCTTTTCCCAAGTAGAATGTATTCCTTCTAGTTTCATCTCTATG
The DNA here is from genome assembly GCA_030674055.1 of Rhabdomys pumilio. NCBI lineage: Eukaryota > Metazoa > Chordata > Mammalia > Rodentia > Muridae > Rhabdomys > Rhabdomys pumilio. Next base: position 56,707,299 of record JANHMN010000010.1, on the reverse strand, counting down.
GCTATATATATATATATATAGTTATATATATATATGATAAAACATTCCAACTAAAAGCAATGAAGAGAGAACAGGCTTTATTTCAGCTTACAGGTTACAGTCTATCACTAAAGAAAGTCAGGGTGGAAACTCGAGGAGGAACCTGAAGCAGAACCATGAGGAAGTGCTATTTCCTGGCTCATTTAGCTCATGCCTGGTTAGCGTTCTTAACCAACTCTAGACAACCTGCATGGGAAATGATGTTACCCACAAGGTGCTAAAGCCTCCCCTATCAACCCACAATCAAGATAATGTCTGGCAGACAAGCTCACAGGCCAGTTTGATCTGAACCATCCTCTCAGTTGAAAATCCCTTCCCAGGAATCCTAGGATGTGTCAAGTTGACAGAGCTAACCAGGTTAGTACTCCACCCATGTAAATTTCACTTCCTGTCTGTGAAGCCCTTTGCTGCGTAGTTCCTTTTTTGCCATTATTCCCAATCTTCAGCCACTGAAACACTTGACTGAAGATTAATAGCTCATAGTTAAGTCCAGAACAATGAGAATTCCACTCTGCTGACAGTGTCTCCATTCTAACAAATTGGATCCACGTTCCCTCGGATGGGTAGCTTGTGAAGTACTCTACTCAAACACTTAGAGTTTATAGATGAGAAATTTTAGGATCTGGCTTTTGGATTTTTTCCCCCTTCTTCTCTCTCCTCTTTCCAATTGTTCTGCGATTGAGCCAATGCAGTGTGGTGGCTACATTACTGGGACTGTAATGGCCTTATCAAGGAATGTAATTGCCCTGCTGTACTGGCCCTGGGCTGACACCATCTGGAGGATGAACACTGCGAGGCTTCGAAATTCAAAGGGGAAATTGTCAAACTAGTACTGAGAGCTGGTCACAGGCCTAGAAATAGGAAGCATTAGGTGAACAGTTCTAGGAATTTTGAAGGAAGGAGAGGGTCAAGGGGCCCTGTTTACAGCTTTCAACTATAGAGAAGTCTCTTATGTAGGGACAGGGTAGACTTCTTTAGTCTTGACCAGATGTCAAAACCAAAACTCATGAGTAGACATTACAAGTGGCAAGGCTGAGCATGGATTGGGAAAGACAGGCCAACAGTTATAGCAACTTCCAATAGGATATGGGTCCACACAGGTAGTATCCACCCTCTGCATCCTGCAAAGGGCAGATGACAACTCATGAATGAAGAGGGATCCTGCCCCTGCCTGGGAAGAGGTTTGTAGAATAGGCTTGGCCAGTGGAACTTTGTGTCTTCTCCTTGTTCATTTTTAAGTCCACTATTGCAGTGTGAAGCATTGGGTGAGTGAGGCCCATGAGTGGTAATTCCCACTGTCCTCTTCTTGAAATCATTTTTACAGATCACTGCCCAGACCCCACCCCAGACCAGCTCAACCACAGTATCAGGGAGGAGGACCCATGTATTCATGTACTTTAAGAGCCTTTCAAACACACACACACACACACACACACACACACACACACACACACACACCCCTCATGCAGTTTCCATGGAGATCCAAAAACATTAACCTTTGATCCAGCTGACTGGATGTGACAGCTACCTTACAGAATACTTTTGAATAGTTTTGAAAAGCAAGATTATTTGTCTCAATAAATTATTAGCATTTGACTTAGTTAGGATTTTACTGTTGTGAACAGATACCATGACCAAGGCAACTCTTATAAGAACAACATTTAATTGGGGCTGGCTTACAGGTTCAGAGGTTTAGTCCATTATCATCAAGGGAATAACATGGCAGCATCCAGGCAGGCATGGTTCAGGCAGAGCTGAGTGTTCTACGTCTTTATCTGAGGGCTACTAGAAAAATGCTGACTTCCAGGCAGCTAAGATGAGGGTCTTAAAGCCCACAACCCACAGTGACACACCTCCAAATAGTGCCATTCCCTGTGCCAAGCATATTCAAACCAGGACAGCATTTAAAGTTAGATTCTTCTGGACATGTTTAAGTTTATATGCTTATTTTAACAGATAACATTGATATCCACATATATAAAGACTGTATGTTATCTAAAAGTGCATGATCTATTTCCAGACATTAACTGTGATCTTTCCTTTCACTCATGTACCTCCCTAGACACGAGGTGGCCCCTTTATCTACACTTTGCCCTGCTCCTTTCATCCTGTCACAAGGATACTGTTGTCTAGTCAAGACCTAGAACAGCAGTGGTCTGGGTCACTCTCTGATCTTTCAGAATCTTTTGGAAGATATATTCTCTCTATCCCCATACCAGGTTGGTGCCAAGCCAAGAGGAGGAAAAATATTGTCACCAAAATTGAATAGAAGAACAGAGATGGTTTAGTTGAGATGATATGGCCTTCTGAAGTTATGTTGTCCAATAGAACTGTGATGAAAACTGCATCCATAATTAAAAGTGGGTTTGTAGCCTCATTATTACAGTAAAAGTAAACAAGTGACATTATTCGTAATATATTTTATTTAACTCAGTATACTACAATGGTACTACTTCGACATGTAAAATGTTAAAATGATTTCACCAAAATTATTTAAGATTTATTATATGCTAATGGGAATTAGTACTTTAAAATCACATTTAAATTTATTACATACTAATGATGATATTGTACATGATTAAGCAATTTTTAAAGATAAAAATAGTTCCATGATTCCCAAAGGAAACATTTCTGGTTCCCATCCTCAGATTCAGGAAAACGTTAATCTGTTTTGCCTGTTTAGTTTTAAAGTTAACCATAAAATATGTGAGTTTTTTATTCTCAGTTTCTTTCATTCAGCATAATAATTTTATATTTATTTATGTTGTAGCGCTTATTGTTGGGCCAGAGTGAACCCCAAAAGACCACCAAGGAGACTATCCTGGTGTAATTGTACCAGGGTCTTTATTTAGAAGCTCAAGCTTGGGCCACACTGCCCTCTCTGATGCAGCATAACAAGGGGTTGTGGCCCTTGTTATGCTGCAAGCAGGACAAGGCTTTGTAGGAAATGCCTGGCAAGCATCTAATTGTATGACTATTGTAAGTAGACAGGTGGGTGCTCTGAAGCAAAACAATGAACACACAAACACTCTGAAAGTACATCTGAAACAGTCAGACTAATCTTTGATTGACTGTTGCTAGGAAATAGCATAACTTGGGGTATGGAGCAAGGACAAACCATTGGCTCCATCCTGGTACTTGGGTGCAGCCTAGGTTCAGCTATAGGTCAAATTTCTCTTAAGATGGGGGCTAGTCCCAAGATGGAGTATGTGTGACCTCTCAATAACAGCTATGTGTTATTTTTTAAGTCATGGCATAAATATTCCACCATTTGTTTATACACTCACCAATTAAGAGATAGTTGACTTTGTTTCTAACCTTTGGCTATTACATACATTAAACCATTCTCCACCCATGTACACATGTTTATACATACTTAAGTTACCAGTTCTCTGCCATAAGAATGGAGTTGACACATGCTGATTTCAGAGTTAGTATTTTAGTAAACTCCAAAACTGCTCTCTAAACAAAGAAATATGCTATATTTTAATATGTATTTTAATATGGCGTGCTCATGATATCTATAACACACCTGAATTGTGACTAGCCACATTGCAAAGGTTTAATAACCACATTGCACATTACGATGACTGCATTAGACAATAACCATCAACATCTGTATCCAGATAGCCCATAGAGCATCAAAAGCCACGAGAGGAGCATGTTTGAAGCCCAACACCTGCATATTCATTCATGTGTGCCCGAGTTTCCACCTCCTTCCCCACATGGCAAACAGGCGTGTGACAATTCCACCACCATTACTCTTCATTTGTGATCTATTCATTCGCTTTTACTGAATGATGCGATAATTAGATTGTGCTAAATAAATGTACTTTACAATAATTTATCCATGTCTTGCTGAAACACATTCCTCCTGGGATTGAAGGTGATAAATTAACAGAAATATACCCCACAAAAATGAAGATACAGAACCTCATTAAGGCTTGATCACAAATATTAAGAATGGGGAGAGACAACAAAGATTAGAAAGCAGAACATATTAGAACTGTGTCCTAATTCTAGCTCTCTATTATGTGCCATGATGCTGTCTTCAGGCTGTGTATCTCTACTGTGCTGGAGTTGGGGACCTGTTCTCCTACTCACTTATTTAAAACCACTCTTATTTAAAATCTAAAGACCATTGGTTTCTTGTGTCTCCTAACGAGTGAGGCCACAAATGTCAGGCAGTACTCTCAAGTTTACTGAAGAAATTGTTGATGTTCTGTTGGGAATTTCAAGACTATTTCAAGCAGCTGTGTCTGGCCAGTTTTTCAGGCACTCTCTTTGGCTCCAGATCAGGGTCACTTTCTCTGAACTCTTCAAGGTGTGCTAAGTACAGTATACATATGGATTATAAATATACCCTGCCCACATTGTACATAGTGGGACTGATTGTAGACCGAAAAGTATATGCCATTCTCTCAGATATTCAAATTTAAACTATTATATAAATTTATGAGTTCCTTCACAACCTACGTTCCCTTTCAGTGCAACTGAAAACTTCTTTATGGGCATCTGCTGTGTACTAGGACTAAAACGAATGCTGGAGACAGCTAACGTGGAATGAATTCATTGTGGTTCATGCCTGGAAATAAGGATTGGCAGTGATAATAATTCATTAAGCTTTAGGGAATGTTACATATGAAGTTTTAACCAGTAGAAAGTGGAATAAGACAGGCTTGAGGGAAGTGGAAAGGTCATCCCAGAGGAGGGAACCCTAGAAGAGTCAGTTGAACAGGAGAAGGCCATCGAAGAAGGGGTAGGCGTCTGCAAAGATCTGATGGACTTAAGGAGAATGACACTTTCAATTGTTTAGTCCTTTGGGTTAGAGAAGGATCACTGAGTAAGCAAAGAGATCAGAGGGAAAGGAGATAGAAAGAGAATGTTGGACAAAACTTTGGCTTGATTCCGTAGACAAACTAAGAGCTGCAGAAGCTCACAGAAGTGACAATGAAGTCATTTAACCAAGGACCAATCATGCAATGAGCAGACTTGTGTCAATGTGGAACTAGAAATGGCCAATGCTAGCGATTTTCTGAGTCTGTGGACAGTTTCAGGTTCCTTCCACAACCCGTATGTTTGAAATGAATGAATAAAAGGCAACCTGTAGATAAAGAAAACCATGCAAGGAAGGAGAATATATAAAATAGTAGGAGTTCAATGAGGAAAGCAACACAAGCATCCCTGGCCAGCAGGGAAGGCAAGAGCCTTTCATTTCTTGGAAAGAAGATCCCTTTGACAGGGTTTCAAAAATCAGTTGGTATGAGCTCAGTCTCCTTGGGGTGCAGGTGGATGATAGTGGGCAGGAGTCCAAACATGTGTGAATGTCCAACCTCAAATCCCAGTCTCAATTATACTTAAGGCACCTGCATCTTTGCCCTTTGTATTGTATTTTTCTTACTTGGTTTTCCCTGAGGGTATGGAGGGTGTATCTGCCCCTTTATAAACATGTCCATCTGGAAAGATAATGTATCTAAGAGTAGTTGAAGTCTATTTCTTGATTCATCAGTATGTGTCCCAAATAAAGGACTTCAAGAACCCTTGATTTTGAGTTTAGTCTTGTGTTGTCAAAGGGTACCAGATGACCTCGTCTATCCACTCCCAAACTGGAAACATTTATATGTCTTTTGCTGAAAGCCCAGGAATCTATCAGCAGACTCTGACCCCTGAGACCAGAGGACTCAACTAGAAGGATTTCAAGGCAGTTCTCTAAAGGATGTGACTATTTTCACCTGAGAGGAAATACTGTATCCTGGTGGCCATTTGAGACCTGAGAACCCAACACCCTCAATATACCTTTGTGCTTCCAAATGTGTTATGAACCTGCTCTAGGCAACCTATGAGCAACATTTTAAACGTCTCAATTCCAGGGCAATGTGTAGTTCCTTTATTTCATCTTTTTCTATTAAAAAAAATAACTTTCATTTGCTTTGCTCAGCCATCAATCAGTCAGCGAGCGTCTACTTCGTTAGGACCTACACAGAAGTTAGGAAAGAAAATATATGATTTTATTACACATTTGTGTGACAAATGTTCCTATCTGTGGAATAGACTCCATGCTTTATGAAACATTGTAGAGTTGAAGGCAGGTCATAAAATCAAAGCATTTGTAGAGATAGTTTTGATTTAACTAGTTAGAATGGAAAGAAGAAAGAAATCAAAATATGGAAATGTAATTTACTATGAATTGTCTGGAGGAGAGATATTTACAGCTCATAAGCAGAGACTAAACAGCGTGAGCTTATAAACTCCAGGTGGAGGCTACCTCCTGTCCCTTGAGGGCTGGTTTAACAAGCCTTGAGAAACCCAGGAAATGTCATCAGTATAAGACAGTGTAGGCGGAATATTGATCAGGGAACCCTAAGCAGAATGTAGCTTCCAGGCTTAAATGAAACCTGGATAGTTCTCAAAGTCCTCACAAAAAATCACTAGCAATACCTAAGACTTTTTAATAATCGCCTTTGCGATTAAACAAGAGTGAATCTCTGAAATCACACTGGCTACCTTTCTATGTCCCTTCCTTGCTAAGTCTCTATCCCGTGGCTGTAACCTTGAGAACTGGTTCCTGCTGCATTTCCTGTATTCTTCATCACTGAAATTTGCCTTGACATCATACAATTACTTACGACAGTTTGTTTGCAGCAGAACCGCTGATGATGTTAACGAGAGTGGACAGTTATTGAGACCGCTGACTGCCAGACTCTACGCTAAGCACGTGAACGTGGCTCTCCACTGTATTTTCTCCAAAAACTTGCTAAAGAGGAGTCCCATCACCTCTTGATTTTGTAGCTGTTGCAGAAACTCCATGCCTTTTCTTGTAGTGAGTCCACACAGCAGATTAACAGCAGGGCCAAATTGCAGTGCTGGCGACAATAGTCACCATAGAAACTTAGGGACGTTTACCTTTGCCCCTGATGGTTCAGTAGGCAACAGGCAGGTCAGCAGAGAGGACACACACTGCCGTCACATGCATGAAACCATCACTGGGAAATGAGTCCACAAATCCAATGGCATTTAGAACTGTTCATATTTC